>JAQQAC010002837.1:12622444-12718843 GCA_029783875.1 Phataginus tricuspis | reverse complement strand
ATGCACACACACATGCATGCACACACATACACATGCATACTCATGTATGTACTACCATGCACACACACATACATGCACACACATACACATACATGCTCATGTACGTACTCCCACGTGCACACACATGCATGCACACATACACACACACAGCCAGGCCCATATCCCAAGGCCAACCATGGGCTGAGGGATGGCAGCTCACAAACAACCCAGTTACACCAGAGTCTATGCAGCAGCCACTGGGGGCCAGGCCCTGGAGCTACTGAGGTGAGTGGACAGAGGCCTGCCTCAGGGGGCTCACCATCCAGTCTGGGAAATAGGGTCTAGAGAATCACCACTCAGAGAGAGAGTCCTCCGAGAGAAGCCAGCCCAGGGGCTGCAGGGCCACACCCCCAGGCGAAAGGCCAGAGGGAGGTCACCCCCATGCTGAGTCCTAGAGGTAGGCATTTGGCACCAGAGGGGGAAGCAGCCAGGTGTGCATGCAGGGACCAGCAGCCATCCTGCAGGGGGCAAGGGCAAGCGGGGAAAGGAGGGCCCCACGGTCATCCTGTGAGCAATGAGGAGGCGTTAGAAGTGCTTCCGAAGTCAGCTCCAGGCCTTCTGTCTGGAGTAGGAAGGGACAGGAGGTGGGATGGAGAGAAGACTGTTGTCCTGGCCTCCAGGAAGTCACTGGCTACCCAGTTCTCCGGGCCCAGCTCTCTGGAAGCCACATGATCTCCACTGGGGACCCACAGAGCAGAGTACCATCCTTGACCCCCAGGGCTGCCTCCAGCTGACTCTCCATCCACAGGCTTGTGGTCAGAGTTGAAGGGAATTGTGTGTGTGAAAGAGAGGTTCACTCGCCACAGCCCAATTCCCACCAGGTTGGCTGTGTGACCCGGGCACTCACTCCACCTCGCTGGGTTCATAGTTCTCATCACTGGAACTCCCCCCACTCTCTCTTGGCTTCAGCTTTAAGAAAGGAGACAAAAGAGGGAGGAGGAGAGGGAAGGAAGCAGGCTTAAATCCGGTTAAGTGCCAGCTTTGTACCAGGAGCTACATTTCCTTGCTCTGTTGATTCCTAAAAAGCCTCTCTCTGCTGAATTGGCTATGTGACCTTGGGCAAGTCACAGTACCCCTACCCCAGCCTCAGTTTTCCTATTATAAAACACCACGGTTTCATCCAGGACTGGAGTTCTGAGTAGAGCAAAGAACCAATTCCAAGTCAATTCCTGGCTCCTGGCTTCCTGGACGGTGTGACCTTAGGCAAGTTCCCCAAACCCTCTTCACATGCTTGTGCAGAACAGGGATGGATAACAACTCCCACCCGGTGAGCACGCAATGAGACTGCTTATGCCAAGACCCAGTGGGTCCTCCGCACACAGAGGCCCCTTAGTACCTACAGTTGGTTCTGCTTCCTGGTGAGGAGCTGGCCGTCCTCAAGCCCAGACTGGCTCTGGCCAGGCGGGAGAACCAGACTGCGACAAAAGACAGGAGCAGCCGAAATGCTGTCTGTTCAGGCATTCCGTTTGGCATGAATCTCCTTTTATCCCTGCGAGTGAGGTCCCCCGCGCCGGGCCGCTCATCCAAAGTGAGTGTCTACACTGGCGCGGCCCCCATTTATCACGAGGCATGTGGCAGAATGTCCTCGTTGAGGAAGTGCGCTTCCAGGCACTCCTCGCGCTCAGCCGGGGTCTTTGAAACTTAACAGTGGGTTCTTTAAAGAGACGGGGAGGCACACTGCATCCCACTATATGGCTTTTGAACACGTCGACATTAGTAGAGGTCACCATTCCAGAGGATACGGGCCCCCTCCCGAGAATAAATCAACAGCTGCGGCTCAGGTCAACTGATCCGATCTGTTTTGCTCGCGTCTCCTTTTTGATCCTCTACTGGTGACAGGAGCTAGAGGGGTGGGGGAGGCAGGCATGTCTTGGCCTGCTTTCCTGCGCCTTGTGGGGAGAATCCTGCCTGAAAGAGGCCGAGACAGGTCCCTTGTCATCGTGGCCCCTGCCACTGGCAGGTAGGGTCACCAAGCTCCAGCACAGGACCGCAGTAAGCACTACGGAGGGCTTACTGGGAGCTCAGGGCTCAGTGTGCATCCTATCATTCCATCCTTACAGCTGTCTGGGGAAACTGCGGTCCAGAGACGTTAGCATCCTTGCCTAACGTGCCCCAGCCACAGAGGCTGAGGCTCAAACTCCAACTTAACCCCCTGCAAAGTCTGACCTTAACTTCCCATCAGGCCGCCCGTTAGAAGGGTTTTAGGGTCAAGAATGCAAGGAAATGCAGTTTCCTGACAGTAGACCCATGGGATGTGGTCCCTAGTGGCCCCATTTCAATAAAGCCTGGTCTTTCCCTTCCTCTGGAAAAGGGAGGCAGGAGCTAGTGCCCATCTGAGCACCAACTGTCTGCCGTGACCCTGCTTCCTGGAGAAAGGCTGCTGCAATATGAAGTCCGGAGGCAGCTTGGCTTGAAAAATACACCCTGGGTAGTACAACCAAATAGTCCAGGTTCAAATCCCTGCCGTACCATGTCTTAGCTGTGTGGCCTTAGGCAAGTGACTTGACCACTCTGAACCTCAGTTTAAAGACATTCCTGTACCCTTGGTTTGAAAAAACAGCCCCTCCAGCAGAGCCTCAGCACAGTCATGGGAAGGGGTCCAGGGTCCATGTGACAATCACCCCCATTGCCCCAGGCCCCTCTGAATCTTTTCCCAACACTTTGTTGTCTGCAGTAACATAGGCACAGAACAGCTCACCCCTGTGATGGTCCTGCCACATTAAAACCCGTAACAAATGCTCAGATGAATCATGTTTTATGTTTTCTGCCAGTTCTCAGTTACTGACTGTTTTATCAATAGGGCTGCTTATGTGACTTCCATGATTTTTCCGATTCTGTGCCCACCTCCCCGTGTGGCCCTGGGCGAGTCACTCTTCCTCCTGGATCACAGAATACAAGGGCGGGGAGGAAGGGACCTCAGAGATCATCAATCCAAGCCTTTCATTATACCCGTAAGAACCACAGCAGAGCAGCAACCCAAGCCCCCAAGAACCCCATGGTGACCAGTGCATTGGTGGCCCCAGTGGCCACACCTCCTGCTGTTTCGGAGCTTGTAGAGGCCCCTCCCACACTGACTCTGGGTTAGGCCACATGACTTGCTTTGGCCAACAGGCTATGAGCAAGTGTGAGCAAGCAGAAGCTCTATCCTGCTTGCTCTTGGGGGCTCTTCTCTTGTAACACCCCCTCTTAGAACACTACCTTGAGGCTTCTAAGCGGCAAGGAAGGCCAGGCTATGGAGAAGAACCTAGAAGCGCCTGCAGAGCACCCTGCCGCGCTCCCAGCCCACAGCCCGCATCAGGAGCCAGTCTTGTGAGTGAAGCCATCCTGGCTGCCCCAGCCCAGTCAAGCCTCCCTCCAGGGGCAGCTGCATGAGGGGCCCAAACAAAAGAAGCGACCAGCTCATCTCAGCGCTCTGGGACTCCCCCAGTTTCAGCACCAAAAAGTCCTGCTTCCCAGGAACATGCCCCCCATCCATCCCAGTTATCCTGTGGAAAACAGAAGCAGAGAAAACAACCCATCAACTCACAGAATCGAGAGAAATAGTAAACAACTGTTGTTGGACACCTCGAAGTTTGAAACATGTTCCTTGCATGTGCCAAGCACCAGGCTCAGCCTTTGACATAAGAAATTCTAATCTTCACAACAGTCCCTCTGAGATGGCTTTATTACCCAAGAAGGGGAAAACGTGAGGCTGAGAGAAGTCAGGTGATATTTCAAGGTTAGGCATTAAGAAAACAGTGGAGCTAGGGTTCAGACTCTGGTCTAACTCCAGCATCTAAGCCACAGTTGTCACCACGAAAGCCCTGAGTGTTATGACTGTCATTTAGCAAATAGGAATGCACAGTTCAGAGAAATGTGACTTCCCCAAGGTCACACAGCAGTTTAGCACCCAGGGCTATCTCTGCCATTCTAATAATACAAAAAGCTTGTATCAGTCAACCAGTGTCATAATAATGCTGTGTAACAAACCATCCCAAAATTCAGTGGCTTAAAACAATAAGCATTTATTTAGCTCATGAGTCTGTGGACCAGTTGAGTGGCTCTGGTTTGGGCTGAGCTCCTGTGTCTGGGGTTGGCTGCCTGTTGGGTGATCAGCTGGGGCAACTCAGCTCCTCTCTGTAGGTCTCCTAGCCTCCAGCAGACTAGTGCAGGTAATGTTCTCAGGACAAAGGCAAACATGTACGAGCCAACAAGGGGGAATGTACAAGACCTAGACTTGGAACTGATACAGCATGACTCCTACTACCCGGCCAAAGCAAATCACAAGGCCAGACCAGGTACAAGGGATGCAGAAATAGACTCTGCCCCTTGAGTAAGAGCAGCCACAAGTCTCACTGCAAAGGATGTAGGTGTAAGACTGGAAAAATCAGGGTTGCTAATGCAATCAATGTATCACATTAGTGTCTTTACCACATGCCAGGCAATATGCTGGATATTTTATACTGGCTATTTATTTCTTAAACCATTCCTATAACTTAACTAGGTACTATTATTAGCCCCCTCTACTCCAATTAGGTGCACTGATCATATGACAATTAAGCAACTAGCCCAAGTTCAAACAACAAGTGGAAAAGCAAGAAGTCAAGGCCAGGTCTATTTCATCCCAACATATGCGCCCTTAACCCCACTGAGCCACACCAGCACACTCAGCTTCTTGCAACCAGTTGCAGCCCTGATATTCCAGAGGACAAGACAGCCCATCAGAGTCAGGAGCCAGTTTCTTCCCCAGCCAGACATTTCTGCTGATGTAACGGGAAGTCCTGCTCGCAGAGATGAAAGCCCTTTGCTGACCAGGCAGCTCTGCAGACAAAAGACAGGCTTCCTTTAGAGCTGGTCCTCTGGGAGGGGAGCAGGTGGGAGCCACCAGCTGTAGAGGGAAGGCTGCAGCACGGAACTGAATGCTGGGCATTCAGACTAGGGGCAGGGAGCCCACAGGCTTCCCTGCATCAGAGGGGTCCAAGGAAGCATGGGGTTTAGAGGCCAGAGGCTGCCTGAACGACCGAGGCAGTAGAGATTGTGGTACAGATGGGAAAACTGAGGCCCAGAGAGGAGCAGAGACTCAAGGCCACACAGCCAGATGGACACTGACTAGGCACTGGGTCTTCCCCTTGCCTGCCTGGTGTCTTGTTGTGGGCCTCTCTGTGGAATCCCACTGAGAAGGGGGCCCATTAAAGGCAGGGGTCTGTCCGAGTCTCACACTGCCCGCCTCATGTCTCCATGGGTAGTCAGGCCATGGGGCATTTGGGGCCCTGCTGAGCTATTTCTGTGTCTTTTCTTCAAGGAGATGCAGCCAAACCTGGCGCTGATCAGCAAATACCATTTATTACCTCTGCTGCTCCCGGGGCTCGTTCTCTGAGACAGATAATGCCCCTCATCTCAGCCTGGAAAGCCGGGTGGGGGAAGGCCCACAGTGAGGATCCCCCGCCACTCCCGCTTCAGTGATAAGGATTTGGAAGTGCCAGCCTCTGCATCTGCGAGCAAATGCAGCACCAGGGCACACATGGCATTCGCACGGGGAATTTTACAAAGTGCAGCTCTGGGAGGCCCTGTGGAGGCCCCCAGCAGCGCAGAGGGCACAGGGGATACACACCCTGGATGCTATGCAGTCCAGACCATGCCTCTGCTCTGACTTCCTGGGTGACCTTGAGTGGGTCGGGTGAACTTTCTGGGCCTCCTTCTCCCCATGCATGAGAGTAGGGGTTTTCACAGTGCATTCCTTGGGATCCCATGGGTCCCTGGAATGGCTTCAGGGGCATTTTGAAGGGGAGAAAGAGAAAGTGGATCTCTGGCTCTGAACCCCTTGCCACCAGACCAGACTTCTTTATATCTGTTTGATGTGCTAGAAGTCCATTAAGATGTCCTTTCTACAAAGGGGGTCACTACTTGCAAGGAATCTGTTGGAAGCCTGGACTGGATGAATGAAGACCCATCTGGGAGCCTAAGGGGACAAGGCTGAAGGTAGGGAGATGAAATTGAGGAGTGCATGCTGGGGAAGGGGTATCAAGGCTAAAAGACAATATAGCACCCCCTGGGTGGAGCTCCCACACCCACCCATCTCCCTACTTCCTTCCAACTCCGTGCCTCCAGCATGGCTTCCTTCCTTGAAAAATCTATTACGTGCCTCCCACTGGGTGGTCTGGTCCCAGTGACAGGGAAGATGGGGCAGGGGGAGGAAAGCTGGCCCAGAAGGCCCAGCCACAGAGGCAGCTTCCTCAGGAGGCTCTCCACAGAAGCAGACCAGCCAGGGCCACTGCCCACGAGCCCAGGGACAGAGAAAGAGAAAGGGCAGGTGGAGCTGAAAAGCAGACAGGCCTGCTGAGTCCCAGCTCTGCCATTTCTATGTTGTGTGGCCTTGGTGATCAGCTCTCTGAGAACCCGCCCCATTGGGTTGCAGTGAGGCTCCAATGAAGTTAAAGGCACGAAGCGGTAAGATGGTGCCCAGCCCATAGTAAGCACTCAATGCGTTTGGCTAAGGTTATAGAGGACGTTGTACTTTGCTATCTCTATAGGGTCACGGGAGGCATTATTACACCCATTGTCTAGATATGAAGCCCAAGACTCAGAGAGGATAAGGGACCTGTCCCAACCCATATAGCCGATAGGAGGCAGAGCTGAGATTTCAGTCTGAGTCCGCGTGATCCCAGAGTCACCTGAACACCAAAGCAGACTTCTCCATGTCGCCATCCCTTCTCACTCAGCAGTTCCTTTAAAAGAATCCTGATAGGAAGTCACATGCATCAGCCAACGTCACCCAAGGCCCTCAGCTTGGAGCTCACAGAGCCCATGCCCTCCCCATCTCCAGTCCCATAACCCAAAGCCTGGCCCTATTCCCCAGAGGGTCTGGTCAGGTCTCAAATTTTAAGGCAAGGACCACACCTTTCATTCACATCCCTAACGGAGTGGGATAAGCAAAAGCTGCACCCTTACTGGCAGTGTGACCTTGGGTAAGTGACTTCACCTCTCTGAGCCTCAGTTTCCTCAACTGTAAAAGATGAATTGTAACTTGGGGCTGATGTGAAGTCCAATGAGACACATGCTGCAATTCCCAGGGAGGCAAGGAGTCCCCAAGTTCCCTTCATTAACGCAGAATGAGAGCAGGAGAAACATCTGCCTGCAGAGTCTGCCAGCTTCCCACATCCCAGAGGGAGAATGTCCCCACACAAACACCCACAGGCCTGGGACCGCCTGTAGGAGCAGGACTGGTATGGGGCCGGAGGACAGGCAGTGACTAAAGGGGTCAAGACCTAACCACCTCAGGAGACCAAGAGGGGAAAAGAAGTGGGGCAGGGGGAGCCTGAGCCCACAGAGTTTGGGTTTCTGCCCCTGATCATAATGGAAACTTGAAACAGTTTTAGAACAATAAAGATGTTTGCATTTTTTACACATTGCAATGGGTAGACAAGGTGTGTACCAAAGACACATATATGTAAAATGTTGAGACCACAGTGCTATCCAGTTTCCCCTGCTGCATGCAACGCAGCTGTGAACAACCCTATCTGTCCTTATTGAATGGTCCCCATCACCCATCATTTAAGGATGGATGCCTGGAAGTAAAATTGCTGGGAGTCAAAGGCTACTAACTGCTCAGGCTATTAACTCAATATAGAACCACTCTCTTTCAGAAAGTTTGTACCACTTTCTACTCAACAGCCAGGGATAAACAGCCTGCCTCACCCCTCACTCCCCAGCATTGAAGAATATCATTTTGTCCATACTTGCCAATTTGATAGGCCAAAAATTAGATTCTTGCTATTACCGTTTGCATGCTTTGGTTCCTAGAGCACAATGCTACAGTGTGCTTGGGGAAAGTCAGGCGTGTTTGGATTATAAGAACTCTGTTAAGCACATACGTGTGCACAGGATTTTTTATGTAAGACACCCGTAATGGTGAGCTGGTTCTCCTCTCCTGGGAACACTCCTCCCCGCATCAGAGAGCACCATCCTGTTGCTTGGCTGCTTTGAGCCTCAGTTTCCTCCTTCATTAAGTGGGGAGAATAACATCTGTCTTATAAGAAGGAAGCAGTGGGCATTTATTTGCAGTTTGCTTCCTTGGCATCTTTACCTCTTCCCTGTCTTTCCCATTGCCCTAAATTTCCTGGCCATGTGCTTTGGCCACTGGAGGGCTTGCCCGGCTTAAACCAATCAGTGTCTTCCATCTCCCTGGCCACAGTGACTGGTGCGGGAATGGGCGCCCAGGTCTGGCCAACCACAGGCCAAATTATGGGACTTGGATTGAGCTCTTTGATGAAGTGGACTTTCATTTCCTCACAGATGGGGAGGAGGAAGCTGCTGTGGCTGTGCTGGAGGCACGAGGAACAGGATCCGGAGGCTGGATCAATCCTTGCCTGAAGCGGAAATGCCTCTTTTTTAGTTATGTAAGCCAGTTATGAATTCCCTCTACTATTTAAATTCCTTTGAGCTCGGTTTTCTGTCATTTGCAACCCAAACTGCGGTACTGTGCATGGGCATTTGCTGCAGGGACAGTGCCCAGATTGGCCCATAGAGGGCGCTCAGGAGACCACGGCCCGGGGCACAAAGGCTTGAGCAGAGACACCCAGACAGATCCATCTGAGTTTAAATCACAGCTCCACCTTCTCTGAGCTCGGCTGTAACCCTTTGTGTCACCTCTCTGGGGATGATAGCATCTGCCTTCTCAGGTTTGTGTGAGAGTTAAAATCCACATAAAGCACTTTACAGTTCCTAGCCCATTATAAATACTCAACAAATTGTCATTCTTTATTAACGCTATTATTCCTACAGAAATGTTTATTATTACCTATCTCCCAGGCTTGACAGTGAGCTCCTTGCTGGTAGAGTGAATGTCTATTGCAACAACCTGAACTATCCCTTGAGGGTTGACTGCATGTTGCATTTTGCCTCCTCGAATCTGGGGCAGGCAGGGCCAGGGACTCATCTCTGCTCGGCAGAGGATGGACAGGTAAGTCACCCTATCCACAGATCCCTCGTTGGTGTGTAAGTGAGTCATAAAACCTGCTGTGTCTGAGAATCACAACACCCGCCAGGAGGTCATCACCCTTCTCCACTCTGGACACATGAGGAAACCGAGGCCTGCCACGGTGATGGGGAGGTCAAAGGCCCCAGGGTACCATGACAGTGGTGGAACCAGCATTTGAACTTAACCTGTCCAACCTTGGGTTCCTTTGCACGGGTCTCAGGGTTGGCATTCGTGGCAGTGAGAGACACCATTGAGCCTGTGACATACCCCAGTGAGGGAAGGCAGCCCCAGAGCAGGCTGGACTGAGGGTTTAGAGGCAAATATTAATATAACATGCATTCGTTTTGTTGTTATTTTATATACATAATACTAGATGGTTGCTGCAACTTGAGAAAAAATAATAGTGGTGCTAGGGAAGAGCAAATGGCCAAGAGGATTGGTGGGGAGGGATTGAAGAGTCCCAAGGCCTCTTGGACAGGGGCTCCAGGGCTCTGGCTCCTGGGAGGCTGGATGGGAGGGTGAGGACCCTGTGTTTGGGACCTCACTGCCCCCTGTCAAGCCAGCTCATTCAGACTTTAGGAGCTGAATGTGAGCTTTCAGAAGAGTCAGTGAGGAAATACCTGCAAAAGCCTGGAAGGACCTGGAAAGTTCCAGAAGAGGATGAGAAATGGGAGGCCAGGGTGGTTTCCTCCCCTCCACACCAGGAAACAGGCGTCACACCAGCTCTGGTGACGGAGCCCGGACGTTGGAGAAACTAAGCCTCAGAAAGGTCCCATCGCTGGGCTGTGGATCTCATTGTCCCTAGTCAGAAGAACTGACATGGGCGGGCAGGTGCCCCTCGTCTTTCCCTCTCCTTCACAGGCCCTGTCCTGGGCTGGCTGCACTAAGTCATCCAGTGTTTGGTTCCACATCTGTCTCCAGGGCCCGAGACAGGACCTCCCGCCCCCTCGGCAAGGCCTGGGCAGGCTTAGGATTCCCACTCTGCAGACGAGGACACTAAGGCGGAGGGGACCCCATGCCCTGCTCGCCTGGCTGACAGGAGGTAGTGGAGATGTTAGCGCCCAAGTCTGTCCCCAGCCCTGGTGCCTCCTGGGCGACCCAGGCTCTGGCCTTCCATTGCAGGAGGAGGCAGCGGGCACCTCCCTGCAGGGCGGGAGTGTCTGACAAGCAGGGAGGGTCCGGAGCTTCCTGCCCCTGTTGTCTGCCTCCCAGGCCAACGGAGGCAGGGGCGACAATTTACAAGCATCTTGGGATGATGGGAAACCATTTCTGCAGACACCCAGCGCCTCTAAAAGCAGTTTGCCTTTATGTTCCTTCCTCTCTCAGCCTTCCTCTGCCCCGCCACAGCTATCGATCCGCCCCGCCTGCACCACCCTCAGCTCCTGCCTCAGCTGTGCCACCGGAAGAGGCATGTTCACCTCTCCGAACCCCAGTCTTCTCATCAAAACTGCAGGTGATGCAGCCACCATGGCAGGACTGTTTTTCAGGTGGCCCCTGGCACTCCCTAAGTGCCCCACAATGTGGGTTTCTCTCCTGAGGAAAAGCCTGAGGGGCCCCCGGCCCCCCACCAGGCTTGGGAGCCCTTCCCCCTCCTCATGGAGCGTCTCCAGCGACTCCCTCGCTGCCTTTTGCCTCCTGTCTTCCCCTTCCTGCCTTCCAGAACCTGGAATTAGGAGTGTCCATTCCCTTAGGGATCAGTTCTCCAAGCCTTGTTCGCCATTGTCCTCCTGGGGCTGAGAGCAGGACCTGCCATGTTCTCAAAGCTGAGTGATGATTGTTAAATGACTGACCGACGAACAGGGAAAACCAGGGGCCATGAGGATGCCATCAGGACCCTCCCCTCCAGGAAGACTTCCCCGACCCCCACCCACACTGGGTTAAGGGCACCTCGTCGGAGTTCTCCTGAAGCCCAGAATTGTAAAAAAAAAAGAAAAAGAAAATAAAATGTACAGATCAGGGGTTCAAGCCTTGGCTCTGCACAGACTGGTTTTCATTAGGGGTCACAGGTATCAGGCAATGTGTTTCGTTCACTGACTCTTTTAAGCTATCTGCCCTTGAACTCATCACACCTGTAAGGAAGACGGCCAGGGGCTTCCCCAGAGCCCCACAGAGCCCCTTGACCCTTTCTGGGAGGCTCCCTGCTGACTCCAGCCTCCCTCCCGCTCCCACATCTGCCTCTGCAGCTCTTCTCCAGAGGCTGGGCCGCCCCGCCCCAGAAGCTGAGCTGCCTGAGGGTCTGCCACCCCAACGCTGGCTCTTGGCAGGTGGCTGACAGGTCGTCAGTCGGGACTGTTAGGTTCCCTTTAATACACAACCTTGAAGGAATGTTGAGTCCCCTTTCACACACAGCCTGGAATTGCCTCCAGGCACAGCAGCTCCTTATCACTCAGAAGCGGCACCCAAGTGTATTGTCTGCAACAATTTCTGTTTTTCAGAAGTCACAAGGCCATCCTGCTCACCAAGGCCCTAAATTCCTATATAAGCAGCTCCCCCCTTGCTGCTGCTGCTGCTGCTCTCTCCTTTCCAAGACAGCCATTCTGCCCGTTTATCTTCAGCTCCCCCCTTGCTGCTCTCTCTCTTTAGAGACAGCCACTCTGCCTGTTTGTCTTACAGGGAATAAAGCCATGCTGACGGAGTTCTCCTGTCCTTCTTTGCAAGCGAGTGAGCTGGGTAGCTAAAAGAACCCTTTCAGGGACCAACTTGGAGATATAACTTACAC
The DNA here is from genome assembly GCA_029783875.1 of Phataginus tricuspis. Taxonomy (NCBI): domain Eukaryota; kingdom Metazoa; phylum Chordata; class Mammalia; order Pholidota; family Manidae; genus Phataginus; species Phataginus tricuspis. Next base: position 12,707,129 of record JAQQAC010002837.1, on the reverse strand, counting down.
CCTAGAGTCCCCTGCAGTGGATCGGGCTTTGCCATTTTGCCTGAAATCACCCAGTGCCTTAGCTGCCCCCAGGCCTCCCAGGCCTGTCCTGCTTCCCTCGTTCCATCACACCCAAATCCTCGTCCCCCCAGCCCCCTAAGGCAGCGGCAGTGTCGTGCTCACCTCTACCCCCACACTTAGCATGGTTGCTTGGCTAATGTGGGGGAACTGTGGAACTGAGTGATGCTATCAAGAAAAAGACTTAGTGGGTCAGCCAAGGGAAGAATTCTGAGACAGAAGCGGGACCGGGCTGACTGGCCTCCCCTGGACCTGCCCACCGCATTGCACACAGCCCCCGCCTGCGCACACGGGGAGCCATTTAAGCCATAAATGTTCAGTGGAGCATGTGGTCTTTAGCACATGGGCCTTGAGTTGCATAAACAAGGTTGTAAAACTTAAAGGCAAATCAGGCAGGGATCCCAGGGGCCGCCACGCTGACATCACAGCTGAGGCGGGGCTTGCATGGAGCTGGTAAGAAGCCGCTCAGGGCAACATTAAGTTTGGGATAGAAAGAAGAGGCAAGTTGGCCACACCTGACGATTGCTCCTGGGATTTTTTGTTTATAATCATTTGCTCTGGAATGACTGGATGGAAGCAGGCCCACATCTATGGTCAAGGGGGACTGGGCATTTTGTCTCCTCCAAAGAAAATCCATTCTTTTCTCTGAACAAGGAACCCAGCGCGGGATCTCAGGTGTTGGGGTTTGGCCCCAGGTGAACAAGACGAGACCCTTGCTTTATGGAGCTTACATCCTAGAGGGAGGAAAACAAGTGAACACGGATGTCATGACAATCTGGGGTGCTGCTCGGTGCTATAAAATAAGACTGGGAGGGACGCCTGCTTTGGATTGGGGGGGTCACAATGGGGCCACACCCCGACAATACCTAGAGGAGGGCGGCACTGGACAGAGTTTGCTGCTGACCACAGGCTGGCCAGCAGGCAGCGGCCGCCTTCCTCCCCGCCTCCCTTCACTGCAACCCACCTAGCTGTTTGCAGAACAGATGCATCTTTCCTGGGCTTGCCCAGGGGGGACGTCTCACCCAGTTTTCCAACCGCCTGCAACATGGGTTAACAGGGTGGGCTCTGTCTGGAGCCCCAGTCCTGGGGTCAAATCCCAGCCCTGCCACTTACAAGCCATGTACCCATGGCCCTCGTTTCCTGACCTAGAGAATGAAATCATGACAGCCCCTAACAGGTGGAGTCACTGGAGGATGACATGAGGCAGAGCATGGCACCCGGGAAGCCCACAGTGAGGGCTCGTGATTGTTGTTTCATCATCATCATCCTTATGAGGACCAGAGACGGTGCTCCAGTGGCCACGAGTGGGCCCAGGAGGCTGGGAGTTGGGGGGAAGGCAAAGGGTGCGGCTGCAAGGGTGCCTGCTACAAGAATCCGGCTGGTACGCGAGGAGGAACAGCCAGTCAGCTGGAGACAGAAGAAGCTGGGGTGGTGAGGAAAGGCCTGGGCGGGGAGGAGGGGCTTCACAGGCTCGAGGATCAGGACAAGAACAGCATGGTGCCAAGGCATGGCACAGACATACCGTGAGTGGCACAGAGGACGCTCTGGGATGCTCATACATGCCTGTTGGAAGTTACCGCAATTTAGAACAAGAGGGAGGCAGCAGGGGAGGGGAGACTGTCAGAGCTGGATCCAATCGTGGCTTCAGCTACGTAGGGGCCATGCTAGGAAATGTGGTGCTCCCTAAGCCTCAACGGCACCATCTGTAAAGTGGGAATAACCATAGAACCCACTGTTCAGGGTCACTGCAGTGGGATGCTGCATGAAGTCAGCACTCACTGCAGGCAAGTTAATAAAATTCTAGTGAAGAGTCTCTGATTTTAAGACTCAGTTATCCCAAGGCTCAGATTCTAAAATTCTAAATGTTTATCACTTTAAGACTAAGTCTTAACTACAGTGTTGGCTCTGTGAAGATAAAGATTTGGACTGTGTTGTCCGTGGCTCAATCCCCAGTACCTGGTATCCAGTGCTTGACATATAGATGAGCAGTATGTGTGTGAGCGTGTGTGTGCCGGATGGATGAGTGAATGGGTACCTCGGCAGGACTGGCCACTCTCTGCCCAGCTGCCCAAAGCAGAAAGGAGGGTGCCCCCCGACTCTCCCTCAGCCCAGTCCTCCTGCCGCCTACAGAGCAGGTCCGCGTCAGCCCCCTCCTCCTGCCCTGCACACCCGGACGGCCGCCACAGCCCCGGACTGGCCTCCCTTGCCTAGCTGCCCCTCCCACCTTAAAAATCTCATTTACAGAAAGAAAAGAAGTTTATTAACCAAACTGGGGGGGGGTTCGGCTGCAGGGCTGGGCCAGTAAAATGCACAAAGGGAAGTCTTATCTCAGTCACTCAGAAAATGAGGAGGAACTGGGCACTGCGGACCACAGCACACCCTCCCTCCCAAGAAGCCCTGGCGAGCCAGGGGGCACCACAGCAGGAGGATGGATGAGGGGACTAGTGGCGGTCACTCACACCCCGGAGTGTGACAGAGCAGAAGCCCCCACGCGGCCTGACACCTCCCCACGACCCAACCCCAGGACACTCTGAACCCGAGTCCAGCCGCTCCTGCCTCATTAAGCAGCCGGTATACAAGGCCCTGGGAAACATCTTAATTAGGTGGCCACACTGGCTTGTGTAAGTTAATTTGATGAAGATAATGAAGTTCAGCCAAGCAGAGCTGACCGTGTTTCTGAGAGCAGCTGCCTGGAGGCCTGAGCTCTGGGATTCAGGACCTAGGGGGGGACGAAGGGGCTGTGGGCAGTGCCTCCAGGGTGGACTGTCCCTTCCCTCTCCTCCCTGTCCCCCCCTTGCATTTCATCCTTTGGAGGCTGAAGGATGAGGGAACCTAACTTGTCCCAAAGGTTTCAAGCTGGGTTTCAATCCTGGCTTTGCCATGTGCCATGGAAGTCATGTCACCTGACCTCTGAGAGCCTCTGTTTTCTCAGCTGTAAAATGGGTATGACACCCCCTGCTTCCTGGCACTGATGAAATAAGACATGAAAAGCATCTGACACATGCCTGGAGCATATAGCAGGTGCACAGTCACTGTAGCAGTTATTTTTATTATTAAAACAAGGGAAGCCCCCTCACTGACCTTGTGTGTCCATTTGGAAAAATGGTTCTTTTGGATAAACCATTAACTCCTGATTTTCATGAGCCCTTGCTCATCCTGGGTCTTCTGTTCCCTGCAGGGTTCAAAGGGTTGGAGAATTTGGTCAAGGGTGAGTGGTAGATGTAGGACCGAACCCAGTTTTCCTGATCCCGAAGTAAAGCCCTTCCCGCCCCACCGTGGGTGGCCGTGCAGACACGCAAGCCTGCAGGGAAACAGGCTGCACGAGTGTCTGAACACACTGGATGATTCTGTTTTCCTGCTGATCCCTATTAGCTTACCAGTCCGGTCAGTTACGTGAAAGACTTCGACAGCCTGAGTTCACACCGGCCGCAGGCAGTGGGTGGAAAGACCACCGAATCGGGGTTCAGGCACAGCTCTGCCACAACTGCGTGGCACCCCAGCCAGGTCACGCCCCTCTCTGAGCCTCTTCCCCCATCTGGAAAGGGGTAGGAAGGTTTCTGACTCTGAACACCTGTCCAGCCTGATTGGTTCCCTGCCTCCTTCTCTGAACCACCTGCTCTTTGGTTTGAGGCGGCCAGAGATTTCCCACATTACCTCCTGTGTCCCGGCATGGTGTCCTCCCACAGTGGCTGAGCATGCAGACACCACCTGCATTCCGTGTCCTCCAAGAGTGGCAAGAAGGGCTAAGGGTGGACATCGGGGTCCCCTGATTCTAACCTGGGGTGAAGGATCCTGAAAATGGAATTCCTCCTTGGGATGTAAAGTCCCCAAGCTGGGGTATGTGTTAACTGCCGATCAGCAAGGAAGGATAACAATGATAGTGTGAAGCCTTTTTTTTTTCCCTTGCTGTAAATGAGAGCAATGCATTGGGTGTCTAATTAGCAAAATATTAGATAATTGCTGTAATATGGTACTAGCCCCTTTTTGACAGCCTCTGCTGTGCCATCCCATTTCAAGCTTGAGCTGCTACTCATATCAGCTGATAATTGTAATACTAAAAATGAAAAATCAAATCAGAGTCATTGGAGGCTCCCATTAAATTGATTTAAGACTGGAAAAAACTAATGGGATTCCCCTGCCTGCCCCCACCTGCCCCGCCCAGCCTCTGCCTCGCTCTGCCCAGAAACAGAGCTGCCACACAGAGAGAAAGAGGACCGGTGGGGCTGGGCCACTCGGCCTCTGACCTGCTCCCACCCGGCAAAAGGGTCAGGAGGCACCTCCCTTGGAGGCAGTGGGGAGAGACCAAGAGATCAGCCAGTGATTAAAGCACCTGGCACTGGGGCCTCGGCTGGAGCAGGAGTACCTTTCCTTTCCTTCCCCAGAGAACTGAGCCTCTGAGACACGGCACAGTGCCGCCTGTGAGATTTCCAAGTTTGATGAGACAAAGAATGAAATGTGTGATGTGACCAGTATGATGGGTGTCCCATCAGTTCCAGTGACAGAAATCAACTCAAGCCAACTTAAAGAAAAAAGAACATTTCTTGACTCATGAAACTGGGAACTCCAGAGGGAGAGCCGGCCCAGAGACACCAAGAACCCAAAGGTGTCACCCCACCACGTCTTCTGTCCCTGCTTAGCCACCTCCTCTCCCTCTGCGGCTGGGGACGGGGGTGGTGAACGTGACATAGACAGCGCCTGGCATTACCTTGTCCGCAGAAACAGGGCTTCTCTCACCCAGCATCCATATTCAAACCCAGGGAAGGGCCCTGAATGGTTTATCTAGAGTCACATGCAGGGGCTGAAACATTGTACTGTTCTGCTGGCCAGGCCTGGGCCTGAAGGAACAAAGCATCATTATGATTAACGCCCCCAGCAGGTGAGCAGGGGAGGGCGCATCCCAAAAGGATGCTCTCACTATTAGAGAAAGAGGAGGCATGTGGCTATATGAATAAAACAAGCCACCCTGAAACTTGGCATCTTAAAAACCACCCTTTGTTAGGATCGCTCATGACTCCCTGGGTCGCCTGGGCTCAGTTCGGAAATTCTTTGACTTGACACGACAGCATCAGGATCTGTAGTCATCTGGGGACTTGACCGGCAGCAGCATCCAAGAGGGCTCACCTGTGTGCATGGCGCCCGTGACTGGGACCCTCTCTGGCTCCATAGGTCTATTCTACTCGTCTTATCCTGAATTAGCTCAAGAAGCACCCACGGAGGCCCCCCTGGGTGCCAGGGCCTGGGGCTGAACTTCCTTCCCTCCAGGGAGCAGCCTGCCGCCTGGGCTGGTGTGCACTGTTACCATGGAAACCAAGCCATTCCAGAGGCATGGGTCCTCCTACGGTTCCCTCCTCATGAGGCAGTCCAGTGAGACTCAGGAGAGGGAGAGAGGCTCGGGGGTGCCAAGAGGGGCTCTTGGAGCTGCCAGAGGTTGGGTTTCTCGCTCCCCTTAATCAGGGCGGAAAGGTCCTAGAACCTGTCATGTGGCCGCGAATGGCTCGCCCCAGCTCTCTGCACTTCAGGTTCCTCATCTCTAAAGAGGGGGTGATAACAGCCCACCTCAAGAGGCCCTAAGGAGAAAATGAACTAAGGTATAATGACCCTAGTACAGAGCCTGGCACAGTAGTTGCTGAATAAAGAGAACCGCCCTCCCTCTGTCTCTACCTGTTCCGAGGTGTGTGCTGGGTAGTCAGGGACACTCTGCCCTTGGTTTATCTCAGCTTCTTTAGCTTCTGTGTACCCAGGGGCCCAAAGCCCTCCTTCCTGATCAGTCCTGAGCATCACTGGAGAGCTGGCCCCAGAGTTCTCCCCTCTGAGCTCCTTCCTGCCTGCCTGTGGGCTTCAAGCCAGCTCAGAGGGCTTGGACTCAATATGTTTTCATTTTACACACATGGAGTTTGGGCCTCTTGAATCTCACCAGAGAAACATGTAAATGGATGCAAATGAGTCTCTGATTTATGCAAAATAGCTGGCAAATGTATGTCCCTGGATTTGCCAAAGAAAGAGGTCTGGTCACCTAATTTAGCAGAAATAACAGGGTAAGAAGAGGCTGTCTGCCCATCAGAGTTAGAGGCAGGCTGGAAAGAACTCAGGAGATCCGGATTGGAGCTGAGGGATCCCTGGCCGCCCTGGGCCACAGCCCCTTAACCCCTGGAACCAGGAGCCCCCAGCCCTAGGTTTGGCCAACAAAGTCTAACACCACAGTGGAGCCCCTGTGAAGTTTTTTTGTTTGTTTTAAATAAAAAGCTAGACCTTTTCTTCATCCTTACGTTCCGGGCAAAGGTCAACAGTTTTAGGAAAACCTGGGACAGTGCATTTGAAGATATCGCTTCTTTTTCCTCCTGTAACCAGCTCCAGTCAAAGTAGAGACCAGCACTGCGAGACTGCAGAGTAACGGCCACAGCGGGATGGCTGCTATCACGCACGCCCGGGGATGCCCGTGGCAAGAAGAGGTTCTTCAGCTGCTCCTGAGTGATGTGCGCCACATAGGCCTCCAGGTGAGACTGAGCGTAGGCCTCCAGGTGAGACTACCAAGTCCTGGCAGTGGAACACCCCGGCTCTCTCTTCCCTCCAAATGGTGCCCTGAAAGAGGATGCCCCCCACCACCGGCGCCCCTGCTGGCACAGAACCAGCACTGGCTAGCAGTCAGACCCATTAGTAATGTTATCGCCACTGAAGCCTAACACGGAGGGAGGGACCCTGGGCGAGCAGTTCACACACTTCGGCTCCTTCAGTCCTGGCAGCAGCTGGGATATGGAGCCGTTAGCACCTATGTTCTTACAATGGGAAAAACTGAGGCCAGCAAGTAGGGGATACCACATCTGAGGGACCCCCCCCCCAAACCAGCATTCTCTTCCCTACAGGTTCGGCTCCCAAGAGCCTTCTCTTTTCAAACCGTTGTTACTGCAAGGCTAGAAGCTCAGCTCCAGGGAGGCAGCAGCCATGTCTACTCACCCGCCACCCTGGCCCCAGAGACTGGCCCACAGCAGCCAGCAGGGGGCACCTGCACAACGAAGCTGTGGCTTGCTCAAACACGAGTGTGTATTCTGCACAGGTCCAACGTCTACTTGCTGGACCCATTACACGGCCCACAATGGGGTGTCCACTTTGCCCTCATTTACCCAGAAGGCTTGGTGGGCAGCCCTGGCGTTTGAGCGTCCCAAGACAGCAGAACTGAGAGACGTGTCCATGCAAACTCCTGGCTCCTCCGGCCCGGCTGAAGCGGAGTGGGGCCTCTCCAAAGAAGGTGCCAAGCACTTTGCAACATACCTGGGAGCTGAATGCTCCAATACAACTCAGATACAGACACCTGGCAGGTGTCCGGTTAGTGAGGGCTACTCTGGGCCAGGAACTGCTCCGAGTATTTTACACGAATTAACTCATTTCCTCCTCAACACAGCCCATGGGGTCAGCATTGTTAATAGCCCCGAGTTCCAGAGGAAGAGGCCGAGCAGAGCTTGCTTCTGTGGTTTCTATCAGCACACGGGCACCTAGTTTCACACGGGGTCCTCAGGTGGCAGAGTGGGACTGATAGGGCCAGGAAATAAGCCTTGTTTGACCACTGAAGATCGGGGACAGGTAGTACAGGGTTAAGGGTATGGGCATTAAGGCTTCAGCCCTGGGGTCCTCTTCTATGCTCTGTGATCCCGAGCAAGGGACTTCACCTCCCTGAGCCTCAGTTTCCTCATCTGTAAAGTGGGGGTAATAAAAGAACATCCTCTGGGGGTGGTTGTGACAATTCACTGCGATCGAGGATATAATGCACTTAACATGGAACCTGGACCCACACAAGAGTTTGTGTTTGGACTAGCACTGGGCAGGACTTGGGCTCACACCAGCCACAAACTGGTGACAGAGCCTAAAACTCGAACCCACATCTCCCGACTCGAGGCCCAGCGGCCTCTCCACCACGCAGCCTAGCCCCCTGTTGGGGCTGACGTACAGGTGCGTGGGGCACCTGTCAGAACCTATTCCCTGCAGAGAAGGCACCAGCTGTCTGCCTCAGGGAGAGAGCTCATAATGACCACGCTTCTCACCAGGCGAGGTTTGTGGTTTCTATTGCTATGAAAAGATGACAAGAAATCGCTCAGGTAATTATATTAATTTTCCTCAATTTACACATTCTTGCTATTTGCCATTTCCCCAGGAACGTGTAAATGAGTTTAGAGCAGTTCGGCAGCCCTGTAGTTACGTCTGCATTAAAGTTTCTGTTGTGTGTCTTATTCTTAGGTCTCTTCAGGGTTGAGGGGCCTGACTTCCCTCTGAGCCTGGGTGCTCACCAAGACAGGGGACTTACCTCCCACTACAGCCCGGGGGGGGGTCCTGCCACCTGACTGGAGAACCCTCCGAGGACAGGGATACATCGCCCCCATCAGACCAGGGTCTCCTGCTGGGCACAAACTGTATATTCCCCATCAAATGGCAGGTCTCTGAAAGTTGGGCTGGGTTCCCCATCAGATTTGGGGTTTCTAGAGGCAGACCCACGTCTCGCTATCAGACTAGCAGTTTTCGTATCAACCTTGGTGATGGGGCTGAGTTCTCCATCAGACTGGGAGCTTCCGGAGAACAAGGACCTCTCTCCCATTAGACTGGGAATGTTCCAGGTCAGTGGCTCTGTCTGGCCCATCAGACTGGTGGGGTCAGTCCTCTTAATATGTTCTGTGGCTGAAGCTCAGATTCCATTCTTGTGGGACCACCACCCGCATGAACACTACAGGCACACACTTTGAAAGAAAGGAGGTGTCTAGCCCACAAGAAGAGGGCTTCAGAGGCTCTGTTACCCCACAGAACAAGCTCCTTGCCTTGTATGTGTGTATTGGGCTTTCATAGGGCTGGGGGGCCAGCCAGGGTTCCCACAAAACACACTGGTGGCAGGAGGGCTGGTTCCTCCCTGACAGGGCAAGAAACCTGTACCCAGGAGCCTGACGCAGTTCTGGCCCCAGAGAGGGACAAGTGGGGTGTTTCCCTGAGCTGGGGTCGGGAAATAGGCCAGGCCAGTGTGGGCCAGAACACAGGCCTGCCCCCCACCTCAGCCCCAGGCCCTCCCGGAACCAGACCTCTCCTGGTCTGCAGACCCCGTCCGCTCCAACCTTGACCCCTGCCCCGGGCTGTGTGAGCTCCAAGTTCCTGCATCCTCTAGCCTTTGTGTTTCCATCTGCCCCCCTTTCTGATTAATTCTGAGGATTCCTGGAAATGGTGCGGCAGTCATTGTAATGGCTAACACCCACCAGTAGTGCCCGGAGCCACAGCTGTCCTGGGAGGAAAGCATTATTAGCCCATTTGCTCAGCTGAGGACACGGAAGCCCACAAGGCTGTCACTTGCCTAAAGCCGCACAGTAACTACGTGATGGAGCCAAGATACAAACCCAAGTCTGCATCACTCCGAAGCCCAAGCTGCTGTGCCCCACCTCGCTGCCTCCAGGAAGCCTTCCTTGGTTGAATCGCCTTGGCACCAGCAGCCTGCTCACTGCACTATACGTTCCATGAGGACAGGGACAATTTATATCTCCAGGGACCCTGGCCTAAGGTCAGGCCAGCAAAGGAGTATGTAGTGGGGTGATTTGTTTGATTATAAACCCCAGGTTTATTTTTACCCTATATATCTTGATGAGCCAATGTCTCCCCAGTCCCCACCCATCAGAATCAATGCTGGGAAGTGTGTGTGTGTGTGTTGTGGCACGTTGATCTTGGACTCCCCAGTGTCCACAACTTTGAGAAGCAAATTGTTTGGGCTGCCCAGTCTGTAGTATTTTGCTATAGCCTCCATGGTGACTGAGATGGGGGGGACAGCCTAGAACAACCAACCAGCTTTGAAATCCAAATGAGATATGCTTGTGTTCATAGCAAGAAAGCCTTTCAAAAATTACAGAAAAATTTTTTTGAAAATTATAAAAGCCACAGCCAGTGGTCCCGGGCCCTCACCATGGCAATCCCTAGCTGGACCTTTCCCTTGGGCTCAAAACACAGAGTCATTGTCCTACCTGCATCTCCACTTGGATGTCCAGTAGCGACTCACACACAACATGCCCCGAAGGCACTTCCCAGTCTTCCCCAAGAAAACCCGCCCCTTCCCCCCGCCCTCCCCACCCCAGTACAGGATGTCTCCATCCTCCCAGCTGACTCCATCCTTCCAGCCATTGGGGCCTGACGCCTCGGGGTCATCTGTGACTGCCCTCTCCCCCAGCCCATCCATCGGCAAACCCTGTGTCTCCAGCATCAGAATCCATGCGGCATCTGACCACTTCCCATCACCTCTACCATGTCCACCTTGGTCCCAGCCACCAGCACCTGCACATGGATTATCACTACAGCTTCCTCGGTGGTTTCCCAGCTCCCACACTTCTACCATTGTCCCTACAGATTATCCTCAATTTAGGAACCAAAAGTGATTATTCGAAAACCAAGAACAGATGGTGTCATTCTCCTGCTCAAAACCCTTCAGTGACTTCACACACCCCCAAGCAAAAGGCCAAGACCCCCAGTGATCCAACCTGGCAGCTCACTCCTGTTTCACTGTCCCCGCTCCACGCGTCCTGGCACAGCACTTTGCACTTGCTGTTCCCTCTGCCCAGAACGTTCTGTGGCGCGACAGCTGCTCCTCCTCAGGTCTTTGCTCAAATGTCCCCTCCTTGGGGGCCTCCCAGGACAACCTGTTTAACATCACAAGCCCCTCCCCAGCACTTTCTACCCCCCTTCTCTGTCATCTCTGTCCAGAGCACAAGCACCATCTGACACATTTTCCTTCTCTATTGTCCGTTCCCTCTGCACCCCCAGTAGAATGGGGGGCAGGGTGTAGGCAGCATCTTGTTCACCACAGTCTCCCTGGATCCAGGTCCTGGCACACAGTAGGCTTTCAGTGAACACAGAATGAATGACACTCGGTTCCCACGGCAGGGACTGCTATTATCCCCTCTCTGAGACACAGAGAGGTTAAGGCAGTTGGCTGGCATCACACAGCTAATAAGTGGAGAAAGCACAGTTGGAACTCTGGTCTGTTTGTCTCCAAAGTTTCGCTTTTGGAGGCGTTAGAGACTGGGGGCTAAGAGCCTGGTCCTGCTGGCTGACAGCCCTCAGTCTGGGCCCTCATACTTCCTCGGGAAGTTTCTCCACTTCCCTGAGCCTCAGAACGCTCACCTGCACAGTGGGGTGAGCAAAGCAGCCAGTCAGAGTGGTCCCGAGGACGCATGAGCTGAAGCACCCGAAGTGCTCACGGTCATCATGACTCAGATCAATATCTAAAGCGAAGTCTTCTCTTACATGCAAGGCCCGTCCTTGACACGTCTCAGGAACTGTTTCCGACACCCCCAACCCTCCCTCGCTCTGCTGTGGGAGACTCAAGAGACACACTGGTGACTGATATGATAATTTCACTATAGTAGCAAAGTCAGTCATTTTCTCAGTGCCGGATTTCCTGGGCCCCATCAGATCTCCAGGGTTCCCTTCAGCAGATTGATCTGCAGGTCTAGGATCTGACAGACCCATAGAGTTGTCAGACACCAACTCCTGCCCAAAAGGGGGTCGGCGGGAGCTTCTTAATAAGAACAGCCTGCCTCAAATCTTTTGGAACAAGGCAGACTACCGCAATGAAAGAAATCATCACAATGCTGTCAGAGACTGTTCCAGCGCTTTACGTAGACTTGTTACCACCTGCCCTCAGCCATTCTGCAAGGCACCATGGTCCTGTCTTAGAGATGAGGAAACCAAGGCCTGGAGGTGGAGGGACATGCTGGAAAGCACACTGCAGCTGTTTGAAGAGCTGGACTTGAACGCAGGCCTGCCAGGTCCCAGGTTCCCCGCTTGCTCGTCCCACGCAGCCTCCACTTAGCGGCCACCATCCCAGGAAAAGTCTCGACCAGCATTTGACTAACAGGATAGAGGCACCCAGTGGGAGCCCTGCCCAGGCAGGGCACTCAGTAACAAACCTGAGCACGGTGCCCTTGGCCCAAGTGCACTTAGAAAGTGCACCTCTCCCACAAGAGGTGGGCAGGCCAGTGGTGTCTCCCTTGATACAAAATGGGAAACTGAGCCCAGAGAAGATGGGTTCATTTGGAATGGGGCATAGCTGGGTAGTGTCCAGGGCCATGTTTCCTCCAGACACAGCCCCACTGCCCCGTCCTGGGGACCCATGTTGGACCACTTGCCCTGGGGAATGAGCCAACCTCTGCACTCCCACCTGTGCTGGCTGCTCCCTCCACGAGGCCTTCCCTTTCCTCTGCAGCACCCTCGACCTCCCCCGAGCCTGAGCCCACTGGCACATCTGCCTGCCCTCCCCTCTACCCGTGACTTTCTGGGCGTTGGGATGGCACAGCCCTGCTCACCTCCGTGGCCCCAGCAACAAACATGGTGCCTGAGGACAACCAGAGCTCAAGGAGCGGATGAGTGACTCTCCAGCAGACAGAGTCCCACCAGGTGGTCAGGACCCGGCTGAAATGTCCTCTCTGAAGGGGCTCTTTCTGCTGCATTGCCGGGTGTCACAAGGAAGCTCTTCCAGATCCGGTTGAGAGGCTTCCCTCTCATCTCTGCTGAGCTCTGCTGTCCTGCTCCCTGCAACCTGGTGCTGCACCGTGAAGTGTGGAGGGAGGACAGACGGCTGGGTGATGGGTGGACAGACACACGGACAGGTGAGAGGCAGATGGGTGGGAAGATAAGGAAATATGGCCCCTTTGGGTGCTGGATTGGGGTTTTGCTTTTTCCTTTGCAGGCAGCTCCAGAAATCCATGGATGGCGATTGAACCAGAAGAGGAAAGCCAAGGCCCCAGGCACCCACCCTGCCCACTGCCTGGGCTCCTCTCCCACTGTCCAGAACTCCCACCATCCTCCCTCCAACTTGGGGGCCTCGCCCGCTCCCCACCCCCTCTGTTGCCCAGAGCAACAGCCACAGGGCCCCTCCTCCATCCAGGGAAGCTTCCGGCTCCCTTCCCTCCCAGGTTGGCACGACAGACACCAAGGCCTCCTTCCTCCATAGCATCCAGAGCAGGTGTGGGGGCAGGCCCAGCCTTTTCTTCAAGAAATATTCAGGAAAGAAGCCCCCAAGAGCCCCTTCTCGAGCACAAGTGAGCCTTCTGGAATGATGGAAACCTTGGTATCTATGCTGTCCATCAATGGTCAGCACTCACCACCCTGGGGCTCTTCAAGCCACACTAGAAATATGGCTAATGGGACTGAGGAACTGAATTTGAAAATTTATTTAATTTTAATTAATTAAAACATTAAATAGCTACATGTGGCCAATGGCGACCACACCGGACAACACGGTTCCAGGCTCGGTGCCTGCAGCCGGGTCTCCCTGGCCCCAGTCTCGGTCTTTGCTGCCAACAGCAGGGTTGCTCCCGGTTCTGAAACAACCTGTCTAGTGAATGCTGCTGTCTCTTCCCTATCACGTCTCAAAAAAAAAAAAAAAAAACCCTCAATCCAAGTCCTGACATTATTCTTGCCTTTATTCCAGCATCTCCCAGAGCTCCAATATGTACAGATTTTATTTATACACATATAATGTACACCATATATACGTATTTATATATATTCACACACCAGCCCACACGCTCTCATACACTCACATACACACGCCCTTCCAGGAGGGATGCGTGGCAGCCTCTGAGCCCCACTCCAGCCTGGACAAGAGGCACTGGGCTTGCCAGGCAGCTGTGAGGTTTTGTGTATTTTTGCTTTTAAAAAAGAAGGCCATGTCCTCCAGAGGTGTCCTCCCTCTCCCCAAGCCCGAACTCCTCCCCCAAACACTCTGAAATATATATATATATAATATACATATATATATATATTTAAAGGAAGAGGTTTTCCTCTGCTCCGCCAAGGTAGTTACTAAAGATCCATGCCCACCTGCAAGGTTCCTGGAAGGTGGTTCCAGCCAGCGCTCCCCAGGGACCCCAGACAGCTGGAAGGGCCCACTGCAGGCTGAGTCCCGCATGACTGTGGCCAGCCAGGCCTGCGGCTGTGCGCTGGGGGATGCGGGGCTATAGCGTCAAGGGTACCTGCCAGATGAGGAGGGTGCTGTCCGTCTCCCCACAAGGGGCCGGCCTCCCGCTGCCACCCGGGGCCCTACCAAAGTGGCGGTAGCCCTGCCCACCAGAGATGATGGCCACCGAGCATATCTCCCTGCGGTGGGCATCCCGGGTGCAGGGCCGGCTGCGCACCCAGATGTCGGGGTCGTCGGCCATCTCATAGATGGAGCCGTCCTCCTCGCTGTGCTCCAGGGCTGAGCCGTCAGGGGGCACTGGCTCCCGCACGGACAGCCGCGGGCCCGGGAGGTGGGCCGTGGAGCGCAGGCGGTACTGCAGAAGGATGCCCTTCTTGCGGGTCAGCTCTCCGCCCACGTGGCTTGCAGGTGCTGGGGCTGGCTCAAGAGCCTGCCCGTCCTGCTTGTCCTCCTCGACCCGCGGCCCCTCAGCCTCCTCCTGGTCATTCCGCAGGATGTCGGGGGCCAAGATGCTGGTAGCCACGGCCAGGAAGGCCACAGGCCCGCAGTGACCATTGAGCGAAACCATGCCTTTCCCTGCAGGAAAGAAGGAGCCCAAAGGCCCAGAGCTTTAGGGGGGCACCCACATACCTCTCCTGGAGGACTTTCTAATTTGTTGTTTTGGTAGCCACATGCAGGAACCTTCCAGAAGGACTTAGGTCTAGGGGAGGGATCCCCTGTGCTCCAGATACTTTCTTTGGAGGAGTGGAACAGGAGAAAAGAGAGACCTTCAAAACTCCTGCCTGGGCCGCCCTCACATCTCTGGCATGTGCTCACGCCACTGCCTCCACCTAGAGAGGATTTCCCACCCGCCTGCTCCCACACCTTATCCTCTGATGCCCAGCGCAAGCCCCTCCACAGTGCTTCCTTTTTTAATTCACCCAGAGAGCAGAATTGCTCTGTCTGTGTCCCATAGTCCCTGGGACACGCACCTGACCCTGGACTACAGCTGCCCACCAGACTGTCAGCATTGGGGGGCAGGGTCTCTGCCCGTTGTATCCCTGCAACCCCAGGACCAAGCCTGGGGTGAATGAAATGACCTATATGATGAAAACAGGAAGTCTCCGAATTTAGGAGAAGTTTTCTTTAGCAGAGGGGATCAAGCTGGGCCAGGGCTGGTCCACCCCCAGGCCTTCTCCCTCAACTCCCCTCACCCCCGCTCTCTGGCAGCAGCTGGAGGAGGTCATTTTGTCACCACAATCAGGGCAGAGGCAGAAAGGGGCCCTGGGCTCTGGGGTCCTCCCTGACCCCATACTTGTTCTCCTGGGCCCCAGAGCCACAGGTCAGAGCAGATCTCCTCTAACCCATACAAACATGTTTGTACCCAGACCCCGTTCCCTGCAGCCCTCAGATATTTGGATCTCTGGAGCCTGGACATTTTGAAGCTACTATAGGGAGGTAGAGGAAGGGGCCCAGCAGAGCCTCTGCTGTTCATCAGGTGTCTCAGCCAATACTTAAGCCAATATGCACTACTACCATTTGCCAGATCAGGAAATTGAGATTCAGAGAGAAGGTGGGAAATTCTGGGGCTGGGGTGACTTAATTTCACTGTGCCACCTGTGATGACAGACGATGCTGGAGAATGGACCTCCAACCTCGTCTCAAAAGAGAGGGTAAACGTCGGGGCACCAGATTCACCCCCCCAGCCCACCTGCAGCTGACTCCCCAGTCCTGCCGAGACCAGCTCACAGCTCTCACCTGTGATCTTCGGGATGCCTTCCAGCCGGGGCACAGGCAGCAGGACAATGACACCCTGGTCAGTGCCCACCCAGAGCAGACCCTGGCAGATCAGGAGGCTGGTGACACACAGCTGCTTCTGGCCTGCAGAGAGAGAGGCCAGCATGAGCGGCCCACCCTCCTTGGTGAAAGGCTCTGGGGCCAGCGGCCCCAAGGTGAGGAGGTGGCACAGTCTGGGCTCCTCCCAGGAGACAGGCAAGAGGCTGGATGGGGTTGTGGTTCAGACATGGGGCTTGGGAGGCTGACCTGGCCGGAATGGGGCCCCTGGATCCCCAGGCTGAGTGTTCCCTCACCCAGCCTCAGTTTCCTCCTGGGTGAACTGGGGCTGCTGTGAGGGCACAGTGAGTGACACCGCAGAGCATGGTGATGGCCCAAGCGAGGTCTTGGCCCGCAGCGGCTGGACCATCTGGCACAAAGGGTATCCATGCCAGGGACACAACCAGCCAGGGGGGGGAGTGAAGCCAGGGAGGCCGGCAAAGGTGTGAAGGTGGGCTTGAGGGTGAAACACATGTTGGTGCAGACAGTGCATGGGGAGGGGGCCAGAGTAGGCCCGAGAGCAGGGCAAGTTGGCAGCCCCTTGGTTTCCAGCCTGGACTTGACATTTTGCCCACACGGGCCCGTCCTCTGGTGAGGGCACAGTGCCCCCTGCAGTCCCTGGGCCCAGCTGGTGCTGAAATGGACAGTTCAATGCCAGGAACCGGCCTGGTTCTGATGTTGGCCCATATTAGCTCTTGTTGGGCTGTCCCCTGGGAGCTGTTTCTTCATTTTAGCAAGAAGAGTGATCCCTCTGCTCTTTACAGGGAGAAAGCCCAGTGTGGGCTGCACGGCACCGTGGCCAGGAACTGGGCTCCGGGACAAGACCCTGCCTTCAGCCTCAGCTCTGCCACTTCCTGGCTACATGAGCCGGGCCAGTCCCTAAACCTCTCTGTGCCACGGTTTCCTCACCTGTAGAAGAGGACAGTAATATTTCATAGACTTGCCCCAAGGATTACAGGAGTCAACAAATGTCAATCACTTGAGCAGCGCCTGACACCAGCGCACGCAGAGGGGTGCTGCCGGCCATTACCGCGGCGGTTCTGTAGGTAACGATTCTGGTCAGTGGGAGCGGCGTGAGGGAGAGGCTGGCAACGGAGTCCTCCCTTTCCAAAGGGCTGCCTCACCTCTTGCCTGAATTCTGCTCCACGGAGAGGGACTTATTTTTACCTCAAAGGAAATTCAAACTCATGCCACATACGGCGGCAATCATAACACCAGTGCCTGTGAAGTGACGCACAGAGCAGGGGGCTCGCCCTGGGCGTGCGGCAGCACCCCCCGGGGGGCAGCTTCTCGAGCACTCATAAACCCTCTCTAGTGTGACGTAAGCTGGGCAACCGCTGAGAGGTGCACACGACAGACATTATGCCCATTTTCCAGATGAGGACATTAAGGTCCAAAGAGGTCACCCACCTGGTCACACAGGGGTAGGAGCAGAGCCCCGATCTGCTGCTTATCACAGCCTAGTGCTTCAATCAGCTCTCTGCTCTCGAGCAAATGATTTCAGCTCCATATGTGCAGGCGTATGGGCTTCCTCAGCAGATCAAACAGCCTCGGAGGAGGTTGGTGTGGCTCCACAGGGCTGCCGTCTTGGGGCTCATGTGGCACTAACACAGTGTCCTATACCGTCCCTAATCTGTTCCCTGGATGCCTACTGTGTACGGGACTCTGTGCTCAGTGCTAGAGACACAGTGAGAACCGTGCACACAAAGTTCTGCTCTTGAGGAGTGAACACTCTAGGACTTCCCACAATGGGGGAAATGCACTCTATTGTGTGTCCAATTCAGTAGCCATTAGCCACGTGTGGCTATTAAGCACTGGAAACGTGGCTAGTGGGACAAAGGGACTGAATTTTTTATTTCATTCCATGTTAACTCTAATAGTGGCTACCATATTAGTGCAGCACTAGAGAGCAGAAAGAGGAAATGAAAACATCAACCAGGAACATAAATGCAAGGCAGAGGATCCAAATGTGGCTGAGAGTGGGTGGGAGGATTGCCAGGGTGTGGGCCTCGCTCTGCTTCCTGGAAGGATGGGGAGGTGGGTGTTAGGAGACGAGGTCTGGATGATACAGAGGCAGCCACAGGAAGACCTCAGCTAAGAACCTGGAGGCAGCATGTGCAAAGGCCCTGTGACAGGATGAGCTTAGCTCAGTTGGGCAGACTGAAGCCAGTGCAGCTCAGGGATGGGGGCAAACTTGAGATGACCAGGGGAGAGGTCAGCAGAGCAGACGGGCCAAGCTAAGGACTGTGACTCTTCATTCCGAGCACAATGAGAAACTGCTGGAAGGTCTAAGCAGGGGAGAGATGTGAGCTGACTTTAGAGAAGTGGTTTCACTGCAGTGTCAGGGCAGCGGGAGGGAGGGAGCAAGGAGACCAAAGAGGCAGAGATGGCGGCAGCTGAGTCGCAGGAGTGGCAGGGAGATGATACGAAGCCAGCAAGTTCTCACTCTGTTTTGCAGCACAGCAACAGACCTGTTGTCAGACTCAAGCGGGAGGAGAGGAGAGAGGGCAGGACTCAAGGACAACTCCGAGGGTTTGTTTCAAGTTGCTTGTTGCATGGCAGTGCTGTTGACTGAGATAGGGGAGCGGGCTTGGAGTGGGAGTCCAAGCTCCCTGCGGGATGCGGTGTTGGAGATGCACGTCAGACATCCAAGGGAAGCCGCCAGCAGGCAGTGAGATGAATGAGTCTGACGACATGAGGCAAACTCAGAAAGTCACATTTCTAGTGTTTCCATGTGGAAGCACAAACCACACTGAAAAAAAAGCCAGCCCATCCCTGGACAGCAGGGGCTATTTCACCAACAGTATCTGGCTGTCTGCGGAGCTGGGCCCCTTCCCCACACCCGCATTCATTTAGAGAGTGTAGGCTCCTGACTACTAGGACAGCCTCCAGTCCAACAGCGGGTGCTCCTAGCAAGTACAAGAGGCTCAGGCTGCAACCCCCACCCCCCACTGCCAGCCCTCCCTTCTGGGCCCTGGTCAAGGTCTGAGACGCCTGCACTTCTCTCGACTTATTTATGGTTCACCTTCCCAAATGAGGACAACAGCTTATCGCTGTATTCAGAGTTGATTCCTCAGCTCCTGGCCCAGCCCCCTGGGGCTCATGGGAGATGCTCAGAAAGCATCTGAGTGAATAAAGAATGAAAGAGGGACGCGGGAAAGGACAAGGGCTTGGACGTGACTTACTAGCTGTGTGAATTGACAACTCATTTTCTTTCGCATCAATCAATGAGCATTATAAACCCACCTTGCTCAATTTTATGATGATGAGAATTAAGGATGTGGATCATATCTACAGACAGTTGAGCACAGCTCTTAGCCCAGAGTGTACAATCAATAAATGAGGCCATTAGGAAACATTTGTGATTATTAAAAGGACCTAGACTCTAATGTCTTAAGATCAGCTCCATCAGAGCCATAAACGCACAAAAATAATAAAGCCAAGAGAGGGAACCATGGCAAATTTTTCATCTCACTGCCTCCTCCTTTTTCGGGGCCCCCAGGGCCTTGAGACCAGCAGGTGGCCGTTGCCTGGTGCTCCTGACCCCTCTCGGCCCCCACTGGACAGCCAAAGCAGCAAATTCAAGGAAGGCAGACGCCAGAACTGAGAAATGACCTCATCTGCAGACCTCATTCTGGGGCCCTTCCTCCTCCCCCCTCCCTCCTCTGCCTTGAGGAAAAGAGCAGGGCACTTCACAAACAGTCCGAAAGAAAAGAAAATTCTAATGGTGGATAAATATTTTATCACACAGACTTGGTGCAGCAGTGTTCAGCTCACCCAAGCCATCTATCTAGAGATATACAACTTTAAAAAGCTCAGGCTCTCGGAGAACATTTTATTAATGACCTGTCTAGTTAAGAGGAGGAGGGAGTTTAGGTTAAAAAATGGATTAATACCAGTTGGGGACTCTGGTAGAAGAAAGGGGTCAGGGGAAGGAAGTGTGATACATTTTTAATACACCCTTAAAAAAATCCACACTTAAGAGGAGGAACAAATTTATAACTAATTATACAATTATTTCATTTGGTGGTATGGGGAAGAAAAAATACTTAAAAGCCTTTTAAAAATATCTCTAATAAAGAATTTAGGAATCCTCCTCTGTGGTGCTTCCGCCAGGGCACAACGTGGGGTGGGTCTAAGGCTGCCCTCCACCTGGAGCTGGCTCCAGCCTGCCTCCTCTCAGGCTTCGGGGGACTGGCCCGGGAGGGCCCCAAGGTCCCTGGTGTTGTTGAGGCAGAGAGTCCTGGGAACCTTCGGGAAGCCCTGCGCCCAGGAACCTCAGACATGTCCAAGGTCCAGCCCCAGGGAGGTCTGGCAAGAGGGGGGGGTGCTCCCGTCTACTCAGATGTAGCTGACGCAAGAGGACGGGCACTGACTGGGGGGTGGGGGTTGAGCCCGGAGGACCACGGGAGATGCATGGCAGGTGGGTTAGTGCAGTGAGGGGCAGGGATGACCATGACCACGAAGAGGAGGATGACAGTGAGCAGCCCAGCATGCACCGAGACTGACCTGGGCCGGGTGCTGTGGGGTGCTGCCCTCGCACCGGCTCAGGCCAGGCCCGCACCTCCCTGAGGGGCAGGAACAGAGGATCCGAGAGATTCCCCACGCACTCCGGGTCACAGGGCTGGAAGGCGGCAGAGCCAGGACTGCCGCAGGGCCTCTGGCTCCGGGCTCTGGTCTGCCCAACACTGCATGGCCACGCTTGGCTTCAAATCTCTGAGGCCTGGGGAGCGGGGAGCTGCATGGGAAGTGTGTGAGGGGGCTGTGATTCAAGTCCTGGCCCTGGCCTCCACAGCAGCATGCCCCTGGGCCAGTCATTTAACCTCAGTTTACCTGGCTCTGAAATAATCATAATTATAATGAAGGCCCTCCCTTCTTTAAGAACAAGTCAGTCAACAGATATGAAAAAATGTGCTTTAAACAAACAGTGACGTCAGCGCTGTGCCGAGGGGGGCTGCAGTTTTTCTACCAGCAGTTCGGTCGGTCCACAAATCCTGCCTCTGACTGTGTGATAAGGTGGATTCTTCCTCTCTCCCCCCCTCGGCCCCACAGATGAGACGGAGATCAAAAGGACCCCATAACATTATCCATTTTTTTGTGTTTCACTAACTTGAAATAATTTAGCTATCAGCATAAAGTGGAAATATTTTTGTGATACAGAGACATTTTTATCATAGTTAAAATGGAATTACCTTGTATAATGGCTAATATTATGAACTATAATGAATGGGAAGGAAGGAGGGAAAGGAGGAAGATAGGGAGGGAGGGAGGAAGAAAAAAAGACCAAGGACACAGGTCCCACCGAGCCCCTACGCCCCAGGAGAGTGTTAGAGAGGCATTTGCTCTCCTGTGTCTACTACGCCCCAGGGCTGGGCATCTTCCCATTCCTGAGGGCACTTATCCTGAACCAAGAACCACCTCTGGTCCCATAGAGGGACCAGAGGCTCCAGGAGGTGAAGAGACCTGCCCGAGACCCCATACTGGGCGAGCCAGGACTCAGGTCTCCTCTGCAGCCAGCGCTTCCCTGTCACCCTGCAGGCTCTTACGTGAGTCCAACCTGATGTGACTCCCGGTCCTGCCTCTGGTCTACTGCATGACCACAGACAAGCCACCTTACCCTGCCGGACAAACCTCAGTTTCTGCATCTGTACAATAGGGACAATCCCCATTTCATGGAGTCACAGTGAGATGGGAGCCTGTACACAAAGCCCCTGGATCCTAGGACTCAAGCAGGGTGGCAGCTATTATACACTATCACTTTTGCTGTTAATCTTTCTGTTAGTAACCAAACACCTATAGCCACCCGTCCAGACTCAGTGACTGGACTATTGCAACTGGCCGGGAGGAAGCAGGACCAGAGTGACCTCTGGGTCTCCTAGCTGGAGTTGGGAACCAGGCCTCTGGCTTAAAGACAGAGGCCACCACAGTCCCTGCAGTTCTTCCTAACATGCCTGTCCTCAGCCCAGCCTCATAAGACAGGGAGACCAGTCCACCAAGTCAGCACAGCTGCTTCTGGCCTCCACCACAGCCCAGCCACTGAGTCCCTGGAATGGATTAGTTCCAGGTCCCATGCCATGCTGACTCTGTGTTCCTGACCCTGGGACCCTTTCGCTCTCCCAGGTGTTGAACCCAGCCCAGCTTTTAGGGCTTGGACAGGATGGAGCCTCTGTGTCCTCCCAGACCAGTCCGTCTGTCTGGTGGAAACTGGGCAGAGCTCTAGCGCCAGCTGGGGGTAGGAACAGGCCTTGAGCAGGTATCTGTCTGGCTCCCCCCAGCACAGCCTACAGGTCTGGGCAGCATTTGGGCAGCAGATGGTAAGAGAGTTGCCCAGAGCCAGGATCACAGAGGCCTTGGGCAGACACAGGGTGGGGATAGCGTGATAGGTGAGTTCCAATCCAAACAGCTATGCAGGAGGCGATACCTAAGGGAATGACGTCCAAACCCTGAGCCCTTCCTGGCAAACTAAGAGGGGCAGTTGCCTTTCTTGGAAAAACCTCTAAAGAAAGAGACCCTTGGTCTTCTCTCTTTCCCCTGACTTCATTCTGAAGGTGACTTGAGGCAGAATTGGGTTTTTGGTCAACCTGGAGCAGGGCAGGTACAGACGGGCCTGGGTTCCCACCCAGCACGGCTTTTCAGCAATTGCCCAACTTTGGAAAGTCTGAATTTGGAGCGTCACTTGCTGGGAGCCCCAGCCTGCTATGCTGCAGTGACAGAGCAGCAGTGGCAGCAAAAGAGGCTTTGGGGTGACAGGCCTGTGTTCATCATATTCTGACCCCGCTGCTTCCCTCTCAGAGGCTCGGTTCTCAAGGCTGACAGACCACTGTCCTGAGGGTTAACAGGAAGGGCTGGCCAGGTGCACCTCTTCCCAGTGTGGAACGTGCTCTATGGATGTCGATTCCTCCCTCCTCGCCCAGAACAACAGGACACGACACCCCAGCTGCAACTTCACCTGGCAGGAGGAAGGTGGTCCTGGTGGCGATGTTGATCTCCTGCAGGTGCTCTAGCGTCTCGGTGTGGAAGAGGCGGATGGAAGAGCCGGAGGAGAAGGCCATCCAGACCCCGCTGCCTGCCTTCACCATGTGCGTCACGCTCACAGCCTCATCCTGGTGCGCCTCGAAGCTTTGCTACGGCACAGAGGGAGGGGTGTTGGTGTGGTGCTGGGACTGACCTGCCAGCTCAGGCTCGGGGGGCCAGAATCAGCACAGGAAAGAAACCTCAGAAGCCCAGCAGTGGTATGTTGGTAAATGTTTACAACTGGTGAGGGGAAACCTGGTTTGTCACGTCTGCCGATTCTCATGGTGTAAATATTTACAACGTGGCCCTTCTCAAGCTACCCATATCACATCACTGAAGAAGGAACACACTTGGCTCTCAGGAGTTAACAGGTACAGTCTCTAACCACTGTGACAAAAGGGAAAGGCAGCCAAAAGTCAAAGGAAGAGGAGGTGGCAGCTTATGTATAGTATCTAAAGTTACCAAGGCAACCAAGAGAACTGCTTGGGAAGGGAGGCGGGTGGTGTGAGCCAGTTCCTCATCTTGCACAGTGGAATGGCAACACATAATGTCCAAAAATTGATAAATCCAGAAACAGCAGAGAGTTGGGTTCAGGATGGTGGCATAGCAAGTTCCTGAACTCACCTCCTTCCATGGACACAACAAATGTACAAATAGTTAGGGAATAATTCCCTCTGGAAGGGACAAAGCGTCCACAACAAAGGACCAAGGAGAGCATTGAGACGGGAAGGAGAGGCAGAGACGGACTCACCAGGGAAAGCAGCACACCCCAGCCACAGCAGGAGGGGTATAAAGGTACAGGACTTCCATGAGGAGCAAGGAATTTGAACTCCACAGCAGGCACCCCAACCCTTATACCCTGCTGATAAGAGACAATCCAATACCAGGCATTGAAAAGCAACAGGGATTACAGTCAGGAAAACTATACCATAGGGAACAGAAAACCCACTCTTAAAGGACAGACACAATGGACCCAAAAACTAGCACAAAAACACCAATTTGAAAAGTGCATGGATCCCAGGTAAAAGGCCCATTTACTAACTGTAAAGCATCTACAGGAAAGAGCAGGGATACTCCCTAAGGACTGAGACGCTGGCAAGAGTTACTTTTGCAGTCTCAGTGTACCTTAATAATACCAGTGCTGGCAGGTACCATTTGAAATTTTCCCTCCAACCTGCTAGTGCCAGAGAGTGTGCCCTGCCAAGAGTCATGCCCATAACATGCTGCTGCAGCCCCAGACATGCCCTGCAGCTGGGCCAGGGGGCAGCCCTGCGTACAAGCACTTGCAGTAGTCCTGAACACAGCACGCAGCCAGACTGAGCACCAGCTCCACCCACCAACACACCATAGCCACAGCCTTGTCATAACAGGAGGGCACACACAGCCCATATAGGGAGACCCCTTGGGTGCCTGGCTCTGGTGACAAGGGGAGATCGTACTTCTAGGCCCCACAGGACATCATCTACATAAGGCTACTCCTTCAAGACCAGGAGAGGTAGCTTATTTACCTAATCATAGAAAGAGAGAGTTAGGAAAAATGAGGAGACAGAGGAATATGTTCAAAACAAAAGAACAAGACAAAACATCAGAAAAATAACTAAACAAAATGGAGATAAGGAATCTACCTGATAAAGAGTTAAAGTAATGGACACAAGGATGCCCAACAAACTCAGGAGAAGAATGGCCGAACACAGTGAAAACTTCAAAAAAGAGATAGCAAATATAATAAAGTACCAAACAGAAGTTATAACCAGACTGAAAAATACACCACAGGGGTTCAACAGCAGACTGAATGACATAGAAGAATGAACTGGCAAGCAGAAAGACAAAGCAATAGAACTCACCCAGTAGAGCAGTAAAATGCAAAAGGAATTAAGAAAAGTGAAGATACCCTAAGAGACTTTTGGTACAACATTAAGTGGAATAACATACACATTATAGGAATCCAAGAAGGAGAAGAAAGGGCCAGAAAACTTACCTGAAGAAAAATGGCTGAAAACTTCCCTAAGCTGGAGATACAACTCAGACATCGAGGTCCAGGAAGCCCAAAGAAATCCACACCAAGACACATTATAATTAAAATGGTAAAAGTTAAGGATAAAGACAGAATCCTAAAAGCAGCAAGAACAAAACAGCTTATTATGTACAAGGGAAACCCATCGGGTTATCAGATTTTCAGCAGAAACTTTATAGGCCAGATGGAGTAAGCATGAAATACTCAAAGTCACAGTAATCAAGACAGTTTGGTACTGGCACAAAAACAGACCCACAGACCAGTGGAACAGAATAGAAAATCCAAACATTAACCCAAACACCTACAGTCAAGTAATATTTGATAAAGGAGCCCTGGATATACAATGGGGAGATGACAGCCTCTTCAGCAGCTGGTGTTGGAAAAACTGGACAGCTACATGTAAGAGAATGAAACTGGACTACTGTCTAACCCCATACACAAAGGTAAACTCAAGGTGGATCAAAGACCTGAATGTAAATCATGAAACCATAAAACTCTTAGAAAAAAACATAGGCAAAAATCTCCTGGACATAAACATGAGTGACTTCTTCATGAACATATCCCCCCGGGCAAGGGAAACAAAAGCAAAAATGAACAAATGGGACTATATCAAGTTGAAAAGCTTCTGTACAGCAAAGGACACCATCAGTAGAACAAAAAGACATCCTACAATATGGGAAAATATATTCATAAATGATGTATCTGATAAGGGGTTGACATCCAAAATATACAAAGAACTCACGCACCTTAACAAACAAAAAGCAAATAACCCAATTAAGAAATGGGCAGAGGACATGAATAGACACTTCTCTAAAGAAGAAATTCAGATGGCCAACAGGCACATGAAAAAATGCTCCACATCGCTAATCATCAGAGAAATGCAGATTAAAACCACAATGAGATATCACCTCACACCAGTGAGGATGGCCAACATCCAAAACACAAACAACAACAAATGTTGGCGAGGATGTGGAGAGAGGGGAACCCTCCTACATTGCTGGTGGGAATGCAAATTAGTTCAACCATTGTGGAAAGCAGTATGGAGGTTCCTCAAAAAACTCAAAATAGAAATACCATATGACCCAGGAATCCCACTCCTAGGAATTTACCCCAAGAATGGAGCAGCCCAGTTTGAGAAAGACACATGCACCCCTATGTTTATTGCAGCACTATTTACAATAGCCAAGAAATGGAAGCAACCTAAGTGCCCATCAGTAGATGAATGGATTAAGAAGATGTGGTACATATACACAATGGAATATTACGCAGCCATAAGAAAAAAACAAATCCTACCATTTGCAACAACATGGATGGAGCTGGAGGGTATTATGCTCAGTGAAATAAGCCAGGCCGAAAAAGACAAGTACCAAATGATCTCACTCATATGTGGAGTATACAAACAAAGAAAAAAAAATGAAGGAACAAAACAGCAGCAGACTCACAGAACCCAAGAATGGACTAACTGTTACCAAAGGGAAAGGGACTGGGGAGATGGGTGGGAAGGGAGGGATAAGAGGGTAAAAGGGGCATTACGATTGGCAGGCATAGGGTGGGGGGGCACGGGGGGGACTGTACAGCTCAGAGAAGACAAGTAGTGATTCTCATCTCACTACACTGATGGACAGTGACTGTAATAGGGTTGGTGAGGGGGACCTGATGAAGGGGGTAGTTTAATCATCACAATATTGCTCATGTAATTGTAGGTTAATGATACTAAAATAAAATAAATTGTTAAAAAAAAAAAAAGAAATACTCAAAGTCCTGAAAAGAAAAAACTATCAACCAAGAATTTTTTACCCAGCAAAGTTATCATTCAGAGAAAGAGAGATTAAGAGCTTTCTAGGTAAGCAAAAGCTAAAGGAGCTTGTTACCACTAAATCATCCCTACAAGAAATGTTAATGGGACTTCTTTAAGCCAAACAGAAATGGCACTAATTGATAATAAGAAAACATATGAAAGTAAAAACCCTACTGGAAAAGCTAACATATATAACAAACATATATATCAATATATGATCAATATATGTATCAAGATATGGATCAATCACTTATAAAGCAAGCATGGAAATTAAAATCCAAAAGTAGTAAAACCAACTAAAATTACAATAATTGGTTAAGTAAAGCATAAAATAGAAAGATGTGAAATATGCCATCAAAAATATAAAAACATGGTTGGGAGGATAAAATGTAAAGCTTTGGAATGTGTTCAAGTTGCTATCAACTTAACAGACTACTATTTACATAGGATATTTCATGTGAATCTCATGGTAACCACAAGGAAATACACAAAAGAAAATGAAAAAAGAATTCAAACATAACACTAAAAGGAAGCCATCAAACCACAAAGAGAGAAAAAGAAGAAACGAACAGAAAGAACTACAAAAACAGCCAGAAAACAATTAAACAAATAGCCAGAATATACACTTATCACTAATTAGTTTCAATAGAAATGGACTAATTAAATTCACCAATCAAAAGACAAGAGTGGCTGAATGAATTAAGAAAAAAACAAGACCCATCTATCTGCTGTCTATATAAGATACTCACTTCAGAAGTAAGGAAACAGAGACTTAAAGTGAAGAGATGGAAAACGATATCCCATGCAAATAGAAATGAAAAGAAAGCTGATGTAGCTATACTCATATCAGACTTAAAAAAAAATACTGTAATCACAGACAAATAAGGGCATTACATAATGATAAGGGGGTCAATCCAGCAAGATGATATAATGTTTATAAATATATATGTCTCCAACACAAGATGACCAAAATATAGAAAGCAAATATTAACAGACCTAAAGGGAGAAATTGAAAGCAATACAATAGTAGGTGACTTCAATACTCTACTTTCACCAATGGATATATCATCCAGACAAAAAATCAATATGGAAACATGAGCCGTAAATGACACATTACACCAGATGGACTTAACAGATATATACATAACATTCCACCCAAAAGCAACAGAAAACACAATCTTCTCAAGTACACATGGAACATTCTCCAAGATAGATCACACGTTAGGCAAAAAAACAAGGCTCAATAAATTCAATAAAACTGAAATCATACCAAGCATCTTTTCTGACCACAATGGGATGAAACTAGAAATTAATTACAAAAAGAAAATGTAAAGAAAAAAAAAAACACGAAAATATGGAGGTTAACTAATATTATAAATATTTATATTTATTTAATGCTACTGAACAATGAATGGGTGAATGGGTCAATGAAGAAATCAAAGGAGAAATCAAAAAATACCTAGAGACAAATGAAAACAGAAATACAATATACCAGAATCTATGGGATTCAGCAAAAGCAGTCCTAAGACAGAAGGAAGTTCCTAGCAATACAGGCCTACCTCAAGAAACAAGAAAAATTTCAAATAAATTATTTAACTTTACATCTAAAGGAAAACAAACAAAGCCCCAAATTAGTGGAAGGAAGGAAATAATAAAGATCAGAGCAGAAATAAGTGAAATAGAGACCAAAAAGACCATAGAAAAGGTCAATGAAACAAAGCTGGTTTTTTGAAAAGATAAACAAAATTGACAAACTTTTAGCTAGACTAAGAAAAAGAGAGAGGCCTCAAAATCAGAAATGGAAGAGAAGTTACTACTGACATCACAGAAATATAAAGGATCATAAGAGACTACTAAGAACAGCTATATGCCAACAAGCTGGATAACCTAGAAGAAATTGATATGTTTTTAGAAATATACAATCTTCCAAGACTGGATCATGAAGAAATAGAAACTATGAATAGACTACTAGTAAAAAGATTGAAATATTAACCAAAAATCTCCCAACAAACAAAAGTCCTGTTCGAGAGAACTTCACTGAAGAATTCAACCAAACACTCAAAGAAAATGTAATACCTATCCTTCTCAAACTCTTTTTAAAAAATGAAGTAGAGGGAAAGTTTCCAAACACATTTTGTGAGGCAAGCATTATCCTAATAACCAAATCAGACAAGGACACCACATAAAAGAAAATTACAGGCCAATATCCCTAATGAACACAGATGCAAAAATCTTCAACAAAATGTTAGCAAACCGAATTCTACAATAGATTAAAGGGATCAAGTGGGATTTATTCCAAGGATGCAAGAATGGTTCAAGATCTGCAAATCAATCAATATGGTATATTATGTTAACAAAATGAAAGATAAAATCATATGATGATCTCAATAGATTCAGAAAAAGCATTTGACAAAATTCAACATCCATTTATGATAAAACTCTCAACAAACTGGGTATAAGGGAACATACTTCAACATAATAAAGGCCATATATGACAATCCTCCAGCTAGCATCATACTCAGTGGTGAAAAGCTGAAAGCTTTGCCTCTAAGAACAGGAACAAAACAAGGACACCCAGTCTCATCACTTTTATTCAACACAGAACTCTAAGCCCTACCCACAACAATCAGGCAATAAAAATAAATAAAAGGCATCCAAATAAGAAAGGAAAAAGTAAAACTGTTGCTATTTGCAGATGACATGATACTATAGATAACCCTAAAGAATCCACCTGAAAGTAAGAATTAATTCATTCATTCATTAAAGATGCAGAATACAAAATCAATATACAGAAATCTGCATTTCTAGACACTAATAATGAATCATCATAAAGAGAAATTTAAAAAATAATCCCATTTATAACTGCACCAAAAAGAATAAAATACCTAGTAGTAAATTTAGTCAAGGAGATAAGCGATCAGTACTCTGAAAACTGTAAAACATTGATAAATAAAACTGAAGAAGATGCAAGTAAATGGAAAGATATTCTGTGCTCATGGCTTGAAAAAATTAACATTGTCAAAATGTCCATACTACCAAAAACAATCTACAGATTCAATGCAATACCTATCAAAATTCCAGCAGGCTTCACAGAACTAGAACAAATAATTCTAAAATTTGTATGGAATTATGAAAGATATTGAGCAGCCAAAACAATCCTGAGAAAGAACAAAACTGGAGGTATCACATTCCCTGACTTCAAACTACACTACAAAGCTATAGTAATCAAAACAGTATGGTAGTGGTACAAAAACAGACACACAGATCTACGGAACAGAACCAAGAGCCCAGAAATAAATCCACGCATATATGGACAATTAATCTATGATAAGAGAGACAAGAGCATACTATGGAGAAAGGACAGTTTCTTTGATAAATGGTGTTGGAAAACTGGTTAGCCACATGCAAAAGAATGAAACTAGACCACTATCTAACATTATACACAAAAATTAACTCAAAATGGATTAAAAACTTGAATGTAAGACCTGAAACCATGAATTTCTAGAAAAAAACAGGCAGTAAGCTCCTTGACATCGGTCTTAATGACATCTTTGTGGATCTGACTCCAATGGCAACGGAAACAAAAGTAAATATAAACAAAAACAACCGGGACTACATCAGATTAAAAAGCTTCTTCACAGCCAAGGAAATGACTGTCAAAATGAAAAAGCAATCTACTGAATGGGAGAAGATATTTGCAACCATAGATCAGGTAAGTGATTAATAGCTAAAATATATAAAGAACACATAAAATTCAACAATAAAAAGCAAACAACTTGATTAAAAGATGGGCAGAGGATCTGACATTTCTCCAAAGATGATGTGCTGGTGGTAAACAGGCACATGAAAAGATGTCCAACACCACTAATTATTAAAAATTGAATCAAAACCACAATGAGCTATCACCTCAGACCTGTGAGAATGGCAATTATCAAGACAAGAAACCACAAGCGTTGGAGAGGATGTGGAGAAAAGGGACCCCTCATGCACAGTTGGTAAGATTGTAAACAGTGCCACTGCAGAAAGCAGTATAGAGGTTTCTCAAAAAATTAAGAACAGAACTACCAAATGACCCAGCTGTTCCACTTCTGGGTACCTATCCAAAGAATAGGAAAACACTAATTTGAAAAGGTGTGTGCACCCCCATGTTCACCGCAGCATTATTGCCAACAGCCAAGATATGGAAACAACCTAAGTGTCTATCGATAGATGAATGGATAAAGAAGATGTGGTGTGTATGTACACAATGGAATAGTACTCAGCCACAGAAAAGAATGAAATCTTGCCATTTGTGACACCATGGATGGACCTAAAAGTCCATCTTATAATGCTAAGTGAAATAAGTCAAACAAAGACAAATACCATACGATTTCATGCACGTGTGGAATAAAAGAAAAAACACTCATAGATAAAGGGAACAGACTAGTGGTTACCAGAGGGGAGGGGACTGGGAAATGGGAAAAACAACCGTATGGTGACTTGTGGCAGTGATCACTTTCGAGTGCACACATGTGTCAAATTATGAGGTTATATACCTGAAGCTTACATAATAAAAAAACAATTATGGGATGTCAAGTATTTACAATTTAAAGGCCTCTCACTTTGAATTTAAATTAAAAAAAAAGAAAAGAAACACCAGAGCAGACAAATTAATCATGAGGGAAGTGCCTGGTGGATTAAAAACAGAAGAGGTGGCAGGAAGAGGACTAAGGATGGGTAGTGGGGAGGGCCTTGCAGGTTACACCATCCCATGGTATTTGTTGTTGTTCACAGGTGTGTGTATAATTTTGACCTTTAAAAACAAAAGCTCTTTTTTAAAGAGAGGAGACACACAGTCAGGGTTCCAGTCCACTACAGGAGAAAATCCAAGCTCCTTAATTCAGTGTTCCAGAGCCCAGCTCTGCCCGCACTCCCGCCTTTCCTGGCAGTCTTCCTACGCTCCGGGTCAAGCAAAGCCTGGGCGAGAGTTGAATCTCAGGATGTGCCATGTGGCCGCCCCTCTGTCCTGGAGATGACCTGCCTTCAACATGCCTCCCCACTGCCCTCCTGGAAACAGCTTTGCAATATCTGAAGACTTGAATTCAGAGTGACGCCTCTCTTCCAGGAGGTCTGCCCCAGCCATCCTTGCCCAACCACTTCCTTCTACAAGCCATATTCTGCCACCCGGCCTGACAATACCAACAACTCTGCGGCTCTACTCAGCTGCCTCAACACCGGACTATGAGCTTCAAGGACAGACACTTGACCTTCGGCCCTTCAGAATCCTCCCCACCTGGCACAGGGCCCAGAGCACAGTAAAATTGGGTCAAAGAGTGAACGGCCGGACGCTGGAAGTCCATCTATAACATTCAGTTGTTCCTCAGATACGAACAACTCGAGCACACCAGCCTAGAAACAACCCAAATGCTCAAGCACTGGGACAGCCAGGCACGTCCGGGTCACCCACTCAGCCAACTCTCCTACATCCATTTAAAATATTTACAGAGACTGTGGGATAAAGATAGAAAAATATGAGTGTTTTAGCAGTAAATGACCAAAAAGCGGGGGGGGGGCTGCATCCAAAACTGGGGGAGGAGGAGGAGGGCAGAAGAGGATAAACCTGCACATTGAGAATTATTCCTGGGCAGTATCCGGTGACTGTCCCCCCTTCCAGTTTGCAGTTTTCTTCCATTTTTTCTATAAAAAGCATATCTTAGATAGAAACCTTAGATGGCAGGAAAATGCTGGACAGAACTTAATCAGACCTACTATTAAATCTCATTTCCTCAATAACTTCACAGACCTGGACCTCAGTTTCCCCATTTGTTAAGTGGCTGTTGTCATGAGGATTATATGGGCTGGGGGAACAGAAAAGTTGAGTGTCCAAAGACGTGGGGGGAGAGGTGGAGCAACACCTTCTCTCCCCATGTGCCAGGCTGCTCTCAGAAGGCAGGGTCCTACTGCACAGCTCGCCCCTTACTAGGGGGACCCCAAGAGCAGAAGCTGTAGCTCCCTCTCAGACAGGAAGTTCACCAAAGGGTACATTGTCTCCATCAAATTGGGGCTCCCCAAGGGGAGAGGGGCTCTCATGTTAGGCTGGGCACACACAGAAAGCAGGGAGCTATTTCTCCCTCAGACTGGGGGCTCAGACTCTGGGCCCCTGGAAGTGGGGAAGTCTCTGTTACTTTTTCTCAGCGTCCCTCCCCCACCCTAGTGAAGGCCGGAGTGCTGGGGGCTCAGCCAGCAAGCATCTGGGATTTGGAAGGAGGCCAAGCCCCTTACAGCTTCCACAAGGCAGGGCCAGTCCCTGCAATCCAAGGGGAGGGGAGGAATTTCCACCCCTGGGGCCTTTCAGCCCCAAATCTGCCGCCCCCAGCCCTGGCAGCACTGGCTTTCAGTTCTCATTCCTTGAGAGGCGCGCTCCTTCAGGAAACCCTCAGGAAGACAGGGTATCTTCCTGCACCAGCCTGTACTCCAGACAACTTTCCTGAAGGCCCAGGCGCAGACAGAACACCCGGTGCAGACAGGACACCTCCCAAGGAAAGGCCAGCCGAGGAACCACCAACCCCAGTCACAGATGAGGCGCCAGGGTCAGATGTGACTTCCTACAGTGCCTGCTGTCAGCAAGCAGATGGATGAGCGGAAAGGGTGGCAGGATGGAAGGGGGCACCCAACATGCTTTGTCTGCAGACTTCCAAAAACAGCATGCACATACTTGCACACAAATGCACACACACACCGACAGGAAGACATATGTGCCCCCACACGTGCGCAGCAAGACCCCTGCCTGGCTCCTGTTGAAAGGGCAGAAGCATTTTCTGCCTCTGAAAAAGCCAAACCTCACTGAAACTGAGAAGCCTGGGACCACGGCAAGCTGCGCCTGAATCTGCAGCCAGTCAGCCATGCCTGCTGCTGTCAGAATCTAATTAAAAGAGAAGCCAGCGGCGGAAATCCAGGCTCATTTCTCCAGAGGTATAACAAGTCTGTCTCCAGGCTCAAGGGGCTTTGCACAAGGCCTGTGCAAACGTGCCAAGGCCTGTGGGGAGAGGGCAGGGACAGATACAAACAGCAGCAGAGGAGCTCAAGCTCCTCGCTCCTTGGTTACCTCTGGGCTCGCCTGGGCCCCTCCCCACACCAGAAGCCTACTCATGAGAACTGGGTCTTGGGAGTCCTGGCTTGGCCTCCTGGGTACACACCCAGGAGTAGGTGAAACGTTGGAAGTGATGGACTTCCAGTGTCCATTAGGGGCCAAGGGCGCTACGCACGGCACCTCTAGGTGGAGGCAGGCAGCAGACCCTCGCTGCCCACTGGCCTGGGTGCTGAGAAGCCACGCACCTCATTTTGCCTTCCAAACGTGGGTGTTCACTTGTCCCGAAAGGAACTCAGAACTAATTTCCAGGGTCAGCTATCAGCTCATCAAGCTCTCCTTTGCTCCCAACCAGGGCCAGGTGAAATGCTGCCAACCCAGCACCCCAATCTCAGGCCACAGCTTCCCATTTCTCACCTCCAGACCCTCCCTCTAATCCCTGGCTGGTTTGGGGGCTCAGGAGTGGGGGTGTCACCTTATCCTCTAAGAGGCCTTTAACTTACTCCCCTTGTCCCTGAAAAAGGCTCCCTCTGCACATGGCACCAGCACAGTCATGCCCCTCTTCTGGGTTTCAAAAGGCCCAGGGCTTCCTGCCCACGTGGCCCCTATAGACCAGGCCTGGCTAGTTCCCACACCAGGAACTACTGTTAGGATGATATTATGGACCAGCAGTCTGAAAAAAATGGCCCTCAGGCTACACTGGCCTGCTGCCTGCTTCAGTGAGTCAGCGTTCATTGGAACATGGCCACACCCACATAGAAAAGAATCCATTCAAGTATCTTGGGAACTCAGTACTCTGACTATACACTGTTGTTCCCCAAGGACAAAAAGATCTGCAAAGAAATCCTGAGCTTTACTTAGTAGGCCTGGTGGTGGTGGTGGTGGAGGAAAGGGCATAGCAGTTCATAAACTATATGGTGTGACTGAAGCATGCTGATGTTATTTGGGGGGACCTGGGTCCTCAGCAGGAGAAAAGAGTTGAACACGGAGAAAAGGTTAGGGTAAGCTCTACAGTCTTGGATTTGAATTAGAAGTGTCAGTATGAACTTAAGATTTTTTTCCTGGCTCTGTCCACTGAAGGGGTCTGGAAGCAATGACGTCCCAGCAGGAGTGAGCACACCAGATCCTGGTTTCTAAATACCATTCCCCACAAAAGAGAGCCAGCTAAGACACCCTGCAGAGATGGCTAACTATGGCAGGGGACGTACCAGGTGAGCCTAGAACATTTCCTAATGCAGAAAAGCAAAGAAGTACTCAAAGAATGATGGGGAGGTGTCCAAAGGACCCAGGAACCAGCACAAAGGGACTCCTACTGGCCAAATTTGAGATAACCAGGCATCAAAAATAATAACAATGGTCCTAGATTATAGCACTGGATCTTAAAAAGATCTATGAATTTTTGGTAGCAGTGAAGGAAGGGGGATCAAGTCAAGGAAAGGAAGACTCCTCTCTAAATAATGAAAATTTGATGGTCACACATTCTCCAAGAGTCACCCGCAGGTGACCTAGTAATTTTAAAGGGAAACTGATACCTATAGAATGGGGAGATATGGAAGACCCCATCCAGACCAAACGATCAGGGACGGGACAATCCTGCATCTCCCATCTCCTTGAGTGATGCAATGGGACATGCACAGCTCCCTGCGCAAAATCTGGCCAAGTGTGCAAATCTCATCGGGAGGAAATAATCAGGCAATTCCAGATTGTGGGACTTTTTATGAGACACGGGCTTTGATGTCTCAAAAATGTCAGTCAGTATTGTGGAGACTAAAAAAAGGTAGAGGGATTATTCTAGATTAAAGAAGACTAAAGAGACATGACAACCAAATGTGATGTGTGATCTCAGCTTGGATTTGGAAGGGGTCAAGTGTAGAAGCTATGAAAGATATTTGGGGGACAACTGGGGAAAAGGGTATATGGACAGTATATTGATGTTAAATTCCTGGGTATGAAGCTACTGAAGTTACATAGGAGAGCCATGCTCAAGTATTTTGGGGTGAAGGGAAATGACGTCTGTAACTGACTTTTAAATGATTTAGCAACAAAAAAGGGGGTGTCTGTAAGTATGTATAATATGGGAAAAATTAGACAAATAATCATGGATAATTATGGCAAAATGCTAACAGCTGGTTAACTAGGTAAAGAATATGTATGTGTTCATTGTAGGTTTCTTTCAACTTTCCTGTAGTTTGAAATTATTTTAAATAAAAAGTTGGGGGCAAAGGCAGTTATTTAAATAAAAATTTTAAAAAGCTGGCGGCTGAGGGGAGTGTCCAGGTCTGATGCCAGCTCCACGCTCATCTCTGCCCAGGTTATTCCATCTCCTCTCTTATCTGTCAACGGGGATGGAAGGACAAACTACCTTCTGGGAGGTGCAAGGGACCCTTCCAGCGCACCACGAGTGCTCCATGCACCTGGCTGCAGTTGGCAGCTGGTCAGGGGAGCTGGGAAGAAGCCAGGTGTCCTGGACCTGCAGTGGCCCATCCTGCTCGCCCTGTCCCTGCAGCCTGGCAATAAGCATCTGCACAGAGGGTTTCAGGTGAGTGATACTGCCCCGAATAGTGCTGACGCAGTCCACTCTTCATTGTACAATATTTATGTGCCTCCAGGTGATGCCTCTGTGCTTGGTTCCTATAAATTCCCAGGGTGAGCAGCTCTGCGCTCAGAGTCATTAGAGCTGAGATGATGCCAAGGAGCCAGGAAGGACCGCTGGGTATTCGGGGGCCGGGAGCTGCCGAGGAAATGCCGACCTTATCGAACGCTCGCTGGGCACCTACTGTGTGTCAGGCCTTCCCCATGCTGCAGTGTTTCATCCTCCCAGAGACCTTTATGAAAGAAGAGGGAACAGCCCAGAAATGGAAAGTGAGGAGCCCAGGGTCCTGCTGGGTAGGAGCAGAGCTGGGATGCAGGCCTGCCTGCAGACTCCAAGCTCAGTGCTCTTCCAAGAACAGGGTGTAGGCATGAAGGGGGTCTTGCCTCCCACTCCCTGCACAGTCTCCACCTCAGGCTGGCTGGGAAGACCCGTCATGGGCCCAGAGATCCCCACAGAGCACTCGCCAGCACCTACCAACTCTGCCTCCCTTTAACCACCTGGGGTAAGGCCGCCACCCATTTCCTCCTCCTCTAACAGGCAGGACACCCAAGCTCCAGGAATCAGTGGTGCAGGGTCACTCTGCCAGGTAGGGGGGCAGGCTGGGGATTGAGACCCAGAGGTCACGCTCTGCGCTCTTCAGCCAGATGGCCTGCCTTTTAAAGGCAATTAGCACAACTCCTTTCCCTTTATCTATCTTATTCTTATCAACATTCCACAGCCGAGGGGCTGAATGATGTTCACAAAGTTGCAGTGCTTAGTCAGGAAGTGGGGGAAACGCTAGGAATCCAACTTAGGTGACCGATTTACCCAGGTTTACCCAGGGAGGCCCAGCTACAGCACTAGAAGTCCTACCTCTCAGTCCTGGGCAAACCAGATGGGTTGGTCACCCTCATGGGACTCCAAACCCACACCCGGTCTCCTTGGTGGGGGCTCCGTCCAATGCCTAGACACTCTGCCTTCAGACTCCAACCTGGTCAAGGCCAAGGGAGCCTGGGTAGCAGTTCCGCCCCTCCTGACAAATCTCAGGGGAAGGCTTAAGGTGCGCCATCCACCTCCACCTTTCGCTGACCTTTACCTCTTACCAACAGGTCAGGTAACATCTCCGGATCTGAGTTTGCTCACCTGTAAAGAGAGCATAAGGTCCTTTCTGCCTTAACAAGAGACTACACTGGGTGCTGGCCTCTTCTCCCAGGGCCACCACAGGAACCCAGAAGGAATGCAAGGATAGATGTCCCTGTCAGCTCCAAGTCTGACAGCCAGTCTCAAATTTTTAACATCCTAGTTTGAAACTGACTGTGCAAAATTTGGTGTCCTTGGTGCATTTTTCTAGAAAGACGGTCAACCCTTTTTGAGATGGCCAACTTCACAAAAGAGTCTGTAAACAACCCCTGGCCCCCCCAAAATTAAAAAGTCCTGCACTAAAGCCTACCTATCACTAAGCACATAAGAAGGTGGGCACAATGTTGGGGGCATTCCTTTGTCACCCCCACCACAACCCAGCCCAAGACACAGGAAGCACCCGTGCAGGGACAGCCATCCTGCCGCAGCCACACTGACACCCTACCTTTAAAAACTAAACTGACATCTATCGGTGTATCTGTCTGTTCTGGAGAAGGCAGAATATAGAAAGTATCTCGAAGTGTATGTTACTGATATTCTCCTCATTAGTCCTCTATGATTTCCTTTTGTTGTCCTCAATTAATCCAGCCAGCACAGCATTTCCTCTCTATTGACACAGGCGGAGGGAGGCGGGGCTGTCAGTCACCTGGGGCCACCAAGCACCTTTGCCTGAGTCTTGCCTGAGCAGCTACTCTGGCCCAATCCTGCACAAGCAGGTGCCCGGGCTGAGCCTGGGGTCGGCCTGGTGTCTGCCCCTGCCCAGCCCCCAGGGGACCCCGTGAAGACCGAGCGGTAGAAACGGAGACACGAATCTGCAGCATCCATGCATGGTCGGGCTGCAGTCATCACTGCTCGGCGCAGTCCACAGAGTCCCTGCCCCCCCATGACGTGGTGGGACCCCTGAGCCCCGGTCAGACAGGAAACTGAGTCTCGGAGGTGGGTGACCTGTTCTGGAAGCAGTGGGGCCTGAGTTCTACGTGCCTGGTTCACCTTCTGCACAACACTCACCGCGGCCTGATATTATCTCGTCATCTGTTTCCTGCTTGGGAGAAGCAGTGGGGCCATGGGCTCTGGGTCAGACTGTCAGGTCCCAGCTCTACGACTTCCTGCCTCAGTTTCCTCACCTTTAAAATGGAGGTGATAACGATCACATAAGGCTGTTGTGAAGATTACATGGGACGCTACTTTCAAAGAGTCCAGAACAGCCTCTAGGACAAGTTTGTCTCGGTAAGGGTTAACTCGCTGGGGGTGGGGTGGTCTCTGTAATTGGTGACCCTGCCACCACACCCACAGGTGTGGGGCAGGTCCCCAAGGGCAGGGGCCACTGCTGGAGCCCAGTGCACAGCTCAGGGACTAAAGTGCCAGCCAGTGCCTGGGCCCGGAGGCTGGAAGCGCCAGGGAAGAGGCAGCCTGGACAATTCTGAAAGGCTCAGGTGTGATGAGAGCTTTGTTCTGGAAGGATCCTCCATCTCCAGGTGCCTGCTGCGGTTGCTCTGCTTTCTCTGCTTGGCTTCCCAGCTCTTACGGGCAGTTAGCGATGCACCTGCAGGCCCCACCTGAAGGAGCCTGAGTGGTGCCATCCCAACCCCAAGCACCTCACCCAGTCCCCCACCATCAACTCCCACCCTTCAAACAGTGCCTGCTCGATACTCATGGCACCTGCTTAAGCAGAGGGAGAGCCACCCACACCGTGACAGCTGGGACACCAGACTCCCTGGGGCCACAGCAGTGGAGGGGAGCAGACTCAGCCAAGGAGGCCGCCCTGCCCTCCTGCTCACGGTGAGAGACACCTCGAAGGGCTAGGTCTCGGCTCCACACACAGATCCTCACCCAAGACTAGTGGGGAGAAATGGCAGCCACATGAAATATTGGGCTGGGCCAAGACCAAGACAGAGCTGGGACCAATCTGGAAGGGGCAGGAAACACAGGGCAAGGGGACTGACTCCAGGCTTGACCCAGACCCCCAGCCCAGGGCAACTGGACACCGTCAACAAGACTCACACAACAGTTAAGGATGTACATGAGGCTAATATAATCAACCCATTGTCCCTCT
Source organism: Phataginus tricuspis (assembly GCA_029783875.1). Taxonomy (NCBI): domain Eukaryota; kingdom Metazoa; phylum Chordata; class Mammalia; order Pholidota; family Manidae; genus Phataginus; species Phataginus tricuspis. The sequence continues at coordinate 12,667,673 of JAQQAC010002837.1, read as the reverse complement.
CACATGCATACACACAGGTGCACACACACATGTTCACACATGCAGCCCATGCATCCACGCACACTACCCAGGAGCCCCTTCCCACCCACCCCAGCCTCCCTGAACCCACTCCAGGAAGCCTGGTCCACCATGTGGCCAGACTGTCACTCCTTTCCTGGGCTCTTGGGCTCAACAGCAGGTGTGTCTGCCCCATAGCTGAGCACAGGCACAGAGGTGAGGCCTCACATCCAGGGCACAGACTTGAAGCCAGGCTGGACTTGTGCTGACCATGATTCCCGTCTCACTGCTGGTAACACGGAGCTCCCTTCTCTCCCCAGGTATTCGGGGGAGCCAATAGCCCAGCTCTTTGATTCTGACCATCAGAGTTCAGTGGAGGTAGGCAAGGGAGCTGGGGTAGACAGGAGTCCCGGGAGGAGCACAGCCAGGGCAGAAGAGAAGAGCTGGTGCAGGAGGGTGGCAGGAGGTGGGACGGTCGGGGAGAGGGAAAAGGAAAGCAAAGAGAAGTCAGTGCAGCCCCCTCGCTCGCACTGTAGGACAAGGAGGAGCAATGGGGCCCTGTCCCTGCTCACGAACGATCTGCCCCCTGGGGGAGAAGGCAGGCACACACACACCTACGGTGAGCCACAGGCTCAGGGCAGAGGAGAGCAGTGCCAGGCGGAGGCGCTGAGACCCTGGCTCCACTACTTCGGGGCATTCCATGTGACCATGTCCTGTGACCACCACCAGACAGCGGCTGGCACTTCCTCTGTGCTTCAGGTACACCTGAAGCTGCTTAGTCCTGGGGTATGGTCTGTGATTAGCCCCATTTCACAGGTGGGGAAACTGAGGCCATCAGTGATGGTGGAACCAGAGGTGGAAGCCGGCCAGCCCAGCTCCCAAGCCCACACTGACCAGCATCCAAACGCAGACAAGGCAGCAGGGGCGGCCAGAAACGCTTTCCTTGGAGTCCTCCACCTGGGGCACCTTCCCCCGGCACAGCTGCCAGGCTGGAGATGAGTATCACGCACTGGCCTGAATGCACACTCAGCACTAGACCCTGGCCTAAAACCTCTCCCCGAGGGAGCCCGGTCAGCCTATGACTACGCCCAGGGCCTGGTTCTGGGTTATGCTCTCAGCCTCCACCGTCTTAAGGCCCAGCCCACGGCCTGGCATCCAGTGGGTCCGTTCATGGCTCTGTGTGTCTTTGCAAAGTTCCAGGGGCTTGCGCTGCTACTCCTCCCCCACCCCTCCGATGGGGCTCAGACCATGGGGGTCGGGATGCGGAAGAGCTGCTGGGCGGGGGTACACACTGACAGTGGGAGGTGCTGGGGCAGGGATTCAGAAGGGGAGGACACCACCTACCTCCATCACCTACCTCACCCCTCTGTCCCCTCCAACCCTGACTATCCTGTCCACGAGGCCCTGTTCATCTGCCCTCCCCCTGCGGTCCCCCTTCTCTCCTCCATGAGCCAACAGCTTCAAACTAGTTTTTGTTTTTTAAACCATGAAATCCTTTCCTCAACCTGACTCTTCCAGGCTGAGGGGAGGCCTAATATTAGATACAAGAAAGATCTGAGCTCTTCCAGGTGAGGATGGAGTGGGGGCCCAGAGCCCTGCCCCTTAGCCATCCCTAGCCCCAAAAGATGTTCCTTGAGATACCTCCTTACAAAGCCCAGCCCCCGGAGCACAGCTGGCAACCTCAGCCCTGAGCTAGTCCTGACCCCTCAACACTCCCTGGGAACGGTGCCCACAGGATGCAAAAGCCAAGCCCACCCCCTAGCCTGAAAGGAAGTTCTTCTGAACATCTAACTTCAATTCTTCTTGCTGCTGGAAAACGTTCACCCTTCTTTGAAACTTGTTACTGTCAGAGCCTCCTGGGAAGTCTCCACAATCTTTAGAAAATTGATTTCTCAAGTTTCACCTGCCAACTTTGAATTAAAAAATAATAACAAGATGACAACAGTTAACAATGACAGACACAAAAAAACACATTAACAGATGACTCCGAGGAGTGACATGATCCATGACCTGCACGCTCGCCTGAACTCAGGGCTCACACTTGGCATCTGAAGACTTGGCAAATCTTTCCACCCTCAAGCCAATTTGCATACCATTACCCAAGAAGCACTGTGCCTGGATTTCACTTTTGCAAATTCCCACCCTTTTCATGTCATAAATAAGATAGGAGACAGAAAACTAATACAGCCCAGTGATGCATTATTCATGTTGCATCACACTGTTATGATAGATTTACAACAGCTAATACATGCAAACTAAGTTTGGGCACTAAATGTGAAAATTAAGGGTGGGGAAGGCAGGTGTACGTGGGAATATGCCAGAGGATATCTGGGGGCCTTTGGTGTCCGGGAATCCAGCATGGATTAGTGACAGTGTGGATTTTCTAGCGTGCTTACTGACAAAAAGCATTAGCGCCGGTATCAGAGGCCAGTGCCCAGGTGCGAGGAGCGGCCACCGCAGGAGATGCGAGCCTAAGCAAGGCAAATTATTGACAGCATGTGCTTTGGGAAGCCTCTCATGTGCTCAGCGCCCAGCTCTGGAGCTGGTGAAAATCAAGCCCTCAGTCATTTGTTCTGCACACCTCCTGCCCAAGTCTTCCTTGCAAACTCAGTGGACCAGCCACAGACAGAGCCCATTCCCTGATGGAAATACCAATGTCCTTCCCAACCCTGCCCTGGACCCCTACCACATGCTAGCTGGTCTCGGCACCACGCATGCAACAGGAGCAAGGGGAGCCGGCCAGGCACAGTCCTGCTCTACAGGGCCTCTTGGCCTTGTTTATCAGAAAATCGTCCCCAAAATGTCAGTGTGTGGCTGTGGCCAGTGCTGCACAGGAGAATGTGAAGGTCACAGGGGTATGACCCGATGTGTCTGGAGGAGGAGGAGGTGGCCCAGACTTTCAAGGGTGGAGGAGCCAGGGTCCAGTGGGAGACGGTTGCCTCAGTTAACCCTCACAGCAGCCCTGCGGGGCAGAGCCGGGCCCTGTGGCCCAACGCTGACACAACTTGCCCTGTGTTCCAGCATTCTCCAAGCAGCCTGCCCCCAGGAAGTTTTTTTAATTAAGATGCAACAATCATCCCACAGCCGGCTTCCCCTCCAGCGATCGGTTAAAATGAACTCCAGACGACTGGATTAGACTTTGAAGGTGGCGATCTAGATAATGAACACGGAGGATGCAGTGTTGACACAGGCCCTGGTGAGCTACATTATTATTTAACAGGCCTCGCTGCTGCCTCTGCTGGGATCAAGGAGCTGAACATGCAGTTGGTGGGCAAGCGTCAAACCCAGACACAGACTGCGGACACTGGCTCCACAGGGGACAGGCTCCGCAAGGTCAGGGGCGGCCAGCAGGGGCCAAGTGGGCCTCATGGAGACAGCTTAGAGGCCCCTCCCCAAGGACCCATCCACACCCGGCCGGCCTGCACGCCGCCGAGCCCAGGCCATCTCTGCCCTGGGACTGGCTCACAGTGCTGTCTCTGCCCAGAGCACTTCTCGGCCCTCTCTCCTCCTTCACCCCTCACAGCCACCTCACCTACCCAGCATCCTGACCTCTAAGAACCTCTCCTGCTCCCACCCCTCCTCCTGCTGGTCTGGCAGCACCCCATCCCCTCACACTAGGCTGTCACCGTCCTGGGTTTGTTCCCCAACACTGGGCCCTGAGCCCCTGGAAAGCTGAAACCAGGCCTTGCAGCACCCCACACGCGTCCATCCTCCCAGCACCCATTCTGTCTGTCCACCACGACCATTTACTAGGAGCATTTGCTCTGGGAAAATTAAGATGAGCCGGGAGCAATCCTTGGCCCAGAAATTGTGCTGGTGGAAAAAGCAGGCATGCAAACAAATGAGGGTACCCAAGAGTCACATATAACAGGATGGATACCTCAGGGGGAGGACAATGCAGCCCCAAAGAGACCGAGCCTTCTGCCGACCCAGGGCCAGCACAGAAGCTAAGAGACTGTGCTCAGATCCCAACTCTGTCTCCTTCTAGCTGTGTGACCTTAGCCAAGTCACTTAACCTCTCTGTGCCTGTTTCCTCATCTGTGAAGAGGGAATAACAATGGTACCTATATCACAGGGTGGTTTGAGGACTAAATGAGTTAATTCATGCAAAGTACTTAAACCTGTATCTGGCCAACACTAAGCATTCAGTGCATGTGGGTTACTAAGTACTTCTTGGGGGTGGGAGAAATCAGGGGGAGCTCCTTATGGTTAGCACAGTCCCTAGATTAACCCCCAGGTCTTCCCATTTGGGCCAGAGCCACGCTAGCTACACCCTCAGCCAAGAGCACACTTGGAGCCTCCCAGCTTAGAACACTGAGCAGCTCTGAGAATCTCAAATCCCAGTGGGGGTTTTCTCAAGCCTGGGGGAGAGCCTGCCACGTCGCCCCTAATGAGCAATGCCCTTCCTCTGAAGGGACGCTTTCTGCCGCGGGACATGTGCTGAGCCCCAGGACCCCTACACAACCACAGCACCCGCCACCAGCCCCTTCCAGCCCACTCCTCTGGACCTGCCTGGGATGTGGTGGGCACCGAGGCAAGGGTGCCACTGGCCGGCTGGGTCAGGTGGTCATTAGCAGCAGCCAGACGGCATCATTCCCAGAGCCCCAGCACTAAGGTGGGCTGCCTTCCTCTCTATTCCAAGCAGCAGCCGAACGCAGTTTCATTAAATATGCATGGCGATCACCTTGTTACCGTGCCAGAGGATGTGTGGACTGGAGGCGAGCTGCCTGAACTGCACGGCGCAAACTTCTCAATTCCCCTGGCTGTAGGCCCGGGCGTGTGCTCCTCTGGCCCCACCACCCCTTCCTCCATCCTGCCTCCCCACAGCCCGTGCCCCCCGTTGCCCTCCATGGTGCGCAAAGCAAGTGAAAGGCCATCCTGATCCCCTTCTTAAGAGCAGCTGGCCCAGAACTAATCTTAAATCATCACAGCCTTGCTCCGGAGCCCGTGGCTGCTCAGCCCCAGGGATGGCCGGGCCAGAGCTGGGCTCCGGGGCCTGAGCAGGGCTGCATTGTGACTGGCGAGGGGCAAAACTGAGTGAGAACTGGGTACGGCCTGGCCTGTCCTTCCCTTTGTCCATCTGTCTCACACTCTTAGGACAGCCGTCGGCAGGGGGAAGGCTTCCTGCCAGTAAAGGAAGATCCACAATTCTGACACATGCCCCATACCCACCAACACCACAGACTCCGAGGGATCAGCTTGATTTGCAAATAAACCACATAGACAGCGATAAGGATTTACGTGAGGCCAACAGTTACAATGACAGCTAATGTTCGCTGAGCACTTACTGTGTGCCAGGCACTGTCAGAAACAACTTTTACATAAACAATCTCCTTCAGTTGTCCCAGGAACTCTGCACAGTACTATTATTGTCCCTTTTTACAGATGGGGTGACTGAGGCCCAGGAAGGCTTGGTGCCTTGCCCAGGGGTGCACGGTTTGGCAGGGACAGAGCCATGGTCCCATCAGAAGCAGCCTGCCAGCAAACCACACCCCCCCAAGGAGTGGGGCACCCAGGGGACCCAAGGCGGGCATGGCTGGGACAGGGATGGGGGCCACTGCCTTGGACGATGCCTCCCAATTCCTCTCCCTCCAGAAAGCCTGGTGGCCCTGGGAGAAGCCCGATGGGGGGCCCAACTTTCACCAGCTTCTCAGGCCCTGCTACCCACACCTCCTCCCCCAGCAACCACCGGCCACTTCTCTACTCCCGCAGGCCTGTGATTTCCAGGTCCTATGGCTACCGGGCCTTTCCTTAGAAGATTCTTCCCTGGAAACAACTCTTGGTTCACATCCTGTCTCCCACCTCCCTCTGCTGCCTCTTCCCTCAGTGTCCCATCCCCCGCTGGCAGTGCTGAGAATGTCCTTTGCCCCCAGGGAGCTCAGAGCACCCGCACCTTCCCACCCCATGCTCTCTCTGCGCTCGCTTTCTCCATATGGAGAACAAAGCCTGGGTCTCCCCGTTAGACTGGAGGCCCCCCAAGGGCAGGGCTGGGTCCCATCCCCCTCCCACTGCTGCCCTAAACTGGAGGCTGGTGCTCGGGGCAGGCTGCACACCCCTCCACTGCGGCCCTCCTCCGGGGCTGGACAGTCAGAGCCAGTGCGGGCTGCCAGCAGGAGGCGGCTGGGAGGGGCCCTGGGCCCTGAATGAGGACAATATGGGGACACTCAGGGAAGGGCTGCAGGGTGGCAGGCCAGGGAGTCGGAGATGGGCTTCTCCCAAGTGGCTTGCGATGCAGATCAGTTGGGGACCCCAAGGCCCTGGGTAGCCGGCTGTCCCTGCTCACCTTCCTCTCAGGAGGCTGAAGACGCGAGAGGCCCTTGGAGGGTCAGGGGAGGATGGGGTGGCAGGGACGCCCCCGCAGAGGGAGTCTGTGGCTGCAGCCCTTCAGGGCTCCGCCTCCCCACTCCAAGCGGACCGAGAAACCCAGAAGTTTCCTTCTTCTTGGCACCTCCCTAGCCCCTCCCCAGGGCCTGCCCCACCCAGCCCGGCTCCGCGATGCCAGTGAGGCCGCAGGTTCTCTGTACCACGTCCCCAGCAAGGGCGTCCCCGGGATCACCCCTACCTCCCAAACCCTCTGGGTCTGCCCACGGCACTTACTGTGCCAGGCACTGTCGGAAACAACCTTTTACATAAACATTCTCCTTCGGTTGTCCCAGTAACTGTACACTGTACTATTATCATCCCATTTTACAGATGGAGTGACTACGGCCTGGGAAGGCTTGGTGCCCTGTCGGCTCTGCCTCTCACCTGCTGGCTGCAACACCCCCTCCTCCCTTCCCAGCACCAGGAAGGGCCACTGTGCAAACAGCTTCCACGCCGCCCTCGCCCAGGGGCTGTAGCTCCCAAGCACAATCTCACTCAGTGAGCAAAAGGACCCCAGGGAAGGGACACTGATTCCCCTTTACCAACGGGAAAACTAGTGTTCACAGAGGCGCTTGCGCAGGTGCCCAGCAGGCGAGTGGCGGCCCTGGGACACAGAGCCGGGTGCGCACGGCGTGGAACACTGCGCCTCCTGCTCCAACAAACGTGGGCAAGCCCGTGCTGCAACCCCGGGACTCGGGCTGGCTCCCAGGGCTTACCGACAGCTCCCCGGGCCTCAGTCTCCCCATCTGCCGAATGAGGATTGCGTCATCGGGGATCCCGCCCTATCACTTGTGATCTTAAAAGAGCAGGACTCCACTTAGTGCTCATGCCTGGTTGCTAAGGAGCCAATTTATGGCCTGAAGAGAGATGGCCAAGTGGGCAGATGGCCCTCTGCCTCCAACGGATGGTCCCCCGGGGGGCTGTGTGTTCTGGCTGCAGGCCTTTGCCCAGAGCTCCACTCCAGTCTGGAGGCAGCTCACGCCGAGTTGATAAGCCAAACAAATCAGATGACAGCAAACGTCACCAAAACACTGCTGGGAAGCCACACACACCCCAGTCTCAAGCCCAGGACGGCCCCCGGGGCATGGTGGGGTGGGTGGGCCATGCTGCTGGTCGGGAGCAGTTGTAAGCCCAGGCTGAAACGGGAGCCAGTCCCCAGACCAGCCCTCATCATGGGAGGAGGCAGGTCCCAGCAGCCTCTGCCTCCCCGCTGCTTCCAGAGCCCAGCCGCCAGGGTGGCTGTGTCCACGCTGGCCTCCCCTCAGCATGACCTGATCCTGGGCCCAGGGGGAAGACAGGGATCCCAGTTCCACCTCCACAGGCAGCAACAGACACAACTCAGGATCCAGATCACAGCTCAGTGTGGTGGGGACCCTTCCCCTTGAAGCAGCCAAGGGGGATGTGGGTCAGGCAGAGGACAGGGCCCAGCAGGGAGCTTGGGCTCCCTCTGTGTCCTGACAAACTCTGATCCCTGAGACAGAGCTAGAGCCCAAAGCAGTGCCAGGTGGAGTGTAAGAAGGGTCAGCAGGGTGTGCCCAGCAGATGGTTCCATGGGCCCGAGGCCTCAAGCCATGGACGGGGCCAGTACCTGAGTCTGCAAGCTGGTGGCATCCAGGACGGTGACCCGAGGCCCGCAGCTGGCCCACACAGTGTCCTCCAGGCTCAGCAGGGTGCGGATGGGCCCTGGCCCCACAGTCAGGCATGCAGGGGGGCTCTCCAGGTCCCAGGGGACTCCTCCTGGAAGGGGAGGAGGGAAGCTGGTCAGGAGCCGCGAGGGGTCAGTGGGGGGCCCAGGGCTCCTCAACCCTCGGGGACTGCGGCCCACAGCAGGGGCCCGGCCAGGCTCCACAACAACCTCTTGCCCCTTCCTATGGCCCTTCCCCTCCTCCCAGCAGGAGGGCAGCTGTTACCATCTGCCTCCATTATGTTCCATCCCCTCTGCGGGCTGTGTTCCCAAATTCATCCACCTTCCTCCTTTCCCTTTCCCCCCTTGCTTCCCTTCCTTCCTCCCTTTCCCTCTCTCTCCTGTCCTTTTCATTCTACACATACTTAGTAAGCACCTACTCCATGCTAGGCACGTGCTGGATGCTGGGAAGACAGAAATGAATCAGACACAGACCCTACCCTCAAGGAAACCCCTGCTGGCCAGAGACATCAAGGAGTTAATGATCAGGTACCCTACGAGGTGCCCAGCACAAATGACCAAGGATGCTCAGGAAGCCTTGAGAACTGCTGAGATGGAAGGAACCAGTTCTGCACAGGGGGAAACCCCGGGAGGCTTCCTAGAAGAGGCAGCATCCATGCAGCCCTGCCAAGAAAACAGCACAACATGGTGGGAGGTATCCTGGACCAAGTCAAGAGACTTGGAGTCTGGCCCTGGTTCTGGTAGAAAATTGCTGAGGGCCTTGAACATATCTCTTCCCTTGTCTAGGCCTCAGTTTCCCCATCTATAAAATGGGGAGGGGTGGCACCAGCAAGATTGTCTCTAAGGACCTTTCTGACACTACAGCTTATTGAAACTGATCCTTGCCATCTCCCAGCTCTTCCCACCTGCTCTAAGATGCTATCTGCTTTAGCAAGGTCTCTGGTGACTTTCCTCCTCCAGAGGTGCTCCCCCTCCTGGTGCGGAAGGAGAGGGTCCCGAGAGGCAATCAGTCCCCAATCCGTCACCCCTGAAGATGGAACAGACGGAGGGACCTGGCCTGACACCGAACAAAGCCCCCACTCGACCACCCCAGGGGTGCTCAGCCCACCCAAGAACATGCCAAGAATTATCCCTGGCATGTGGGCACTGCTCATCGAGATTGGTTTTTTGGTCAAGTTACACATGATGCCACACAGAACCCCAGTGGCTGCCCTGTCTTGGGGCACACTCCAGACACACAGGCAGCAGTGGCTGGGGCCTGGAGGCAGGACAGAGCCTGCTGCTGGCTTTGCCAGTACCTGGAGGGACTGCCGAGGAGGAGCCCCATCACAGACCCTCCCTCTGCATCAGCTGCTGAGTAGCAGGATGGAGCACAGCTGTCTGCAGAGCTGGAGGACCACCAGGGTATCTGGTGGAAGCCACAGCCTGGCATGTGCTGGGAAAAGCCTCAAAGCCCAGACTAGATTCTGTACCACCACTCCACCACCAGGCTGCCCCTCTCTCCCCACCCTCCCCAACAGAAAGTAAAAGACGTTCTCCTGCCCTTCTGTCCCACTTAACATTGACAGACTCCTAGCTCAGCTAAGAGATGGGGAATAGGGACCCACTCCCCCAACACAGAGCCAGGCCTTTCTAGCCCATGGACATGAACACATGGGAAGGAGCCTGGGCTAGAATCCTGGCTGCAGCCCCTAAGCTTCTGCGTGAACTTGGCCAGGTGACTTTACCTGTCTGAGCCTCAGTTTCCTCATCTGTAAAATATAGCCATGTCTGTACCCCACCGGATGCTACAGGGATCAAAGCAAATGCAGAGTGCTCAGCACGGGGAGGGTGAGTGGTAAGGAGCGCTGACAGCGGCTGTTACACACGTTTCACATCAGCGTGCCCGGCCCTCGTCCCATGAATTATTTCCTTAATTCCCAGCAAGCCTATGAGGAAGATTCTATTCTTATTCCTGTTTTACAAGTGAGAAAACCAAGATACAGAGAGTTTAAATAATCAGCCCAAATCACACAGCTAGAAAGTATCCGGTGCTCATTAGCTCCTGTCATTTGGTGTCGTTTGGCGTCATTTGCCACAACACAACAGCCTGTGGAAGCAGGTGTTGACTCCACTTGACTCTCGTAGCAGCAGAGACTCAGAGAGCTAAGAACTTGTACAAAGACACACAAGGGGTGACAGGCCAAGCAGGATTTGAATTCAGCTGACTCTGGCTCTAGCCTCCTTCCCTAACGCCTGCCACCTTCTCAGGTTCCAAGAGTTTCCAAAGGGCTCTGGGGCCGGAACTGGGATCCAGAAGGGGCGTGTGACCGCAAGGCTGCAAGGCCTCAACGAAGGACGGGACGCTGACAAGAGCCGCAAAAATGCAATGCTTTGAGCGCCCCCCAGTGGCCAGAGATGAGTAGCGCTTGTGCCAGAAGCTGGAGGCAGGGGCGGTGCTTGGACCTCTTCCAGAGGAGGAAGCAGCTGGAGATGGAGGGACCACACAGGGAAATGGGAGCTCGGGCCCCTGAGGAGAGCAGGTTTGGCTACTCCCCTTGCATCCGCTATCTTATACTTTTCCTGTAACAGAGTATGGCCATAGCTACTTGGAGTAGAAGGCTAGGGTCTGATACCCCTGAGGGCCATATGTTCCCTGACCACTCCTCCGCTTGCTGGGTGTCCCCAGGGGTCCTCTGAGAAGACCTGGCTCCAGGACAGAATGATAAACTATGGTACAAATTAATAATACCAATACTGTTATATCAAAAAGGACACTAGACAGAAGTCCCGGATCAGAAGGCCCATGGTAGACCCTGAACAAGTGGCTTTCCGCTTGCTGGCACTCGGTTTTCCCATGTGCAACACAGGGGGACAGAATTCTGACCTCTAAGGTTCCTCCCAGCCTCATGCGCCACAATTCCAAGCTTTTACGTGCAATCACTGTGAGCTCTGGGCAGGGCCAGCCCACCCGCATCCCGAGCCTGGGGGTGGGGGGTTATCCATCCTTCCAACCCACTCCTTGCCATCCAGCAGCCCTGGCATGCACATGTTCCAGAACCCGAATGGCACTCACCTGCACACACGCACACCCACCCGAGTGGCAGCCCACCCGTGTGGGCCAGCACAAGCTCTCCCGCCAGGGAGACAAAGGCCCTGTGTCAGCAAAGGCCCCTGCGGGGGGCTGGAGCCGCCCTCCTGCACCGCCCCCAGGGGAGAAAGCCCAGCTGGTCTCCCTTGGGGGTCTGGACCCTGCCCAAGCCAGAAGGCAGGACAGAGTGAAACTCATGGACCCTGGGCGGCCCGAAGGTGAGTCTGTGCCAGTAAGTAACGAACAATGGTGACGAGGTTCACAAGTCTACGCCCCAGGCTCCCTTCTCGGCACTGGTGTGACCGACCGCAGACACCGAGGCGGTTCACCCCCATTTTATAGGGCAGCGACCTGAGCCTCGGAGAGTAAGGCAACCAGGCCAATCTCCCACAGTGGGGACTCGAACCCCGGCAGCCTGGCTCCCCAGCCCATCCCCTCACCCGGTCTGTCATCTGCCTCCTCGAGGGGTGGCCCTGGCGCTCGTCCCCAGCACCTAACCAGAGACAGTCTCACACCCCTGCCCAGGCCTGGTCATGCTGCTGCGCCTGCTCAGAGATGGGGAGATGGACAGGATCCAGAGAGCCCGTCTCTGGGTCCCAGCACCCTGCTCAGCACCAGGCCCCTCAGGGCACTGAGCACTTATTTTTTGAGTGAGCGAATGGGTGAGGAAGACGTGAAAGAATGCACACAAGCCCAGGCTCCTTGGGTAACAGGTGGACGGCCCTGCCACATGCCCTTGCCCTGGTTTCCCTGTCTCAGGTGGAGGATGGACTCCAAGGCTCCTCCAGCACTGACATTCCACGACTCCATGTGCAACTGGTGCAACTCCACGTGTAACAGGTCCTGAGAGCCCTGCTTCCCCCTCTGGAGGCCAGCAGGGAAGGGCGAGGGACGCAGGTGAGGCGTCTCTCCCACAGGCCTCCCTGGCCAAAGCCAAACCAAAGGCCCTGAGGGCGGGCTCATACGGAAAGTGACCCCAGACTCACCTGCCCAGCTGGCTGTAGCAGCCTCCCACACAGAATGACCGCTTCCGCTCTTCACCAGCCAGAGGGGCATGGTGCTCAGCCCCTTCCAGCTCCCCTCTACCTCCCATCAACTGATACAAACTCAAAACCCACACCAACAGCCTTGCCTCATGCCACTGTCCCCTCTGGTTACTGTCCAGCCCAACAGCCTTCTCTCTGGGTTCCCCACCAGACCAACCCCTCTTCTGCCTCCAGGCCTTTGCACATGCTGCTCCCTCTGTGAGACCACTGCTCCCCCAACTGCTGACCACTTCTCCTTCTTCAGGTCTCAGCTTCAGCATCCTGCTCCTCAGAGAGGCCTTTGCTAATCAGCCCACCTGACACCGTTGCCACGCTTCAGACCTTCAGCACAAAGTATAATCATAAGCTTTGCTCCCTCTATAGACAATAGACTCTGCGAGGGCAGGGTCACATGTGTTTTGCTGGCCACCATGTCCTTGGTACTTAGTAAGTGCTCAGTAAATATTTGGTGGACAAATGTTTGCAAGGTGGGAAAGGTGGGAAAGCTAGAAAGCTGGGAGACATCTCAACCTTCTCCCCCAGGCCAGACAGCTTCCAGCTCTGCTCAGAGAGAGTCCCCTTATGCCTGGAGAGGGCCCTAGCCCTGCACAGAGGACACAGGTTCAGGTCTCAGCTCACCCATGGGACTTTGGATCGTCCCTTCCCGCCCAGAAAATGAGGGTACGGGGTCCATTGGTCCCCAGTTGCCCTCTGGTTCTAACAAAGGACTAGACTCCAACCCCAGGCTGAGAGCCAATGGTTAGACCCAAAACTCCCTACCATGGATTGACTTGGGTGCCCCAAAGTTCATCTATTGAATTCCTAACCCCTGGTACCTCAGAATGTGACCTAATTTAGAAATAGGGTTGCTACAGATGCGGTTAGTCATGATGAGGTCGTACTGAGGCAGGGTGGGCCTCTCATCCAGTACCGGCCGGTGTCCTTATGAGAAGGGAATGTGGACACAGGCCCAAAGGGAACCGTATGTGGAGACGGGACTTCTGCTGCCACAAGCCAAGATCCGCCGGAAGCCAGGAGGCCTGGAACAACTTCCCAAGCACCTTCGGAGGGAGCGCGGCCCTGCTCACACCTTGCTCTTGGACTTCTGGCCTCCAGAATGTGAGACAATGAATTTCTGTTGTTTAAAACGCTCAGTTTATGGTACTTTGCAGAGCAGCCCCTGCAAACTAGCCTCCCAGGTTGGGCACCCAGGCTGATAAGTCAGGACCCAAGGGAGAAAGGACCAAAGGCAGCCAGCCCGGGGTGAGGAGGTGCAGAGTGGGGCCGGGCAGGGCTCAGGGCATTCAGAGGAAGCCAGAGGGTGGGTGTCCCTTGAGAGCCCCTTGTCTAACTAAGTCTCTGAAGATCTGAACCCATATTTACATTCACACGCATGCTCTCTCTGATGGCGAGAGGGATTTTTTTCCCTCCCTCTTCCCCCTTAATTAAAAACTATAAATACCTTATCAAAAGCTAATTAAAAATACCAACAGAGTGCCAAGTGGCAAAATAAAAAATAGCTCAGTACAAGTATCCATTTATAACCCTGCAACAGGCGGTGATGACGCAGCTATTAGAGACGTGTGGGAGGGGAAGGGGGAGAAGCAGGGGCCTAGGTCGCAGAGCGCCAGGCCCGTCGGCCCTCTCTGGGTCCCTGGCAGCAGCCCTTGTCTACCCAGCCTTCATCGAATTGGGAGCTGAGCAGGCCTCGGGCGGACAGGGGACCGCAGCCCTCTGTGTGGCTGTGGACAAGCCGCTGCCCTCCCAGGAGCCCAGCAGAAGCATCCATAACCAGGGAGGCAGTTCTCGAGCACTGCGGTGAGAACCGAGATGACGCACATGCGTTCAGCACGTGACCCAGTCGCTGGAGCACAGCAACTCCAGAACTGAGCCCTGCCTTCCAGGCATCATCTGTGCCCCTGACGGCTTGAAAAAATAATAGATTCAAATGCTTAACTCCACTGGGCACTTACCATGCCAGGCCCTGTGCTTTGCCTTCACTGGGTTTTAACCCACCAGTACCCATGAGTGGTGGGTACTGCCATTTTTGCCATTTGAGAGATGGGGAGACGGAGGCACAAGAGGAAAAACGGCTCACCAGTGGACACAGCTGACAACAGGGCAGAACCGGGGCTTGAAGCCAGATCTACTGACCTCAGAGTCCCTGCTCTTGCGCGCCAGAGTCTCCTGCCGACGGGCTGAGCTGCTTGTGCGGTGGCGGGCACCTGTTCCCTCAGTGACCCCAGTGGGGATCAGGGATCTCTAATGCCCCACCGCCGCCCAATGGCGAGATTCCCTGATTCACTTCTGACCTGCCTCTCTGGTGTTCCTCCCACAGCCACTCTGGTACAGGATCCTGCTCCCAGTCGGTGCCCAGGGCTGCCCCCCACCACTGCAGCAACCCATCCTCACCGCTGGTCCGAGGGTAGGCAGCGAGGGTCCCGTCCTGCAGGCCAGCAAACAGGTGGAAGGGGCTGTGCCGCAGGCAGAGCACGGGCTGCAGACCTGGGCTCCTACATGTCGCCAGGCACTGGGTGCCCGTGTCCACACTGCCATAAACCAGGATGCTGCGAGGAGAGACCCGAGTGACTCATGTAGACCCCGCCCTCATGGCCCCACATGCCCTCCTAGGGGGATGGGGCCTGGGCTCCCCCGCTCAGCCAAGCCTCCAGGCCTTCCTTCCACCTTTCAGGGGCTCAGACTCTTCTGTGGGTGATCCTTGGGGTTGGTGCCCTCCCAGCCCACCTCAGAGACTCCAGAGGCAGCACTGAGAGGACTGCTTTCGGGTCACACAGACCGAGTATGAATCCAGATGCGCCACCTCCCAGATGACTGACCCCAGGCTGCTTTGCCTCGGTTTCCCCCAAAAAATAGACCAACGATACCTGCCTCATGGCTACAAAAAGGAATGAAGCACTGATACCTGCTCCAAGGATAGACCCTGGAAACATTATGCTGAGTGAGAGAAGCCAGGTACAAAAGACCACCTACTGTATACTGTATGACTCTATTTATATGAAATGTCCAGAAGAGACAACTCCACAGGCAGGAGCAGGGAATGGGGTGGCTGTTTAACAGGCACAGGGTTCCTTTGGGGATGGTGAGAATGTTCTAGAACTAGGTATTGGTAATAGTTGCACATCATGAATATACTGGAAGCCACTGAACTGTACACTTAAAAATGGTTAAAATGATGAATTTTATGTTATGTGAATTTCATCTCATTAAAAGCAAGAAAGGTGTTCAGTGGACCCCTGCCAAGTCTGGGCCCTGGCTGGGCACTCAGCTGCAGACCCAAACCTGGACTGCACAGAGCTTCTAGAGTCTCTGAGTTGGTTCTACATACAGAGCTTACTACTCCTTCCTCAGTTTCCCATGTGGGAAATGGGGGGCACTTCTCAGTGGGGCCGCTGTAAGGTTCCCAGGCCCAGGGAGCCACACACGTAGGGGCTCAGAGAACAGCCTCTCTCCACTCCCTCCCACTCTAGGACAGGAGCGAAAAGCATAGAGGTGCCACTCATCTCTGGTCTTTATAATCCTCACCTTCACCTTCCAGCTAACCAGGAGGAAGATTCATTCTGCAGCCACCCTACTGGACAGCAGCTGTAGGTCCCGGCAGCCAAAGCTCTGGCTGAAGCTCCCCTTACTGCAAGCTTGGGTGCTACATGGGGCACGTATTTAGTACAAGGGAAGCGCCCTCTGCCGGCAGATCTCATAACCTGGGCATGTCCGGGACCCTGCCCACCCTGCAGGGGAAACTGAGGCCACAGGTGGGACACTGTTGGTGACAGCCAAGTGAACCGAAGGCTTCACATGTCCCACATCTTGGTGGGCTCCCATAGCAGCCCTGCAGTGGGGGGATTCTAATCCCACTTTAGAAAAGAGAAACTGAGGCTCAGAGTGGTTAAATGGTGGGCCTGAGGACCCTCCATCAGGCAGTGATGGATTCAGACCCAGCTCCAGCTCCCACCAAAACCAGGATGCACGCCTGGTACCACACTGCCCTGGAGGGAGCCAGTGTGCAGGAAGCCCCTGAAGAGTCTTGGTTAAAGTTCAAGCAGCTCCTGACACTTCAGTACCCACACTGGTCATCCCTGGTCCCTACCTTCCTTCTGCCAACCAGAGGCAGAGAATATTGGTGGGTACCAAGCCAAATGGGGAAGCTAAAGGGACAGAGCCCCCCACCCCCAGCCTGCCCAGCCCTGCCCTTGGCTGTCCTCAGCCCCTCCTCCCCTGGCCCCTCACCTGCCATCCTGGAGCCCAAGGCAGATGGTTGGATGACCTGCAGCGGAGGGGTCAGTAGCCACGTGGTTCTTATCTCCGTCTCCACTCTCCCCCTCCTCCGGCTCTGGAATGTACTCCATGCAGAGCACAGGGGCCGCCACTGGGAAGGACTTGACAGTGCGAGGTGAGGGCCGGTTCAGGGAGAAGATCTCCACCTGGCCCCCTGCGCCCTCCTGCCCACCCCCGACCTAGGGCAGAGACGCAGAAAAGCCGTCAGGCAGAAAGAACCATGAGAGCAGAGGCAGACCTCGGCCACTGCCCCCCAGCACCCATCCCAAACTTCCGCTTGCCATCAGGGTTAGGTATCAAGCCCCGTTCTGCCCACACATCCCGAAGGTCACTTATCCCCAGCTGCCATGGCAACAAGTTACATTCAGAGCCCAAAGGAAACCAGGTAAAGAGCTCAGGTGGACTAGATACCCCAGCAACCCTCAATTTCCCTGTCCCTAGGGTGCATTTCAACCAAAAAATAGTGAACATACCCTCTACCCCTTTAGAATGTCCTCTGTCTTGTTCACTGTTCTACCCCAGTCAAGCACATGCTAGGTACATGATGGATGGATGGATATATGCATGGATAGATGGATGGATGGAAGGAAGGGAGGGAGGGAGGAATAGAAGAGAAGGTGGGTGGCTGGCTGGCTATATCATGTGCTACACCCTGGGGAAACAGGGAAGGACAAATCACCCTCAGAGAGGACATTTGGGTTGGACTCTGAGAGGAGTCTTCCTGCACAAGTGCCTGGGGACAGAACAAGCCGGAGCAGTTGGAGGATGGCCAGACGGGCGGCCAGGCTAACATGCAGGGGAGCCTGGTGGGGGCACACTCTGCACCATGAGGAGCATGGGGGACCCCTCAATGAATCAAGAGAGGCTATGCCAGGGAAAAAAGGTGGGCTGGCCTCTCTGAGAGGGGTGGTAACCAGCCCTACCCCAGGTGGAGCCCCTGCCACGCCGGCACTCGGCACGGCCCCCGTTCATTTCCTTCGTGGCACTGTGGCCAATTGCAAGAATCATGTTCACTTATTTGTCCCCCGGTTTTCTGTTGTCCCTGATGAGGTTGCACCTGCCAGCTCTGAGCAGAGCCTGGCACAGAGGTTCCCAGGAAGACCTCTTAGGTGAAGGTGCACGAAATGGGGGTCAGCAGGCAGGAGGCTCTCCCTCCCTGCTCCTGTCCTGAGGCTTGAATAGGAGTGGGCGCAGGAGTGACTCACCCAGAGGTAGCCCTGAGGAAGGGACGTACTGACCGCTGAGAAGCCCAGCAGGGGACAGCTGACAGGACTGTGCACCAGGGCCCCAAGCTGCGGAAACAGAGAAGGCACACGCAGGGTTAAGTGTCAAGATGCCCGCAGGGCCTTTGAACTACCAGCAAATTTCTGGGCCGGATTCAGGCCCTAAAGGAGAATCCCTGGGGGGTGGGGCCTGGAAAGTGACAGGTTTCACAGGATTTCCAGGCAGTTCCTATGCACTGTCCTAGAATCTTGTGGCTAGAAGGGGCCTGAATGATACTCTGGGCCAGCTGAGGACTTTTCAAACTGAGCAACTGCCAGATAAGTTGAAAACCACTAACGCCCAACCCCCTTCTTTTACAGATAGGGGAAATGAGATCCATAAAGGACACACAACTGCCCTAGGCCACAGGGAAGACCAGGGACAGGGCCTGGCCTGCACCCACCTCCTCCTTGACCTGCCTGCATTCCTCCAGAGAGGCACATTGGAGGAGAGGAGGGGTGCTGGTGATCTGGGTCCCACCCCACTGAACATCAGAACTGCTCTGGCCTGGATGGCTTGTACAGGTTGCCCATAGGGGCCGGAGGCTCCGTCTATAATGGGCTTTCCCCGATAGCCACCGGCTTGCGCCCCTGCACCTCCTACCCCAAACCCATGCCAGGTGGCTCTCTGGCACCTGCTTCCTGAGCTAAACCCGGGCCAGTCTGTTTCTCTGGCCAGGACAGCAATGTGAGGACTGAGCCTTTCATGGGCCTTGCTGGAACCCCTCCCAACTAGATGGAAGAGGAAGGAGGCAGACTGGGGGTAGCTTGCGGGCCCCACGGACAAATGTGGCTGCCACTGGACATCTGTCAGGCATGTGCCGCCCTCTGCTGGTGCTCAAGGCCTGGCCCATCCCCAGCCCTTCTGGAATACTCTAACAAAGTATCTAATGCCCACAAATGAAGGGGCCCAAAGAGGTCACCTCAGCCAGCCCCCTCATTTGGGAATCAGCAAAGCTGAAGTTCAGAGATGGAGGGTAGGGTGGAGGAATGTGGCTGCTCAAGGTCACACAGCAAGTTAGTGGCAGAGACACAGCTGGAATTGAGTTTCCACCCCCCCGCTCAGTGCCCTTTCTACTCTGCTTGAATTCTACCCAGAGGCCAGGCTGCCATGCTGCTGAGGTTCCCAGCTGCCACTTCCGCCTGGCTGGGAGCACAGGTCCAGAGCGAGAGGATCCTCTGACCCTGGCCTCTGGGGCATCCTCAGGCCCCTGCTCCCAGCCACTCTGCGTCATGCTGGGCCCCATCCAGCTGACAGCCTCGCCCTTTCTGCCAGGCCGCTGCTCCTGGCCACTCCCAGTCTGGGAGGGGGCAAGCGCAGCCCTGGCTCAGACGTTTCCATGGCAACTCCGGTGGGCCCCGATGTCAGCCGAGTCAACGGAGCCCGGACCCAAGATGATGGGAAAAACTCAAATGGCTTCTTGGATGGTGAGGGCCTGGACCGAGAAGTCCTGTCCATGACAGGAGGCCAACTCCCCCCAAATCAAGGCGCCCCACGTACTGCAGGGGAGAGCGGCAAAGGCTGGTGGGAGGGGGCAGGCTTTGGATGGTGCCAGCTCAGCTGCCACCAGCTGGTGACCCCACAAACCAGTTCCTTGTGGCCATGGGGACCCAGAAACCTTATCAGGATGGTCGTGGGCACTGGATGGACATAAAGCATTTAGCACAGAACTAGGCACCCAGGAACAGCTACTGCTCGCCAAGGACTTCCTGTGGGAAGTTCTAGCACTCTCCATTATCAGCTCATCTAATCAGCAGAGCAACACCAGGAGGGGAGGGGTTGTGCAGACAAGCAACTGTGGCAGAGTTAGGAGACAGGGGACCCCACAAACAGCAAGCACTTCTGGCTAATGTAGCGTGACGGTCAGGACGGGGGTCGCGTGGCTAGCTCTGAGGCCTAAGTAGGTCTGGCTACAGACCCCTGTGTAGGCTGGGTTACAGCCCTACTGGTCCCCCAAGGTGCCTGCATCTCAAAGCACCTCAAAGTGGGGAGTCCCCAGTCCCCAGGCAGGCCGCTAGGGTGGACCTCAGCCCGCCGTCAGGTGCACACTGGGCCCTCCCCTTGCCCTCCTGTTGCTCCGGCAGCTCACATGGAGCCAGGGCTCCATGAAGAATCTCCCAACACTTTAGCAGTCAGGCCTTCCAAAATCCCCCAAAACAGACCCCAGTGGCTTTTCTTTCCTGGGGACCAAACTGTCATCAGACATTTGCTTCCATTTCTTGAACGCTGTGCAGCATGCAACAGGATAATAAGCACTTGACACAGATGGAACCGCTTGCTTCTCACTCTAACCTAGTCAGGGAGGCACTGTGGCCAGCCGGGATGGGGACACAGACATGACGTAGCACTCCTCATGTTGCACAGCTGGGACAGGCAGAGCTGGGGCTGAAGCCCAGGGCAGGGTGGCACCCCACTGACATTTCTTCACTGTCCCAGCTCAACCTCTCTTGAGTCCAAAGACCTGACAAGGAATATGCACTGACAAGGAATATGCTCCTTTTGGAGCCCCCCTGCATCTCTGCTCCCTGGTCCAGATGGCAGTACAAGAGCACAGATCCTGTCTACACTAGGAGAGGAGCTGGGACCAGAAGGACTTTCCTGGGGAATGCACCCAGTCACCAGCTCCCATTAGGCCAGTCACAGCCTGAGTCCTGGGCCCCTGGGTCTGGGCCTGGGGAGAGCTGGTGGGCTGGGAAAGAGGCCCAGGTAGTAGGTCACATGCTCACATCTGTTCCTGCAGTAATTGGACGAGGCCCTGGCACTCCACGGCCCTAATTCATCTGGACGTGGCTACAGAGCTGATAGGGCACATCTGTCTGGTCGGGGCTGAGAAGCAGGTGCAGGGGGAGCAAGAGTGGTGCCTTAGGGCCCAGCAAATGGGGATGTGCAAACTCCGGGATATCCCCCAGGAGCCCCACAGGCTCATCACCCCCGGAGATTCACACGTAGTCCCCTCAGCTCACACAGGGGTCTGCAGGAGGTGGCAGACAGGGGTTTGGGGGCACTGAGGGTGCTTCCAGCCTACATGTCCCCAAGCTCTGAGGGCTCCAAATGAGAAGCCTCCTGGGCCCTTGTGCTCCGTGTGAGGCCGCAGACGGTTCCCCACTGGGTGGGGGCTCCTTTCAGGGAGGGCCTAGACGCAGCAGCCTGTGACTCCACAACCTGGTATGACCTATCAGGGCACAGCCATGTCCAATATTCCTGAGAAGTCCAAAGCCCTGGGGGGAAATGGGAGAATCTACTTTCCACCCCAGAAGTTACCCAGATCAGCCTCCTCCATGGGATACCAGAGAGCCAGCCAAGCCCCCGACAGGCTGGACCCTGAACAATCCCCACTCCAAGGACCCTGCCTACCCCTGCCCCGAGGCCCACGGGTAACACCCCCTCCTCGTGCTGGGAAGGAGCTTACATGACTCAGCAGGCCTTCCCATTAATCAATAAATAAGGACTGAAGCCCTACAAAGGCTGGGCTTCCCAAGCCCCAGAAATGGAGAGCATGCTGGCCTTTCCCTGGAAATGTCTTCACGGTACCAATGCCAGGGCACATGCCAGCCATGCCCCAGAGAGAGGCAGAAAGGGGCAGAACTCTCCTTCCCAGGTATCACTCCTGAATCCCTTCTCTCAGCCTCAGGACTCACAGCCCCACCTGAGGGTAGCCAGGAGAATTAGACAGTTAATTGCTGCAATGCGCCTGCTCCAGAGCCTGGCACAGAGACACCCTGTGGAAGGGTGTGCCACCCGATTGTCAGGATTCCATTTTACATAACACTGCTGCTGCTGTTACTATCCTGGCCCCTGTTTACGGAGCACAGGCTGGGAACCTGACCTGGGCTCTCCTGTCGGACGCCGAAGTCAGGCCATGGCCCAAGAACGCTACCGCACCCCTCAGACACCATTTCTTGCGCACAAGCTGGAGTCCTGAGCACACATTTCCTCTCCTTCACCTCCGCCCCCAGCGCGTGTCTCACCAATTCAGCCAGTCCTACCCCCAACACACTCCCCAGATGTGTCCCCGTGACCCCCACCCAGCTGTCCCCACCAGGGCTGGGACTAGAGTGAGGAGAGAGGGGCACACAAATCTTTGGGGAGTGGGGCAAAACACTCGAATATCAAGGAAAATATTTTAACGCAATTCTTTACAATAAAAATTAATGCAAAAGAATCAGTGATGAACAATTACTGAGAGTTTAAATGAAGACAGGATCCTGCACTCGCATGGCCCTGTCTCACCCCAATCCCAGCCCTTTATTTACAAAAGAAAAAGTAGCCAAACCAAGGCCACGATTTACTGATTTGATTTTTTTAAGTATCCCATTGAACTATCACTTGTCTTGATGCTTGAGATGGTTGGCACCGAGGCGAGTGTCTGGCCTGCCCCACCCTGGCCCGGCCCTGGCCGCCCGCTGCGCCAGGTCGGCCCCACCTCAGCCGGACTCCGCTCCAGCTCCCAGTCGGTCTCCCAGGATCCACTCGTGTTCCTTTCGGGTCCACAGCTCACTCTCACACAGAAGGACCAGAGGATCCTTCCAAAATATAAACCAGGTCATACCAGTCCTCCGCTTCGAGCCGTCACTAAAATCCAAAGTGGGCCCGCACAGCCGCTGTGGCCCAGCTCACCCCCCGTCGGACCTCATTGCCCAGGCTCTCCTTCCGTCCCTGAGCCGCAGCCATACCAGATTCCTCGACTGGCCCTGTTGTGGCCTCGATTGGTCTGTCTATTTGGAATTCCTAATAGGTGACAGTTTGACTCTGCATCTATTATGTCTGATTTATAACATCCACTGTTCTTCTCTATTTCCTTCTGGGTATCACCTGCCTCTCTCCTCTAGATTGAAAGCTATGAGAGGATAGGGGCCTTGGACGTTTTGGCCACCACCATATTCCCAGTGTCCAGCACAGGGCCTGGCATACAGGAGGCGCTCAAAAATCATATGCACAATGGACAAATGAGTGAATGAATGAATGCACTGATGTCTCAAGAGCATGCTCTCTCAGCTTTCTGGAGCCCTGGTCTACAGCCCAACAAGCTTGCTGCTTAGAGTGTATGTGTCTGGCCTTGGTCCCAAGCCTGCTCTCCCCTCCCCGGAGCTCAGATGACTCATCTCCTTGGGAAGAGGATGGGCAGCGAGTACTCCAGATGGAGGGGCAGCTCGGGCAGGGCGTCGGGGATGGGTGACCGTGGAGCTGCACATCCTAGCAGTTAAGACCACCAGCGCTGGAATCAGGCAGAGCAAGTTTTCAATTCCTGGGCCCATCCTTCCTGGCTGTGTCATTTTTAGAAAATCAGGCCACCTGTCTGGGCCTTAGCTTCCTTACCTATGAAAGGGATCTAGAAACATCCATTCATGGGTTTCTTATAAATATTGAAAGAAGAGAGCGATGGCGAAGCTCTGGGGGAGGACAGTAGGTTGCCTGGCAAATGAGGCAAGATGGCTGTGGGGTCAAAGCTGGCTCCCACCTGGCGGCAGCAGGAAGGGGCCGACCCACAAAGTCCGGCACAGCACCTGCACATATTCCAGCCTATCTTCTGAGCTGGAGTCATGCCATCAACTGATGAGATCATTGCTATTTGTTAACACAAAATAATGGACTTTTCCATTCACTTGACCCACAGAGGGCATCTACCCCCACTTTTTTTTTTTTTTTTTTTTGACTCCTAGAACAGCAGAAAGGCTTGATCATCTCCACCAACACCTGGGTCTCTCTTGCTGCAGGTACAATCTGGAAACTCTGGTTTTCCCAGGAGCCACGTTCATGGTGAGCTTGGCAAGAGCCACTCCACTCACCTGCAGGCTGAGGCCCCGGGAGGAGAAGGCGGGGGTGCAGGAAGCCAGGACCGGGCACCAGAATGGGGCTTTGCTCTTCTTGTCCTCATCCGGACACAGCCAGCCTGGCTGGTTCTCCTCCCCTACAGTGAGAGGAAGGAGGTGGTGAAGCTGGTCACAGTCCAAGGGCCAAGTGGGGAGTGACTAGCCCTGTAAACCCAAGGAGACACTGCAGGCCCCAGAGGCCCAGCCCACGCAGTGGCTAAGATTGACCCAGACAGTTGACCCTGAGTCCCACTCCTGCCCATCGAGATGAAATTCGGCCTTACGCCACAGTCATGGCACCCCAGGCAGGGAGTCAGAAAACCTAAGGTTTGAGTCCTGGCTTGCCCACCCTCTCACTGAGGAACCTTGTGCAAATGCCCCAGCTCTCTGAGCCTCGATTTCTTCACCTATGAAGCAGGGACAATAAAAATGGCTTCATCCTACAGCTGTGAAGACCTAGTGAAATAATAGATGGGAAAGGGTTTCAAAAAGCATCACAGCAGCAAGCACAGTTCAGGCCCCTGCTGCCCTGCCTTCGCTTCCAGAGCGGGGAGAAGGCCAAGGATGAGCAAACCGGCAGGGGGAGTTCGGGCCGCAGTGACGCAGCCGTGCTGCTGTTGCACCTGACGCGATCACAATGGTCAGGAGGAACTCTCCTGCTTCCTCCGAGACCTACCCTGAAACCTAGGAGGTCACCTGCCTCTGGGTTCCCCAGCCCTGAAGACCTGTTAGAAGTGCAGGTGCCCAGGCTCTGGCCCAGACCTGGGACTCAAAACTGGACAGAGCTGTGCTCAAGTGCATCCGCAAAACCACATTCTCTGCAGTGTCTCTTTCATGTGGGTCAGGGATACCTCACATACCACCACCTCCGAGAAGTCTTCCCTGTACACCCAGGCTACAATGGCCCCTTTCTCTCAGAAACCACTCTAAAGACCCTGTCTTACCTCCCACAGAGCCTTCACCACAATCTAAAGTCATTTTGTCCACTTCCTCGTTTATGGTCTGTCTCTGTATGTCTCTAGGATGTAAGTTCAGGGCATAGGGATCTGGGCTGTCTTATTTGCCACTGCCTCCCTGGCATCTAGCACGTGACCTGCACATAGTGAGTGCTCAGAAAACATGGGCTGAAAGAATGAATGAAAGGAGTGAGTGAGCAGATGAGTAAACCTGCCAACCCTCTGAAAGAACTCTACCTGCCAAGGAGCCCATCCTTTACACTCTGTATGAGGACTGCCTTGCAGGGATCCCAGCAATAGAGGCAGGGTGCAGCTAAGACACACCTACTATGTGTCCGTGCATTAGGCACACACTGAGTGCTCTAGACATGTTTCCTGGCTTCAGTTTCACAGTAACTGGGCAAAGTCAGAATAATGATTTTACTTTACAGATGATGACGCCAACACTCAGGGATTAAGTAAATTGACTAGGTCACGTGCGTAGCTAGATGGCAGAGCCCCAGTGGGGACATAGGTCTGTCTCACTGAAAGGCTTGGCTCTTTGTACTAAGCCAGAATGTCTTCCAGTAGCCAGCCCCCCCGATGACCACAGGCATGACTGACGCTGGATATAGTGACACTGGAGAGCCAGGAGGGGCTCTATTCCAGAGAGCCACAGGCGCTGGACAGGGTGTTCTGGATGAGAAGGGCACCTTAACGCAACGACATCAAGCGGAGGGGCCCCTAGAGCTTCGGAGATGAGGGGTCACCAACAGAGGCAACAGGACACTCCCACCCCCACCACACGCACTCAGTGGCAAAGAAAGCAGGGCCCCAGGCCCGCCCTGCCACAGCTGAGGAAGGGTAGCTCAGTCGGAGTGCCCACTGGCCTCACGGGGCCTCCTGGCCAGCCTGCCTAACCACTGCTGGGCCTTGCCACTGCCCTGCTCAGCAGTGTCAGCCTAGTCCCGGGCCCCCTGTTCCGGAAAACCTGCAGGGACTCTCCTTCCCCTCCGGCCCCATCCCTCGGTCACAGGCTGCTGGGCTTTCCATAGCAATGTAAACATGGGGACGAGCCTGGATGTTCCCTCTGCCTGGAATCTGCCCTTGGCTCTCTGCAGGGCCGGCTCCTCTCCTCCCGAAGATTTAAGTCAAGTGTCCACCTTCTCAGCCTTAACTGACCACCCCGCCAGCATCTCCAGCATTTTCTGTCTCCACCCCTGTCAGGGTGGGTCATGGCCCTTACCACAATTTCTAGCTCTTCCTTTGGCTTGTCTCTCTTTTTCGTGTGTGTGTGTGTGTGTGTGTGTGTGTGTGCGCGCGCGCACGTGTGCAGGCGTGTATGCTTGTGCCGGTGTGCACATGTTCGTGTGTGTGCAGGTTCACCCACAGGGTCCCCTACTATGCCTGTGTTCTACGAAGGCTGCAGCCTTCCATGCCATCTCCTTCTATACCTCACCCATCCCCACACTGAGCGCCAGACACAACAGACCACCGGTACATTTGCGTGGCATGAACAAAGTCTCTTCTCAGAGCCTCATTTTCCAGATCTGTCAAGTGGAAACAATCACAATCTCCCCCCACAGAGCAAGCACTGGAGAAACGCCACCGCTGTGGAGGGGAAACCGGGAGGAATCAATCAAAGGATTCAACGCTTTGGTCATACAAGATAGATAAATCCCATAGATCATCTGCACAGCATAATGCCTCTAGTTAACAATTCTGGATGATGTACTTAAAAATTTGCTAAGAGGATAGACCTTATGTTAAGTGGTCTTATCACAAAAAATAATAATAAATAAGAGGACAGGAGGGAACTTTGGGAGGAAATGGATTTGTTTGTGGCATGAACTGCAGTGATGGGGTGCATGGGTGAATACTCCTCTCCAAACTCATCATCACTAAATACGTACGGCTTTTTGGATGCACTAAATACGTACGGCTTTTTGGATGTCAATCATACCTCAATAAAGAGGCTTTAAAAAATGTCATGGCCACCAGAGAAAGATGGCATCTGAGTGTCGGTCACAGCAAGAGGAGCTGGAATGAGGTGGCAGGTATGGATGCTCTTCGAGAGGTTAGAGACATCAAGAATGTCAGGCATCGTTATCTGAGCAGTCTGCTGCTTCAGAGGGCCCGGCAACGGCCCTGGCCACCCGCAGCCCCATGCGCCCCCTCCCTCGAGCGATGGAGTTGCTGGGCAGTGAACTCACTCCCTAAACGGGCCCAGAGGCGTCCCGAGTGTCAGGCCCTCTGCTCCATTGGGTCCTGGAGAAGATCACATGAAACCTGGTCCCTGGCACCAGGGAGAAGAAGCCATCAAGCAAAGGACAACTCCAGCACAGGAATGACTACATGAACCACACTGCAGTTTACAAAGCTCTGCCCCCCTCACATTGTCTTGTTTCATCCTCATGGCCACCAGGAGAGGTGGATGTTTCCATCCCCATTCTACCCTGGGGAAACGGAGGCCGGGGGAAGTCAAAGGCAAGGCCAGCAGAAAGGAGCTAACCCACGGCGACAGTTGGTGACAGCCGAGAGAGCCCACCCTGGGGGGCAGCGTGCTCTCCTTGCTCATGTCACGGCCACCACGCTGCTTGGGGGACGCAAGCCCCTGGGGATGGGTGACATCCAGGTCTGCCCCCACCCCGAAGCGGCCTGCAGTCATGCAGGCTCACCTCGACCAGACAAGAGCTCACAGCCCAGCTCCTCGCCAGGCGCTTCCTGGAGTCGGTCGGTGAGCAGAACCCCTGCTGCTGTCACCGCATCGCCCTGAGCTCATCTACTCTCTTTCCCCACCACGCACCCCTAGCCCATCAAGTCCTGACAATTTATTAGTATATAGTTTTTAATGATCTGACCTTCTCCTTCCAGATGGTGCCTTCCCTGTCTGCGATTGGGAACGTTAAAAGAAAATGGAGTTGTTGTTCCCCATCTGCCACCGCCATTGTCCCCGTCACAAAACCAGAGCGGCTGAGCCCAAATTAGAAGGCTGCTGCCACTGGAATTGAAAGCCCGCTTGGGATAAGTGACATTAAGAACTGGCACTGATGGCGGAGCTGTGATTTCCAACTGACATTAAGTGGGGGCTTATTTAGCACCTGACTTTGTTTGCCAGCACCCAGTGAACACGAGAGCACCCCATGGGGCAGCGGGAGGCCACAACCCCTTCTGCTCCAGCCACCGCTGAGCCCGCAGAACTACCCCGCCGGCTGCAGGAGGCTGACTGCCAGAAAGGGCCAGCAAATCCCAACTCAGCCTGCTCACTGTGGGACACAGCGCTGGACACATCACCTCTCTAAGCCCAGTGCCTCATCTGGGAGATGGGAAAATAATTCCAACCATTCAGAGTCATGGGCACTGGGAAGAATATATTTAATGCCTCATGAAATAGCACCCATTATGACCCCTGTGCTTGAGGGTAAGAGAATGCCTATTGCCATGCTTGAGGGCAGCTGCCCATGGGGCCACCCTCACCGGGCTACGCCCCACCGCCTGGCCCTGCCTCTGCAGCCTGAGCTGCCTCCCACGCTCCTCCTGTGCTCAGTCCCAGCGTCTGCCTTGCCTGTCACTGCTGCCCCACTGGACAGCCCAGACTGCCCTCCTCTACCTTCCCAAATCCAAGGCTGCCTTCAAGGCCCCTTCACACCTCCAAGCATCACAGAGATGCAACGGGCCACAGCCACAGACATCAGGGCACATCTTATCCAAACACCCCTCCCCTGCCCAGAGAGACAATGCTGTCGAGGGAGGCCAGACCCATGGCCATGGTCACCAGCTGGGGTAAACCCTGAGTCAGGCCCCACGGTCAATGCCCTCATTCCCAGAGAGCAGACCCTCCGCTGCCAGCCAAGGGCATGGGCAGGTCCCAGCGCCAGCCTCTGAGCTGATCGAGGGTTGACAGAGATGAGGGTTAGAATGTGCCTGCTGCACCACCTGGGCCATGCTCAGGACTCCATAATCATCATCCTGAGGACTGGGAAACCCACAGGTCAGGGGCAGCAGGGCAGGAGCCCCAGGCTGCCCCCTGAGGCTATGCTCCTGGGAGCACAAGACCAGCCCACGTTCCCTGGAGATGTGGAAACAAGGAGGGCCATCAGGAGAGGCCTCAAGGGCCCACAGGGTGTAAGGTCAGGGATGCAGCACTCTGAGGGCTGCACGGGGTGAGGAGACACAGGAAGGGGGCGCAGGAAGCCCCAGCCTCACCTCTTCCTCCTCTGCGGCCTTCTACCTGCAACCCTTTTCCAGGAAACTAACTGGCAGAGAGAGATGAGTGGGTACTGGGCCCTGCTCCGCACTAAATCAGGTGTGACCTTAGGCCAGTCACTTCCGCATCAGTGAGAAGCAGGCACCACTTGTCCTAGAAGCTTCTCCCACACTCTATCTCCCTGTAGGCTCAGAGCCCTGTGAAGGGGTCGCCAGCATTATCCCCATTTTCTGATGGAGAATCCAACTAGGGCATCTAGAGCTGAGCAGCAGAGCTGGGAACTGAACCCAGGCCGTGTGGCTCCATTTCATGGGGTGCTAAGACCCAAAATGCAATGGGGGAAAGGGCCCCTGGAGCTCCAGTCCAAGTGAGGAGGGAGCCCGCCTTTCCCAGAACCCTGCAGCAGGGCAGTGGCCATATGGGGTGTGAACTGGGTCCCTAGATTCCCCAGGGAACCCTGCCCTTCCAAGGGGCATAAATGACCCCCCGCCCCAGACCCCAGATGCCTCCACTCCAGGCCTCTCCTTGCTCAATCTTCAGTGGATTATGATCTCGGCACATTGTAGTCACAGAGAGACAAAGGTACAAAAAGAAAAAAATTAAAGAAATAACATCCTTTGTGAATAAATGTTTTTAACATATTCTATTACTAACAGGCTCATATTCCACCCCCCCCACCAGGCACTGCAGATAAAAAGACAAACTGGCAAAATAAAAGGAACAAATTATTCAAGCCCCAGGGGAACCCAGGCATTCAAATAAGATTTCAAATGACTCTCCTTCCATTAAAACTTTTGCTGCAGTGAAACTGCGCAGAGATAAGGCGGCCGAGCATCTTCACACAGGCAGCCAAGAAAGGCGATGCTTACATCAGTCAGCCCCCCTCCCTCCAACACCGAGCCCCACTCAGCAAAGCATCTGGGGTTCAGAGATTTACCTGCCTTGAGAGCAAGTGTACAGACAGGGCTCCAGCATTTGCCTGTGATGGAACTGCTCCACAGGGCGGGAGGGGAGAGTGGGGCCCTGTGCCTGGCCAGGGAGCCACCTTAACCTTCCTTGGTCCAGAACTGCCACAGCCAGGGCAGCCTCTGCTTAAAATCCTTTCTCCACCTTCCACAGGACACCCGATCAACCAGAAACACCCAACAGAAACTTGTACAATGTCAGCACCAGATCCAAGAAGGGACTGGCTGAGTAGAAGCCTCTGATCCTGGCTCCTCCAAAGCCATAACATCCTCCCCACTACCTCCCTGACTCCACATGCCCCCTCAGCACCCCAGCCAGAAGAACCCACTTAAATGGAAATGGCATCATGGCACTGTGCAGCTCTCACTACATGAACAGCTTCCTATCATGTCCAGAACAAATTCCATACACCTTGCCCTGGCTTTCTGGAAAAGCTGCCCCCTTCCACCTGCCTACTTATCTCTCCCCATTCTTTAGCACTGGCCACCTCAGGACCTTTGCACTTGCTGTTCTGAAGCCTAGATTGCTTTGCCCAGATTTCTGTATGGCTTCAGATGTCACCTCTTTAGAGGCCCTCCTTGACAGCAGTCCAGACCCCCAGCCCGGTGACAGTCACGTCACCCAGCTCTACCCCCTTCCCAGCACCACCCCTCTCTGTTGATTGGCTCCTTGTGGAATTGAGCCTGCCCCTCACAAACTGTTAGTCCCCGAGAGCAGGGAGCTTTCTGTTTTCGTCCTTGTCCTTCTCCCCTAGGCCTAAAGTTACTGTAGAGACTCAGTAAGTCATTTTTTTAACTGATGAAAGCCAGTGAAAAAGGTCCTACCTTCTTTCCAGAAATGTTTTAGAACCTTTTAGAAATATACATTTACCTATAAAAAGACCACACCAGAAACAAAAACAAAAACTAAAAAAAAAAGGCTCCCTGACATTGGCTGAAATCAGTATCACTGGGAGTCACAGCTCCGATCAGCAAGGACCCAGGGCTTTCGCCGATGCAAGAACGGGACAAATAGGGTGACTATGACTCAGCTTAACTTGGTTTGGCAGATGGAAAGGCACCAACGTGAGGAAGCAGAGTGGACAGGAATTGAGAGTGGGCTCTGCGGGCTAACTGCCCTGGGTCTGAACGCTCTGCCCCTTCCTGCTGTGTGAGCTCAGGCAAGTCACTGCACCTCTCTGGGCCTCAGAACCCTCAGCTCCAAAAAGTAGTTCACAACAGACCTACCTCTTAGGGGTCTCATGAATGTGAAATGAAAGAGATTTGTGTAAAATGCTTAGAAAAATGCTTGCCATACAGGAAGTGCACTGTAAATATAAAAGTCCATTATTTATGTATATATTATCAGTGGGTGCATGGGAGAAAGAAATAACGAAGAGGTCCTGGTTGAGAACCATTTAGTCTAACCTGCATCAGATATTTTGGTAACAGCTATACTGAGCTATAATTCAGCTACCATAAGAGGCACTCTTTGAAACTGCACACCTCCCTGGTTTTCAGTATATTCAGAGTTGGGTAACCAGCACCACTATCTACTTAGAACATTTTCATCACCCCCACCAAAAAAAAACCCTTAGCAGTCACTCTCATCTTCCCTCCCCCAGGTCCCTGGTAACCACTATTTACCTTCTGTCAACTCCCATCACTATACAGATGGGGAAACTGAGGCTCAGAGAGGGGAAGTGACTGTCCAAGGTCACTGAACAGGGCCTCAGCACTCAGAACCCCGGCTCCAGCAGTTTCTCCACTGCACAGAAGCCTCTCTGCCCCCCATGAGCCTGGACGCCCCCCACCCACTCACACATATACACCCCAAACCTCCCCTCTCTGCACCCTTGTCCCCAAGGCACTCTCCCGGGCTTTACTCACGGAGTCCAATCTTGGCCAAGTGCAACCTGTTGACCCAGGAGATCTTGCTCAGGGGGTTGGGGGTGATGAAGACCACCATGAAGCTGATGGGGCGGCCAGACCTGCAGTGAGAAGGGCCAGGAGTGTGAGCACCCAGAACAAGGGCCGGACTTCCCCCGGGTAAGCACCCACTCCCCCCTCACCCCACACGCCCTACAGATGTAAGGTCTCCTCGGATCACCAGTGTGGGCAGAGAGAACAGTGGTCCGGCAAGCCGCAGCCCCCTGGGGAAGGAGCTCTCCACACCCCGTGGCCCTAGGAGGGAGGCACCTCCCCAGAGTAGCCAGGCAGCTCTCCCCTGCCCAGCCCCACCCCGGGGACCTTGGCTTGGGTGCCTAGCAAAGCTAGAGGGGGCCTGACCCTCCGCAGGCTGAAACTTGAGAGGCCTGTCCAGGGCTCCACCTGGTTGGCTTTCCACAGGCCTAGTCAGACACCTGTGAATGTCTGACTGGAGCATCTGCAGGGAGGAACAGGTCTCACTCAGGTCTGCTTCCAGCATCTGGCACAGCACAGCTGCTCAGTAAATGTTTGCTAAAGGGACACGTGAATGAGTGACGTTGCGCCCAGGCTTGGGGCACTGGAGGTCACAGTTGTCATCACACTGTCACCCTGCCTTGGATCAGGGGGGCCCCTCAGAGTTCCCTGGACCTGTTCCCTGCCCCCAGGGAGTGGGTAGGGCCAGTGTCACTAGCCCTCCAAGGCACAGGGGGAGAAAAGGGTGCAGAGAGGGGAAGGGAGATGGGTGAGGCCACCAAGCAGGGAAGTGGCAGATGCAGGTTGGAGCTCAAAGCTGCTGATTCTCAGACTCAACCCCTGAAGCCTGCATCTTGGGCTCAACCCCTGAAGCCCAAAACAACAATGCTACCACCTTCCCTTCCCTGCAGCCACTGTGCTCGTAGCAATCTGCCCCCACCACCCCTCTACCCATGAGGTCGAGACCTGGGCTCCGAGCCCCTTCACTGCACCAGGTAGGCATCAGAGTTAGACCCCCTCAGAATCCAGCTCAACCTCCTCCTTTGTGGCCTTGGGCCTATCAGGTAACTCTCTGAGGCTGCCTTCCTCATCTATAAAACAGGATCAGATATCCTGCCCCATATCTGCCGGGTTAAATGCTCAATCTGTCACAAACATCAGCTGCAGATCTATGAACACAAGCGCCTATGTGCACATTTGGGGGCAGGGGCCATGCCGGGGTGAGGCTGGGTCTATGAGAAGAGACCTGGGCCTGGTCCTAGGGTCCTAGGAGTGGGAAGGGCATGGCACAGATGGAACCAACCAACAGCAGAGAGTCAGTCTCCCAGCAGAGGAAGGGGCTTACCACGGTATGAGCAAGTCGACTGCTCATTCATTCATTCATTCAAAAACGAGCTCGTCATCCACCACACCAGCTGAGCCCAGCCAGAGCATACACACCCTCAGCCACCACCACAATACTGACGACGAGGAGGGCTCCAGGCACCCCCCAAGGCTTCACCGGCAGCCCCTCCCCCTCACTTGTCAGGTTTCCCAGGAAGCAGGAGCCTGAGGCGGCACTTGTCGGCAGAGTGGATCTCCTCCTCCTTCACACGCACCAGCCTCTGCAGGGCCAGGCACCAGTCTTGGGCCACAGTCATGTTCAGGTTCTAGAGTCAAGGAGGACAGGGAGGTCACCACACAGCCTGCTGGCTCCCCAAAAACCACCTCAGATCCTACAGCAATCAGGGCACCCCAGGGGGAGAGGAACTGGGGGGACATTCTAGAGTTCAAACCAGAGAGCTCATCCAGCCCAAGCAGGGGGCTGACTCCCTGTGCTCCAGGCCAAAGGCAGGCTTCCCAGGCCTTGGTTCAGACCCCACCAGCACCCCTCCTTTGACAGGGACACACCCTCCCAGCCAGCTTCCTCTCCTGGGGCGAGGCCCAGGAAAAGGCTGCAAGACCAAATGGCCACTATGCAGAGAACCAGAAAAAAAGCCACGCAGTCAGGCCCCGCTTCACCCAATCCAGAGCTTCAACCCAAACCAGAGGCCACACACCAGACTTCTAGGTGGTGGCAGTTAGCAGCTCCTGCTGCCTGTAGGACCTCAGAAGCCAGGGGCACGTCTGAGCCCCGGATTGAGAGAAGAGCCCTCCCCACCTGCCTGCTGAGTCTGGATACCACCCACAGGGAGCAGCCTGCTGCCCAACCAGGCCAGGCCTACCCTGCGTACCTGGTAGGTGCCATGCAGCGTGCTGATGAGGAAGGTTATCTGCTCTACCACAGCCAGGTCCTTCTGCAGGTCCTGAAGCTCCTGGAAGAGGCGCGGGGGGCCGAAGTACACTTTATCTGGGCAGAAAAGAGACTCAACTCAGTCTCGGGGGTGGGGAAGGCTCTAACAAGAACCCAAGCACCTGCTCTCTGCAGAAAGGAAGAGCTGTCACCCTGGGGAAACGGCACCAGACATACAGAAGGAAACACTACCAGGCTCTCTCACCCTGACAAGAGTTCCCAGTCTGTTCAGGGGACAGATCCAATCACAGGTAAAGTCTAGCCCCAGGGACCCAGGACACACTCAGTCTGTACAAAGGGTCATGAGACCAGAAGACTGAGAGCCAGTCTTGCGCCTGGAAGCAGTGAGACGCCTTCACAGCATTGGTAGCATGGTGGATACCACCAAAAAGGAGAACAGCATATGCAAAGCCACTGTGGCTTGAGGAAGCCTATGAATAGCAGATTGTTCAAAGAGATGCTGAAGACCTACTATGTGCCGGATTCTATTCCAAGTGTTGGACAGACAGCTGTGAACAAAACAGATATGACCCGGTAGACGAGGTGGAAGGAAGCAGTTGACAGCCACAGATAGTGAGGTGGTGGAGTGATACTAAGAAGAAAGATATTAGGGTGATGGGGCAGTGACAGGGGGTGAGGGTGCCTAGCTCTCTGGTGGTGATACAAATGTAGTACTGGGGGCGTGGAGGGTGACAGCAAGCGGCAGGGGAGGAAGGATCAGCAGGACCAGATGGGGGAGCCCTTGAACACCATGCCAGGAGATCAGGGCTGTCTTCTCTAGACCACGGTTTCTCCAGAGGAGGGCTTATGATATCCTGGGGGGAGCAGCTTATGTTGGGTTTTCACTTAGACGGTTTTCTAAAAAACAGATGTCCACCCTGAGTCTAACGGCTATGATGACTTTAAAGTCAGATTCTGTTGCATGACGTCAGGGCTTCTGAGGACTTTGGTGCGGAGCAGGGCCGCCCCTGATGGTCACCAAGGGATGAGCAAGGAGCAAGGGGGCAGTAGCAGGAAAGTGAGGGGTTCACAGCGGAACGTGGGCAGAGGCAGGCCCCGCAGTGACTCCGGCGGGGTGAGCCGGGGGAATGCAGGCCACCAGAGGGCGCCCTGCGGCAGAGGAGAGGCAGAAGAACCTGCCCCGTGAGAGGGCCGCAGCCGTACTGCAAGCAGTTTGGTTCCAGCAAAACATCATCCATCACATTAAATTAATGCGGTTAATTTGGATTTTATTGTTTCGTAGCTTCATTTTTATTCCTTTTGTGATTTTGTTTTGGTTTTATGGTTGTTCAAGGGGTCTAAGCATAAGGTGTTTATTATACCTAGTCTTATATTTGCACATATTTGAATAACAGTATAATAAAAAGTCATTCAAGGCCAACGGGGGTTCAACAAGAATGTCTGGCAGTGTATTACTCTGGCTGGGGAAATGCGGCCACAGACAAAACAGTCCTAGAAAAGGGGTCCCGGAACCAGGGCCCCAGAGCAGTCGGGGAGAGGGGAGTCAAGCTGGGGCTGACAGTGTCTCCAAGGTGGGCCAATGGTATCAAGGAGCCCTTCCCAGAGGGGTTTCTGTGAACAGACCGCCCTGCTCACACACCCGGGCAAAGAGACGCAGCCTCTGGAGGTGGGCACAGCTGTCTGGCCCAGACCTCTCGTGGGAAGATGGTGTGGTACAATCACCCTCAGAGTTTCCAACATTGCCTGCAGCCTGTGAGGCAACCTCCCAGGTCAGGCCATAGACAGAGCCTGGCTGGCAGAGAGAGGGAGGGAGGGCTGAGTGCCTTCCCAGCCCCCGGAAGGATCGTCCAGGCACAACGCTCCTGTCTGCTAGCCCTGCAGTTCAGAATTTTTCCTTCATCTGGCAAATGTTTGTTAACCCACTCCAGCCTCCTGGTGAGAGACAGCAACCAGACCGTCACCAAGGAAGGTGAACATAAAACCGGGCTGTGAGCACACACGAGGGGGGTGGTCTGCACCCATCTGAAGGAAGCAGAAAAGGCTTCTCTGAGGAGGTGCCATCTGAGCTAAAATGAATAAGGGCAAACCAGACAAACTGGGTGGCAGGAGAATGCTCTGTAAAGGGCACGGGTGGGAGAAGGCCCTGGGGCAGGAGGGAGCCGAGAGACCAGTGTGGCTGAGCCTCGGGAGGAACAGTGGGCGGAGGCAGGCAGTGGGTGGCACCCCCAGGAAGGAAGGGCCTGGGGCCCCAGGGAAGACCTGGGACTTTACCCTGACAAGCAGGAAGCCGCTGGCAGATTTTAGGGTGGCAGGTGACACACACAGATCTGACCTGCATTTTGAAGAGTCAGCTCTGGGGATGGGTGGAGGACGGGCAGAAAGGGGACAAAGATGGCTGTAAGGGCAGCAGGCAGAATGCCGCTGCAGCCGCCCTGGGCAGGTGTGGCAGCCATGGTGGAGGTGGAGGGAAGTGCCTGGGTGCTGCAGGTCACACCAAGTTCTCATCCTCCTGTGTCTACCAGTCTGGGCATGGTCAGGACGAGGGAAAGAGGAGCCAGGCAGAGCCAGACTGGGCCTGCTCCCCGAGGGTTTATATGGCAGAGAAAGTGTCACCCGGGCCCCACAGTGTGCAGACGGGTGAACTGAGGCACAAAGAGGAGGCGACACCTGCCAAGGTCCCAGGTAATGGCCAGGCAAGGGCTCAGAGTCACACTTCCTGACCCAAAGTCATCGTGTGTGCATGCACATATGTGCATGAGGGTATACGGGGCTGCAGGGGATGGGCGGCATGGTATCCAGCATGCAGGGTGAAGGTGTGATGGCACCAGATGTGGTGTGCAGTGCAGGTGGGTCATGGGTGTGTGTCCGTGGGGCTGCAAACTAGCAGAGCCTCTCGGCCAAGGGGCCCAGTGTGGAGGAGGTAGTCCCCAGACAGGCCCAGGAGCCCAGACATGCTCCCCAGACAGGTACTCACTCTGGGCCTGGCCTGAAGCAGGAGCCTTCTTGGCACCAGCGTGCTGGATGAGCACGTTGTCCTTGTCATAGGAGCCGCTCTCCTGGCCCACCTCCACCACCTGCACTTGGGGCAGCGCCGTATTCCACTTCACCACGTACTTGGGCCCCAGGGGCACCAGGCTGCTGATCTCCAGCTGGCCCCTGCTGGGACAGAGAGGATGAGGCCCTGGAGAGCCCCTAGCTCCCCAGACCTTGGGCCAGGACAGAGTGCCACTCCTCAGCACACCAGCTTAGCCGGACGCCTCTCAGCCAAGCATAAGGCCCCAGGCCAAAACCAAGCCGGGCAGAGCGGGGAGCTGTCAATAAGGCAAAAGCACCCAGGCACCCAGGCCCTAGCCCCAGATCCAGAATCACATGCCCCCATGGTCTGGAGCCCCCAGACCCCTACCTGTTGTTGGCAGGCCTGGGGAGAAAGACAAAAAGGAAGGGCAGGTCGTTACTGTTACTGAGTGATTTCCATGGGGGCTGAGACCTGCAGAGGCTGGCCACGGGGCTGGGTATCAGAGCCAAAGGACAGGCAGCCTCCTTGGATGGAGCCATGCAACAGGGTCCAGGTGAGGGCAGAGGGGACCACACTGATTCTCACAATGGTCCTGCTAGGAAGCTTGTATTAGCTCACCCCAAATCACCCAAACTGATCCTGCAAAAGGGAGACACTAGCATCTCCATTACATGCTCAAACCATACTAGGTCCTGAGCAGCAGCACAGCAGAAGGTGTGGGGCAGACACTGGGCTTGGACATAAATGGGACTTAAAAATCACAGTGCTGGAATACGTCGGTGAGTGAGCGAGACCCCCGTAAGCACCCCCACACTGATCTGGGACACAGGCTTCCGTGCCTGAGTTCCCTACCCGGGCCAGGTCTTGTCCAGACATGTTAACTGGCACAAAGTAAGGGCTCACTACATGTGTGATGGATTAACTGATAGACGGACGGGCCGGTGGAGGATGAGTAACTGTGCAGGTCCCCAAACAGCCCTGCTTGCCCTCCCAGGGTGTGTGGCCCACAGCCACGGACACTCCCTGAGTCCACTCTCTGGCCTGACTGCCCCAGCCGAGGCTGGGTGTGGAGTCTAAACCAGGAGCCCCCTCCCCATGAGTCCTCCAGTGGGGTTAACATCCCACTGTAGGTGAGCTCCCTTTTGGGTCCCAGTTGTTGTCATGTTGTCTCCATGATGTCTTTTAATGTGTAGTCAAATACTGAGAGCAGAGATTCTCCTCCACTGGTGTAGATGAGTCTGACTGGACAGGTTCATTGGTAAAGGGTCATAATCCCCAATGCCTATAGGGCCAGGTAGGGGGCGCAAGTGAGTGAACCAGGCCAGGTTGGGGGGGACCCTGAGCAACAGCAGAGCAGCCCTAGGGAAGAGGCCTCATGACTCAGTTCCTGGGCAATGTGGGACCAGAATGTTAAAATTTTCAAGAGAAGTCAAATGTCTCAATTTTTGTGAACTCCTCGTGTGAGCCGAATAAAAGATTCCTGGAGGCCTAATGTAACCCATGAACCAGAGTTTGCAGGCTCTGGTCTAAAGAATGGCCCCGGCACCATCCAGGGCTCCAACTCTTCCAGGCACAGTCTGGGCATTTCTACAACTTCTGACCCAGAACCAGGAAACCAGGCTCCTGCAGGGAGAAGATGTTCTGCACGGTGGGGGAAAGGCAAAGACTCAAGAGGAGAAACGCTGCGATCTGGCCCAGAGGAAAACCAGTTCATTTAAGCAGCAGGGATTTGGGTTGGATGCAAAGAAGGATCTTCAATTTCAAAGTGGTAAAAACTCAGGAGAGCAGACCACTCTGTACAATGGACAGCTGCCCAAAGCCAGGGGTTGCCCCTGATGACCTCTCTAGGTACTTCCTAGCTCTGGGGGCCAGGGACAGAACAGGCCATGAGGGATGGAAAAGGAAGCCGGGATATCGGAGACCTAAGCCAAGTCCCCAAGGGACCCCATCAGTCAGAGTGAGACCAGGAGAGACTGGGACACAACAGAAGGGGGTCCCCAGGGAGGGGCAATGGGCCACTTACTTGAAGTTGATGTTGGCACAGACCAGCATGTCATTGAGCAGGAAGACTCTGCGCTCCTTGGACTTGATCAGCTGCCCGCGGTCACCGTACACGGTCTCGGTCAGTGTCTCGCACAGGAGCAGCTGCCGCTGGCCCGAGGTCAGCAGCTGGGGGCAGGGGACAGAGCAGACCACGCGTCAACATCAGCATGGCACACAGGCTGCTGCACAGAGGTCACCGTGCCAAAGACCCAGACTTCTCCAGCTGTGCACAAAGGGGACCACACCCTCCATCCGCTGGTGGCAAACGGCACTGGGAGGAGGTTGGAGGACCCCATGCTGGATTCAAACTGCCCAGCAGCCAGCACCTCTTTGCAGATGCACCGGCCATGGCCAGCCCCTCTGGGAGTCCCACACAACCGTCAGTGCCAGCAACACATACTCTGCAGCCGCAGACATGTGCTCCCACCCTGGCTCCCTGCTCACCAGCTACACGCCCTCTAGCAGGTCACCTCACCTCCCCACACCTCAGCCTCCTGAGCTGTCAAATGGAGCCGTAACCTCCACCACTCAGATTCCAAGGTGACATGTGCCCAGGTCTGGCTCGGTGATTTGCAAAGGCCAGGTCAAGATGAAAAGGCAGCCCTTGCTCAGAATTCACCAAGAGTTTCCACCTGGTGACAGCAGAGCATTAAACCAAGTGTGGGGCCCTCTTGAGCACTGGCTCTGTGATGGCGCAGACCACACGCCCAGGAAGCTGGCCCTGCACATGGCACACGGTGCACTCTGCTGTCCCAACAGCTGCCGCTGACAGTCCTCATTGTTAAGAGGTATGGCCTTGAGCAGGGAGACAGGTCCTGCCCCCACACCCTGTCCTGCTGAACAGCCTTGGCCAGTCTTGCCACGTGATGGGGTCAGGACAGGTCTGCTGGTCTGTAAGGTGACCCTCTGAGGTGGCAGTAGACCTTTGAGCCTCAGGCATCTGACCAGGAGTTTGCCAATCTCAGGCTAGACATCAAGACCCCCATGGGCCCACCATCCCACGCAGAGGCCCACGGGAAAACACCTTTATACTAATTGGGATTTGGGGAGGGCAGGAGGGAGTGTTAAACAACCATCATTCTCAAAACCCATGACTCTGACGATACCAGTTGCCCTCCTCTCCCTCCCATCTTTGATGAGAAAAGGCGGGTCACCTCAAAGTCTCCTCTGCAGGGAATACACTTGTTCTCCGAAGAACCATGTTTCTCAAGTCAACACAAATGCCCGGATGGTACTCAGTGCCCACTCTGTGCTGAGCACTGTGCTTGGCATTGAATATTCCACTTCTTGTTTCATCAGCTCAGCAGTCCCCTGAGGCCATCCCCAAACGAAGAAACTGAGATTCCAGAGGTAAAGTCACTGGCTAAGACCCAGCACCAGTTGAGTGACAGCACAGGATGGAGCCAGGCCATGTGCACTTTGTGCAGGAACAGCCAGCCAGCTGCACATCCTCCAGCTGGGTGCGACAGGGCCAGGGAAGGCCCCACTGCTCCCCTGGACTTGGGATCTCAGGGCTTCCCCCGTAACTGCTAAGGCCTGGCTCCCCTACCCTGCCACTTCCACCAAGCTGACCGCCAGCTCATGAGAACATGGCTGGGACCCTAAGGACAGCAGACCCCATGGAAGACTACAAAGTGTTCAGGGATCCAAAACTCGGGAGGGAAAAGTTCCCTGGGCTTCTGGTAACCATTCCCCTGCCCCTTAGGCACATAAAAGGGAAAAAGAAAACCCAGATATTGCACAAACACCCCTTTGGAGGGCCCTGAGCAGGCACATTTTGAAATAGCCGGCGTGGTTTCAGGCACACCCTGTTTCACTTCTGCTTCTCGCCGTCTGACAGATGGCAAGAGGAAAATCATCGGATGGCCTCAGAACTGATGCAGACTGCCCAAGGGAGCCCTGGCGAGGGAAGGCGCAGGGCACGGCCATCACCACACCCTTCATGACAACAACCCACATCTCGAAAA
This sequence comes from Phataginus tricuspis, assembly GCA_029783875.1. Taxonomy (NCBI): domain Eukaryota; kingdom Metazoa; phylum Chordata; class Mammalia; order Pholidota; family Manidae; genus Phataginus; species Phataginus tricuspis. Next base: position 12,626,960 of record JAQQAC010002837.1, on the reverse strand, counting down.
TACCCCCACTTGACAGGTGGAGAAACTGAGGCTCAGAGCCTTTGTTCCTTGCCCAACACCGAACAGGTTTCCCTGACCTCCAGCCAGTGACCACTGTCTTTACTGCCTGGGTCCCCATGGGGGATAAAGCAGAAGAGTGCAGACAGCTCTGCCCAGAGGAACTGCTCTAGAGGAGGATTTTCTCCTCGCCGGCCATCAATGCCCACTGGGGTGGCACAGGTGTGGGAGCTGAAGCAAAAGAAACCCTCTCAGCTACAGAAAAGGAGCTAGAGGAGGGGACAGAGAAGACACCTCCCAACTCCAAAGACCATTAAATAGCAGCCCAGGTGGCCAGGGCTGGTTGAGGTGTTTTCTTCGAGAGACATTCCAAAATAGAAGACTTGTGTGGCCTGGTTAAGGAGTCCTGCCTGGAAGGACGTAGGACTGAGGTGACATGGGCAGCAGCTACCAGGTGACCGGGGCCATGCAGGAAGGTGGGCCACAGTGCCAGCTATTCCAACCCTTCAAGAAGATCTACAGGCCTGAATTTTATGGGATGTCTCTCCATTTTTAGATGTTAGCAACTAATTCCTCATCTTTAATACTGTGTGGACCTAAAGACACATGTGCAACCTGAGTTTGGCCCTAGGTAGGAGAGTCTTAAGATGTAGGACCCCTGAAGCTTAAAATTGCAAGGGACCCTGCAGGTTATCTTGTCCCAGCCCTGCTTCAAAGGCCCATGGTGAAGATTACAGACAGCCGTGTAAGTTAACATTATGAATGTACACATGGAAAGGGCTATTGTCCTCCCAGCAACCCTTCCTGTACTATTAGAAAGTTTCACCCCATGTGGCTGGAATCTCACTGGCCCTACTCACTGGCCCTAGTTCTGCTTTGGGGGCCAGAGCCAGGAGGCTCCGGTGTTTCTCCAAGATTTAACACCTCCCTGTGACTCCACACAACGTCCCTGCCCTGAAGAACAGGCTATGTTCTTGCCAACACGTCTGGAGGCAGGGTTATCTCACCCTGAAGCACCTCCGACAGCCTCTGCCCTCTGGGTGGTGAAAGAAGGTGGGGCCCAGGATGCGGGACCTCCCAGGTCTGTGCGCCCCTGCAGGCGACTCATGTAGGCGCTGCCAGGAAACAGAGAGACCCCAGGAAGGGACTATGGTTTTTGTACTGGTTTTGTGTTTTAAAAACAGGGTTCTCCACAGACTCATTTGAAAGTTTTCCACGATATCTTTGCTAGAATGATCCTAACTTGCAACCACAAAACATGGCATGGATTCTTCACCTTTCTCCTTCTTTCAAAATAACACCAATAATGACAACCGCCACCTTGCATTGAGGACTCTGGGCCTGCTGCTTGGCCTACTCCCTCACTGGCCTCTCATTGGCCCTGGGATCAGGTGCCACTGAACTTGCCTCGTTTCAGAAGGAGCAAGTGAAGTTCAGAGAGGTTGGGTGACTCCCCTGAGGCCACACAGCAAGTACCAGGCGCAAAATCTGGATTCAAACCCAGAGTCTGACTCTAAAGCCGACTCACTTAAGCACAATACTAGAACATCATGTCTTTACCACTGATGGAAAAAAATCAGCTCTATCCTAAAATAACATGAACAGTAACGAAAGTGAGGGTCCGGTTGATACCAATCCTCGCATAAGGTCTGAGGGCTCAGAGAGAAACAAGGAATCCCCTCCCTCCGAGAACACTGCCACCTGGTGGGCGGCCACCAGGCAGGAGGCGCAGCGACAGGTGGGGGTGCAGGCAGGGAGGGGGTCCCGCACTCGCCTTGTTGAGGCTGCTGCGGTCACTAACGCTCTTCGTCAGCTGCTGGATCTCCGCCACCTGGTCAGCCAGCCGCTTCTGCTCGTTGAGCCTCTCGGCCAGCGTCTCCAGCTCCGTGAGAGCCAGCTGCAGCGACAGCCTGTCCGAGTGGCCCCTGGGGGTGTTCTTCAGCATGTCCTGCCAGGGCCCAGAGAGAGAGGACTGAGAACCCCCACCCAGCGGACCCTCCCCTGGCCTGGGATCACAGCTTCCCGCTCCAGACCTCCTGTGGAGACCAGGTGTGAAAGGGCCCGGCGTGCAGCCGGGACAGACAGAACCTGACACACAGCAGGGCCTCAAGAAACACCTGATGAATGTAAAAATCATATAAATGTGTCGGCCGATCCCTGACTCACCAATCAACAGTATGCTGAGATGAGAGCCCTTCCCATAGCTGGCATCTCTGAGGACACTGCTGCATCCCCAGCCTGGCAGCCACCCGTCCCAGCTCAGCAGTGGGGACTCACCCCCAGTGAAGGACCCTCAGCAATCAGACGAGGCACCCCAAACTCTTGGGGCCCTCTGTGGGGGGCTAATGGCCTCTCAGGAGGCCTCAAGTGACCAAGGTCAGCTCTTCTACTGAGCAGTCGCGCCCGTGACAGGGGCCCTGCAGGTCCTGGGACTCCACATGCCCTTCAATCCCTTCCCGAAACCTGGGCTCTTGCCACACCAGCCACTCAGCATTCCACACTGAACATGCAAAATAAGCTGTCCAATTCGATAGGGACCCTCCAGGAGTGGACAGAGGGGGACGGGAGAAGGGTGTAAGGCTCCTCCCTCCCCACAGCAGATGGGTGGGTGGATGACAGAGGAGAGGCCCGCAGAGCACCCTGCGGGTCGGGGGCTGCCGGAATCCCAGGTGGTACCTGAAGCAGCAGGATGAACTGTGGGAACCTCTGGATGGGCTTCACCATCAGCCCGTACAGCGTGACGCGGTCAGGGCTGCACACCTGCCTCCGCTGTTGGGGACGAGATGGAATCACTCGCCGACCCTCTGCAGTGAGGGCCCGGTTCCCATGGGGACTGACGCTGCCCATCCCGGCTATAGTGCCCCCTCCCACCTGAGAACCCTTCCTGCCCTTACCCTGGCCAGCACCCCATTAACAGGGGCCCCGGAGCTCCCTCAGGCCCACCTTCAGGAACTCGAGGAAGGCGGGCTTCGTGAGACAGGCCTTCTTGATGATGGACATGGCGTTGGTAAAGTTGTTCACGTAGTCGCTGTACACATTGAGGACCATGGACTTGGAGAACTGAAACGGTGCAGACATGGTGAGGGAGGGCCACATGGGTGCCAGGGGAAGGGCAGCCAGCACCCCCTACCTCAGGGCCAGCCACGACTGCTCTGATGGCACCACAGAGGGCCTCGAGGTCAGGAAATCTGCCCACAGGGTAGGAAGCGGGGGACAGGTGTGATGCCCCTTTTCTACATGCACTTCCTCACCGCCCCGAGCACCTCGGCCCACCTACCAGGGCATCAGATCTACAGAGCACTGGGGTTTTCAAAACAATACATTTTTCCTTTTAGCAGAACCCAATCACCTAAAACAGACCAAAGTGGAGTTCCACCGACTTGACCCTCCCTCACTCCATGAATCTCACTGCAGCTGAAGTCCACAGACTCCAGTCTGAAAACCCGCAAGCCCAGCACACCCCCTCATTCCCCAAATGGGGACTGAGCCCTGATATTCTCGGGGGGCCAAGGCCACGGGCCGTGCGAGCACCTCAAGCAGCGGTCACTCTGCGAGTGCTCGGCAGGGCATCTTCAGGCCCACAGGTTGGCCAGTCCCCCGGAGGCACTGCGCGTGGGCAGAGCCAGGACATGCACTGGCTTCACCAGCACCCCACCTGCAGACACGTCCAAGGACAAACTGGACGCTGTCACGCCCACCCCCAGCTTAGGCCTGGCAGACACAGGCCCTGCCACCCCACAGCCCCACTGGCTTGGACGAGGCAACCTGATGGAAGCAGGAGCCTGACCCGGAGGACAGCCAGGTCAGAGCCATGGTTTTTACATTGGTGGGTCTGGGAAAGAGAGTCTGGGGACACCTACTGAAGCCACGAAGAGGTCCCCGATCTTCTCGGTGGAGTCCCACTCGGCCACACGGGAGGACAGGGCTATCTGGAACATGGAGTGGCAGTGCAGGATCTCCTTCACGCGGAAGAACACCGCCTGGCACTTGCGCGTGCTCAGCACCTTCGGCTCCATCTCCATCAGGGGGTTGCGGTAATCCTGCCGGGGCCAGTGGGGGTGAGCACCCCAAGGCCGGGGCCACAAGCCTCCCGCCCTCCTACCCTCATGGCCACCTGCACAAGGCCAATCGGAACTCAGCAGGCCATGCCGGACCTTCCTTGGGGAGGGGGATTCCTACCCCTCACGCCTCACCTGTCTTTCTGGAAAGATCTCTATGAATATAGCACTCGTGGCCCCTCCTTGCCCACCCACAACTCACCCCCAGTGGCTTCTGGGTTGGGTTGGGAGGAAGATGCCTGCCTGCAAGGTTCTCCACAGAGGCAGTCCCCGAGGGCCAGGCTGGCTCTGTGCACAGCAATCACCCTTGGCCCCCAGACCTAGAGCCACACTCTCCAACCAGCTTTGTCAGAAACATGGTGACATTTTCATCTCTACCCACCAGACACCTGGGCTCCCCTCTGTGGATCTGAACTCAGGAGGGGAAAGCAAAGGTGTTAGCAACACCCTCCAACCCTGGC
>JAQQAC010002837.1:12592549-12622434 GCA_029783875.1 Phataginus tricuspis | reverse complement strand
CACCCACAGGCCTATGGCCACCATTTTGCACACACGTGCCCCTAGTCTCAGGAAAGTGAGGGAGGAGAAATAACTCGGAGCAGCCCGATGCTAACATCTAGGCCTTAGATTACTTATCTGCAAAATGGGGATTAAAAAGTAGCCACCTCACAAGGTTATTAAGAAAATTATGAGTAAATAATGTAAACCTCTTGGAAGAGACCCTGGGACATATTGGTCTGTGTCTGTCATTAACACTTACGTCACAGGTTCTGATGACCACAGCTCCACCTTGGGAGTCAGGGACCCAGGCTGAGCCTCAGTGCCCTCATCTGTACCACTACCTGCCCCATGGGACTCCCAGCAGCAACCCAAAGCCCCAAGCAGGTTCAATCAGTACCACAATGCTCATCCTTGAGGTTGTCACCACCAAATTGGGGGACAGCAAAAGGGACTCTGTGTCTGGATTTCCAGGAGTGTAAGGGACCCTGGAGGAGGCTCATGGAGGGACCCTGAGAGCCTCTTGAGTTCAAGCTATGGGGATTTGGAGGCAGTGGCCCAGGGCAGCCAGATCCACCTGCAGGCCGAGCTCTGCCTCGGACTTGCAGTGGGACCTCAGGCCTCTCCTCGGCCTCTCAGAGCCTCGGGCTTCACCTTGCTAAAGTGGGCATGACAGCACCTGGCCAGACTATCTCCTAGGCTGGTACAAGCGAGGAGCCAGGTCTTGGGTGTGAAAGTGCTAGGCAAACAGGTGGAGTTGGTCGGCTGTTTCCTTTTCATTTATTTTAAGTCTTCCATGAGCTGTGTTTGGTCTCGAAGCTTTCAAGGTGCGAGTCCGAGCCAGAAGAAATATGTTGTGATGCCCCTAAGCGAGTGTCTCTCTCAAGAGCCATCTTTTCAGATCTTTTCAGAAAAGAACCTTCCTGCCACGACAGTCTTCTGGCAGAAGAGGCGGGCCCACTGGTGTAGGAGAGGCAAGTGGAAACCACAAGTGGCCCAGCAGAGCACAGAAGGGATTCAAACTGTCTTAAAAGTGCTCAGAGGAAAAGGATTGGAAGGAAATCCACTAAGATATTAACAGGGTTATGCTCAGGTGGCAAGGTTATAGTTCTGTTCCCTATTTTTCTGAATTTACCAGATCTACAGTAAGCATTATAATAACGAAAAATGAAAATAACCATTCTCATTTAAAAAAAAATGGATGCAAAAACCTCATAGCAGGTTGGAACCAGAAAGCAGCTACGCTGAAGGTGGTGCTGCTCTGGTTTTGTGCATATGCAAACTGAGCCTGAGGAGAGGAAGGGCCTGGCCTGCAGCACTGCGGCCCTGGAGGCAGAGATGGGAGCCCTGATTAAAAGGAGGGGATCTGTTGCTAGATCTGAGTTCAAGTGCCAGCTCTGCCACCAGCAGTGTAGTTAGTACCTTTCTCAGGAGTACTCCGAGCCAATATCCCACGCTGATGAAATGAGGTACTGTACACAGAGTAAAGCTCTCAGTAAACAGTGGCTACTGTCATGGTGATGTTACCAGCGCTATGCTTGGGTTGTAAGGTTACAGAAGATCTTCTCTTGGGGGTCATCTCTTTTAAAATGACTGTCAAGACTGGACAGGCAGGCAGATGCCCTTTCTTGAACAATGCTCTTTCCCACAACACTCTGCAGAATGGTTAGCAGAAAGCTGTGCTTTTCAGCCACATTCAGACAGGGCAAGATGCAGAGGAGCAAGGGAGGAAGCCCCCAGCTCCCAGGCTGCAGGGTGTACTCCAGCAGGTGAAGCCCAGTGACTGGGACCACCCCACAGCAGCCAGCATTAGAGCCTCCAGCGGCCCTCAGCAATCCTACTCCCTGCACCTGGCTCTAATTTAATTGAGACGCTTATCAGCTCCTTCTCCCTCTAGAGTTCAAAGTCTAATCAGCCCAGACGCCCAGGAGAAACCTCCTCCAGCCAGCACCTGCCCCTTGTTACTTGCTGGAGAGACTCACCCCATCCGGGGCCATCTCCCACCGCCATCACGCTTCCTCCAAATGAGGCCTGGAGGGCTTCTGAAAGTCATGGAGACTGCACAAGTATGGCCAGGAAAGGCTGGCCTCTGGGGAGAGAGGCCAATGGAGAAGGGAAGATGGGCAGAGGTCCAGGCAGGCAGGAAGTCAGTCCCAGGAGCTGGGGAAGCAGCAGATCCTGGCGCATCCGGGTCAGGCAGCCACAGAGGAAGGGCACCTGCCACCCAGCCTTGAACAGAGGGAAACAAGGAATGGGTTCTGGCTCTGGCACCCATCTCAAGCCTGGCCCCAGAGGCACCTGTCTGTCTCCTGGAAGCCAGGAAAAAGTGTAGGTCGGGAGCAAGACCAGGTGCCAGGCTGGTCAAGACCAGGGCTCCTCCACATTGGCAACGCACCCCCAACCCAGAGGTCTCTCTGGCTTTGGCCTTTGTCAGATGTGAACTTGGCCAGCCTGTCCCCCACCTCCGCTGCCACAGTGACTGTTCCTCGTCACCTTCAAAATGAAGTCTGGGTCCTGCCTCACTGGCTCACCCCTCCCCCTCTGCACTGACCTCGGTCTTGCTCTCACCCCTGCCTGCCTGGCAACTCTGAGCAAGCCTTCAGGCCCGTGGCCTCGCCAACCTGTTTCATATCTCTGGGCCTGTTGCTCAGTCCCATTCCCTCCAGTTAGAAGTCTCTGTCACAACCAGCAAGCAAACTCCTACTCGACCTTCAGCGCACAGACCCAGTTTCTCCTCTGTGAGAGTTCCCTGGACTTCACGCAGTGATCCCCAAGCCTGGTTGTAGAGCTTTTTTAAAAAAAAATACCTGTGTCCCAGGCCCACAAATCTGACTCAGTACCTCAGGGATGCAGCCAGAGAGAGTCTATTTTCAAAGAGCACAAGTGATTCTGGGACACATCCAGCCCCTATGACAACTTTCTCCCTCACTAGATGGTGGCCCCTTCATCTCAGCATCTGGAGGACTGGCCCACATGCTGGACAGCAGCTGCTGATCTGCATGGAATTAACCCAGAGCCTGAAAACCCTGTGGGGCTGGAATGTCCCTGGGCCTGGGGCAGCTGTGGGTGGGGGTCTTCCTGCCTGACAGAAAGGAGGGCATGGGCCCAGGTAGGAACCTCGTACCCCACGTGTTCTCTGCCCTGCCCAGAAAGACCAGGGCCAAGGGGAAGAGGAGGGGATGCAAGCAGGACAAGGGGCCAGGCCAGGAAGGGGAACCCCAGCCACTGTGAGATGACATGCCTTGTCCAAAAACACCAGGAGAGCTACAGCAAGAGGCACGTGACCAGAAGACAGAGCCCTGGAAAAACGGATGTGGAAAGGACTCAGGCTGGGGTCCTGGAACCCAGCCTCAGATGCTGACTCTGCTGCTAAGTGGTGGTGAGGCCTCAGGAAGGCATTCACCCTCTCTGTGCATCCTGTCCTCACCTGTCCATGCAGATGTAAATGAAATGATGCCTGACGATGCCGGTAGGTCCTTAGTTCTCTTCCGGGGTTGTGGCCACTCCTCAAGGAAAGCAGCAGCATCCCATTCTGCAGGCTGCTCACCTGAGTCCAGGTTGACCATCCCCTAGAATACCAGCCCTGGCCTTCATGACCTTCATCATCCCCGAGATCACATAAGTATGTCTTCAGAATGGTAACAGCTAACATCTCCTGATGCCAGTAGAGTGGCACCAGGCCCCATGCTGAACATATCACAGGTGGTGTTAATTCCCACAGCAGATGAGGAAATGAGGCTGAGACTGAGGGACAGTACCAAGGCCACGCAGCTACTGAGTGGAGAGTGAGCAGAGCTACTGGGCGGGCTGTAAGCCAGGAGAGCCAGGGCAGGCCCCTGGCGCTGGTCTTCATGGGATTCCCAGTACAGAGTGCACGCTGGGTAAACAAGTGGTGACTGAGTACACGGGTGAGAGGGGCGCATATCCTCCCAGGCCCTCCCCAGCCCATGGGGGGAAGGAGCCTCCAAATGCCAGAGACACAACTGGACCAGGTCCTTCCCTTGCCCATTAGGTGCCAAGCCACTCAGTGGGCTTCCTGCAGTGGGTAGGGGATGGAGGAGCACCCTCCTGGCTGTGGGCAGGGTTGACACCTGGTTGACACCTGGCTGAAGCTGCAGGCAGTGAAGGCTCTGTCTCTGCCCAGAGTAGGTGTCCCCACACCCACTTTTCCTCCCTCTTTGACTTCCTAGGCATGCCCCTGGTCAATGATCCCTAGGCAGGACAGGTGGGGAGCAGTCCCCAGGAGCAGGTCTCCAGGCAGAAGAGACAGCCCACCCCCACCCCAGAGGGGATTGCTGGCAGTAGTTGCCTGGGAAACCAAAGCCAGCCTAGAGAAGCTGCTGGCTCCTATATTGAGGGGCTGCCACAAGACTGGTCCCCTGCCCCTCCTCCTCTTCCCATAACACATTAACCCCTTTGTCCCCAGCATTTAGCCAGACAGGAGGTCCCAGGCTGCAGGGCCAGGTGAAAAGCCTCCTATGTTGTGCCCTCCTCTTCTGCCCTTGTCTCCCACATGTCCCAGATCCCCTGCCACATCCTAGGTAGCCCATGCAATGGGGCCCCTTGGGAGGCAAACCTGGAGGCTGGAAGGGACAGCATTGACTCTGAGCCAATCCTTCCCCTTGCTGAGCCTCAGTTTCCCCATCCAAAGCCCACATCTCAGACCCGTTAGTATCAGCATGGCCACAGAACACTCATTCTAGCAGCAGAGCCTTCTCATGCTGGAACCAAACCTGAGAGGTAGGCTTTGCTCCCTCCCTTTCACAGCTGGGAAGCTGAGACTCAGATCTGTAAAACAATTGGGCTCCTGGAGCCACCTAGGAAGCGTGGGGAGGGACCAGGAAATGAAGGTTTGTGGGGCTCCATACAATTTGGTGGAGCTGATAGAGGGGACAGGTGGCCTGTCTGGGCTGCAGAAACAGCCCAGGCAAAGGCAGAGGGCAGGAAGGAAGTGGGGTTTCCAGGGAGTGATGCTCCATGGGAAACAGGGTCAGCCTGCAGGTGGAAGTGGGAGAGGGAGCAGGCATGAGACATCCCAATGGAGCCAAAGGCAGGGGCCAGGGTTATTCTCCGCCACTCAGCCAGCTGAAGCCTCAAGGAGAGCAGGCTGATGCACAACTGCTTCCCTGGGAATCCCAGGTGGCCACCCCAGGAACACTGAAGGTTCCTGAGTGGCCTTGGGCCCATTGAGACCAGGTCGCACCATGCAGGGACTGACAGACTGGACTTTCTGTGGCCCCAAGTCACCCATAGGGTCAAGTTCACCTCCACCAGCTTACATAGCAATAGTCACTCATCCTTTCGAACACTGAACAAACATTTCCCCTTGCACCTACTGCCTGCCAGGCCCCAGCTCAGTGCTGGAACAAAGGAACAAAAGAGAGTCCAGGTTCCAGTCTGCAGGCAGCAAACACCTGTACCAACACCTATACCTGTACAGCAGGAGGGCGCGTGCCAGATGCTCCATGAACTTGGAAGTGGGGAAGGCCTAGCCCACATTTCTAACAGGGCACTGCCCAGGGCAAGGAGGGCAGGGCAGATCCCACAAGAGCCCAGAGGGTTCTGGGCCTGCTTGTCATTCCAGATCAGAGCCCAGTGTAGGGCTCCTGGTGCAGGGGTTCTGGGGCCAAACTGTAGACAAGTCTTGACTCCACTACATTCTAGAACTTGCTTAGCTGTGTGTGGACCACAAATGAGGAAATGGGCATTGCCTGGCACAGGCAGGAACCTACCAAAAGACACCACCAGTAGACAGCTGCAAAGACACTCGCACCTTGCTGCCTGGAAGTCGCAAATTGGAGCTAAACTACAGCCAGACCACTCTCTCCACACCTGCCGAGCTTCCCACAGGGCCCTGGGGAATGGGGAGGCATCCAGGCTCCCTCTGGGTTCCCGGTGGACACACTCCCTCCGTTGGGGCCCTGTGTGCCGAGCCCCCAGGATCTGTGGATTGGCTTCTACAAGTGAAGAAGTCAGGGCTCAGTTAAGGTGCTGGCTTCACATGGCTGATTCCCGAATGGCCCCACAGGGCCCTGCCTGCCCGCCCCCACCTTCCAGAAGGGAGCGCCTTAACCCCGCCTGCTCATCCCTGACGCTCAGGTCACACCTCCCAGTGCACAGGTCCTCGGACGGGGGAAAATGGGCACCTCCTCGTCACCTGGACCCTTTAGACCACAAGATCTGGACTCTGAGATGACATCAGATGGGAAGAAGTTGGGGCCTGGAGGGAGGGGAAGAGAGCATTTTGCAAGGAAGAGGGATGTCTTCCTGGGAGAGAAGCTAAGGCAGCCGGCCAACAGACACCTCAGCTCCTCTCTGTGCGATCATTCCCAACAAATATAAAGATCACACATTCCTGCTCAAGTTAAAAAGCAAGAAACAGAAACACTGCACTGGCTGACCCCACATGGCCTCCAGACCCCACCAGGCTCCCCTGCTCCCCTTTCCCAAAAAGCTGCCTGCACTTCTCCGGGGCCCCTCCTCTACTCTCTGCTGACCACCTCCAGACAGGTGCCACCCCTGCTGCTCCACAAGCCACCTCACCGGGGTCACCAGTGACCCCCGCAAAGCCAAATCCAGCAGACGCGCCTTGGCCCATCTCACCCCGCTCAGCCCCTCCTGTTCTGCCCATTTCCTCCTGCCCAAACACTGGGCTGCTCTCAGACTCAGGATCTGACCTCAACTCAACCTTTGGCTCACTGGGCAACCTCAGCCATCCTGTGGTTTTTAGGACTGTGTCTACGGTGATACCTCCAGCCTAACCTTCACGTGAACTCCAGACTTCTGCCCAACATGCCTGCCCAACATATCTGCTCTGTGGTCTCCCGGGCATCTTGAACTTAACATTCATACAAACTCCTGATCACCACCCCTGCCCCTCCCAGCCTTTCCATCTCACCTGATGTCGGCCACATCCTGCCACAAGCTCAGGCTTGCCCGTGACTCCCTCTTTCTCTGACACTTACATCCTATCCGCCAGCAAACCTTGTTGGCTCTACCCTCCAACTATGTCCAAAATCTGACCACTTCTCGCCATCTCCCCAGGTACTACCCTGGTCCAAACCACCATTACCTCTTAGCTGGACCCACTAAAATAGCCCGAATGGTCTTCTGTTTCCACCTTGACCCCCAACCCCACACACTTTGTTCTTGACACAGCAGCCAAGTTATCCCTCTGCTCAAACCCTCAAATGCTTTCTAACCTCATTCAGAGTAGACAGCAGGGTTCTTAATTTGGTCTACATGGTGTGGCCCCCCATACCTCCCTGACTTCAGGAACTCTCTCACTCCCCATAGCTTACTCTGATCACAATGACCACTGTGCAGTTCCTCAAACACCCCACATGTGCTCCCACCCCAAGGCCTTTGCACCTGCACTTCCCTCTGCCGGCAATGTTCATCCTACAGACATACACCTGGATAGCTTCCTCACCTCCTTCAGGGTTCTGCTCAAAGGTCACCATACCAGAAAGGCCTTCCCCAACTACCTTCTTTAAAATAGCACACACATCCCCACGATGCTCCTTCCCCTGACCCCGCTTCTCTGTCTTCATGGCATTTAACACCCCTGGACATCTGTAGATTTCAGTTGTTTACATCAGTTTCCTTCTACTAGAATGTTGACGAAAGCAGGGTAATTCCTGTTCCTGTTCACCCTCCGTCCACCACCGTGAAGCAGTGCCTGACACACAGCAGACCTCAGCATATACTTGCTGAATGAATGTAGGAACCCCTGGTCCCACCAGCCCCGGGGTCAGTCTCACCATCATCATCAAGGGAGGGGAGAAGGAGGCCCAGATCCGTGGGGCACGCACCCCTGGGACCACACCTCCTCCCATCTTAAATCATCCTGTGGCCGGGACAGCTCCTCCCAGGAGAGCTGCACAAACAGATTCACTGCCAAGCTGTGCAAGAGGCAGCTCCCCAAAACCAGTATGGGAAGAGATCTGGGGCCATCGCCAGGGTGTGTCAGAAGAGGGGTGGGGCAAGAGCTGGAGGAAGGACTTGGACTATTTTTTAAAAACTTGCTTCCAAAAAGACCACATTCTTGCTCTGATGAGTCAGAAGCATGTGGTCAGGAGAGGGGACAGACCCCAGAGCCCCAAGGGCTGCCACCCACAGTCACTCTAGCAGGTAGGCACACATGCCAGCCTTTCCCATGCAGGCAGGGGAGGGAATCCTCGCATACACTCAGCCTTCCAAGGAAAGGGCAGGCAGCTTCCCACTGTGGCCGCAGCGAGCAAGGGCGGGCAGGGATGCCCCAGGCTGGCAGGCCACAGAGAGTAGAGAATACCTCCTTTTCAAAGCCCGCTAGGGTCCAACCTGACTACAGTCTCTTTCTTCAGGTCCAAACTCTGCCTGTCACAGGGAGGAGGCCATCTACTCTGTCCCACAAGAGAGCTCTAGGCAGGAAAAAAACCTTTGCAAACTCAGAGCTAAAAACTCAGCCCACCTAAGGGAGGCAGGGCAAGCAGGCCAGGCAGCATTTGAGGTCTCCTGAAACACAAGCTCTACACAGAGCCCCAGGGGACCCAGGGGCCTCAGCCACATGGCCCAGGATAGCTCTGGCTGCACTCTCAAAGCAGCTGGCACTTAGATTCAAATCACCCTCCTTAACAATGGGCTGCCCTTCCTCCAGGAAAGATAAGAGGGTCACCCCAGCTGCTCTCCATTCTCCCCTCCTGTAAGGAAGGTGCAGAAATGTGTGTCTTCCCAGCAGCCACACAAAGGGGCGAGCCATCCCACGAGAAGGTGGGATCAGCCCCATTTATAGATGAGAAAATTGAGGCTCAGAAATAGATTTGTCCAAACTCAAGAAGCTCACCATCTAATCCATGATTAGACCCAAGCACTGTCCAGACTTCCCCGACAGCAGGCTGCCTGTCCCTCACCAGGACAATGGATCCATCCTACGGCCCTGCAATGAATTTCACACCCCTAGAAGATGCTGTGTGGGGCTGCAGGAAGGCAGTGGGGAAACTGGAGGGGAGGTGTTGGGGCAGGGAGAATGGAGGGATGTTTTCAACCATGACATGGATTTGCCCTGAATCCTGCTGTCCTGGGGTGGAGTCATGGGACCATGGGAACCAGTCCCAAACACCTGTCCTCTTTCATTAGCAGCTTGAAGAAGAACCTACCAACCCTGTAGTGGACCTCAGGGGGTCCTGAGTAACCAGTGCTGCCCAGAGACTGCTCCTACAAAGAATTCCTAAAACCCCCCCTCGTGTTTCTTCTGCACGTGGCACTGAGACTGCCCTGGGTGCCACATGCTGGGAGCCCACCCCTGGGAGGTCCTGCTGCCAGAGATGAAGCTGCTTGTGAGGGGGAAAATGGGGAGCCCACTGCACTCAGGGTTGCCCCTGCTCTGAAGCAGTCTCTGGTTCTGACAGGGGTCCCTCAGGTGCCCCTTTTTGCCATCATCATGCCCTAGCTGTGGTTTTTAGGATACTGAGTTCTGTGGTCGAACCTGGTTGGGTCCCGGCCCTCTGCTTACTCGCTGTGACACACAAGACGGTCTGTTCAGATCCCTGGTTCCCTCTGCTGTAGAATGGTGAGAATCCCTACCACACAGAGTTGTTATAAAGCTTAAATGAGATAATAATTCACATAAAGGGCTTCACTGAAAGCCTGGAATACAACAGGCACTCCATAAATGTTTGTTAGATGAACAAAAGAACAGCCACCTCCTTCTAAATGGACAGCAGCCCTGTCCTCCAAGAAGAGTGGTGTCCCAGGTAGAGGCCTCCCCATCACTGCCCTCCAGAGCCTCCTTGGGTCAGTGAAAACAAGGTTGGGGTCGAGGGGCAGCCTCGACAGCAGCATCTGACCATGCAGCACCCCAGTGAGGGCAAGGGGTGCTCACTACATGCTCTGGGACAGCCATCAGCTTGGCCTGACCCTGAGGCTGACGCTCAGCTATATAAGCTTCCCAAAGCCTCCACCATCTCCTACCCCTTTTGAAGTCAAGACTCCAGGGAAAGGGGTCATAGTCAGGAAAGGGGAGGATCCCAAAATGAAACAGCAATGCTGAGTTCCCTTAGTTGGTGCGAAACATGGAGAGGATCAAAGCTTGGTGCATGGTGCCAGGGAGACATTCCAATTCCCTGAATTCGTGCGGTCAAGCAGAGGCAGGCCCTGGAGCCGGCTACAGATACATGCCTTATGCAAAGCACTCTGGCCAGAGAATTAGCTCTGGAAAGGGTTGTAAATATCAGATATTTCCATTTCCTTGCTCAAACTCAAATATATACTGTTAAAATCAGGGACAACAACCTGCTTCCACGCAGCAAGTATACAGTGACCCTAGTAGGCCCAGGGCTGTCACTCAATGCTGCATGAGGAGCATTCTCAAGTGACCTGCGGAAAGGGAGCAGGGTGGCATGCATGGGCACCTGGGCACACCCTGCCAAGACAGCGCCTTTGCCAAGTTCATCCAAAGTCTGTCCTGTCCTGTGGCCAGAGTCTTAGTCAGAGGACGGGGACATTATCTCCTTCCAAAGTATGGTGAAAACCAGGAAGTCAGGAAGTGAGTGACAGAGGTCACACCTTCCACATATGTACCATCTGTGCTAAAACTGAGGTCTCCAGACCCACTTGTTCTGGGAACCTTTAAGATCAACAGCCTTCAAGGGGAGGACAGAAGAGTCAGTCCTCATCTTCCTGAGTCTCTGCCATCCAACAATATTCCCTAATCGCTCCACCTGTATTTATTGATCACGCTGTACACCAGGCACCATGCAAGGTTCTGGGGATTTGTTGATGAGTAAGACAGCCTTGGTTCCTGCCCTCCTGCAGGCCAAAGTCCTGCAGGGAGGCAGATGTTAAACAATCACCCAGATGCATACATTGCTACAAACCAGGATATGTACTATGAGGCCAGGGAGATACCAGGGCTTCATTGAGATTCAGGTGGACATTAGAACACTGTGGCTCTACTCTCATAGGACTCATGCTGGTCTCATGTACTCCACGTGCTCATTTGAGGACCTGCCCTACAAGATAAGGGCAAGGGGACTCGAAGACCTGGTGATGCTCAGGCTAACTCTGCCCGGAATGGTGCCTCTTTGTGGCCTGGCGGGGGCACACAACCGCTCCAGCCTCCACGGCCCTCCTACCCCCCAAAGGATGTTTGCATTTCATGCCAAACCAGATCATTTATCCACCCAAGGATTACAGGATGCTGTGGGCTCTTTCTCTCCTCTCTTGCTTTTTTGCGGAAGGCAATATTGGATTTCAAAGTGTCCATCCCAAGTTGATTTAGGCAGTTTTACTGATCCATCTAAGGCAGGGGTTCTCAAGTGGGGGCAATTTTGTTCCCCCACTCCAGGGGACTTCAGGCAATGTCTGGAGACATTCTGGTTGTCACGACTTGGGAGGGGAGGGGGATGCACCTGGTTTCTAGCGGGTGGAGGCCAGGGGCATTGCCTAACATCCTGCAGTGCCGAGGACAGCCCCCACCAGAGAATGATTTGGCTCATGTGCCAGCAGCATCGGGGCGGAGAACCCCTGGTCTGAGGGCATCTGCTCAAATCCTTTCAGGATCTAGAGCAGATACCGGCCTGTTACCGTGGGTCAGATTACTGTTATTAGTCACAGAGACACAAAAACCGAAGTCACGGCCATTGGTTTCCATGCTGATTAAATATCAGGCTACAGGTCTCTACAGAAACTGCTCTATGCTACATGCAGTTTATTAAGGTGGATCTCCCCGCTAGACTGGGAGCAGAGGCACGACCCATGTCCCTGTGCGTCTCCTCCCCATGGCCTAGCTTCTGGAATATAGAAGGTGGGGAGGGAGGGAGGGAGGGAACAGACTGTGACCTCTTCAAGGCGGGGATCGCATCTTTGCCTCTCCTCCTGGGCACCCACCACCATTCCTGGCACCGAGCTGCTATCTTTGAGCTAATGAATAAACAATCAGACTGTAAGCTCTCCAAGACCAGGGGCTGTGCCCCACTCCTTGATGTGTCCCTGAGCCTAGGCTAGCTCATGGTTCAACCCTCATCGGTCCCTACCCTGTGGAGCACACAGTTTGGCAGGGGGAGAACAGAACATGTTCCAGCAATATACAGCAGGCAGTGCTTCTGGGGGGAGACCTGGGGGTTATCAGAACTCCTGGGAGAGGCCCCGAACTGAGAAGGCATGCACAGCCATCCTTCAGTTAATGCTCCTTGAAACCGTGAACAAAACCATGAACAGTTCATCTCTGCAAGGCCTGGGACATATCACAATGAGAACATGTGAGCGGGAGAGAGGGAGGGAAGAAGGTGGAAAGGGGGCTTCCACGCAGGAGCCAAGAGCCCAAACACTGCCATCACTCCGCTCGCCCCAGCCGCCTGGCCCAGAGACTCACTCATCCACGACAAGCAGTAGCGGGTGTAGAATCTAGGGGCTAGACACTGGACACAGAGAAAAGGCAACAGCCGCTTGGGTTGCCCAATGCTACCAAGGAGTGCCGACATCAGCTAACATGTATCAATTGCTTAAGTGTCCTGAGCTATTCCAAGCCCTTTGTTCCGATAATTACTTTAATCTTTACAATAACCTTCTGAGAGAGGAACTATTATCATCCCAATTTTACAGATTAGGAGAGAGGGTAAGAAATTTGCCCCAGGTAACACAGTCCATAGATGGGTGAGCTGGGATTTCAACCCAGGCCATCTAGCTGCAGGGCTGTGCCTTGAACCCCTACAGTATTTGCTCCTTTAAACATCGTCCACCGGCTAGTCACCAGTCAGCTGAGCTCCTGTGCTTCGGGGAAACACTTCGGGTCGGCACATGGAACCACGAGGAAATGTGTGATTTGACTTCCCCAAGCCTCAGTTTATTCATCTGCAAACTGGGTGTAACAACACTCCTGAGAACAAACTAAGTAACACGCTCATTCTTTCATTCATTCAACCCTTATTTATTAAGCACCCCATGAGTTGCTCCAGGTGCATGACATACATCAGTGGACAAAAAAGACAAAGTCTCCGTGCCCAGATGGAGCCTGCAGAGCCTCGCCCTGTGCCTGGCAAGAGTGGGTAATCCATAAGCGCCCCACCTCTACCCCAAGCCTGAGTCACTGTCTCACATCAAACTCTCATCTGAATTCCTCCTTTGGCAGGTGATTCACTGGCCCACATTGGAAGGGTCTAAAACCTTCTCTCATTTCATCGCCGGGAATTTCTCAGAACAAGGCTCCTCTCTCCTACCCAAGACACCTGTCAGCGGCCCCTCCCTCCCCACGGCAGTCACAGCCGCACGAGGATGCGGTTCCAGGCTGCCACCGCCCAAGCCTCTCATGAGATCAACAAGCACTCTCAGGTACCCACTAGGGCCCAGGGCGGACTACCCACCATTGCACCACCACCTGGGCCGCACTGCCTCCTTGCAAAGGCCAGGGTCACAAGGGAGCATGGCAGCCTCAGCTGACAGCCAGTGACACTGACTGACATCACCAATGGTCACGGAACATCCACGGTGTCCCCCTGGAAGTAACCTCGGAACTTTTCTGCTAACAAGCATAAAATCAAAGTGACAGTAATTCACGTGAAATCCCAGATACGGCTCACACGGGCTGGGAATAAAACGGATGCTCACTATCGTTTCAGAGTTCCTGTTAAAACCAGGGGCCGTGTGTAGATGTCACTCTGTGAGATCTTCAACACTTCGAGGCGGAGATCCAGGTCCCCACTTGAATCCCCGCTCAGTCTCAAGGCTCCCAAAGGACAGTGCCTAAGTCTGTTCACTGCCCAAAATGTCTAGCACCATACCTGATATCTAAATGGTCTCCAATAAATGCTGGTTTGATGGGACTGAATAAGAAAACTGAGGCTCAGAGAAGTACAGTGACTCTCCTAAGGTCACACAGCTAGAGAGTGTGCCAGCCAAGCTACGGACCCAGGTCTATGCAGCTCTGATGCCCCCACTCAGCCTCCCTTTGAACTTTCCCACATTTGTACGCCTGCAGTCTGGCAGCTACCTGGCAGGAGGTGCTCTCCCGGGATACTGTCTCCTGGGACAGCCCCGCCAGGACAAAGTCACTGCCCCTCCAGGCCCCAAGAAAGGAGAGGCAAGAGCCGCATGAGGCCTTATTAGGGAAAAGGAAAAGAAAGGCAAACAGAACAGTGCCCTGGCAGAGGAAGGGCCAGTCCTGCTAGTCACGTGCCCCAAATATTCCGTTCACTGCTGGCTCCAGGGCAGGCCGGAGAGGCCAGGAGCTGGACAGCCCAGGGGCCTATCTCAGGCAGCTAAAGGTACAGCCCTGGGTGGGCCTGGGGCTGGGGGTCAGCCTGGTTCTGCCACTAACTCCCACCAACACTTGACAAGTCACTTCCCCTCCCAGAGTTCTGAGTGGCCCTATCTGTGAAAACGGACAAAGACCACACTGGAGCTTCTGCGGACAGGGCTGGGGAGGGGGCGGGGCAGAGTAAAAGCCAACAGGTTCTTCTCTTCATCCCAACTTAGCCCCACATCCCACCCACCCCACTGTAGAGCTAAGGCCCATGCTGCCCAATGTCCAGCTGCCCACAGAACCACCCCATGCTACTCCCAGGCATCACCCAGGCAAGTGGCTTTCGTTCACCTTCCAGACGTGCTGATTGCTTTCAGCCTTGGAAGACTAGCATCTAAGGGCCTGAGGAGGGAAATCAACTTACTGAGCACCAACTACATGCCGGGGGCTTTGCTCACACCATCTCCCTCCATCCTCACCATGACCCCTGAAGGAGGAGTTACATCTCCTGGGCTGCTGAGGCCGAGCCAGGCGAAGGCAACTGCCCAAGATCACAGCACTAATGGGCCCAGGATTTAAACCCAGGTCCTGAAGTCCCACATCTGTCATCTGTGTTCTCCCTCCTGCTCATGTGTCAGCTCCACGGGGACAGCAACTGTGGCTGGACCCTGGGTGTCCCCATGGCGCCTCGTGCACGGTCTTCAAGGGAAGG
Organism: Phataginus tricuspis; assembly: GCA_029783875.1. Classification (NCBI taxonomy): domain Eukaryota; kingdom Metazoa; phylum Chordata; class Mammalia; order Pholidota; family Manidae; genus Phataginus; species Phataginus tricuspis. The sequence continues at coordinate 12,607,525 of JAQQAC010002837.1, read as the reverse complement.
CTTCTTTGGTTGGTCAGGAAGTTACTCCCACACCCCAGCCCAGGTCCCCAGGAGACTCACATGTCACTAGGAGGGAGAGTTCCCCATGCTCAGGTGTCTGGGCCAGTCCTGTCAGCCAGGGACCCCAAACTGGCCTGTCCCCACTTTGCAAAAAGAGTTCAGAGAGCAAACCTCAGCACCTGGGACACTGAAACATCCTAGCGTGGCCCTAAAGGCAGGAAGGAGACCACTTGGGGAAAAGGCCAGGGTGGGAGACATGGGCTTTGCAGGGAGACACTCCTGGTTCCACCTCAGGTCACCACATCAGCTCTGTAAAGCTAAATAGGCCTCCTGCCCTCTCTATGCCTCAATTTCCTCCTCCCTTAAGGCAGACACGGCAGCCCCTGGCCACTGGACAGTAGTGGCAATTAAATGGGGTCATCTGGTGTCCAGCAGGTGCCCTTTCTTCCACTGGAGGGTGCCTGCTTGGCCATCAGTTGGGGCGGGGCACTCAGAACCTGGCAGTCCCCCAGACAGCCAGCCCAAACAGGTTTACAGTCGGAGCTGCTCGATTTCTAGGGTTAATATTTACCTGCTTATGACCCAAATCTTCTGGGACATGAGGCATGCCTGAGTAGCTCAGCCTTTGGGAATTCAATTTAAGGAGGAACACAAAGTGGGAGGTGCTTAGTCCCAGACAGGTGTTAGATCCAGCCTGTCTGGAGGAGGATGGTCTGTCCCCCCAAGCCCCTGTACACTAAGTATGACCCTCTGCCCCACACCACCTGCTCTGAAAACCCCAAGCCCATCATACGAAGATCCATTTCCATGGCATCCTGGAGCCAGTGAGGGCATGATAAGGGAAAGGCTGGGACCCAGAGAGGCAGCCCTGCAGACAAAGACTGACCCCCAGAGTCTGCAAGCTATCAAGGGAGCTGTCCACACCACCCTCACCAAGTGGAGATTCCCCTCTACCTGTTTACACCAAAGTTTTCTGACTTTAATAGTAAGCCAAACACACAGAATGAACCATCTGACTCGGGGTTCCTGCCAGCGACCTTTGGGCGTCAATCCCCATTTCACAGATGGGAATCCTGGGCTCAGAGCCTGGGTCGGCTGGCCAAAATCTCTAAAATTAGTCATAGGTAGAGGTGGGATTCGAACCAGGTCTTCTGGCTCCAAGACTAATAAACATCTGACCACCCCCACACAACCGCCCCCAAAGTTCTACATTTCAGCTGTTTACCTGATGCTTACTGCATGCCAGGCACTGCCCTGAGGGCTTTACACACGACAGTGCTTATTCATTACAAGAGCTAGATTAGGGAGAGGCTGTTACTATCCCCATTTGACATGTTGGGAAATTGAACTGAAACACACAGAGAGGTAGAGACACTTGTCCCAGGACACATAGCCGACAGGAGGCAGGGGTGAGAATCAAAACCAGGCGGTCTGATTCCAGAGGCCAAGGCTCTTAGCTGCTGCCACACCTACTCACACCCACCCCCATATTCTGCTGTCCCCTTTGAACTGCAGGACAGACTCGCCTTAGGGAAGGAGTCGCGGGTGCTCCGAGGTTTCATGAATTCAAAGGCCCCAATCTGCACCAAAGCTGAAGGCCAAGAGGCTGAGGAAGGGTGGCAGCCACAGAGGCCCCCTCAGGGCCCCCTCTCCACTCTTCCTGCCCACACAGGGGAGCCTGGGTGAGGATGTCATTCCCACCCGCAGCCCCCACACCCTGTCCAGGGCCCTGGAGGGCCACAGGCCCCTCACTCAGCCCACCAGCCATGCTTTCTGACAGATCACCCCTCATCTCTCCATTCACCAATGACAAATGTTTGCTGAGCCCCACTGCAGAACAGGCCTCACAGGGCAACAGACATGGAAAACAACATAGCCGGAGGTCCAGGAGCAGGACAGGTGCCCTACCTACCCCGGCCACAGTGATTTGCCTTCCCAAGGGCAAGACCCTTCCTTGGCCTGGAAGCCGGGCCGTGCCTCACCTGCCCGAGACACTCGCACCCTCATTCTGAGCCTTAACACAAGCCCACTTCAGGGAAATCATCCATCATGCCACTGGGAGAGCCAGCCACCCGTCCCTTAAACCACCTAACACTGGACAGGATCATCTCCTCTGCTTTCTGACTCCCCTCCAGACGGGGAGCTTCTTGAGGGCCAGGGAAACGCCTTTCATGTGTCTATCTCTCCAGTACCCAGCACAGGCCTCAGGACATGGTAGAGAGTCAAGAGATGATGCGTAAATGGGTGGGTAGATAGATGGAAGGCTGGCTGGGTGGATAGATGGATAAATAAGTGAATAAGTGAATGAATAAATGACAGGGGTCGATAAGTAGTGACCAGAGGCCAATGGGCTTAGGGCTCTACATTGGTGGAATTTGCTAGAGCTCACTCAGGAATCCCAGCTTTGTCCAGGTATTTAGTATGAACCCAACCACTTCCTAGTCACATTTCCCCAACCTGGCGTAGCCTCCCTACATGATCACCAGCTGCAGCACAGCTGACATGATGTCCGAGACCAAGTCTGGCCTCATGATTATGTCCTCAATACCTTCCCCGGGGCCTAGGCCAGTGCTGGCTTCAGGAAATACTTGAACAAATGGCAAACAAATGAGAAGACCTAGGGAGACTTTTAAACAGAGATTTCTGGGTCCCAGCTGAGATCAAGTGGTTCAGACTCCCTAAGGGTGAGACTTAAAAATTCATATTTTGTTCAAAAGCTTCCTGACGATTCCGGTAATCAGCCAGGCTTGGGACACAACAGCTTGTGGGGAAGAGGATGTTCCAGCCTCAGGACACCATCACTCTCCTAAGCATCTTTGGATTCAGAGAGTCTAACAGCCTTTTCCAAAGTGTGGTCCCTGAAATACCAACTTCAGAGCCTGCTGAGTGAAGAGGAGCTATTTGAAAGTGTAGATTCTAAGGTCTGCAAACTTACAGTCTCTTGGGGGGGAAGCCCAAGAGTCTATATTCTTAGCAGGCTGTCTGGGTGACCCTGGAACACAGAATATGTCACTTACTGGCTCGTGGGCTCCTTGGGGGGCTAAGACCACCTGATGGGTCCTGTACCTTCATGCGCACCTGGCCTCCTGAAAGAGAAAAGTTCCTGACAGGACATCCTGGATGCTACAAGAAGCCCAGCAAACTACAGTGAGGCCAAAAGGTACCAAATGCACCCATTCCTGAGATCAACCCTGCCAGGGAACCAACAAGTCACCAAGCCCAGCCTCTCATCTTATAGATGAGGAAACTGAGGCCCAGAGAGGGCTGTGTCTTACCCACGAGTGAATGCCAGAGCCAGGCTAGAAGCCAGGTAGCGGTGCCCCAGGCTCACTCCATGGTCCCAGGCTGCCCCAGCCTAGCTGGGAGGCACTGCTCCTCCCCGGCATCCTCCGCACCTGCTCTCACATGAGCCAGGGTTCCTGGGAAGAGCCTTCGTCTGAGCAATGGCTGCTAACCCAGGATGCCTGAGCCAGTTTGGCTGCCCCAGGAAGACGTAGCAGCTCCCACCATGGAAGGCACCTGCTGCTGCCTCCACCGGGTGCCCCAGGGAGGAGTGGGCATCAGAGAATGAAATGAGCATATATGGCCTGGGAGGTTATGGTTCTGCTGACCCCAGGGAGAGGGGGGTGTGGGGGTTGATGGTCACAACTGAGTAGGGATATCTCTCCATAACTCCACAACCAGCCCACAGTGTCTAAGTTTAGTCTAGGTTTAAACAGTCCTGAGGGACCACTGACATCAGTGTTTCTCCAGCATATTTAGAAGAACAGTGTGTCCTAAAACATGCTAATAGGGGTTCATGGAAAAAAAGGTGTTCAGTGGTCAAAACTATGGAAGAACCAGAGTGGCAATATCCCTCCCAGAGATTAATAATACTCACTATATTAAAGGCACTGAGAAGTCCTGCAATTTCAGAATCTGCTGAAATCATGATGGATGAAGAGAGCTGGAGGCTAAGAGGAGCTGTGCCTTGCCTACAGTCACAGGGCTAGGAAAGCAGGGCCGGTGGGGCCTGAGCAAGACAGCCTGCCTCCAGAGTCCATTCTGGTGAACGTGCTGAGTGTTCAGCAAGGTGACTGCCTTCATTTGTTACCATTACTGCTCTTGTTCTTCTGCTGGGAAAGCGAGAGGGTGGGTGGCGCAGGGCCTCGGCAAGAAGTCATGGCCAGGAGGTGAGCCTAAGGATGCAGCCTAAGGAGGTGAGCCTAAGGACCCTTCTGTCCCCAGCTCTGCCTTGGCAGTGTGACCTGGGGCAAGTCACAGCCCCTCTCTAGACTAAGATGTCCCAGTACATAAAATTAGGAGCTTGGACTCCAGGATTCCAGAAGGCCCTTCTTGCTCTAAATGAGCCTGGGACTCCATCACCCTAGCCTCGGCTGTCTCCTTGCTCGCCAGCCACAACCCCTCCCTGGTCCCAAGTCTTTCTCTGTGAACAGCTGCGGCCGGCTCTCCAGGCGGGGCGGACGGACAGGCCAGAGCTCTGGCCAGCAGTGCACTAAGCACTGTTTTTGCTCTCCCTGCATTGTCCCTTTACTGTCCTCGCTGGGACTCACCCATTCTGCATTTCCAGATTGGCCCCTCATCACCATGTCTCAAGGATGGATGGGCGGGGTAGATTTTCCATCTGTGTTCCCAGAAGATGGCTTTGCCAAGAGCTCTGTGTGATGCATGTGGAGAAGAAGCTTCCCCCTCGGCACTCTCTGGGCCTTTAGGTCCAGGTCTCATAGAGGAAACTCTACCCCGGGACCCTCGGGAGAGCTAGCTGCCCTCCTGGCACCTCAGTCTTCACAGATACGGCAGCACTAACAATGCGTGCCTCCCTGCCGAGCACACACTCAAACAACACACCGGGCAGCCGCTCAGTGCCTGCACACAGTGGTGCCCAATTAATGCTTGTATCATCTGCTGCTTTCTGACTATCAGGCTCTCTGAGTAGTTCCCTCAATCCAATCTCCCCTAAACCCCCAGACAACAGGACAGACAGTAGAGAAAAGTGGTGAGTATCTGGCTCTTGCAGACTCCTAGAAGCCTGAAATCATACTCATGGATTATTAGAATTGGTAGAGACTCCAGGTCCTCAAGCTGCTCATTTTGAAAAAGATGACACTGAGGCTTAGGCTTAGGGGGGTGATGCTGAGGACAGGATGAAAATGTTGCCCAAGCTGTCCTGGCTGGTTCAAGGAAGAGGTGGGATTAGAAGCCAGGTGCCCGGCTCCCAGTCCAGTCCTCTTCCTGAGGCCCTGGGGTACTGAGAAGAGCAGAATGCCAGGGCTCGGGGATCCTGGGGGACACGTCCTGAGTCCGCCCCAAGTGTCTGTGGGATGATGAGCAAGGGGCTAAGGCCATTGGAGCTCCAAGGCTTCCTGATAAAACAGAAGGGGTTGGACCAGATTGGGGTGCCCCAAAGTGGGATGGGCAGATGCTGGAGCCCACAAGATTCTATCAGGGGATTTGCCAAGGAAGGGCTCAGTTGAACAAAGCTTGACAAGGACCTGAGGGGTTTCAAAGGAGGGCTCCAGAGTCAGGTGGATCAGGGTTCAAGTTCTGCCATTAACTAGCTGTGTGACTTTGAGCAAATTACTGAGCCTCTCTGTTCCTCAGCTGCCTCACCTGTAAAACGAAGATAACAACCACAATGCGTCACAAGAGTGTCACAAATAACTGAAAGAGATAATGCATGGTGTCTGGCACACTTTAGGCCCTCAGTAAACACTGGCTATTTTTTCGATCCTTTGTGAACACATTTAGTATCATCCCTGCTTCATAGCTGAGGTGACCAAGACTCCAGAGAGATGTGCCCAAAGGCCCATCCCAGAACGGCAGGGCCCCTATGGGGCAGGGCTCTGGTAACTGCTCCCCATCTCTCCCAGCCCCTGGGAATAAGGCCTCTGCCAGCATCTGTAAAATACAGCTGCCCTCCCAGCCAGGGACTGCGTCCCTCACTGCTCTCACATGACCGGGCTCAACCCCAGAGACTTTTCCACTCACTCACCCAGGAGGAAGCCAGTTCCCGGGGAACTGCTTAGCCAGCCCAAGGGCTGTGGCCCCAGGGAGGCCGACTCCCAGCCCCAACAGCAGCCCAGCTCCTCCCTCGCAGAGGCACTGCCTTTCCTGAGGCTGCAAAAGGGCAGCACGGAAAGACACAGGGGACCGTGGATGGTGACATTCACTGGAGCCTCCAGTGAGCCTCTCCCCGGGCTGCTTCACCACCTGCCTCCAACCTTGACACTGTTGGTTTCACTTCAGGGACCAGTCCCAGCCTGTGTTGTGCTGTGTGACCTCAGGCAAGTTGCTGAACCTCTCCAAGTCTCAGGAACCTTTTTAGAGAAATGAGCAGTTTGGGAAGCACTAAGGAAACAGTAGGAAAATCCCAGAATGACCTAGGAATCAAAGAGCCTGTAACAGCCTCTAAGGTCTCCTAATGGCTCCTGCCCTTTCCAATCCAATCTCTACCCAGGACAAAAAGTTCTGGTTATGGCACTCCCTAGCTCAATGGCTCCCTACAGGGTCTCAAGATAAAGTGCAAGCAATTAATGAGATGTATGGAGCAATTCAGGGGTATCCCACCACTCCCTCCCTGGCGGACCGCACACCCACCCCTAGCTCTTTAGTCCCCGGAATGCCTCCCTCTCCCTGAACTATCTCTGCCTCTTGGCTGCTGAGCTCAGACACTCCCCTGGGAAACCTCTCTGGGCCCGTGCCTGGGTTATGCATTCTTGCATCTCTCCGTGGGTTACCTGTCTGCCTTCTCCACCAGGAGGAGGATAACCATATTTTACTCGTCTCTACTTCCTAAACCAGTGCCCAGCTCCCAGCAGGTGCTCCATAAATGTGTTGGGAGGAGAGGAATGCAAGGACAGACAAATGAAAACAAACTAACTAATTCATGAATTCTGGAACCCTCCTCTGCTAAAAGGAAACACGGTGGGAGAAGGAGCTGGACTGTCTGGGTATGGACCCTCACCCCCCTTTGTAGCTCCTGTGTGTGCTTATGTGCACAATATTTCATCTCTCAGAAGCCCCCTCCCCTCTGTAAATAGCATGTGCCCCTCACTGTGAAGACTCAATGAGCTAATCCACCCGAGGGCTTAGGCCAGTGCCTGGCACATAAAGATGAGTTCCTTGCACTTTACCTCTGGGGAAGCCAAGCAGGAGGTGAGCATGACGGCGGGCCAGGAGCTGACAGCAGGGACTGGCTCTCCCGACACCACACTCCCACCTGACGCCAAGGCTCACCAGGACCCCATGTCCCAGCAGCCCAGCGCCTGGGAGAATGAATGTGGGTCCCACAGAGTCAGGAAATGAGGGGTCAGCCCCACTGTATCACCTCCAACAAAGCACTGACCTCCTTAACTCCATTTCCTCCTCTATAGGAAGGCGGGCTAAGGCGCTTCCATCATTTTGGAGACCCAGCAGTCTCTGCCCATTCTCTTAGGGCCACAGAATGATCTCTCTCAGGTGGGCAGTCTTGATGGGACTGTACGCCACCTTCCCCTGGTCAAGGTCCCATTGAGAAACCTAAGAACCTCAATGGGACTGTCCTCAACTTCCCATCATGCATAATCCAAACCGACGCCCCTCCCATTTCCTAAGAAGCACCCCTGCTCCCATCACCCCACCCCCCTCATCGCCACACGGGGTACCACCCTCTATCATCTGCCTAAAGGTCCAGCTCCTGTGGCCGTCCCATGTGTCTCGCCAGTCTTGAAGCAGTCCTGACCAACCACACAAGCCACTCTCCTGCCCCCCATAACTGAGACACCTTTTCCCAGCTCCCCTCCACTTACCCACAGCCTCGAAGACTGTCCACACCCGCTGCCTCCCTGCTCACCTGCCACCCCCCGTCCACTCCCACTTCAGATTCCAGTCTCATCGCTCCTCAGAAACTGCTCTTATAAAAGGCCAAACTACCTGGATGTTGCTAAAACCAGAGGCTACTTTCTGTCTTATCGTACATGGACTCTTAATGGCCTGCAGCCCTGCTGAACACGAGGGCTTTCCTGAAACGGTCCCCCACCCCCGCCCCCATCAGCTTCCCCGAGACTCCACTCTCCTTTCTCTGACCCGCTGCTCCTCTCCTGGCTGCCCCTCCGGTGCCTGAGCAGACCTGTCCTCCACACCTTCACTCTAGGCCAACTCACCTGTCCCGTCAACATGCTAACGGCACCCACATGGGACTCTCAGCCTGGGAACGCCACCACTCCTTTGGCCTTCGAAGCAGCCCCTCAACATGAACCTGTCTGAGACTAGATTCCTGGATTCTCCAAGGACCATGCTGCTCACCCACTCTTAACCATCTGGCTTCGTGACACCACCATCCACCCAGATAACTCTTAAGAAGATTCTAGAACACATTGGATTCCTCTTTTTCCCTCACCCGCTGTGAACAACCCACCAGCAATTCCAGCCGATTCTATCCCTGTTACTTAACCTGAATCCAGACACTTCTCTCCAACTCCACTGCTACAACTCAGACCCGAACCACACCTGCCCTTCCTCTGGGCCTGGTCCACTGCAGCCCCACAGCCCTTTGTGCCTGCAGCCAGGGGACCCTTTCCAAAGTGGAGCCTACAAGGCTCCAGTGGGTCGTGGTGGGTCAGTGAGATCGAACGCAGGCACCACGGCGGGTCACCCGCATGAGACACTTCGTCTTACCTCACCCCACAGCACCTACTCAAGGGCTTCCACATAATAAGCTCTCGGTAAGTCAGTTTTTAATAAGTGATCTAGAAAAGGTAAATTTCTTGAAACACTTATTATTAGCTAGAATTCCGGAATTATATTTCATTAATAAAGATATTTATGTGAAACTTAAAGGAAACCTCCAAGGGCTTCCCACTGCACCTAGATTAACCATCCTGCCTGCCTACCGTCATCTGCTTTGCTCCCCACAGCCTCTTGGTGTGCTGGCCTCTCCCCCTTGCCCGCTGCAGGCTCTGGGCTTTCTGCTGCTCAAAGAGACCAAGAGTATTCTGGCCTCAGGGACTTTGCATTTTCGGAACCCCTGCCTGGAACACTTCTCCCTCAGTGCTTTGCGGGCAAGGCCTCCTTCCACCTCCAGCTACCAGATTCTACAGCCCCCTCCATGGACACCCCCTCCACTATCAACCCCATTCCCAGTTACTCCCCATCATATCACATCAGAAGGCCTCCTTCCAAAGACTTATTACAGGACATGCAGTTACTTTATTAATTTGTTTGATGTGTTTGCTTTTTGTCTCCTCTGCCACCACATGAGATCACAGGGCAAGGCTGTTGTCTACTCATGATAGCAACAGCTACCAGCATTACCAGGCTCTCAGGGAGCCAGGCACTGTCCTGAGGAGGGCCTGGCGCTTTCTCCCTGAGGCCTCATGCCCTACAGCACAGCTGCTAGATTAGCCCCATCTTATAGACGAGGAAACTGAGATACAAAGGGGCCAAGTGAGGTGCCTGAGATCCAGCCCAGAAAGCAGAGCAGAGTACCATCTACTCCCCGAGCTCAACACAAGTGGGGACAAGCACTGCCCGCTTATAACCTTTGTCCCAGTCTAACCATGTTCCCATACGCCTCCTCCTTCAGGCAGCATGCTAAGTATACAGTATGTCGAAGGCTTGGGGCTGGCCAAATGTAGGCCCTCCTTATCAATGGAAACATCTTGGGAGGCAGATCTCTCTGACCAAGGTTCCTTGGGGTGCTGGTTGCACAAGATTGATCTCTCCTAGCAAAGCCCATAGCCTCTGTCTCTTTACCCCATATAAGCAGTTCCCACCCTGTCCCCGGTAGCAGTGTACAACCTCGTCAGCTGGCTCCTGGACTCCCTGTACTTAAGTCCCAATAAACCCTCATGTGTCACATAGTGTTTCCGGGTCTCTCCTTCTATCTTTCTAGAACTTTCCCATCGCAACTTGCCTGCTTGGGCACGCAACCAGACATGTGATCACACAGGGCCCTACATAGGTACTTGCCAGATAAGTGAATCATCACCAAATAAATGAATGATATACACTACAATATTGACAGCGGTTGTCTCTGGGTGCTGGAAAAATGAGTGATTTTTTTCTTCTCTCTGTATTTCCAAAGTTTTCTTCAATGGTCATGTAATACACACATAATTTAAAGTAAAATAAACTCTTATTTTAAAAGAAATTCAAAGGTTCTCGGAAATGTCTGGGTTCAGGAATATTTTTCTTCAATTTCCAGAGACTGTTATTCCTCTACTTAACTTGAACCATTGTTTTTCTAGGGAAATTGAATAAAAAGCCTGCATTTTTACAGCTCCCTCCAAGTCTGCCCACTTCAAACAATGAAGAGAGGGAAGAAATGGGAGCCGGTTCCCGCCTTGTGTGCTAGTGGCTGGAATTCAGGGATGCATACCAATCAGGCAGCCACTGCAAGGGGGATTTTTGTAGGGAGGCCAAGCTCTCAAGGAGGAGGGAGTCCAAACCCAAAAATACTTTGCTTAGGACCCTACGTCAAAGGCAGGGGCCGCCCCAAACTACCTGCACTGCCCTGGACCAGGGAAGTATCTGCAAAGAAGGTAGTGGTGGGGCCTGGGCAAGACCACCCTCTTGTCAAACCGCTCAGTGGGAAGATGGATCCCCTGGCTGGGGCTTAGCGTGAGGCTCTAGCCAAGAGATGGGCACAACCTGCACTTCCAGCCAAGTAGTTAATTGTCCTTCCCTAGTTCCCACAGGACATGGGTGCTGCTGCCAGGGGACATCAAAGGCACGGCCAGGCTGAGCTCCAGAAAGGGTGGCACCACTCTAGGACTCAGGGTTGAGAGCTGGGGCTCCGGGGAAAACAGAACAAGGTTGACCCCTGCTACTTCCACCCCCCACAGTCGCCTGACCCCGGACAAGATTACTTACCCGGGTTTCTGCCTCGTAGGAGCAAAATGGAGACAAGGAGACAACCCAGCTCTCAGGATGGCTGAGGATGGAACCAGCTCCCAGGAGCCACATGCCTGCCACTCCATAAATATGGGCTATTAGTACTATCCATAAATATGAGCCATTATTATTATTAGCTCTTCCCTGGCACCAGACCCAGGCCCCATCTGGGCACTGGACTTCTATTCTAAGCCTTGACCCTTAGCCACAGGGCATGAACCCAGAAATGCTAGTGAAAAAACACACATTAACTTTAACCAAAGGACAGCAAAGTGTGTTGAGACCTACGCTGAATCTTCTCTCCCTCCCCTCCTCAAAAGGAAAAGGGAAATAGGACTGTAGAAAGATCTCAAGGCCTGCTGGGAAAGTCACTCAACCTCTCCGAGGCTCATTTTCCTCATCTATAAGATAGGATAATAGGACCTACCTGCAGGATGAGTATGGGAAATAAATAGATGGATGCATGAAAAATGTCTGGCGGGTATAAGCATAAAGTAAACATGACTTGTCTTTAAATAAATAAGCTCTCAATTATCTGCCTAAATGAAGGGTAGAAGTAGCAGAGGTAACCAAAAACAAAGGCTAACCTAAACACCGGTAACTTCTATCTTTGGCATTTCTGGCATTATTGGGGATGGACAGCAGACTTACCTTCCCAATTTTGTTCTGTTTGGTCTGATACTAAAATGGAAACCTATTTTGAGAATCCACCACCCACAGATGCCAGGGCTGGAGCAGCAGCAAGCTTGAGGGATAACAAGAAACTAAAGATCTGCAGGGGAAGGGGTGGTCCACAGCATATGCTGCCCCTGGCGGGCACCCCGACGATGCTGTGCCCTCTGACTTGAGGAGCGTTCAGCATGTCCCCTGCTCTGCCACAAGTCCTGAAAACTTCTGGTTCACCTGACACCTGAGCCACACTAAACTTCTAACAGCTCATGCCTCTGAGCCTTTACATATGCTTTTCTTTCTACACAGACCCTTTCCCTCTCCCCACCCCATTCTCCTGCTATACTCTGCTCATCCCTCCTCTGCAAGTAACTGCACACATATCCTTCTCCCAGCCTGAACTCTCAGACTGTACAAGAGCTACAGCCTGGCCATTCAACCGTCTGACTCTTCTCTCTTACATTGTCTCTGAATTCATATGAGTGAGACGTGCCCATGCTGCCTAAGCCACCCCTAGACAACTCTAGCCACCCATGCCCTGGATATCACACCTTCACCAGCCCCGAGCTATTTGACCTGTCCACACTCTATCCTCAGATACCACCGCCACTTTGCCTCCAGGATGCCTGGGTCACCCTGAGTATGGTTATTCAATCAACAGTAAAGCAGGCTCTCAGTTAACTGAATCTCATCCTCATCCCATTTCCCCTCTTCTTGCTGCATGGAATTTAACAACCGTTTCTGGAGTGGAGAGCTCGTCTGAGGGCAATTTATAACCCCTACCACCACAGCAGGCCCAATCTAGCAGCCGCCCCTCTTGCTCTGCACCCGTGAGACCCTAAACCAGCCCCGGAGTGGTGTCACACCGAATGCAAGTTCCAGGGAGGGGCCATGCCTGAGTTGCTCACTGCTTGATCCCCATGGTGTGCTGGCAAGTGTTTAACAAATGGCTCCGGTGGAGAGCAAGGGGACTCTGACTTGCAGTGTTTGCCAATTTCTATGGTGTAAATACTCTCACTAGGGCCCATTTCCAGCTACCAAGATGACAGCACTGAACACAGAGTTGGGAAGAGATGTCACACGGACACACACAGACACACACACACACCAAGACAAAAATAACCACAAACACATAGGTACCAGTGAAATAATTAGGAAATACTGTATTTTGAGTATTTATTACCCTTGTTTTTAGTATAATTTATTTAACTGTAAATTTATACACTTAGGATTTTTTTATAATGACTGTGTTTAACAGCCAGCTCACAAAATTCCAAAATCAAGTAATCAGCTCTCATGCTTCAGCACAAACTGGATCCAGCACAGGCTCTGCGAGGATGTGGGAGCTCTATCAAACCAGGACCCCAAAGGAAGGGGCTCTCCTACCCTCCATCAAGGTAGAGAGAGACCAAAGGAATCTCCAGAGACACACGGCCAGGAAGCTGAGCTGGTGCCCGGGTGGCACAGTCGCATAGAAAGAGATCTTTGGCCCACTTCACTGTTCATAAATCTGATTCTCTTCCCTAGACTTCAGACACTTTAAGAGCAAAGAAATGACTCCTTCACCACCATCCAGCCAGGTGATGAGAACAGAAAGGCACTGAAGACAAGCTTGTAGGAGCGAGCCAAGACCATGCAGCCAGGGAGAGCAAGGCTTGAGTCCTTCACTGACTACCTGACCTCAGGCAGTCACTTAAGTACTGTGCTACATTTTCCTTATCTGGAAAATGGGCATGAGTCCATCTTCCCTAATTATCAGGGCTGCCTTAGAAACAAAGAGCTCATAGATATGAAATCGCAATATAAATCTGTTACTATTATCATATATATACATCACCTGCTTTATCATTTCAAAACTTATCTAAGAAGATTATATTCCTTCCCACTGTTTACTAGATCACACATGTGAAGCGTCTGGCACTTACTGGATACTATAAATATCTGTTAATTAATTTACTACTTATCTAATTAACTATAACTTATTAACTAACTCTTACACTAACCTGGTACCTGAGCCCTGAGGAATCTGCTAGCTTTCCCTCCCTCCCAGACTCCTCCAAAGTTAAAACATGAAACAGCAGAATTTAGGAACCATTAGTTACTGGACAGCTACTTAATCAGAAACTATTTGTTGAGCACCTACTATGTGTCAGGTACTATTCTAGGCTGGCGATCAAGGACAGACATGGTCCCTGCTCGCGAAGGCTTACAGTCCTCTGGGAGGCATAACCAAGCCACCCCACCACAGTAAGGGCTCTGAGAGCATTTTAAACATGGATTGTTTAGCCAGCTTGGCTGGCCAAAGAGGAAGAGATCCCTGAGTAAGAAGTGAGGAGGTGAAGGATGGGACCAATATTCTGGGGAGAGGGAACAGTGAGGGTGAAGGCTCTTTGGTGGAAGACGGAGGAGCAGGGGACCTCAGGAAGGCAAGTGTGATGGAGCAGAATGAGAATCAGACTCAGGCACAGTGGGAGGTCTCACAAGCCAGGAGGAAAGCTTGAGGATGCAGAAGGATAACCCCCCAACCCACAGTCACAGGGAGCTTGGAGATTTCCAGACTGTGCCCTCCTTTCTAGTCTCTGTGCCCGAGGCCTGGACATCTTAGGAGCACTGTGCTGGGTGGGTGGGCAGATGGATGAATGGATGCACTGATGGCCAGTGTAGACAGGGCCTGCAGGGAAGGGCTGAGCATTTTAATGAGCCTGCACAACCTGTCCTCTCTCCCCTGCATCCAGACAGGAGCAGATGGGGCTTGGGGCTGGCAGGGTGTGGCTTCCCCTGGCTGAATCCCTCTGGAGGACCAAGGACTTTGAGGCAACATCGAGCTCCAAAGCCAATGGAGAGTGCAGCCCACCCCCACCACCTCCCTGCTGTGGCCTGAGACTGGGTCCTCCAGCTCTGGAAGCTAAAAAAAATTCCTGAGCCGTACCCCAGGACCCCACCCCGGGAGAGGGAGGAAGAACTATGCCAGCCCACACTCTGCTACATCGGACCTGGGCTCCCCCTCAGAGGCCACCCCTTCTGGCCTCCACCCTCAGCAGGCCCACCCCAGACATACTACCCTGCCTCAAGCACTGTCCAGGCCTGACAGGTTCTGGGGTCATGGCCTTCCAGCTGACCAGGGCCTCCTCTCTTCCCAGGCCCCTCCTCGGTGAGGCTGCGCAGAGGTCCAGGGCAGGACAACAGGAGCACTCCCTAACTTCATATAAGCCCAGAAACCCCCAAGGCCAGTGCAGGGGGAGGTGGACCACAGTACCAGCAGGCCCTGAAGGCCTAGCGAACTGACAGGAAAGCTAGGCACAGGTCCACACGCACACACATGCATGCACTCACGGACAGTGATACACAAAGGCCACTCAGGAGTCATGTAGAGGAAGAGGACGCCCACACTCCCATTGGGAAGGTACACACACACACACACACACACACACACAC
>JAQQAC010002837.1:12573675-12587549 GCA_029783875.1 Phataginus tricuspis | reverse complement strand
GCGGCCTGGTCCAGCCGCGGCGCACGGAGCGACGCGGCGCCGCCCCCGCCCGCCCCGGCTGCTCGCCCCGCGCGCCGCGGCTGAGGTCACCGCTTAACCCCTGGTGGCCGGGCCGCCGCAGGCCCCTGCCCGAGCCCGGCGCCCCGCACCGTCCGGGGCTGGTGGGCCCGGAGCCCTCCGTGAGCTCGGCCGGGTCACTCTCCCCAGGCCGCCGCCGGTGGGGAAACTGAGGCCCACGGGGCTGGGGCCTTGCCCAGGTCACCCAGGGACCCCTCTCACCTTCAGTCCCAGGGTCCCCTCCCACCTTCTGTTTCTCCCACCAGAAGCCCCCACACACCATCCTACTTCCCCGTTTCTCGCTCCGGAAGGTGCCACACACACTGGCTGCTTGCTTCTCCCTCTCACTTCCAGGAGTTTGCCCAGGGGTTCCCTAGAAGGCGAGAGATTCCTCAGCTATGCTGAGGGCTCTAAGATCATCTCAGTGAACTGGCAACAGCCCCACCACCCAGCCCCATCTTCCTGATGAGGGAACCGAGGCTCAAGCTGGGAGTAACTTGCTAAAGCTCACCCAGCACAGAAGCGGTGGAACAGACATCCTAGCACTCCCCTCCCTTCCAGAGCCCCAAGCTGCTAAACACTAGTTACTCCCTTCCAGAATTCCAAAGGGTGCCTCCGGATATGATGCAATTAATTACAGTTATCAGGTCGTTAATTAAGATTATCCTTGTTATTCAACACTGCCCTGCCACCTCTCTATTTGCAACGAAATTCACACCCAGGCTTATCAGCAATTACTCCTGGGTTGATAATAATGAGTTCTACAGCCTCCAAAGGGCACAGGTGTGTATATACGCTAGCATCATTATCTGCCTGTGTTCATTCAATACAGCCAGCAAAAACGTTTTCTTAACTAATCCCTATTTTTCAATCACCAGCCTTAGGGCCTAGGAATTAAACAAGGACCAGAAAGACCCCAGCCCTGCCCCCTCTACTCCCATAGGCTAGGAGGACACACAAATAAACAGGCCACTACAGTGCAGTGAGACAAACCACACTCAGACCATGTTCTCTGAAATCTCTTATTCATTGATGTGTTTGCTTGTTTATTGTCCATCTCTACACAAGAACATAAGCTCCATAGAGCCGGTCCTAAGAGTTGCTCATAATGTTGCACGAGGCTTGGACCTACGGCAACACTAGGCTCTTAGTAAGCAGCTAGTAAATATTTATTAAGCACTTACTATATTCCGGACATCATTCTAGGCACTCAGGAGACATCAGTGAACAAAACAGGCATGACCCCTGCCCTGCTAGAGCTTCCAATCCAGAGGTGAATAAACAGTAGCCTGACAACAGAGAGGAAAGTGTCTGGAATTCCCGCAAAGCAGCAAGAACATTTTCAGATGTCCATTGAGTGACATTGGGGTTCACAGCATTAAGCCATGGGTCAGAATTTAGACATTTGAATCCTGTTAGCATAGACAGGGCCAAGTATAAGTCCCTGGACCTGCATTCACAGACTTTCAGACCCAGTCCAACCCCCCTCCTTGGCTATCTTATTTCCCTCCTGGGCCTGAACCCTCTTGAACCGTCCAGTCCAGAATGCCTTCCCCCTCTTTGGTTGCACTAAGGCCTGCCCTCTCCTTCCAGAACAATCAGAAGGCCCAGCATTTTCAGGAAGCCTCCCTCCATGGCCTCTGTTCTCTGACCACCTCTCCTCTAAGCTCCATAGCACTTTCTGCTGTGGTTAGTTGCATTTGTTAGCACCTTTGTTGTTTTGTTAGCTCTGGACACATACGAACTTGAACTAACTCCAGCTTGAGGGCAGCTAGGATCCAGGCTTGAGGGCAAGGGCCATACCTCAGGCCACCATCATGCCGCCCAGAGCCTGGCACAGGTCAGGGACATGTTCAGCATCAGATGGCTGGACTGGACTCCAGTTGGGCACCCTCAAACAATCATCAGTAGACCCCTCTGGATCCAGGATTAGGGTCTCTAAGCTCATAGAACAAACGGAACCCACACAAGCATTTTGTGCTTGCAGTAGTTTTGCGTTCGTTGTTAATTAGTTGCCAACATTTAGCAATTGGGAGATTTCCCATAAAAAGCCAGATGGCCGGCTTCTCCTAACAAATCTGAAGATCTGAAAAGGCTGGGCCACCGTCGACAGGCCCCTTACCAGAACTGTGTTCCTCCACTTGCTGCCATCCGGCCCAACCCTGTGGCACCCATCTGACTTGAAGCTCCTGCTCTGTGAATGAGTGTTTTCATTTCATTTTGCTTCTGCATCCTACTTTTACAAGGAAGAACCACATCACGAAACACATACTCAAGAATAAATGAGCTTGCAGCCCTCACCTTCCAGGCCAGGCCCTAGCCCAGACCACATTCTCCCATCTCTGCACTATCTTGTTCTCCTGACCCCACGCATCCCTTCTCTCTCACCTCCCCAGCTTCACATTCTCAGCTCCACAGCTTCCGATGCGCAAGGTATTTCACAGGGCCTTTACCCATGCTCTTCCTTCTGCCTGGAATGTCATTTCTACTCCATCCCCCAAACACTATGGCTAACTGCTTTTTGATGCTGTCGACATAGATACCCCTCCTCAAAGATCTCTTCTCTAATGCCCCCAGACTGGACTCCTGGGCTCCTCCCCCAGTGTTCTACAGTCCCCTGGTCAGTCCCATCCTACCTTGTGGTGTACTGTATTTGCCCCAGGTCCTCCACCCTGACTGTGAGGCCCTGGGGGCTGGGCCTCTGCTGTCTCATTCAACATGGAATCCACAATACCCGTGACAGAGCCTGGCAGCACATAGGCACGAGACCAGTGTTTGCTAAATAGATGACTGAATAGGTTTCAATAGCCACAAAATGAGCAAAAAGGATTTCTGGGAACGTCTCCATGTCCCAGAAAATTCAGTTAACCAGAGTTTCCCACTCACTAAGCATTCTGCTGAGTGCAGGATTTTCTGTGTAAACATAATTAATAATGGTACATCTGGATGGGACTGGGGATCTCTTCACCCTTGTCTCCACCCCTGACCTGGGAAAAAGGGAGTGCAGGGGTGATATTTTCCATTGACCAGAGAGGCTAAGTGACTTGCCCAAGTTTGTCCAGCAAGCTGGTGGCAAAGTCAAGATGGGAACCCAGAGCTCCTGCCTCTGCCTCCCAGCCCAGCCATCCTTCCATCAGTCCAACTCATAGTGGATCAAAAAAGAAATGGGTGGACAGGAAAGTGGACTTCCCAAGCCCAGATACCACCCTCACACAAGCAGTGTGAACAGAGAATATACAGGAAGCAGTCAGTCCTTATTATTCACTGTATCATCAAACCAACCAATAACAGGCTATTATCTAAGAGAGCCTGGATCACATTTTGATTATAAAAGAAGATGACAGAGTTTGCCTTACCAAGATGAAACTGTCTTCCTACTCCTGCCCACATTCAGTGGGATGGGCATCTTGAAGGGGGCTGGGGTACACTGAGCAACCATCCCCCCACCTCAAGCCTTACATGTTCCTCCACAACCCAAGACCTGCATTTGTGGGGCAGCAAACTGAGGCGAAAGGCACAGCCAAAGGTAGAGATGGTTCCAGGGACTCAGGTGGGGAAGGAAGCTTGACTTCTCTAAGCCACCACTTTCTAGGCCTTGGTGTCAGGGAAAGGCCAGTCTGAGCAGCATCTTGTCTTGGGAATGTATCCCCAAAATTCTCCCGGAACAACCATGAGAGGGAGGTGATGGACACTCATGTCCAGTGGGTTACATGTGGACACAATACAAGGCTCTGTCATCCCAAGCTCTGCAAAGGAACCTGAGAACAGACCTCAGCCTCTTCCACTTGACCCCACTGCCTAGAGGATGGGAACAATAATTCTTTTGGCCTCTCCTAACTCACAGGATTTCGAAGGACCGAGCCAATATAATCAAACAGATTTTTTCCAACTACTCACTGATAAAATTAGATAAACATGCTATTTGATACTATATTGTCATAGACAATCATAACTATTACTTGTAAGAGGCAAACAGCATTATAGTAGTCAAGGGTTCAAATTTTTGGAATTCTCACTGTTACAGAAGGGAATTACCAATATGGAAAGGAAGAAAAATAAAATGACCCCTGTGGTATTGGACTGGAATTGGAAGCATTGGTGTGGGCTCATAGCTCTGTCCATCAAGAAGGCCTGGGAGCAGGGACACCTCAGTAGCAATGAGCACACTTAGTGGCCAGATCATGGTTTCTAAATACCATCCTCCACTCAAAGGAACCAGAGCTCCTGGGAGAAAGGGCTGATTCTAGAGGAAGAGTAAGTTGAGCCTGCAATATGTTGTTTGGGTCAGTGTGGGTAAAATTGTAACATTTCCAGAATATCTCGCCTGGCTTTGGTACATTTGCAGATCCTCAGGGGTGGAGAGAAGTTTATCTCCATGTCAGTGGGTAATTACCTGGGCAACGGAGGGCATATCTGAACCTGAGAGGTTAAGGGGAGGGGCTGGCTTGCTTGCTTGCTTCTTCTGGAGCAGGGGAGAGAGACAGCTCTGGACTGCAGTTTGTAAGCAATAAACAGGTTTTAAATTTTATTTCTCCCTTTGACTGATTTTGGTTTTTAGAGATATTTTGCCCTGGGATTTCCTTTCCCCGGATTTACAGTCAGAAATTAATAAATTTCCCAAGAAGTGATGGGAACATAGCAAGGCGACAAAAAAAAGCCTTCACTGGACAAACTGAGGGCAATTTGAACATCAAAATAAATAATGATTGTAAGGATTTACATTCCATTGAATACAGGAGCAAACCAAGAGTCCATACTAATGTGAATGAGTTTACAAATAAATTGAAAGCTAGGAATGGCTATTTACATAGTCTCCAAGTACTTCCCTACAAAATACTTGTTAACCACAAAGGGGAAAAAGAACAACTTTATAGTAGAGAAACTTGGCAGACACCTCCTCAAGTGGTCGAATCATGTTAACATGACCGGCCAGTCAGGGGATATATTTGGCCATCACAAGCCTCCTGACACATCATTTCATGATATTCCTGCCAGGGATGCACAACTCACATAATCACCAGCCAGCATCAAACAAACCCATTGAGGGACATTCCTCTTAATGTCTTCCAAAATGCCAAGGTCACAAAAGTCAGGGAAAGACTGGATGACTCTTCCAGACTGAAGGCAACTAGAGAGGAGACAACTAAATGCAGCTAGATGTGGTTCTGGATTCGGTGAAATTTGAATAAAGTCTGAGCATTTGGTGGTAGAAATGTATCATGAGAATTTCCTGATTCTGCTGGTTGTCTCATGGTTGTAAAGGAAGATGTCCTTGTTTGCAGGAAATACACACTAAAGGGCCAGAGTAAAAGAACAAGTCAGCAGTTTCCTCTCAGATGCTTCAGGGAAAGAAAGATGTATTTATTGTACTTGCAGCTTTGCTGTAAGTTTAAAGTTATTTCTAAAGTCAGATGGCCTGTGCCAATCTAGCGCAAGTTGCTTAATTCTCTGAGCCTCAGCTTTATCATCTGTATAATATGGATGAAATAATACGTACTTCATGGGGTTGTTGAGACAATTAGATGAGATAATGTTTGTGGGCTCTTTAACACAGAACTGGGCTCATATGCATAGTCCAAAATTTCGAGGAACTATATAATGTTTCTTTTTCTTTGTGAGATTCCTATTCCCTGGGGAAATGCCAGGGTATAGAGTAAGGTGGCAAAATCCAGACCCTAGGGGCCAGATAGGGAATGAAAATGGGAGAAGCAAGCTGGATGTGCCACAGCTAATACTAGGTTTCAAGACTGAGCACATTGTAGGGAGAGGGGGGACCCCTGGAGGTGGGGACAGCACACACTCCTGATAGAGGCGACAGTCACCACCCAATTCTAATAGATGCAGCCCTATGTCCTCCAGAGCTTTCTTTTTTTCCCCAAAAGAAGCCAGAAATCCAGATGTCTATATGAAATCCCCTGACTGTTAATAGTAACAACTATTTCAAATTTTAAGTGGGCCAGTAATTTATGGGCCAACTAGGCTCCAAGTGCCAGCAGAAGGAGTTCTGAAAGCTTGTCTTGAACACTTAGAAATACAGGAAAGCCCCATGGGTTGGGAGAAAAAAGCACCATGGTTCTTCTGCCACTCTGATAGAGCCTCTGAGAAAGCTGGTGGACATGCCAGGACATTGCCTCCACACACCCCCATGTGCCATGGCAACCCACTCCTCCACAACACCACTGATTGGACAAGAGGGTGAACATCTGACTGAAACCCAGCCAATCAGATCATTACTCCCAGGAATCTGGACTTGGAGAGATGAAAGACTGAGTCAATCAAATGACTATGACCATGGGCAGACACTAAGCCCGAAAGGTTGTACAGAACCAGGCCCTGCAACAAACCACAGCCAAGTTCAGGCTGAGGTTCTGGGGGATCAGAAATGCCATGGGAAAGAAAAAAAAAAAATCAGGAGTGCAGGGTAAAAGACAGTAAGACTGGAACTGCATAGCGCCAGAAGGTGTTCACATAAAAACAATAGCCATAACAATAGCAAACACACAGCTATACTAAGTGTCTAATCAGATTAAACACTCTCTCAATATGAGGCTCTGTTCAATCACTTTATGTGTATCGACCCATTTAATCTCACAGCAACCCTATAAAGTAGGTACCTTTATCCTTGTTTCACAAATGAGCAAAATGAGGCACAAAGACATTCTATCCCAGCCTGAATGTCCAGCAGTGATGTGTTGTATCCTTACAGAGGGCCCCCCTTCACCTGTACTCAACTGAATAGATTTTTATTCCTTGAAAGCCAAGGGGCCTATACCAAGAGGAGGGATTCACATCCAGGCAGGCCCACCGCCCATGGCTACTGTTTGGAGCAGGATGAAGGGGACCAATTAAGGCATAAGCTACCTCTCCAACACCTTGCTCTAGCTTTCCTGTTTCTCCCAAAACGGAAAAGGTAAAAGGAGGAAAAACCTGGGACACATGTGAGCCAGGGCATCAAAAGCAGCTGCAAACAAACAGATTGCCTGCCCATCAGCCCAGACCCCACAGGCGCTGTGCGGCAGGCCAGCCTACACGAGGCAGCCAGCCTCACCCACTCCTCCGGCTACCTGCAGCCTCCTCTGGGGATAAGCAGGCTGAGGGCGTGGGGACCCAAGGGACAGTTGGATTTCTCTGCTCGGGGCCTGGCCAAGGAGCTAGAAAGGACAAGGGACAAGGTCTTCATTTCCTGGCATCAGGTTACTGTCCCTACCCAGGGCTCAGGGTGTCAGGCAAGGTTCCCAGGCATAAGAACTGCTGGTCAGCTGAGGGTAGACAGGGCCCGAGGCCTGTTCTAGAAGCTGCCTTATGGCCAAAGAGAATGCAGCACTGGCTGCTGAGGAGGGGAAGAGGGAGGGAGCTTGGGGGACACAGTGAGCCTCAAGGCTCACCACGCAGACCAGGCCAGGCTGGACAGAAGATCTCCAGGAGAGAAGGTCTTGGACCTCAGAATAGGGAGGCGTGGCCACTGGCAGCCCTGAGATTGCAGTGACGCTCCAGGGGGCCTTAGCCCCCACCCACTGAGACTGCCCGGAGCCCCTAGCAGGAGGGCCTGGCCAGGGCTGCAGCCTGGCACCAGCCGCAGAAACCTTCAGCGTCCCCCAGCTACACCGCCCAGGGCTGGGAGGTTCCATAAGCTCCCTGATCTTCCAGATGAAAGACGCTTTCTAAGAGTCATAAAACCGTCCCCACTCAGAACAATGGGCCCTTATCCTGCTGTGTCCTTCACATAAACTCCCATTAGCAACGCACCAGAAGCTGCAGGCAGGAGTTTTATAGACTGGGTTTTTGGACCAGCCCCAGCGTTCATTAACATCTACTCCCTTGCCCTCCGTGGAGCCAGCACAAATCACTCCCATTGACAGAGGCCTACTGAGTGCTCGGCCTCCAGGCAACCCTGCAAGGAAAAGGCTTTGTCCCATTTTATGAATAAAGAAACAGACCCAGAGGGGTTAGGTGACTTGCCCAGGGTCACACTGTCGGACAATGAAGGGGCTGGAATTTAAATCCAGAGTCTGGGCTCCTTCCCCCATACTGTGTGCCTCCGGTTATGTGAACCCTGTGAACTGCCCTGTGAACCCAAGAGGTTAGGCCGAATGGTTTGCTTAGATTTTCTCCCGGAAATAAGCATCTTCTGGAACCTCAAGGCCTTCACCAGGGTGGTCCTGTTGACCTACCCAGTGGGTCAGTGGAGCTACACCGGGGTTGTCACTTCACAAGGGGGGGCCCCAGCACAGCAGGGAGCCCCACACAGAAGGGAGCCCCAGCACAAGCCCCTTCCTTGGATGAAACCCAGAGTCCCTCACTGTGACTCATGTCCACACTCCCGAAGCCCTTCCACCCCATACCCCCTCTGAAGACCACTGAAGATCATGACAGCTCCCCTTTACTCAGGATTTAGAGTAGGCCGGACGCTGTGCTCTTTATGCATGATCCCATTTACTCGTGCAAGAACTCTATAGAATGGCTTCTTTCAAGATTCCCTTTTTCACATCAGGAACTGAGGCACAGACAAGTAGCTTGCCTAAGATCACACAGCAAGTCAGCAATGGATTCCAGGTCTATCTGACTCTACCCCAGCACGCCTCCCCAAAATTTCACAATGTGGGGTTCAGCCAATGCTCCATTGGCACTGACCCAATCCCACAGTCCTGGCTCACTACTTGGTGTCACCCCGAATGTGTAGCTAAATAACAATAGCAGAAGCTCCTTCTTGCGTACCTACTAAACCCCTTCGCCGTATCCCTCTACACAAGAACCCTCAATGTCAATATTGCAATTCCTGTTTTGCAAATTAGGAAAAAAGGCAAGTGTCTTAGCCATGGTCACACAGAGCTGAAATGAGAGTGTCAGGGCTTGAGCCCACTTCTATCTGGTTCCAGAACCACTGCCTCTTCCAGGTAAGCTAGTGTGGTGGTTAAACCAGACCATCCCAAGAGAGCCCTAGCATGCATTCAACAAAGCCTCTCAAACAGTTTCCAAATAAGGGCCTATGATGTGCCTGGGACCATTCCAGCAGCTGGAGGTACAGTGGTCAACATGACTGACATGCTTCAGCTCCCCTCAGCCCCATGAGGGGGCCACTAGGGACCCCAACCACTCTGGCTGTTCCCCCTAGAGCTCCAGCTTCAGCCATCTCCCCTGAGCCCCCAGTGCAGGGGCTCATCCCCACCCCTGGCGCCCTTAGCTGCCTGCCACCCCTCAGCTTCTGGGAACTTTCCAGATAGCCTGCTCCAGGCTGCAAAGGCAGCCTACAGTTCCTGGTCTCCTAGCCTGTTTTGCCCTGAGATGTTTGCAACCAACCCCTGACTGGACAAACCAGACAGGTGGCTGTGCTGGCTTAGGCTGCCCCAAGAAGCCCAAACCCACACGCCCCGCTGCCAGATGGCACGGCCAGCACCCACGTCCCTCTTGTTGAGATGATCTGCTCATGGGCTGCCACACCCCGAGAAGCCGGCTGAGGCCTGCCCTTCATCACCAATTCCCTGTTACCTTCGGTGGCTGCCAAGGAAAGCCAGCCTGCCCAGAACAACTCATGGATACACACAGCTGCTTAGTTAGTGCCAGGCCCTGACTTAGGTGCACGATGGGCACTATCATCACGGCTAACACCATCAAGCACATACGACATGCCAGGCACTGAGCCAACCCTTTCCCTGTGTCATCTTATCAACTCTTTACAATAGTCCCGTGAGGTCGGTCCTATTAACAGATATAGAAACGATAAACTGAGGTGATAAAGCCACAGCACAAAGTACTGTATTGCTGGTTAAATTGTCTGTCACCCCTCATCTACTATAATCTCCCTAAGGACAGGGTCATGCTTACTGTGCACAGAGCTGTATCTCCAAAATACAGTGCCTGGCACAGAGTGTTATCAGTAAATAGCCTTTGGATGGATGGATATGTGGATGGAAGAGTAGATGGATGGGTGGATGATGGATGGATGGATGAGTGGAGAGCCAGAAAGATGGACAACTGATGGATAGATGAATACTATTGCAAAATAAGAGGAAAAGAACTATGAAGCCATACTTCCCGACTCAGTGACAGAAAAGGAATCTGGATATAGTTGCTCTGCTAATTGGAAATCCCCCAGCCAGGATTCCAGGGAAAGCAGAGAAGAGTTGCTGATTTTTAGGAAAGGTGAAAAAAAGGAGTGCCATGTGGCTGATGAGCTTTGAGACAACTTCGTAAAAACAGCAGCATGTAGTGTGATCAAGCATGGTTCCCCTTCCCAGAAACTACCACTTGGCAGGGAATTGCAT
Source organism: Phataginus tricuspis (assembly GCA_029783875.1). Taxonomy (NCBI): domain Eukaryota; kingdom Metazoa; phylum Chordata; class Mammalia; order Pholidota; family Manidae; genus Phataginus; species Phataginus tricuspis. The sequence continues at coordinate 12,577,230 of JAQQAC010002837.1, read as the reverse complement.
CTGCTCAATCCCAAACCACGTGTCCCTGAGTCAGGGGCAGCCACAAAATGTGCCCCATGTGGTAAGCTCCCTGCCCAGTGGCTCCAGGACTGGTGCTATGAACAGAGCTGTACCAGACCCTGGGGTTTCATCAGAGTCAGTGCCCAGCCCACTCCCTGAGTGCTATGTTAGAATTCTGGAACACCACCAGGTGCTTTAGGGGGCTTGTTCTGCCATTAATTTAAGAGATCTCATACTGACCCAGCAATCCTCACACCTCATGACTTCTGATCACTGGCCTGAACCAGCCAGCTGGACTCAGGGGAGAGGGCAGTGTAAAGCCAGCTGCCCCCCTCCCCACTATCCCCTGGCTTCCAGCTTCCTGTGGGAAGAGCAAGGCTCAGAGATGGAGAAACTCAGTGGTCCCAGGAGAACCTGAGGCATGTGGCCCAGTTTTGTGATTTCCAGAGAAACTTTAAGGAAGATTAAAAGGAGGGACTATAAACCACCATGTCATACCACCGTTATCTCTTCCACAACGAGAGACCCCTGCTTGTCTGCATGGAATGTAGCACTGAGGTCCTGAACAGCACAGAGAGGCCTCCTGTCATTCTAGAGCTTTATCTCTTTGCCAGAAACAGGGGTCTGGATGGCCCTTTTACTGAGAATTTACTATATGTCAGGCCAAGTGCTGTCCCTCGGATAACACACAAACCTCGTAATATCTCAGTGAGTTTGGTGTCATTCTCTTCTTTTTCAGATGAATAAACTAAGACCAAGTGACTTGCCCAAATTCTCACCATCTAAAGGGGCAGAGCTGGGATCTGAACCCTTGTCTGACCCCAAAGCGCATACTTTTTGTTACTAATAAACAGGTGGAAAGGGCTTCAGGAGGACTCTCCCCAGCAGCTGGGCAAACACTGGCAACCTGGGTTTATCCCCAAACTGGCCAGAACAGGAGCAGGTTTTTAGAGCACTTACCCTAGACTTTGCCAGTCCCCACATAGCAGAAGCAAACCGAGCCTTCCCCACACTCCTGTGTGCTCCCCACCCGGGCTTTGTGGCCATGTGAGGGAGGGAGAGCTGTCAGGGAGCCAGGGAGCACCATGGGGCCACCCATTTGAGCAATTCAGAGACTTTCAGAGCTGGAAGGGCTCTGAGGAATGATCTGTGCCAACTCCCTCCATTCACAGAGGGGAAACAGGCCCCAGAGAGGGCAAAGGATTTGCTCAAGGTCACACAGAACAAGAAGAATGGAGTGGGAGCAGAGGCAGCCTCCTGGCTCCCTGACTGGGGTCCCCTCCCCCACCCCCGCCCGCCTCAAACAAGGCCTGACATTGGAACCCCTTATATCAGATAGAACAAATGGTTATCAGATTTAATTCCATTGCTCAAGAGAAGTAGGGGGTAGGGCAAGATGGGGAGGGAGGAAGTGGGCAGGGTGCTACGGAACCTCACTGCCTCCCTCCCTCTGCTGGGGTCAGTCCTCTCTGCAGTGACTGAGGTGGGCGTGGCTGGGCCAAGAGGAGAGGTCAGGGGCACCTGCAGAGCAGGTCTTAGCATGGCCAGGAGAGCTCCCTGTTTTCCTGGTTCCCTTGGAACAAGGGCTGCCTCTGTCCCTGAGACAAGGAAGGATGTACTCTCTTGTTCCGCTGAAGGGCAAAGTGGGGAGAGGCCTGAACAGGGAAGCCAGGGGCTCAGTGTGGGGCGGCACCACCCCACCCGCCTTGGATCCACCTGCTAAATGCCTAGGTACCTGCTCCCACACTCTGACCACCTTGAATCCGCTCACTGTTCCAGCCCCTGGTACCCTGAGGGACCCCTATCCCCAGAAAGCTGTCTCATCACAGTGGAGGCACTCCCTTCTGTGGATACACAGACAAGGTTCAAATCCCTGCTTGCCCCGCTACTCATCCTATGGCCCTGAGCACATGACTTCACTTGGCTGGGTCCCAGCTTCCCTGCTACAGAGCCCGGCTCATGTTCCTGCATCCCAAGGCGGTCATGGGGATGAAATGTCAAGGCTATCCCAGGCACAGAGGCTCCAGGAGGGACTGGAGACGCTGCTTGGGGAATTACCTCTTTTCATACTAATTCTCTGCATGCATGTCATATCAAGGTTTGAAAGGCATTCCCAGCCCTAACTATGATTCACAGCCCTCGGTGAGATCCCAGGAAAGAAATGACCAGCCCCTGCATCCAGATGGAGCCACACAAGGTCCTACAGCAGAGCCCATGGTTCTTGAGGCCCCCCGCAGCCCAGCCCAGCCCAGAGGCACCGAGTAGGTATAACTTGAAATCAGGAGTCAACCAACCAGGGTCCTGGTCTTGGCTGTGTCGTGATCTCAGCATGCAGCTGTGGAGGGTGACTTTGGGTGATGTGAGCTTTCAACTTTCTGACTGGTGACTTCAGTGCCATTGACCAGGTGTGTGACCCTGGGCAAATGACTTTGCCTCTCTGAGCCTCAGCTTCCTCATCTGTGAAATGGGGACAAAAGGAGCTATGGCATGAAGAATGCCTGGTACAGAACTCTGCCTGTGGTGAGGGTCCAGAAAATGGAAATGCAGTACTAACATTTGTGCCAATAGTGTGTATTTGCACCAACGAGTACTAGTACCAATAATGGTGGCGGTACTGGCAGTCACTATTGCTGTTAGAATCATTATTAGGAGGGGAGGACAGAATGACGTCACCCTGGGAACCTCTTGCCCATGTGACTGTCTGGAGGAAGCCCTGGAATGAGACAGTGGGGACTCTGTTCCCCATCTAGGCGATAGGGATGTGAACGGGGCCAGATCGGTCACCCCCTCGCAGGCCCCAGAGTCCCGCTAGCTGAAGAGCCCCAGCCAGAAGGGCTGCGGGCAGCACTCCCAGAAAAGTTCAGCCCTCGAGGTGACAGAAGAGAGGTGGCGGCCCCCAGCCCAGCCTCAGGAGGCCAAAATCTGGGGAGGCAGTCTCATCTCAGACACTTCCGTCCCAGGGGCACCAGGACCTCTGGAAGAAAAAGGCCAACCTGGGATGGAGCCCAGAGGGAGGGCTGCTTCTCTGCCATCTCTTAGCCCTGTGACCTCAAGCAGGTGGCCTTCCCTCTCTGAACCTCTGTCCCTCCATTAGGAGGATCATAACAGGGATCACAATTCCTACCCTTCCCAGCTCCCCAGGTAGTGGAGACAGATCAGGACGACAGAGGTGGGCTTGCTTTGCAGACAGTTAAGCCCCTCGGGATAAGGCACTGCCATAGTCAGTCACCACGGCACCCTTCATGGAAGAGGTGCAGCATGGGAAAGGTCACTCCAGGCGATCCTGCCTCCTCTGCCCAGGTTAGACTCCATGGACATCCTGACAGCGGTGTTCAGGGTTGAAATCCTGGGCCAGTTGCTTTTTACCCTTATTCTCTCACTCAACACAGACCACCCAGAAGTCGTAAACTATTCGTCGTGGTCCCTGCATCTGGAGGGCTGTGTGAGGCAGAAAGCAATCTGCCAAGGCGCTGTCTCTGCCGTCTCTTAGCCCTGTGACCTCAAGCAGGTGGCCTTCCCTCTCTGAACCTCTGTCCCTCCATTAGGAGGATCATA
>JAQQAC010002837.1:12539023-12573275 GCA_029783875.1 Phataginus tricuspis | reverse complement strand
GTCCAGTAAGCACCACCACACGGCTGCAGTAAAGTGGAGAAGCCACGGGCTCCATCAGGCTCTGGAACTAGACCTGCCTGCCTTCAGAGCTCAGCAACCGTTTTTCAAGCTGGGAAATCTTGAGTAACTTACTTAACCTCTCTGTGCCTCTTTCCTCAGCTATAAATAAGAATGATAATACTACCGCTTAGCTCATAGGGGTCCTGGGAGGATTACTGAGTTAATACATGTAACGTGCTTTGTTAGCAGAGCTCCTAGCACAAAGTTAGCACCCAGCAGGCATGACATCACCATTCAGCAGACACTGGCCACACCGACGGAAGCCACTGCCCACAAGAGCCGTGAGCTCGCCAGCACCGGAGGTACTCAGGCAACCACCTGTCGGGGACACACAGTCAGGGCTGCCTGGGTGACCTTTAAAATGCTTCCAACTGTGAGCCCATAATATGGCCAGGATAGGAGACAGGACAGGGCTACCCGGGTGGGCTGGGGGCAGGAACAGAAGAGCAGGGTGTGAGGAGCAAGGAAGGAGAGGCAGCAGCCCATTCTGGTCTCCAGCCCCGGCTCTGCCACCATTTCCCAGTGTCCTCTGACCCTCAGCTTTCCCAACTGTAAAACGATGTCATTGAACTGGGTGTCTTTTGAGGCCCTATCAAGCTGGAGCTGTCAAACTCTGTGACCCTAAGGAAGGTTGGAGAAAGTTCCCACGGCACACACGCCCCTGTGAGGCTCCCTCTGCGTTCCTCCTTGCCCCCCAAGTCACCCTGACCTGCCCCACAGGTGGCCACGAGGGTCAGGGTCACATCCACTGAGATCCCAGTAGAGTTCTCCTCTTTAAGCTCCGTACAAGGTATTCCCCAGGCTCCACCACCACCTGAGAGGGAGCAGGCTGTCCCTGGGCCTGGAGCCCAAGGATGCCTGTGACAGTAGACAGCAGAGACCTCACACACACCACAAGCGACCTCCGGCTGATCCTCCTTCGGCTCAGCAAGGGACAGAGATGTTTAAAAACCCAAATTCTGACCTGGATTCTGTGCAGTCCAAATCCAGCCCTCAGAGAAAAGAGTGCAGGTGTTGGGGGCTGGCCTCACCGGCAGGGAAGAGTCCCGTCTGTCTGTCTGTAGAAGCAGCTGGCAGGGCGGGCGAGAATCCAGAGGTCAAGTACACCGGCTCCCTGCACTGGGTGTGCAGAGGACCCAGGAGTGTGATCACTCACCTGCCAGACCTGCCAGGCAGGCCAGCAGAACACGAGGCAGCTTCTGGCAGGCCAGGAGGAAGGACCAGACTGAGTCAGGCCCGGCAGGGTTGGGCCCCGCCAGGCTGGGCTGGGCAGTCCGTCAGCCCGTCTTGGGAGGACCAGGAAGTTACCAGCATGAGGAAAGGAGTCGGAGCGTGAACAAAGGTGGGGGCCTCTAGAAGGGGTGCAAGCAGGAAGGCTGAGCCCTGCCAGCTGTCCCTGGCCGGGGGAAAGGCATAGGGCACTGGGAGGCTTGGAGACTCACGTGGACTGGGACCCTTTTAACCAGAGAAGGTAGGAGACAACAGGCTTTGAAGTTGGAAAGTTTCAGATTCAAATCCCTGCCCTTTCCATCTGTGTAATCTTGTCTTTCCGAGCCTGCTTTGCCTTGTTCCACTGGAATAATAGTAATAGTCACAATATGAAAGGGTTCCCTTGAGGATTAAATGAGACTGTGCAAGAAATGGTCTCTTGAGGCCTGGCTTCCAGGGGATAGACAATATGGTGGCTCTGATTCCAAGGACATCTTTTCAGGAAAACAGAAAGGCACACTCAGGAGCCTGGTCCTGCTTAGATTCTTACTGTCAGTGTTAACCACCCCCAGATTTTAGCCAAGTGTCTGCAGAATTAAGAACTCAAGAATCTGGGGAATGGGGGAAATAGGTGAAGGGGATGAAGAGGTACAAACTTCCAGTTATATAAAATTAATTAGTAGCAGGAATGAAAAGTACAGCATAGGGAATACCATCAATAATATTGCAGTAACTTTGTATGTTGACAGATGGTAACTACCCTTATCACAGTGAGCATTTAGTAATGTACATAACTGTTGAATCACTATGTTGTACACCTGAAACCAATATGATATTGTGTATCAACTATATTTTAATAATAAGGAAAAGAGCATGAGTATCTGGAATATAGGGAAAAGTCATTTAACCACATTTACTCTGCCCTTACCACATGCCCCTGAGAAGCTAGAATGGGGTCTGGAGGGATATCAGTCCCTGTCCTTAAAACACTCACAGATAGCAGTTTGCACACAGATGCTCGGATTTCACACCAAACCTGGCCTGGGCCCTGCTCCACCTTGAGCCAAATCTGGCCCCTCACCTGTTGCTGTAAATAAAGTTTTATTGAAACAGGCACACCCATTTCCTTATTGTCCATGGTTGCTTTGGTGAGACAACAGTAGAACTGAGTATTAACAGAGACTGCAGCGTCTGCAAAGCAACAAATATTTGCTGATTGGCCTTGCAGAGAAAGCTTGCTCACCCCTGTCTTAGATAATAATAACAGTAACGATAATTCTGGGTTTGGGCTCTTACATGTTTTATACACTAAAAACCTCTCCATGCCTAACTTCACATAAGCCTCACAACAAGGTTCCTCTTTTATGCAGAGAGGGAAACTCAGGCTTCTAAGAGATCAGTAACTTGCCCAGGGTCTCACTGGTCACCCAAGTGAGCCACGGGCCTGGAGTACAAAGGGCTCGGTAAGCCCTCATAGTACTGAAAGCCCTGCACCATGAAAGAGAGCACATGTACCCTGATTCACCAGATTCTCACCTGGGAGGCTGCTGACTTGGACCAGAGACAAGACTGCCTTGTGTAAGCATTGGCTCCACCATGAGGCAGCTATAAGGTGGGAACACCGATAGTGCAGGAGAAATTCAGTGCGACTGCACCATCCAAGCACCTAGAACAGCCCTCCATCATTGCTAGAGCTTGACTGTCTGTATCATTAGGGCTTGAGCTGTGAGCAAAGAGGAAAGAGGTGGAGAAGTGGCCTCTCCACCTGCAGAAGTTAACAGTGGACAAAGCTCTTCCTTTAAGAGGGTCTTGCCAGAGTTGGGGGGGTAGTTCCTGGCCTCGTAAGGAGTACCTTGCAAGGGGGTCTTCATTCCAGCACCTTCCCTTTACCCTGGCCGGGGGAGAGGCTGCCACTGTTGGGAGGCTGCACTCTGATCCCAGAGCCCCACCCCAGAGGGCTACTGCCTCTCCCTCCTCCCCCACCCAGTAGGGCCATCCTGGGCCTTCCACTCCCAGGAGCAGAAGCACAGGTCAGGAAGGCCAGAGTCACCTTTGGTATTTTTCTTTGGAAACCTGAACCAGGCCCCCCATCCTCTGAGGGGTATACAGACCTCTGGAATTTCCTGCTCTCTGGGGGTCTTCTCTTCTCTTGTTCCCCTGCTCCCCACCCACCCCCAGGGTCCAGGGGACAGAGGAGGGGCTGAATATTCATTGAGGAGGAGCAATAAATCCAGCAAAGACTATAAATCTACCTCCACTTCTTTCCCCAAACTGTTGGTAACACGAAGTGGTCAGAGGAGCTTGCTTCTCTTCAACATAGTGACTGCCGAGGCTACAGGGCAGCAGTTTCACCAAGCATTTCAGAAGCACCTATTTGCCAACAAAGGCTATGCCCACCCAAGGCCACTTATATGTTTACTGGGCCAGTACCCCAAAGAGTCCCCTCTCACCAAGCTCTACCCGCTTGGTCTGCTCTGCCATCTGTGCAGGACCCAAGCAGAGTAACCTGCTGGGCTTGCAGCTGAGGCTAAGCACGGATTTAGAAACAGTATCTAAGTGCCTACCATTTGCCAGGCCCTCTGCCTCCTCCCGACTATAGAGGCCAGGGGGTCAGGGGACTTGCCCAAGGTCACATAGCTTGCTAATGAAGCTGGATTCCAACTCCTCATGCCCACCCTGTATCCTTACCCACCCCTTGCCTTCCCGCACCCCCACCCTCGAAGGATGCTCATTAAAGATGTGCTGAGTGAAGGAATCTTCCAAGCTGCTCCAGACCAGCATCTCTCACTGTTGGCAATGCTGGCCCACTGGACCAGGTCATTCTTTGCCGGGGCGCGGTGGGGCTGGACCAGGGACCGCCGGCCCCAGAGCTTCTGAAGTAGCAACTGGCTGATGCTCTTTGCTCCTGCTCCTCCAGCCGGCTGACCTCCAAGGCAAACAGGCCCCCACCTTGAGTCAGCATGTCAGCCAAACCGGGGCCCAGAATGACTGGTAGAGGCCCCCACACTTATTTCTCAAAAATAATAAGCCAGACGACACAAAGCACGTGTGTATGTTGAAATTAAAATAGCACCCTTCTGAGTCTCCTGACTGAAAAAAGTCCAGACGGTCTCATTGAAGTGGAAGTATCTCCATCCAGGAGTGTCCCAGCTTAGTTTCTTATCGAGGGGGAAGTTTTCCAATCCAAACAACTCCCATCACCTTTCTGAGAACCACTCCCCACTCCTGATGCTGGATCCCAGCAACCACATTGGCACCATGTGGCCCCACGCCACTGCGTGCTCACCTGACAGTCACAGTCTCTGCCTCAGAAATTTGGAACTGGGGCTCTGCAGGGCTGGAACCAAGCCCTGGCAACTCAAAAGCTGCTGGGCGGTCACCCTCTGCCTCATGCTCAGAGAGGCAGAGAAATATGTCCCAGATGCCAAATGAGAAGCAGAGATAAGATGAAGCTATTGGCGTTTTTCAACCACAGCCAAAGGCAAAATACCCCAAATGTTCGTAGATGGATGAATGGATAAACAAAATGTGGTCTATCTGTATAGCGGGGTATGATTCAGCCTTAAAAAGGAATGAAATTCCTGCACACACTACAACATGGGTGTACTCCGAAAACACTATGTGAAGTGAAATGAGCCAGTCATAAAAGTTCAGATCACCTGATTTCACCACATGAGATCCCTGGAACAGACAAATTCTAAGAAAAGAGTAGGATGGTGGTTACCCGCGGCTGGGCGCAGGGGGAGGCTGGTTTAATAGGAGCAGAGGTTCTGTCTGGGGTGATGAAAACTTCTGGAAATGGGGGGTCAGGATGGCTCTACGCTGTGAATGTACTTAATGCCACCGAAATGTACACTTAAAAAGGGTTACAATAACAGATTTTATGTGATGTATATTTTACCACAAGTAAGAGAGGGAGAGAGAATGAGACCATGGAAATAGATGCAGGCAGGCAGGCTAACCTTTATTCAGTTCCTGGTATCACTCGGGCAGCCAGGGTAGCTCTCAGGGTTTCGGAGACACCCCTGAATCCTCAGGCTATATTCTCGTTTGCTGAAATCCATTCAAACAGAGCTCTGTGCTTGCATGTGAGAAGATCTTGATGACATGTCTGGGACCATCATTTCAGGGAGAGCATCACCCTTTGCCCAAGGTTGGCTCCCAAAAAGGCCTGGTGCCTGGACACCCCACGCTTGTCTCCTGACCATCCTCTACACATTCATTCTAAAACTGCTTAAATCAGGTCCACAGCCCTCCATGTAGAAGCCTCTCCACCCTCCTGAATGCACTGTGATTCTATTTTTCCCTGGTCCAAAAGATGCCTTGCTAATTCCCCACCAGACCCACCCTCAGGGCTGCTACTGAGCACATTCAAAGCTGTGCCACAGGCTCTGAAAACATTTCCAAGAGCCAGGCTGCCGGAAAAGCCTCCACAGGTGACTATTCGGAAGGGACAATACTCTTTTACAAGAATAAACACTCATGCAGTTAGAACAAATTCAGAGAAAGAACATTAGTGGGTCACATTTTGTCTTGCAACTGCCCCACATCAGCTGCAGAGATACCCAAACCCAAATTCCTGGAAGAGTAGGATTTGACTTTATGCTCATTTGGCCTTTACAGTATGATCAGGACCTGGGTGATGGACTTTAATAAATCATCTTATTTAATCTCCCAAACAGCCTGAGAGGTGCGGGTTCAGAAAAGTTAAGTAACTTGCCAAAAAGTCAAACAGCTAGAAAACTGGGAGATACGAAATTTGAATCTAGGTCCTTTAATGTCCTGGGCACAGGCTCTTAACCACAGGAAGAACAGGATTGGGGCTGCCAATGGCCGGTGGTACTGGAGCAGGGAATCCAGATACTGAGCATAGGGTCCTCTATGTAAGTCCCAGCCTCCTGTAGGGTTGGGAGGCCACCTGCTTACAGACTTGAAAGTGTCAACACTCAAGGCTGTGAGATATGCTGGCCATCAGGTGCTGTGTGGGTACAGAGCTGGGGCCCCCAGCCCCACCCCATCGTCCTCATCCAGCTTGTGCAAACAAGATTGCTGCAAGAGGCCCTTTTCCGGGGAGACCTGCCAGTGCATCTTGGAGACAGACACCATTGTCTCCCATTTGTTATGAGACAAGCTTCTGGGCTGCATTGACATTAACAACCTCCAGCCCTGGGTCTCAAGGCCCTCCCATCCCTCTGCCAGCTCAGCAGGGAAGCCTCCTCCCCGGGTGACAAGCCCGGTCCCCAGTTATCATCTATTGCACTCTCCCAGTCCTCTGGCCACTGGGCTTTAAGAGCTCCCTGCCAAGGCTCAACCACAGCAGGACAAATACTGCAGCCAGAGCCGCAGCCAGCACTGCCTGGACGTGGTCTGTAATTATAGCCTGGACGAAATCAGACAAACCCAAGTTGGAATCCAGCTTCATTAGCAAGCCATGTGACCTGAGGCAAGTCACCTGACCCCTTGACCTCTGTCTGCTAATCTCTAACATGGAGATAATGACTCTCACCTCCAAGGGCTGTTGTAAGGAGTGAATGGGCTCAATTACATAAAGCACTCATTTATACTTGTAGCCTTGGCAAGCCATGACTATCTCTGGAGAGTATGGCATGTGGCTATTGTCATTTTTATCATAGTATCCTAGAAAAACCATTAGATTCCATGGGCCAGGATGAAATTTACCATTGTGCCGTTTATGCTTTAATAGGCAAATCAGTTTGTTTCCTCCAAAGCACTTAATGCAATTTGTAATTATGTAATATACCCATGTGTTTGCTTGGATTTTATCTGTGCCCTCAGCTGTGTTATAAACTCCATGAACTTAGGAGCCTGCCTGCCTGATTTACCAATATCTTCAGCACCTAACCCAGGGCCTGGCACATAGAGGGTATTTATTTAATGTTTATTGAATGCATAAATAAATGTAAGACTTTTAAGCGAATACCATAGAAGCCCCATTTACGTTAGTGAGGGCCCCACTAACGGCAAATTATTCTTTCTGTCATTTAAACAGATCCACTGAAAACCTCTCCCAGGCCAAGTCAGTTCATTAAAAATGCACAGAAGAGATTCAGCTCTCCTGGGAATTGAGGATTTCAATTGCCCATCTACATGATCTAGTTGGAATAGAGGTGGGAAGCCTCACCTTAAAGAACAGTTCCCCAAGGAGACAAGAATTTGACAGCTGGCATTTGCACAGTCTGCCCCATCCCCATCAGCATGCCACCAGGATCCACCCCCACAGATTTATTAGAGGTTTACTAGTATTATCCCCATCTTGCAGATGAGAAAACTGAGAGTTGGAAAGATTTGAGAGTCTTGCCCACAATCAGACAGAGAAAGAGGTAGAGTTGGAATTTGAAGCTTCTATTTTGTTCTAGTTTGATCCCGACGTGGGCAAATGTTGGCCCATCAGAGGTCCATCCCAGGCTGGGGTCTCGACAGCTGTGTCCAGATGGCAGCATTACTCAGTATTAAGATGCTGAGTGGGACCATCTGTCTAGCTGCCTGGGCCACAGAAGGGGGATCAGCCCCTTTATACAGCACGAGATGGTCTGGATATCAGGGCCCAGCCCAGGGAAGCCAAGGCAGGTGCCCAGGTCCATAGGACAGGCAAGGCAAAGAGCACATGAAGGGTCCTCCCTTCCCTACCTGGCAAGCAGAGGCTGCTGAGGGCCAGGCCAGCACTGCAGAGCACCAGGCAGGCTGCCACAGTGCACAGCTTGGGGGGTGCCACCACGTACAGCCCATCTGGACGGTGCCCCTGGAATCATGCTGCTGTCAGCCTACAAGCCTATATGTGGTGGCCCTAACATCAGGTACCCTTGCTGCACAAAAGTCAAGGGGCCCTGAGTCCTGGAAACTTTAAAGGCTGATTTGTGAAAAACAGTCCCTTCCAGAGGATCACCCCCAACCCCACCCTCTCCGAGTCCTGTGCGTTCCAGTGGCTGCGGCAGGCTGTGCTTTTAAGAGTTAACATCATACACTAACGATGAACTAACAGAAAGAGAAATCAGAAAAACAATTCCATTCACAATTGCATCAAAAAGAATAAAATACTTAGGAATAAACGTAACGAAAGAAGTGAAAGACCTGTACTCTGAAAATTACAAGACACTCTTAGGAGAAATTAAAGAAGACACTAACAAATGGAAATGCATCCCATGCTCTTGGCTAGGAAGAATAAATATTGTCAAAATGGCTATACTACCTAAAGCAATCTACAGATTCAATGCAATCCCTATCAAACTACCAACAGCTTTCTTCAATGAACTGGAACAAATAATTCTAAAATTCATATGGAACCAGAAAAGACCCCGAATAGCCAAAGCAATCCTAATAAGGAGGAATCAAACAGGGGTAATTACGCTTCCTGACTTCAAGCTCTACTACAAAGCCACAGTAATCAAGACAATTTGGTACTGGCACAAAAACAGACCCACAGACCAGTGGAACAGAATAGAAAATCCAAACATTAACCCAAACATCTACAGTCAATTAATATTTGATAAAGGAGCCTTGGATATACAATGGGGAGATGACAGCCTCTTCAGCAGCTAGTGTTGGCAAAACTGGACAGCTACATGTAAGAGAATGAAACTGGACTACTGTCTAACCCCATACACAAAGGTAAACTCAAGGTGGATCAAAGAGCTGAATGTAAGTCATGAAACCATAAAACTCTTAGAAAAAAACATAGGCAAAAATCTCTTGGAAATAAACATGAGTGACTTCTTCATGAACATATCCCCCCGGGCAAGGGAAACAAAAGCAAAAATGAACAAATGGGACTATATCAAGTTGAAAAGCTTCTGTACAGCAAAGGACACCATCAGTAGAACAAAAAGACATCCTACAATATGGGAAAATATATTCATAAACGATGTATCTGATAAGGGGTTGACACCCAAAATATATAAAGAACTCACGCACCTTAACAAAAAGCAAATAATCCAATTAAGAAATGGGCACAGGACATGAATAGACACTTCTCTAAAGAAGAAATTCAGATAGCCAACAGGCACATGAAAAGATGCTCCACATCGCTAATCATCAGAGAAATGCAGATTAAAACCACAATGAGATATCAGCTCACACCAGTGAGGATGGCCAACATCCAAAACACAAACAACAACAAATGCTGGCGAGGATGTGGAGAAAGGGAACCCTCCTACACTGCTGGTGGGAATGCAAATTAGTTCAACCATTGTGGAAAGCAGTATGGAGGTTCCTCAAAAAACTCAAAATAGAAATACCATTTGACCCAGGAATTCCACTCCTAGGAATTTACCCTAAGAATGCAGCAGCCCAGTCTCAAAAAGACATATGCACCCCTATGTTTACTGCAGCACTATTTACAATAGCCAAGAAATGGAAGCAACCTAAGTGTCCATTAGTAGATGAATGGATTAAGAAGATGTGGTACATATACACAATGGAATATTATTCAGCCATAAGAAGAAAACAAATCCTACCATTTGCAACAACATGGATGGAGCTAGAGGGTATTATGCTCAGTGAAATAAGCCAAGCGAAAAAGACAAGTATCAAATGATTTCACTCATATGTGGAGTATAAGAACAAAGAAAAAAACTGAAGGACCAAAACAGCAGCAGACTCACAGAACCCAAGAACGGACTAATAGTTACCAAAGGGAAAGGGACTGGGGAAGAAGGGTGGGAAGGGAGGGATAAGAGGGTAAAAGGGGCATTACGATTAGCAGATGTAAGGTGGGGGGGCACGGGGAGGGCTGTACAACTCAGAGAAGACAAGTAGTGATTCTCATCTCACTACGCTGATGGACAGTGACTGTAATAGGGTTGGTGGGGGGGATCTGATGAAGGGGGTAGTTTAATCACCATAATATTGCACATGTAATTGTAGGTTAATGATACCAAAATAAATTGTAAAAAAAAAAAAGAGTTAACATCGCTTCTCCAAAGACTCCCAATCAGGGATCACACCTGAGAGGAAGGAATGTTTAAAAAAGCAAGTGGTTTCTAACCGCCCGGGAAAGTTCTTTGGTTGGGGCTCATGACTCTTTAGACAAATGTCATCCAGCAGCGATGCCAAGCTGATACTCTTGGGGCTGCACCAGCCAGGACCACAACATGGGGAGGCTGAGCAAGGAGAGACGAGGGTGAGCAGGGCCCCAGTCTGCAGTGTGGGCGTGTGGGACCCGGGGGCCGGGGATGGGAGTGCCTCCGAGCTCCTGTGTGGGAGAGCGGCAAAGAGCAGGGAGGACCACGGGACAGGAGGGTGGCCTCAACTTCCTCATCCCAAACCCACGGCGGTGCCCTCCCCACGTGGAGGGGGAGGTGCCTGGCACACAGCAGGTTGCACTCTAGGCGCTCGGCGCCTCCCTTCCTGGGAAGGAGTACTGCAAACTGCTCCTGAGAAGTCCCCGCCTTTCCCCTGCATCTCAGCGCCTCCTGAGGACCCTGAGCCTGAGGCCCACCTACAGTGGCCACCCAACATGGTGCCCACGCAGCACAGCATGGGCCTCGGGAACAGGCCCGGGAGGGAGGGTCTTTTTGTAAAGACAAGGGGTATTTCCTGAACCCTCACTCAGCATCCTTTGTAGGCCAGGCTGCCCCAGAAGACCTGCTCCTGGAAGTCTGCATCCCGCCGCCATGATGGACGGCCCTCAACCATCCACAGTCCACAGTCTGCCCCAGCCCCCAGGGGACCCAAGGGGACTCGTGACCCCACCTCCACGGGTTCAGGGGGCGCCTGCACCAAAGCAGATAAGCAGCCGTCGTGGAGCACTAGTAAGGTGCCAGGGGCTTCCCTCGGGCTCCCAGCGGTCCCCTGACGCAGGTGTTGTCCACATCCCCATTTTCCAGATGGGGAAGCTGTTGTCCAGAGTCCAGGAGACATGGTTGGCCCTCCAGGAGCTTGCAGTCAGCCTGGGGAGATGAGGCTTTCACCTGAGAAGAAATTCAGGTGCTCCTTGGAGTTCTGGAAATTGGAGGATGTTGTGGTCCAGCCCCCTCGCTGTTGCATCTGGAAATTCCAAGGTCCAGACCAGGAACGTGATTTGTCCAAACTCACCACCTGCCCAGCTGCAAAGCCAATGTTGGACCCCCCGCCTACAGGGGTAACCCAGAGGGTACGGTGGGGCTGGCACAGAGGATGAAAAGCAAGAATAGCCATCAGCAGCCTGTTGTGGAGTTTGTGGGAGGGGCCAACACAGTGTGGACACAGCCGGAGTCCCCTCAAGGGCTCCTTGCTGAGCATGCAAGGGCAATTGTGTCCAGAAAGGCAATCAATATCCTTCTCCCTTTAGACACCAAGGGATATTGGGCGCCCCCTGCTGGTCACCAGGAGCACCTCCTCCAGCATGAGGACAGGAAGCTCCTAGAATTTCTGGCACCCAAGACTCTGAGTTTCACCAAGAAGCCATGAGCGGGTGCTGGAGGACAATGCTAACTGAGTCTCTGCATGATCCCATCAGGGTTCCACAGTGTCCCATGGGGCTGGTCAGGCTTTGATGCCACCCACCTGGAGCAGTTTTGAAACATGTCTACAAACTGTTTGACTCTCTTCTCATGGAGAGAGAGGGTCTCTGCCTGAATATGGACAGACTCATGACTGGTTTGTAGGCGACAGAGTGCCACAGAACCGATACCGGTAGGTCAGAGAAGGCCGTCTCCGTCTTGTAACTGGGATACCCACCTCTGGAGCCCCCATGTAAAACACTGATGATGTGAGGAAGCCCACCCCACATGAAGGGGTCCTGTACAGGTGCTCTGGCAGCCTGACTGCATCCCAGCCACAGCTAACACCAACGGCCAGACATGTCAGGGAAGATGCCTCCAGATGGTCCCAATGCCCAGCCACTGGGTCACCCCCAGCCTTTAAAGCTTCCAGCTGAGGCCCCAGATATTATAGAGCAGAGAGAAGCTGTCCCCATGGTACCTTGTCCAAATGCCTGAGTCCCTTCGCTTCATAAAATGGTTCTTCAGTGCCATGAAGTTTTGGGGAGGTTTGTAACACCCGCACTGACCGGAGCACCCACACTGCACCCCCCCGGGCCCCCACGCGTGGAAAGGACACTGCTCTGGACCCAGGTGGCCTGTCCTGTGACCTCAAACATGCCCCCAGGCCTCGGGCTCCACATTTGTTTGTAGAGTTAGAGTAATAATACCTGCTCTGCCCATCTCTCACGTTTGGTGGTGGTGGAGGTAGTGGTGTGTGTGCGTGTGTGCGTGTGTGTATGCGTGCATCTGGGGGTAAGATCAGATGAGGGCAACCATGGGAAAGCCCTCTAGAGCTTAGTGGTTAAAAGTCACGATCCTGGGCCAGGCTGCCTGGGCTCCAAGCCCGGTTCCTCACCAGCTGTGTGACCTTGGACAGGACTTGACCTCTCTGTGCATCTGTGTCCACTTGCGTCAAGTGGGAACAATAACAGAGGGTTGTGGAGGGGTTTCTATTAGAAAATGCTCATGAAGCGCCGAGTGAGTGTGGTAAACAGCGAGAGTAGAGTAAATGATGGTGACTGTTATGAATGACTTTCCAAAGCGGAAGAGCCCACATCCAGTCTGATGGGGGTAAGAAAATCCTGTACCTCTTGGTTCACTTGAGACCACACTGCAGTTCCTCAGAGGAAAGCTGTGTTATGCGTCTGGAGGGGGCACGGGGAATAAAAGGACAAAAAAAAATGGCTTTTAAAATTTCTGACCATAACTGACAGGAGTCCAGGAACAGGCTTGATGCCCTGGCACCACTTATGGAAAGCCTGGTCCAGCTCCTTGCCTTAACCCTGGACACTCTCCCACAAGCCCCTGGGTCAGCCTGTGGGGGATCTGAAAAGGGGCCACACAGTCTACTAGAAAGAAAAGGCGCTTTAGAGTCCTGCATCCAAACTCAGGCTCTGCTACCAACCTGGTCTGTGTTATGGGCAGGCCCCATAGCTCTCCAAATCACATCCTCTGTCAAATGGAGATGAGAAGATAGTGACACCTCTCACTGTGCCTGGCACATAGTAGGTGCTAAGTAAATAGAGCTGCTACTATTCCTTCTAGTAGCATGGCTTCTATTATTGTTCTGGCTTTTCTGTTCCCTGGACTTGAAAAGCAACAAATAATAGCTCGCATTTATGAATGCTGTTTGCCAAATATTTCCGGCTCTCTGCAGGTATGAAGGATGGCTGGCATTTCCTGACCCCTTGGGTGGGAGGGGGCCATGAGCTGTGAACAGAAGTACCACCGATGTCACTTCCACCACAGTGACCGGCACAGCACCTCTCAGATGGGGGACTTCACCCGCCCAGGATGCTACTCAGTCCCCAGGAGTCGACCCCCAGGCCACCTGCCAACAGCAACAAGAGCAAGAAACAGACCTTGGTTATGTCCATGGTGAAGATTTGGGTCTCATGGCGGCACAACAGGGCCTCTTCCAGCTGACCCTTCGTGGTAGGCATTGTGCTAAGTACTTTTTGTGCATTTCATATCCTCCACATGTCACTCCTCTGGGACATGGGCTGGGCTGTAATCATGCCCATGTCCCAGATTAAGAGATGGAGGCTCTGAGAGGGTAAGCCATCTGACCACGATCATTTAATGATTAGTAACCGCATCAATAAACTATAGCTGCATAATAAGCCGAACTTAAAGGCTTGAGACAATTAAGTATCTATTATAGTTCATGGTCAGCTGTGTGGTGTTTCTGGCTGGGACCCGACTAAGTTGATCTCTGCTGGACTTGGCTGGTTCATGAGCCTGCTGTCAGCTGGTCTAGGATGGCCTTGTTGGGGACCCTCTTCTCCACGTTGTCTCTCATCCCCCGGCACAGGCTTGGGTCACATAACAGTTACAAAGTTCTAAGAGAGAATATGCAAATGGGCAAAACCTCTTGAGAGTCCCAGGTCCCCACTTCCACCACATTCTATCAGTCAAAGCACGAGTGGAAAAACAGGGTTCACACCAATGGGAGAGATGAAGCAGGGTGGCTGTTCTTGTCACTTATACAGTGGTTGGGTCAGGATTTGAACACAGCCCTGTCACTTCACTACTATACCACCCTGTCTCCAGTCGCAGTTTGAATCACCAACACTCCCCTTGCTATCGAACTGGAGCCTCTTCCCTTTCCAGCTC
Source organism: Phataginus tricuspis (assembly GCA_029783875.1). NCBI lineage: Eukaryota > Metazoa > Chordata > Mammalia > Pholidota > Manidae > Phataginus > Phataginus tricuspis. Next base: position 12,558,912 of record JAQQAC010002837.1, on the reverse strand, counting down.
AGGCCCTTGAGCAGTATTCTAAGGATGTCACCCCACTGAGAGGTTCAGAGGCATGATTTATTTACATCTATTTGCCTGGCAGCCTACACATTTATTAGATTCTGATTGTGTCCATCTTCTGCCCAGCTCAGGGCCATCCTGAGAATTCAATTCGCAGCACAAACAGCTGGGGCACACTCAAGACATTTCAGAAGCAAAAAGCATGTCATAGAGGGCATGGGAGCCAATGGCTTAGAAGGGGCCCAGCTCCCAAGAGGCTAGTGATGGGCATAATTGGTTATTTCCAGCTACAATACTGTCCTCACAGAACTGTCTTCACAGAAATCGGTGGTCAGCCTCACCTGCAGCTCAGAGGACCACTCTGCAGGGCAGGGGACCAACAGGAAGTTCTGCAACGTGCACGGCACCCCCCTGGCCTTGTACTCTGAGCAGTAGTGTCAGGACTGCGGACGGGGTTAAGGGTAAGTCTGTGCTCCTATTCTCACGCCCCATCCTCCACCCAAGAGGCAGCCTGAGCCCCGTGATCTGCAGATGTGCACCGTGAACAAGTCGCTCCACTTCTTAGAGCCTCCGTTTTCTTGTCTATAAAGTGGGGTGATGTCACCTCTCACTGTTGCTGGGAGGAATCAGTGAAGCCTGTGTGTACAGGGCTGGTGTTCTGAGCTGCTTCCATCCGTCCCAAGGGCTTTAGCTCTGCCTCTCCACTCGGAGACGGAGCACGTGCCACGACCTGAAGTTCTGGATCAGGCCCACTGCTGGTGTCACGGTGCTGGCCCAGAGAATATAATCGTGTATCACCTACCTGAAGATTACCCTTCAGATTACCAAACCCACTTGGTTCCTAATATTAAAAACAATTGCAGGAGTGAAATAGCAGTAACACACAACATGTGTATGTTGGGAAGGAAGCATCTTCCTCTGGCCCCTCGAGGTTCTTCTAGCTGGTCTAAGAATCAAACTGACATGAGAGATTAACAGGAGGTGAAACCAAAGTTTAATTACAGATTAACTGGCAAGCCATGGACACGGGTTCCAAAGACAGTCAGGGAGAAGGGGTATATGCGTCACCCTGAATCAAGGAGAAGGGGGTAGGGGTCTGAGACTTCAAAGGAAAAGGGAAGTTACTCACAGGAATATGAAGAGAGTAACTGTTTGGTAGACAAAATACTTGATGGGCCACACAGAAAAAAATGGGGCACAGAGAGAAATTTTAACAGACTTCTGTCACATTCCTTCCTGTCTGTCACCCCTAGCTCACATTGTGATACAGCTCTCTATGGTAACAGCTCTCCTCCTGGCGCAGTTCCTCTGTCTAAATTCCTTTTGTGCATTGGGGGTGGGTGAGCGGGCCGGGAGGCCGAAGGATCTTCCTGAGTCTTTTGGGCCTTGATGGTTTTCAGCTCAAAATGATCTGCATGTCACAACGGCACATCTTGGGGCGGCCTGCCCTTGGTCCCGACATATACAACATTATCATTTCCAGCTGCATCACCGTGAGGAAACTGAAGTTCAGAGAGGTTCAGTCATGCGCTCAATGTCACACAGCTGGTAGGAAATAGGTCAGGATTCAAAGCCAGATCATCAGGCTCCCAGCTGTGGGCTTTCCCCTGCCTCTGACCCTCCTGGACTGGAGATGTTGCTCCTTCAGTATGAGGGGGTGAGGGGGGACCGGTCTTCTTGTCCCCAGTGGGTGGGTGGAGTGAGTGAGTGACAGTAGCTCCCCCGGCCTGACCCCTGCCATCCAGCTGTAGTTGCCAACCTGGCCCCCAGCCTCCCTGCTGCCTCCTAGTCCCCTCATAGAGAGCAGGGTCTCCCCAGGTATCCAGGGCAGTCTTGTTTCTGTGGGGTCAGGTGGGGGGGGTCCTGGGGCACCCTGAACTTCCACTCTCGCCGTGAGCTGCAGCCAGGCGCTTAGAGGACACCGCCTAGCACCCCAGCTCAGGCCAAAAGCCTCAACCAACCCTTTCCAGGCAAAGCTGGGACACAGCTCTGCCCCCACCAGGAGCGTGAGTTGGGGAAGCCCAGGAACACAGGCTGAAGAGCATTCCCTCTGGACCAGTCCTCAGCCAGGATGTGACAGCGTGGTCATTAGCATCCTCACTAAGTAGTACTGACAATGCAGGGAAATGATGACACGGCACGGACCCGCAACATGCCTGGCACTGTTCTTAGTGTTTTATGTATATGAACACACTTAATCATCACAACAGCTCTGTGAGGAGGTCATTTACATTATCCCCACTTTACAGATGAGGAAACCGAGACACAGGGAGGCGACAGCACAGGTCCATGCTCCCCCGGCTAGTGAGTGACAGGCACGCTACTCCTGAGCCAGGCTGGACTGAGCATTTCACATGATCATTTTATTAAATACTTAAAGACTCCCAAGAGGCATTATTATAGCCAATTTATAAAAGAAATTTAAGGGTCAGGTGAGCAAGTCACAAAGCCCAAGATCATGCAGTTAGGAAAGTCTGGACCCAAGTCCTGGGCTCTTGACACGGGCGATCTGTTTCTTAGAGAATAAGGTAAAGCCTCACCATTGCCCGGAGACCTCCTGAGGACAGAGGAGGTCGGGGCTGGTCACCCTAGAAGCTGTATGGTGGTGCTGAGGCGCCCTCTGCTGGTCACAGTGAAAACAACACCAAGAAGACGGGGAATGCTGAGCTGGACGAGACCCCACCTCTGCCTGCCCTTCTAGGCTCACATCCGTCCCCTCCCAGGAAATGGACCATTATGACGTGGATAAGCACAGGGCTCAAGAGGCACACCTGACTGAGCTTGAGCATCCAGGGAGGCTTCCTGGAGGAGGTGAGCGGCATTGTTTGATTCAGTTCAATTCACGGAGGCCAAAACATTTCAGGTTTAACTTGCCAGGGCAGTTGGCATCAGCCACCATGCCCATGATAATAAAAGCCAAGAATGTGGTCTGAGCTCTGTCTTAAAGATGAGAAGGCATTAATGGAGCGGGGAAGGTGAGAAGAACCATGTATGTAAAGATGCATAAGGACGGAAGAGGAAATCCAGGTCAGATTGGGGCAAGTGGAGAAAGGGCAGGAAGCTGGGCTAAGCAGGTAGGAACTGAAGCCGCAAGTTCACAGGCAGACTCAGCAGAGACAGACAAAGAGAACTAGTGCTGGGCTGAGAGCCAGGACGGCTGGGTTATTTGTTAGAAAACAGATTGCCAGACAAGCCCCCACCCACCAGGTGATGCTAAAATGTGAGCACCTCTGCTTCTAAGCAGTTTCTCAGAGCCCTGCTCTCTGACCCTTGCTTCAAAAGGCCAATTCCCTGCACACCTGTAATTCCCTTCAAAAGCCAGGTGAGCTCCAGAGAAGAACAGTGGCTCGGCTGCCTTTTAAAAACCACATGGCTCTGTTTTCTGGTTTGGGGGCTGCTAACCACATGCTGGCATTTGTTGCTTGGTGTCCTGTGCTGGGCTGTGTCATCACTGTCCTTTGAACGAGCATCGGCAGCAGGACCCCTGTGTTCTCCAGAAAAGGGAGCTGAGATGGAAGGAGGTGAGGGCGCTGGTCTAGCATCCCATGACAAGAACTGAGCCCGCAGCGGGGGCCGGGAACACAGATCTGACCACCACATCCCCCTGCATGACCCTGAGGAGCTATTCCCTCCCCTGCTCTCAGTTTCCCTGTCCGTACAACAGCGGGGTGCCAAGAAGATCTTAAAGTCACTTCCAACTCTAAAAATAATATAATTCCTACTGTCTGGGACCTGGTAGTCACTCTATTCTTCCGTTCGTCAACTGTGCAGCCGGAAAGACAGACTTACATAGTTTACAAGGAAATGCAAAGTTTACAAGGAAATGCAAAGTGCACCAGCAAATGGAAAGTGCTAGAGGGAAAACCGAAGCAGAGAAGGGAACAGGTAGGGCTGGCTATTTGTTCGGGCCTCCCTGAGGTGGTATCTGAGCGGAGACCCGAGGGAGGTGAAGGTTAGGGGCATCTGGGGACAAGCACATTCCAGGAAGACAAACAGCAGGAGCAAAAGCTCTGAGGACAGTGTAGCCGGCTCAAGGGACGCACGGGCCCTGTGGCTGGAACAGCATGAGAGAGGGAGGAAGGGAAAGGAGAAGGCAGGACAAGTAGGGAATATTGCAAAAAGACTTTCAAACACAGTGGGTATCCAGAGTAGTTTACCCACCTCGGCCTTTCACCAATTTCAGGTAGCTTACCACTCTACAAATTGTAGAAAACCAATCGTAATGCAAATAACTCTTGTTAAGATGCAAATTGTGTCCTGGGAATGCAATTGATTGAAAGGTTCATCTGCATAAAGACTGGGTGAGCACAGCACAGGTTGCACTGACTAGCTGGGGGTTTACCTGAGTAGTACCGTTGGATGGATGGAAGGAAGAGAGGGAGGGATGGAGGATATGGCTCTTTGTGTTGCAATCCAGGACTTTCCAAAATCAACCAAAACATTGGGCCATCTAATCAGAGCCCAAAGAAGAGAGGGGCCTCAAATAGACCAGCCCTGGGCAGCTGATGATTGGGTGGGTCTGGCTCACTTCCCTGTCAATATTAGTTGAGACCTAATTTTATTCTCTTTGGTACTTGTTCAAAGCAACTATCCCGTTTTCTAGGGCCATTGCACCACCTGCAAACCTGGGTGGAGCCCCCAACAGGCTTCAACATTATTACATGGATTTGTTAGGAGGGCTTTGCCGTGGCCTGGGTGGATGTAGTCATAGTCACTGGTCTGCAAATCAAGAATGCAGAAATTTAGCAGTTGGGTCTCCTTTTTTCAAAAGCTACTCTGTGTCTGTGTTTTATCTTCCTCAGACATTTTTTTAAGAAAACACCAAACTTTCTTAGGACATTTCAGCCAGTCCGGCACAAAGCAAAAAGTCATTAAGTGACCTCTCAGGCTTCCTTCTGACCCTTTGATTCTTCTTTCTAGAAATAGAAGCTTCCTGGCTCTCCATGCTGCTTACAAAGGGTAATTACCTAACATTCATTTACCCTCATATCTACCACTGGGTGGGTGATCTTTATATTTGGTTTTGTTTTTCCACGGTTAACATCATGAGGCAATTTAAGTTAAAATGGAGAATTTGCATTTATTAGGCAGGCCCACGCAGGCCACACTCTGTTCTGGGTACCTCCCATCCCTGGGTGCATTGGCTCCTCACAACCCAGAGAGGTTAACTGACTGGCTTGAGGTCACACAGCCGTCTAGAGCTGGGTCAGGTCAGATCCCAAGCTCGCCCTTCTTCCCCTTCCCCGTGTAGAACTGGATCTTTCTTCATTAACCAAGACATCATTTCCATGTCATCTCCTTTCACTGCATACTGAGCTAGCCTGGTAATTCTCTCAGAATCCTCCCCCGCCCCCAGGACAGTTTGTAACAATGAAAAAAAGCAGTCTCTGAGGCCCCCTCTAGATATGAAACACGTGGCTGTAAAGTGGGCTTTCCGTGTAATGATCAAAGCTGTACAGCTGCTTCTGGTCACCTCCCCCTCTAGGGGCCCCGCTCCAGCCCCCTTCCCGCTGCCACAGCTGAAAACAATTCTTTCCAGTAACTCTGGTTCTCTAACAGGGAAGGGGGGGGCATTATTTTGCTCCCAGGGAACATCTGGAAATATCTGGAGACATTTCTGGTTATAACCAGGAGAGGGGGAGCTACAGGCATCCCGATGGAGCCAGAGATGCTGCTAAACATCCCTCAGTGCTCAGGACAGCCCCCCTTTCCCCTGCCCCCGCACAGCCTTATCCAGCCCCTCCTGTCAGTAATGCCTGAAAAACCCTGCATTAGCACAAGCACAGGAATCAAGGCTATTTGCAAACCCAACAAAGATGATAGTTTTCAGGGACTAAGCGGAAGGAAGCTAATCCAGATTTATCCATAGTGAGAGACAAAAATTCCTACCCATGCACCCAAACCTTGGCCTTCGGGTTGGGGAAGGCCACTGGACATCTCTTCCTTTACCATTGTTTGCAGGTATGTCATCTCACAAGCATGAATGTGGAGCATGAGATGGGGGGCGGGTTCCACATCCTGGGTCACCTGCATGTCCCTGGTGCTAGGTTAGGCATGGTGCTGCTTATAGAAACGGCTTGAGGTCACCCCGGATGGAGGTTATTCCCACAAGATGGTCATAGAGAGACACCCCTTCCGCAAGATGGTTTCTACTGTAAAAGAAAAAAATCATTCACGACACTTGAGCCAGTACAGTCAGGCCGACTTTATTCAGGGGTGCCGTTGAGACCGACTGACCACTGCCACTGGCTCCTGCAGTAGGGAGGCTGGGCTCAACTCCCAATACAAGAAGGAAGAGTGGATGAAATAAACAAGGAGCAGGGTGGGGGTCAGTGGGTGGAAAATTACTAAGAGGAAAGAAACATCAGGGGTCGGGGTGGAGTAAGGGAGGTGGATTCTGGCTAAACCACACCACTGTTTTCCTCTACACAGAACTCAATACCCTGAACACTTCTGTGCTCTGGTCACCAAATGTGTAGGGCTTTTTCCACACCAAGCGGTTCTTTCTCTGTGACCTACAGTTGAGCTCAGTTCTGACACACCTACCTGGAGAGAGCAGCAGATCCCACAGGTAAGGGTTTGATTCTACAAGACAGCCCCCACTTCGGACACCACCTTCAAGTCCAGGTTATTTACCTGTGCTTCTGCCCAGTTGTAGGTTGGAGGTACCTTCCCCCTCCCTTCTACGTCTGATTAATTTGACAAGGCAGCTCACACAACTCAAGAAAATATTTTTCTTACTAGATGAAGGAGTTACTGCAACAGCATATAACTCAGGGACAGCCTGAAGAGATGTATTGAGCAAATACGTGGGAGGGGCGTGGGGCTTCCGTGCCTTTCTCCAAGCTCTCCGCTCCCCCGGGGCTGCCGTGTGTTCACCAAGCCAGAGTTCTCCAAACCCTCTTTCGGGGTTTCTATGGGGGCTCCATCACACGGACATCGTTGCTTGGATCCCTGGCCATTGATGATAGACTGAACCTCCAGCCACTCGCCCAGCCCTGATGTCAAAGGACGGGGCTGTGTGTTCCAATATTTTAAATCTGGTTGGGTTCCCTGGCAATCAGCCCCCATCCTTAGGGGCTTTCCAAAAGTCATCTTATTAACATAAACTTGGGTGCAGTTGGAAGGGGCTTGTAAGAATGACAAAAGACGCCTATCTCCCCTTGGTTGCTCTGAAGCTAATTCAGGAACTGAGGACAAAAGTAAACATTATAAGAAAACATGCCCCTCTGGCACCTGTATAGGAAATTACTAGGGTTTTAGAGTCTCTGTGCCAGAAACAGGGATGAAGAACTAATATGTTTATTATCAATCACAAGTGTCACTCTGACCTAACAGGATTCTGGCTGAAGGCAGGCCAGGTTGATCAAACATCACCAGGTGGATGGAGGATGAGGAACCCCATCAGATACCGAGGGAGGTCAGAAATCAAGGATGAGGGACTCTCACAGAATGCAGGACAATGCAGGGGTGAACCTGGAAGCCCAAAAGTCAGGACAGAGCTGAGAAGGGATTTCAGAGGAGCCTGGGTAAATTAGCCAAGGAGAAAATGTTTGTCCCCACTAGGTGCTAAACTCTGGGCCCCTCTGTCCACACAGCCGTCCTCTGGGCCTCTCTGCACAGTCATCCCGCACGGCCGTCCTCTGGGCCTCTGATTTTGGCACTGCCCCACTCCAGCCTCTGCTCTGCTCTCCTGCAGCCGTGCCACCGTGTTGCGCCCAGAGCACTGGGCGGAGCTCTTTATACAGAGTCAACAACCATGTATTGCCCACAGGTGTGCAGTGAGCTAGTCAACCAGGGCCAGGTGAGAACCCTGGCCACAGGAACTCCCATTTTATCCACACACCCAGAACCCAGAATCTGGTGACATGGGCAGAGGACACATGAAGGTCTGGGCTGGTGCAGGCATGAGACTGATCTGGCTTCCTGGAAGAGGTGGTGCAGACAGGGGGTTGGGGAGCAAAGAGCACTGGCCCAGGAGTCCTAAGCCCTAAAAGCCCTCACCGGCCGTGTCTGGGGAAAGTCATCCCAGCTCTGGGGACTTCATGAGCCTGTCATAGTGGTCAAATGACAGTATTAGAGAATAGTGAGCCTTACTCATCATTAAAAATGTAGAAACAAACTAGAGGTAGGAAAGTGTGCTGATCAGGGCAACCCAGGCATCGAGGTGCAGGGGAGAAGTCCCCTCTGCCTCTCGAGGTTCTTCCAGCTGGTCCAGGAATGGCGTGGACGAGAGTCAGATTAACAGGAGGAAAAAACACAAAGCTTAATTACTGAAGGAAGTGCATAGACCTTCAGTGCCAAAGACAGGGTCAGTGAGGTCTGTAGGTCATCCTGAACTCTGGAGAAGGGGGTCGGGGTCTGAGACTTAAAGGAAAAGGGAAGCAATTCACAAGAATATGAGAGAGTAAATGTTGGGTAAACAAGTATTTGCTGGGCCACACACACACAATGGGACCCAGGGAGGAACTGAATAGACGTACCCACATTCCTTCCGGTCTGCCACACCTAGTTCACATTGTACGGTAGTCACCTAGGACCTAGGGACAGCTCTGCTCCTGGACGACGCGGTTGTGGGTGGGGGGAGGTCAAAACTTCTGAGTTTCTTGGGCCTTGATTGTTTTCAGCTCTGAAATAATCTGAGCGTCCCAAGGGCACATCCTGGGGCAGCCTGCCCTGGGCCCCTCAGAGGTCTTATTCCTAACTCTGCCATCCACTGGCTGTGCGATCTTGGACCAGTAACCTCCCTCTCTGGGCCTTGCTTTTTTCTCTGTGAAATGTGAGCACTGGGTAGGGCAGAACTGTGAGGAACTGTCTGGTGTTGTTATCCAAGATGTTGTTCCTTTGAAGATCCTGTGTCATTAAATGGTTTTCACCAGCATATCTGCACTGGAGCAGACGACTCACATAGTTCTGTCCCCTGGCCAGACTTCTTCCTGGCCCAGAATGCTCAGCACCTCTACTTGATGTCCCCTGGTGTCGCATGTCCACCTGTCCCAAACTGAGCCCCCAAGTGGTCCCCCTCTTCTAGGTTCTTCTAATCTGCTCCCCTCCTGCCACGACTCCTTCTCCTCCCCAGGTGGGCCTCCCCCTCTTTGATGACTCTGATTCCCTACTCCCAGGTGCTTCGGCTGGAAGCTGTAGCCATCTGTGGTCTTTCTGCTACACCCCAGAATCAGTGAATCCTGATGGCTCTACCTTCAAACTGTATCTTGAATACACCCACTTCTCACCACCCTCCCTGCGTCCACTTCTCATTGGTCTCCTGATCTCTCTGCTGCCTCCCTTGCCCTCTTCTCAGTATAGCAAACAGTGACCCATTTTAGAAAGTGAGAGGGATTGTGTTCCTCGTCTGCTCAGTGTCCTTGGGGCTCCAGTGAAGGCCTTATATGGCCTACACCACAACTTACACCCTTAACCTCGCCCATTTCATGCCCTCCCCACTCTCTCCCTCCATTGCTCCACTCCAGCCACACCAGCCTCTTTGCCTGTGGATCCTCAACACAGTAAGCATGCACCTACCTCAGGGCCTTTGCACCTGCTTTTCCCTCTGCCCATTGTTTTTTCCCCAGGCGTGCTCCTGTCTCCCAGCTAGCTAGAGTGCCCCTTTCCCAGTGAAATCTTCCCTGCCCAGCCTGTTTGCAACTGTAAACCTTCCACCATGGCACTCTTTCTGCCCTCCCCCACCATGGCATCCTTCCCTAACAGTGACCACAATTCACGTCCCTTTCTTGCTTAATGTCCGTCTCCCCCCAGTAGGATGGAGGCCCCAAGAGGGCAGGATCTTAGTCTGAACTGGTCCCTGCTGTATCCCCAGCGCTAGGAACAGTGCCTGGCTGAGTGAGTCCTCAGTAAATATTTGTAAAAGGAGTACTTCTACAAGGTGGCTCTTTGGAAGACTGGAACACTAGGGCAGGCGTCTAAAGGAAAATAAGATCAGATTCATTCTAGGATATTCACCTTCACTGTGAACAAGAACCTTTCATTTTGCTTTTCCACTTCCTCCTCTATCTCTACCTCCCAGCTTCCCTTGACCAAAACATAATTTACAAATGGGGCCACCCCTCCCCCATTTGTGATAATGTCCTAGGTCTGTCTCCCCGATGTGGGCTTTGGCAAATAAATGTTATGAATAAATCGGGTGAGCCTTCTCACCCCACCTACCCACCTCCGACTCACAGGGGCACTATTAAAGAAAAATTATTCACCTCCATCACTTTGCTTCTTAACTATAAATCCCCAGCTGTCTGATATATTCAGAGTTGAGTTCACTCTCCTATTGCAATAGTCTCTCCCCAATTATGGTAGTCTTGAATAATCTTCCTTGCGGCTTTTAGCAAGTGTCCAGTGTAATATTTTTGGTTGAGTTTTACAAACACACACATATGCACACTCCTGAATTAGGTAGACTCAGGCCTTCCTGTACCATCTCCCCCAGAGCTGGAAGGCCCTCAGCTGGGCTATTCCTATATCTCCCATCAGCCTCTCCTTTACCTGGGTCCCACACTGGTGAAATGACCTGTTTCCTCGCTGCTCTGTCCTAGCCAGGCAGTTCTGTGAAGGCTGAAATGGGGTGACCCTCTGCCCTGGAGCTCTGGTGAACCTCAGCTCTGAGTGGCTGAGCTGCCAATGACTTGGCTTGGCATCTGGTGAGATTCACTGCAAATTAGACCTCAATGAAAAGAGTTCAGAAAAAAAGATTGGGGCTCAAGGAAGGGCAAGGGAGGGATTTTCCATTTTAAAAGGGAGGGATGGGAGAGCAAAGGGTTATCTTCACAGCTCACCTGAAGGGACTGGAAAATAGAAAAAGCTGTTTCCAAAAAGAGCTAAAACTTCCCTTAGTGAGAGAGCAAACATGAGATTCACTGATGGGGCTTGTTTCTTTCACTGGGTACAGAACAGAGATTGTGGCTAAACTTGCAAAAACACCTGTAAACAGGTACACACAACCTCAGATAACAAGCCAGCCACAGGAGGGGTGGGGACCATCCCTGGTAGAATCACTGAATTTCTGAGGCCTGTGCCACTGTCATGAGAGACTGGATGGTCTGCAGGGATAGAAGGTGGATCCTGCAGGCCCCCTGCAGCAACCCCTGCCTGAGATCAGATGAGATCATTTCAAACCCCAGACCCCAAGTTGACACATAACAAAATTGCTAGTGTAACTCTTGTACAGGGTGGCTGTGAAAAGGGAGGGCTTTAGAATCAGTAAGCCAGTCAGAGGTCAGGGGTCAGATTGAGCTAAAGGTTAACTATGGATAGTGGAAGACCTAGGTTCAAGGTCAAGCACTAGCTCCCCCATGGACTAGCTAGGCTGCTTTGAGAGAGGCACGGTGTCTCTGTCTCATCATCTGTAAAATGGGACTGATGGGAAACAGTCCCCCCACTCCACAGTGTTACAATGAGAATTACACAAAGTTATATATATAATATAGTGCCTAAAACTTTGCCAGCACCTAGTAAGTGCTCAATACGTGGTGGCCATAATAACAATAATAGTAATAATAAATTATTATCTAGGCTTTACCACACACCAACTGTGTTAGCTAAAGGTAATCAAGCCACAGCTTTCCTAGACTGAAAGTAACAAGCCTACTCCCAGAAGGAATAAAATACTGTGTTAAGTACCCACATGTCCCTAGAAAAAGCATAAGAAATGGTAGCTCTAATTATGATGATTTCTCAAAACAACAGGCCTTTGTTTGCCTCTTTCCAAATTTGGTGTTTAGCATTTAGATTCCGTGGGGGTAGGAACAAAATTGTTTTCCAAGGCCCCCAAGCCCGTGCTGCGGTCATGGCAGGAAGGTTTAGCAGCTGTCCTTAGTCTGCTCCTGAAGGTCACCCTCAAAACAAAATCAACCAAAATGGTAACTGGTTGGGTTTTAAAAAATGAAATAAAAGGCCATCAGAGGGAAAAACCTGGCAGAATTACTAGCTGGTTGGGCAAGGAAAGGCAGGGCAGTGGAGAAACATACTGCCTGGGCTCCTCGGGGTAGAGTTAGGGGCTGTCAGTGCTGGAAAGGGGGTCCAGTGTGCCATGAGGCCTCTGGAGAAAAGCAAAGGAGTTCCAAGGGCTGTACACGGTTGGTTAAAACAAGTCCCACTGCTCATTGGACAGGAAAATGTCTTCATTGGTCCTCTGTATTGTTTTCGTATTTTAAAAAATGACTTTGAAGACACATCACCATACCGGCTTACATAGGGTTCCGGGCGGAGTCACATTCATAGAGCGGGAGGGTGGGGGCCGGGGGCTGGGGGCGCAGAGAGTCAGTGTGCAATGGGTCCAGCCTCTCGGTTTGAGATGATGACAAAGTTCTGGAGGTGGATGGATGGATGTGCATGTACTAAGCACCACTGAACCGCACACTTAAAAATGGTTAAAGTGGCAAATTTTATGTTGTGGGCATTTTACTGCAATTTGAAACTTTTCATTAAAAAAAAGAAATGTCATCATAGCAAACAAGGAAACACAGCTGTGATGGAGTACTTGGTACCACACAAGCCCTCCCACTGTAAACAACCATAAGACTATAAAACACCTGAACAGTTTCCCCAAACACCACCAAGCAGCTGGAACCCAGGTGTAGCCCAGAGGTCCTGCTGCACAGAGATTGGCCTTTGGGGCAGCAGAAATGTCTAGAAGGGCTGAGGCAGGGTGCCAGAGAGGCACTCTCCTTGGCCAAGCCTCTGAGCCTCTGTGCCTCGGTTTTCTCATCTGTAAAATGGGTTAACAGGTGTACCCACCTGCTAGGATCATTGTGAGGCTTAAATAACTAACTTGAAATAGACAAAAATGTCAAAACCTTTGTATGGCCTAGGCTAAGGGCCGAGTAGTTCCCCTTCACAGGCTTAATAAAGATGTGTTGAGTGTAGTTATACGCGGGGTGTTTGGTGTTAGGAATTTAAAATGCATCCGCGAAAGGCAGCAACTAAGTGGGGTCCTGCTGTGTGCTGTTCATGGCAGGGCGTGCGGGGTCCCCAGCACCTCTATTCTTTCGCTGTGAAATTGTGTCAACGGCCTTAAAAATATTCATGCCCTTTGGTCCAGTAATTTTACTTCTGGGAGTCTGGCCTGAATAAAATATTCCAAAATACAAAAAAATTCTGTCATCTGTTTAGTCATTGATTCAGGAATTGTTTTTCATACATGCATGACATGGTTTTGAAAGGAGTCATTCCCTCATGTGAGGTGTGGTAAGGATTCGTGGCCAGGTTGAAGGAGGTCTGTGTTTCAGGTGGAGGTTCATGTTTCAAGATGGGCCCAGGACAGATTTTCCAGCCTTCTCTGAGCAGAGCTGCTGCTGGAAGAAGAGCTCTGCTGTCCCAGCCCTCTGGCACATGCCTTTCACAGGCCGCCTGCAGAAGCCTGGGAAGCAAGGCTCTCTCCCAGGGGTTTTGCCTAAAGCATCTCCTTTGACCTCTAGCCCGGCCAGGCTCGTAGCTGGAGAGCCAGGGCAGCCCAGCTGAGGGTCATGCCAGGCAAAGCAGGTTGAATTTGGTCCATTTCCAAAGGCCCCTCCCCTAGTTCTCAAGCCACTGCCCTTTCAACTCTCAATGAGACCCAGGCATCCTGGGCAGAGCTGGCCAGGAGGAAGGCGGAGGCTCAGGAGGAGCTGACCGGCTATAGAGGATGTGGCGACCCTGGAACCCGACATCCAGATGCTGAGGACTCAAAGGAGTGTGTTGCGTGCAGAGAACTTTTCCAGTGAGGTTTCACTGGGCCCTGAGGAGAGGCTGTAGCCTGACTGTGGGAAGGGTACAGGCCCAGGGATCCTTCAAGCCTGGGGTGAATCTGTTCTGCTGCCCACTTGATATATAACTCCTGAGAAATTTGCTCACCTCTCTGAACACCAATAAAATAGCAATGGTAGAAGCATCTGGTAGGGAATTGAAACATCTGAACACAGACATGAGAAAGATTCATTCTCACTCTGGAAGCAGTAGAGCCTGTGGTTGAGACTACTGACTCTGAAATCAGTTGGAACTACATGCACATCCTGTACTACCAGCTGTTCAATCTTGGACTGCCTACTTAACCTCTCTGGCCTTTAGTGTTCTCATCTGTAAGCTAAGGTTGGTAACAATAGTACCTAGTCATAAAGGCTTTTGCAAGCTATAAATGCAAAATTACATGGAAAACACAGGGCCTGCTTTATCATCATCATCACTGGTAAATCAGAGAAGGCTTCTGAGAAGAGTAACCTTGGAAAGGGCTTTGAAGGGTGAATAGGAGTTTGAATGACTCAGAATGGTGCTGGGCACATAGCAGGCACCCAGGAAGTATTTGTGGTTACAAGACACAGCAGAGCTGGTTCTGCAGGACTTGGTGTGGTGGGAAGGGACAGCCCCACCTCCTAGAGACAACTTGTTATCCAGGAAAGAGGCTGGATGTGGATGCTGGTGAGCCTGGGGTTAGGATCTGTATTCGTCAGCGTTCTCCGGAGAAACAGAACCAATAGGGTGTATAGATTTATTGTGAAGGATAGGTCCCCTTGACTATGGATGCTGAGAAGTCCATGACCTGCTGTCTGCGTGCTGGAGGTCTAGGAAAGCCAGAGATTTAGTGTCAGTCCAAATCCAATGGGATGAGAACTATGGGGGCCAACTGTGTAAGTCCCAGTCTAAGTCTGAAGGCCTAAGAACCAAGAGACCTGATGACCACGGGTGGGAGAAGGTGGAAGTCCCTGCTCAGGTGGAGAGCAATTGGCCCTTCCTCTACTTTTTTCTTGGGGTTGGTATCATGCCCACCCACATCAGTGAAGGTGACCTTCTATACTCAGAACGTCACTCTGCTCATTACCAAAACATTCTATTCTCTCAGGGAGAGCATAACATTTTGCTGAACTGAGGTTCACATGTAAAAACTGTTCTTAACTCTCAGGCTGAATCTGGCTTCTCAGGGCACTGCTCCTTTTCCTAAAGGTCTTGGGCCATTGGTAACAAACTCCTTCCTCTCATTTGTTGTTATTTGTTCAATCCTGTTGCAAAAAGAGCATTGCGAGGACTGTTTTTCCAAGGTCTGCTGCACATTGGCTTTACCATCTTGGGCATTCTGTGCTCACCTGCAGAGTATTTTTTGAGCAACTACTAGGTTCTGCAAGCTGTGCATGGACCTGGGGACAAAGCAGCAAGCATGGCAAGCCTGAGCATTTCCTCTCAAAGATTCCAGCCTTGGCCGGGAGAGGAAGCAGAAAAGGGAAAGGGCACGTCTCTTGATCTTTCTGGGCCTCAGTTTACACTACTATAAAATGGACATAATAATCTGTGACTCATGTGTCCTTACCAGACTGGGAGGCTCAAAAGAGAAGACAACAGGCTTTGCAAACTAAAAGCGTTGCACTGCACGATCAGGGACCTTCATGTTATTATCTTCAGCTGCTTTTTCTTGTCTAAAACAAGAGATTTTGACAAGTAACCTTTAGGCCTCATTGCAATTGGTAGGGATGGCAGGGAGTGGAGAAAGACATCAGTTAATGGAGGAACCTGGGCCCTTACAGCTGTGAGATGAACCCCGGGACATCTACACATGTTTGGGGGAGTGGGATAAGGGGGTTGTTCTTCTCGCCCTTTCAGCCCTCTGCAATTCTCCTGCATTGGCCGGGGGTAGAGGGTCGGGGGGGTGGGGGGGGGGTGGACCAAAGAGCCAGTGGGTGGAGATGAGTATTTAAATTTATATGGTGAAGCCACTCTCCCAAGTCCTCAAGTCTGGTCTTCCCCCTCAATCTCCACCCCCTTGTCCAAATTGCCAGCATCTAATTGCTCTGCACAAGGGGGCTGCCCGCCTCCCTGCAGGCCCTGCCCCCGGCCAGGGATGTCATTTGTCCCACTAATGAGCTGCAGTCAAAAGGCTGGCTCTTTCTGTGGTGAGAGGCCCCATCTGGGGAGGAGGCCCCAGATGGTGAGACCAGAGGGCTAGGGAGAGGCCAGGCTTGTCCCCAGCCTGGATCCCCAGAGTCCCATCTCTGGGGGACTTTCAAGCCAGCTACTGAACTTCATGCATCACCTAAGGGCTTAGAACTAATGAGATACTAGAACCAGGGGAATGTCTGCGTCTTCTAGTTCAATGATTTTTAAACTATTTTCGCAGTGGGGCTTTTTCTTCAAACACAGTCCTGCAGGGAACACAGGACATAGAGCCTACAGGTGGCAAAGTGTCCTGGTTACAAGTTCATGTTCAATAGAGGAAGGAGGGTCTTTTGAACAAATGGTGGTGGAGCAGTTGGCTGTCTACAGGCCATAAAATGAACTTGGCATAAGCCTCACACATCGTATCCAAATTAACTCAAAACGGATCAGACTTACAAGTAAACCATAAAACTTTAAAACTTTTAGGAGAAAACGCAGGAGACTAGGACTAGGGGTAGGGTTCTTTTTATTTTTAATTTTTTCTTACTAGGTCACTGTTCCATTATAAAAAGATACAACTCAGGAACAGCCAGAAGGGAGAGATACATAGAAGGGTTGTGGGAAGAGCACAGAGCTTCCATGCTCGCTCTCAGAGCAGGCTATTCTCCCCAAATCAGCACAGGTTCTCCCACCTGGAAGCGCCAGACTAGTGTGCAGACATGATGCCAGCACAATCCATAGAAGGAAAAGAATGGATAAATTGTACTTCCTCAAAATTAGGACTTTTTCCTATGAAAATCCCTGTTATGAGGATGAAAAGACAAGCTACAGACCGGGAGAAAGTATTTATAAAACACATACCTGGCAAAGCACTCATCAAAAAACTCTCAAAACTCAACAGTAAAAAAAAAGCGCCAATTAGAAAATGGGCAAAAGGCATGAAGAGACATTTCACTGAAGAAGATTTACAGATGGTAAATAAGTACAAGGAAAGATGTTCAACAGCACTACTGGCGTTTAGGGAGAGGCAAACCAAGATCCCTACGAGACATGGCTACATCAGAACAGCGAAAATTAAAAAGTAGCGAAAATAACGATGCTGGCAAGGCTGTGGGGAAACTGGATCCTTCATGCATTGCTGGTGTGAACATAAAATGCTGCGGCCACTCTAGAAAATATTTTGGCGGTTTCTTTTACAAAACTGAATAAACGCTTACTTTATGATGCAGCAATTACACTCCTGGGCATTTATCCCGGAGCAACAGAAACTTCTGTCCACTTGCACACCTATATACAAATGTTCATAGCAACCTTATTTGTCACAGCCCCAAACTGGAAATAACCACAGGTCCTTTAATTGAATGAATGGTTAAACAAGCAGTGGTACATCCCTACCATGGGATACAATTCAGTAGTAAAAAACAGCAAGCTACTGGTACACCTAGCAGTTTGGGTGGATGGCAAGGGATTAGGCTGAGAGGGAAAGCCAACCTTAAAAGTGTATTATTCCATTTACATAACATTCTTAAAATGACAACATTCCAGAGATGGAGAACAGACTGGTGGTAACCCAGGGTTAGGACTGGCAGGTGGCAGGGAGGTAGGTATGACTATTCAGGAGAGCCCAGGGAGAGCTTTGGATGAGGGAGTAGTTCTGTATCTTGATGGCAGCAGTGGTTATGCAATTCCACATGAGATATAAAATGGCACAGAACTATACAATACATTGTGTCAGTGTCAATTTCCTGGTTTCGATAGTCCACCATAGTTGTGTAGGATGGAACTGAGACCGGGACCGTGGGTGTAGTCAGAGTAGGGGGAGGGCCTCCGGAAAAAGCAAGGCAAGATATTTGCAGGCAGAGCAATGTAACTACATGCAAGGAAACCTCCTGCCAAAATTCTGTGTTAAACAATAAGCTCTAGAGTCATTCTTCAGCGAAATCAGTTAATATTCCCCAGGTAAAGAAGAGTAGCACATGTTTTTATTATGCTAATCATTTGTAATCATGTGTAAGATTCACGTTAGCACGCTAAAAGGCCCAAACCTATGTGCTGTCTTTCCTCCTTCAGATCTGATGAAGTGATTTTGCAAACTGGGCAACTAATTTAGCAGGTAAGCCCAGGCATAAACAACATAGTAAAAGGCAAGAAGGATTCCACCTTAAAGATAAGATTGCATTTTAATACCCAAGAAGTTAAGAAGTTAGAAATTCTTAACTTACTCTTTAGCAAACAATACCTCAGCCCACCTTGGGGGCGGAGCAGGTGGCCTTGTTTGATATGCTCCCAGACCAAGATGCTGGTATCGCAGGGAGAAATCATCAGAGCAGGAAGTTGCTTGTATTAAGTTGATTCTAAATATTCAGGGACCACTGAACAAGTCCACACCCCTAAGCCTTTTTTCATGTTCTCAAAAATCCTCAGCTGCCTGTAAAACCCCTAGACAACGCACCACTACAGACTGTCTTGTCCCACGATCTCTGTCCTCTCACTCTATCTCTAAATAAAAGCCTGGACCTTGCTCTCCTACCTTGAGTGTTTGTGAAGCTCATTCTTCGGCTTCATGAACAAGAACTCCGGCATCAGAACCCTCAGGGACACTGGGTGAAGGGTACCCGCAACGCTCTGTACTATCTTTGCAACTTCATCTGGATCTATAATGATATCAAAGTTAAAAGCAAAACTATAAAGACAAAACTAAAAGCCCAGACTTAGAGGTCACTCACAATTGTATTCAAATCCCAGCTCCGCTGTTAGCTTGCTGTGTGACCTTAGGCAGGTTGGATCAGTTCTCGGTGCTTCACTTCCCCCCCTGTAATTGTAACTACCTCTGGGATTTGTAAGGGTTCACCGAGAAAATGCACACAGCCATGGAAAGTATCTGGTAGGTCGTAAGGACCCAATAGATGTTTGGTATTATTTTAGAAAGGAATATGCCCTGATCAAAGTGGGGCTGGGGGTGCAGAGGCACAGGAACCTCCAGGGAAGCCTCACTAGAGGGCCACTAATGAGGTTCTACTCCCCTTTGGCCTTTGGTGCCACTGAGGCCCCAGAAGCGGGAGGGACATGCATTCCCACTCAGCCCCAGGGCTCCTGGCTCCTAACCCCGGGTCTTTTCCTCTTTACTCCTCTGTTGCCCCTCCCCAT
The DNA here is from genome assembly GCA_029783875.1 of Phataginus tricuspis. Taxonomy (NCBI): domain Eukaryota; kingdom Metazoa; phylum Chordata; class Mammalia; order Pholidota; family Manidae; genus Phataginus; species Phataginus tricuspis. The sequence continues at coordinate 12,539,919 of JAQQAC010002837.1, read as the reverse complement.
CCTCATGAATGTCAGAGACATTCAGCCCTGAGGGCCCGAGCTGAGCACTCCTTGTGTGAGGCCAACAAGAGTCCAGTGATGCTTGGGTGACAAGAGGCTTACCTAGCGCACATTCCTCTTTCTCCAGGGCTCTGGTTCCAGCCTCTGGGTTTGAGTCCTTACCTCCTCGGAGCAACCTGCAAAGTAAGCTCCATCATCACCCTGATTTTACACATGACATAATTGACGTCCAGAGGAGTTCAGTAAGCAGCCCGAGGTCACAGTGCGAGCACAGTTGGAGCTGTGGTTCTAACGGGGGTCTGTGAGTCCAGGGGCTGTCCTCCTGAGGTCTGAAATAATAGCAGCCCAAGAGCACGCACTACTTGCTAGGCAGCCTGCTAAGACTAGCTCACTCAGGCCACAGAGCAAAGCTCAAAGGCAGATTTGATTATCATTCCTATGTATGGAGGAGAAATACGTGGCACAGAGAATCTGTTTAACTTGTACAAGGTAACACAGCAAGCAGCAGAGTGGGATTTCAACCTGGGCAGGCCAGTTCCAGAGTTCGTCCTCTCCATCTTCCTGCCACGCTGTCCCTCACTCCGGCCCAGCCTCCTTTTCAGCCTTCCCGGAAGGGGAAAGGGCCCTGCCTGCATTCTTGGGGACACCTGTGCTCACTGCTGCCCTGGGAGTCAGCCGGAAACCCCTCCCTGTCAGACTGGTTGTCCAGAGGTCCTAGCACCCTGTTTTGGACACAGAGCATTAGGTAATGATGCATGGGAGGAGAAGCCTTCTGTATCCAGCCAAATTCTTCCTTCCTTCCAAGGCAGGGAATGGGAACCAGCCCAAGACTCAGATATTTTATGAGGTTTGCTAATAAACAAACTCTTCTGAAAAATGTGTGCAGCATAATAGTT
>JAQQAC010002837.1:12445123-12538523 GCA_029783875.1 Phataginus tricuspis | reverse complement strand
GCGAGGATGTGGAGAAAGGGAACCCTCCTACACTGCTGGTGGGAATGTCCATTAGTTCAACCACTGTAGAAAGCAGTATGGAGGTTCCTCAAAAAACTCAAAATAGAAATACCATTTGACCCAGGAATCCCACTCCTAGGAATTTACCCCAAGAATGCAGCAGCCCAGTTTGAGAAAGACAGATGCACCCCTATGTTTATTGCAGCACTATTTACAATAGCCAAGAAATGGAAGCAACCTAAGTGCCCATCAGTAGATGAATGGATTAAGAAGATGTGGTACATATACACAATGGAATATTATGCAGCCATAAGAAAAAAACAAATCCTACCGTTTGCAACAACAATGGATGGAGCTGGAGGGTATTATGCTCAGTGAAATAAGCCAGGCTGAAAAAGACAAGTACCAAATGATCTCACTCATATGTGGAGTATAACAACAAAGAAAAAAAAAAAAACTGAAGGAACAAAACAGCAGCAGACTCACAGAACCCACGAATGGACTAACAGTTACCAAAGGGAAAGGGACTGGGGAGATGGGTGGGAAGGGAGGGATAAGAGGGTAAAAGGGGCATTACGATTGGCAGACATAGGGTGGGGGGGCACGGGGGGGACTGTACAGCTCAGAGAAGACAAGTAGTGATTCTCATCTCACTACGCTGATGGACAGTGACTGTGGTGGGGTTGGTGGGGGGGACCTGGTGAAGGGGGGAGTTCAATCATCCCGGTATTGCTCATGTAATTGTAGGTTAATGATACTAAAATAAAATAAATTATTAAAAAAAAAACAAAAAAACAAAAAAAACAAAACCACTTCCAGGTGCACAGCCATGGTGCACACCCACGAAACATGACCTCCAAGCACAGCACAACATACGCCCACAGAGCACACCCACAGCACCTGTCCTGGAGTGTGTCCATGAAGCACGTCTACAACGCATGTCCACAGGGCACATGGGTGAAGCATGCCAAGGTGCATGTCTATGGTGTGCATCCATGGAGCACATCTGTGAGGCATGCCCCAGGGTCCCAGAATGTTGCCCACTGCCTAAGCTTAACATCACCTACACATATTCTAAAAAGAGGCCCAGACCTCAGGGTTCAGGGCAGTGAGAACTGGCAAAGGGTGTGTTTCAGAATCATAGTCCTAAGCCTCACTGCAGTATGAACTTGCCAGTTGAGCAACCTTGAGCCTCAGAACTTCTCTGAGCCTCAGTCTCCTCATCTTTATTCCAAAGATTAACTGCTATACGTGCACAGAACACATCTCACGGGGCAGGGGTCTCCTGGCTTGTACTCATTCTCTTCCTCCTTCTCCACTTTGTCAAGGATGCACTCCCACCTCAGGAGCTTTGCCCACCCTGGGCCTTCTGCCTGAGCTGCCGAGTGAAGAGAAGCTGAAGCTTGTGGGTACCTCTGGGTTGGCTGTTGTCAAGGGGCTCAATCTAAGGCCATATATGGTGGGTGACATGCCTGACTGGGGCGGGTCCTGCACACAGCAGGGGCTCAGCCTGTTCTGCAGACTTTCCAGCCCACAGTCTACTCCCAGGAACAGCACGGCCCTGGAGTAGAAGCTGGGACGTGGTGCCATCCGGCTGCATGCCCAACATCCCTGTGGCCCACAGTGGAGATTGTATTTTAAGATGGTGCCTCTGCTGGAGGCTCAAAGCCCACAGAACCCCGTGTGCTATTGCAATAACTCCTAAAAGGCCCCTGTTTTCAGATTCAGAACCAAACTGAAACCCCTGCAAAGACAACCAGACAAGGAATAAAAAGAAGGGCTCCAAGGAAGAGGGGATGTTTAAATAAAGGAAGGCAGGCCTGGAGTGAAGGGACATTGAGGAGAGGGCTGGTGGGGGCCAGTGCAGTAAGTACAGGAAAGGCGTGGGTGGAGCGCCTGAAGTCAGCAACAACACATTTTTGTCTTTGAAGACAGACCAAAGTTATGTAAATGTTATATGGTTTTTCCTTACATTGTTTTTTATCTTTACATTATTATGTCTCATATTAAATGCATAGTGAACAGTAAAACATTAAGTCATTGTCAACTCACCAATAGGTACTCAGTTAAGCTGCTCTAATCATTTCAGGGCAGGGAAACTGAGGCACAAGGTGGTAGGCTCTGCCAGGCTCAGTGGGCACTGCTGAGTGGGTGATGTCCTTGCCAGGTCTCCCGAGAGTTGGCTGAAGAAGAGACACAGATGGGCGCTGAGTTGGCCTAAAGCCACACTGTCCCTTGATCCCAAGGCTCTCATACTTGGGAATGTACCTTACAGTTCAAGCGGCCCTTTAATATGCCAGCCTAGAGCAGGCAGGGCAGGAACTGTTGGCCTCACTTGAGAGGTGAGGAGCCCATGCCCTGGAGGGGTCAATGGGGAGCTCATGAAATCAACTCCACTGCACACTTTCTACTTGCCAGCAGCGGCTCCCTGCTGGACCTCCAGCCTTGAGTGAACCCTCTCCCTCTGCAAGGTGGCTGCTCCTGTCTCCATCTGATATACATGGGGCCTGGGATTCACAGAGGTTGCCCTGCCCAACCTCCCATAGCTGGACCTGTCTGACTTACAAGAAAGAATGGGTTGGGAGTCGGTAGCTTAAGTTGAAATCTTGGCTTCACCATTTCCCCTGGGGGACACCTTGACCATGTTACTTAACCTCTTCTTGTCGCTATTTCCTTATCTGTGAAATGTGTGAATTTTGGATGAAATTTGGATGGATTTTAGATTCATCATCACAGGATGAATTGTGCCTCTCCTCCCCTGAAATTCAAATGTTGACGTTCTAACCCCACTAAATACCTCAGAATGTGACTGTATTTGGAGATAGGGTCTTTAAGGAGGAAAATAAGTTAAAATGGGGTCACTAGGGTGGACCCTAATCCAATGTGACCAGTGTCCTTGAAAGAAGAGATAAGGACACAGACATGTACAGAGGGAAGACTGGAATGACCAGAGGGAGATGATGACCATCTACAAGCCAAGGAAAGATTAGACATGTCATTAATTAAGAAATCAGCTCTGATGACACCTGGATCTTGATATTCTAGCCTCCAGAATTGTGAGAAAGTAAGTTTCTGTTGTCTGAGCCCCCCAGTGTGTGGTACTTTGTAATGGCAGCCCTAGCAAACTGATACAGGGACCAAGAATGGTACCCATGTTCTATGAATGTTGCAATGATTACACAGGCTTTCTACACAGACACATGGCTCAGTGTCCAGCACACAGTGAGTCCTCAATAAATGCCAGAGCTTCTTAGTTCAAAGAACTCCTTTGCTTTATCTCGCTGGCTCAGTGCATTTAGTGAAGGTGAAAATCAGACAGTTCCACTACCTGGCACTGGGGGGACTCATATTGCTGTGGTGTGTTCCTTGTCCAACAGGTTGTTACAGTTTTGCATGACATGACATGGCCTGAAATGCAATGGTTCCCAGCCACCAGGGACACATTGAACAGCTACACTCCTTGCCTTATCACTGACCTGCCAAGTGGATGACCCAGTTCTTCAGGTGAGCCCAAAGCCTTGGTTTTTCTTGCCCATTCAAACTCTGTTTCTTCACCTCACCAGGAAGTCGCCTGGCTCCTCAGTACCATTCCACAATCAATGCCGGGCAAACATCTGTAAGGCCTGCAATTCATTTGTCCTCTTTCTCCAGTGGCAAAACCATGCTGCCCACTGCCAAGGGAAATGGAATCTCTGCAGAGTGGGGCTTTAATTTGCAGCTTGGATTAGGGATAGTCTTTAAAAATGCCTGGAGAGGTATTGATTAGAGACCAGTGCTACTAACTGTGGTTCTGTCACCCACCAGGGACACAACATGAGTGCAAACACTCATGCAGAATCTGGAGCGACTGGTGGTTACAAACTAACATGCTGACACTAATGAAAATTGATTTCCACCCTGTTTTTCCTAGGTCTGAAAAATTAAACTCCCACAATGTACCTGTTTTCATTTCAAATTTCTCCTGGACTCTCTTGTATTAAAGTAGGAATAGTGGGACCAGTAGGGGGCAAATTGGGAAGGGTTGCTTGTTCCTGGAGATGCAGGTGACAGTCTATAAATGTGTAAGCCCCTTAAGCCCTCAGAAGAGAAGTGGGTACACAAGCTCCAGGTCCTGGGCAGAGCAGAGGCTCAGGAAACATTTGTTGAATTTCTTTAAATCTTGAGTCAGCCAGCCCGTGCGTCTTGGTGTCTAGCAGTCTACACCTTGTCACCCTGGAACTAGACTATGAGTAGCTTCCATAGGACAGACAGTGAGGCTTTCCTTAAGTGCTGTGACTTTGAGTGGCGCTTTTCACATGTTAGGATACATACAAATCACCTGAGGGATCTTGACACAATGCATATTCAGATTCAGTGCATCTAGGCCAGCCTGAGAGGCTGTGTTTCTAACAAATACCTGATGCAGCTGCCGCTGGTCCAGGGACCAAATCACAGGATTCCTGAACTTGCCTGTATCCTCCTGGCTTTCCTACCCATCACTGTGTGGCCTCAGATAGTCTCAGAGCCTCCCTGGGCTTCGATTCTTCATCTGGATATTATATAGATCAACAAACACATTGACAGCTAACTACATGTCAGGCCACCCTGGGTGCTTGCTGGTAAAATAAATATGAATAGTCCACAAGCCCTGGAAGGGCTTGCAGACTGTGGGGCTTAAAGGTTCAATGATAATATTTAAAGACTGTTTGGATTCAAAAATTCTGTGACTCACTGGCAGAAATAGGGTTATAAGATCTTCCTCTCCCAGAAAACATCTTTCCAAACACTATGACAGGGATCACCCATTAACTACTATTTCCAGAATCAGGGAATATTCAATCTAGAAGTAACCCCAAATATGCACCCTTATTTTCACTGAAGCATTATTTACAACAGCAAAGATATGCAAGCAGCTCAAGTGCCTATCGATAGATGAATGAATAAAGGAGATGTGGTACATATACACGATGGAATATTACTCAGCCATAAAAAGAAGGAAATCTTGCCACTTGCAGCAACATATATGGACCTAGAGGGTATCATGCCAAGTGAAATAAGCTAAGTGGAGAAAGAAAAATACCATTTAATCCGTTTATATGTGGTGTCTAAAAAGCAAGCAAAAAGAAATAGACTGTAAATATAGACAACAGACTATCGGTTGCCACAGGAAAGAGGGTTGGGGCAATGAGCTAAATAGGTGAAGGGGATAAAGAGGTAAAAGCTGCAAACTGTAAAATAAGTTAGACATGGGAATGGAAGTACAACATAGATACTTTAGCCAACAATAGTGTAATATCTTGATATGATAATGGGGTAATCACACCTACTGTGGCAAGCATCTGGTAATGTATACAATTATCAAGTTACTATGTTGTACATCTGGAACCAACATACTATTGTATATCAACTTTACTGCAACAAAAAGATAAAATAGAAATAACCCCAGAGAAATTTAGCCCAAACTCCACCTTGCCTTTTAACAGATGAGGGAAACAAAGAGACAAGAGACAGAAAAAACTGAGTCCAAAGCAAATAACTGGTTTTCTAAACATGCTTTCAAAGGTAGTGCTGTCTAATAGAAATAAAATATTAATAAAATATGTAATAAAAATGAAATATGTAATTTAAAATTTTGTGGTAGCCACACTGAAATGAGTAAAAATAGGTGATATTCACTTAATATTATATTAACCCACTATGTCAAAATGTTATTTCAACATGTGATTGAGATAATAAAATATTAATGAAGTATTTCATATTCGTTCTTATTATGCTAAGACTTTGAAATCCAGTTTAAGTACACTTACAACATATCTCAATTGTTCTTGCCACATTTTCAGTGCTTCACAGCCACGTGTGGCCAGTGGCTATCATGTTGGATGGTGAAGCTCTTAAGTTGTGTCATCCTATCCTAACCCAATTATACAAACACGGAATATCAGAACCAATTTTCCAGTGGTGAGTAGCATCATTCTCATGGTCAGTGATTATTTTTTATGGACACTGAACTAGAAAATTAATCTTCCAACTAGAGTTGTAGCTTTCTGTGGCCAAGTTGAATAGTGTGCCATTTCTGGAGGGACCTTAAAGCACAGCCTGATCTAACTTAACCTATGGGTTTACTGAATACCAGAAGAAGCCACATAGCCTGCTCTGGATTTTTGTGATGACAGGCTGGTAGTCTGAACCCACATGTCCACCATGTCAGCCGCCCAGTGAGATCTCAGCCACCTTCTTTCACTTCTCTTCTTCCAAGTTTGTACCAAACTGGTCTGTCCCCAGAGAAGTTGCTCAATTAAAGTGAGATACACTTGAGAGCACATTTGGGAGGAGGAAATGTTGCTTCCAGCCTGCCTGGTAGGGGCACCTTCCTAGGTCACATTTGTTATGTAAGTGGCAGCATGACACGCCCAACTGACAAATATCTGCAGCATACCCATTTCAGCCAGGAAAGCCGCACCAGCTTTTCCTAGGAGAATAGTGGTGTGGAATTGAGGCATGTAGATGCAAACATTATCTTTGCCATATTACAAGTAGGGCGAGTTCTCCAGGTGGGGCTGGGGGTGGGGGTGGTTAACCCAAGTGCTACTCTACTGCAGCACAACCTCAAGAAAAACCAGTTTCAGGGCACCACACCTAGGATCATATGATGCAATCCGATATTAGCGTCTCACTGCATCAGTGTTTCTGACGCATGTGTCTTTTGCTCTGGCAAAGAGCTTTGTAATGGAGACAGAGAAAAAAGGAAAAGACTTGCTGGCTGAAATCTAAAGGTACTATCAGTACTATTCCTAATGGGCCACCCAGGGTGCTTGAAGGATAAACACCCAACCAACCACCCCAGCCTGACAAGCATCAGCATGTCATTTCCTGAAAGGAACTTGATGGCTTATTTAGGTGAAATTCTTTTCTGGTTGCTTCTACTTAGGTTTTATATGAAGGCATGAAGGTCCAATCTCCTAAATCCTTTTTAATGAAGGTCTATTAAGAGGAGGCTTTCCAAGGGGGCTGATATTCCCTGTCCTGACCTTTCTGATTAGTACCAGTTGATTCTTCACGTCCAAAGTTCTTTTACATAAATGCTCTTGGCTCCCTAGACACAAAGACTTTTGACTTTGATCAGATACCTTAGATTTGGGCCTCGTGGTTTCTGTCTTCCTGTGGACGTTTGTTACTGCCTCAATCTCGCTTCTTTATATAACGATATGAATTGCAAAAATCCTAGAACTCTCTCCATCTTTAAGAAGTTGCCTAAAGAAGGAGCTTCCTTGTGGCAGCATGCCTAGGAGAAACGGACCGTCCTGGAGGACTAGAATAGGTTAAGGGGCATGAGGTAAGGGGGGCCGGCTGGCGGAAACTCAGCAAGGTTTACTAGGACTCTTCTTGGTGCCCCTTTGTCTTTGGAGAGAAGGATGTTCTTCCTCTCCTGGTATGCGGAGGGCATCTCTCCCCTGGGAGTTTTATGACCTTTTTGCAGAGTTGAAGGGGTGGGAGAGAGGGTAGTCAGAGTGACCTTCCAGTTCTGCCATTTTTCTTAAACTCCTTCAGCTTAAAATAGTCAATATGCCAAGGTGCCACATTTGGGGCAGCACGACCTGAACCTCATCACTTACCACTCTGAAGTAGCCATCCCTCCACTTAGACTGTGCTCCACTAGGGCAGAAATCTTGCCTCTAGCTTTGCATCCCTAGGCCCCAGCACTGTGTGTCTCTTCTCTTGCATGTACTGGGGTCTCAGGAAATATTTGCCAAGAAATAAAAAATTTCCATTCAGACTAGGTTCTAGTGCATCCTTGGCCTCCAAATGAATTATTAATTCACTAATATAGCACACCCTTATGTAACTCTTCCATGTAACAACACCTTTCTACATACTGGGGACATATCCATAGGCAAATAAAATACAGTTGCTCTCTGCACAGGAGAAAATTATTCAAATTTTGTATTCATCTTTCATTCTCATCACTCAATTAGGGCACGTCCCTGGTTGGCCCATGAGAGAGTAAAGTAACTATTTTCCAGCGGGTGTCCTCAGGTGACCTGTCTAGACGTGCTCGGGAAAAACAATCTAACATTCTCCTAAACCCCAAAGAAATCTCTGACGTGGAGGACGCGTTGCGTAGAAGGCCTAGGGCGGGCTGCGCAGCCTGTGAAACGCGCAGGACCGGGGAGGGCTAAGTCTGGCGGCGTGGCGCCCGGCGCAGGCTTGGGTGGGCCGGGCCGCCCGCTGGGCGCAGGCGGAGGCGGGGACCGGTCCCCGCGGGTCCGCCGGCCGGCAGAGGGCGCGCGCGCCCCGGGCCCCGCGCCGCCCGCCCTGCCGCGCGCTCGCTTGCCGCCCGGCCGCACATGTGTTTCTGTTTTGTGTTGTAGCATTTGTTCTGGAAGCTCGTATTTACATTTTAAGTGTATCTGGTGAGTGGGCAGGATCCCTCGTCTGGGCCGAGGGAAGAGAAAGCCCTCCGGTTCGTCTTTTAGTTCTCCTCTTCCTTTTTATCTCCGGTTTCTCATCACTCCAACCAGGTAGGGGCTGAAAAATCAAAATCGACAATGTTCAGTTTGTGGAATCTGGGAAAGTTTTTTTTTTTTTTTCCTTTTTGAAAGAGGAAAGGTAAAAAAAACCTGGGGAAGGGGGGCTGGGGGAGTGAATGAATAAAAAGGGGAAGGAAGGCGGATCCACGTGGTTTAATCGGAGATAGACAGAGATCCCATTGTTCAAAATCAATAAAAAAAAAAAAAAAAGAAAAAGCGCAGGGACGCTGGGGGAAAGTAGCGGTGGAACGGGGCACTTCGCAGCCGAGATCCGAGGGATCTGCCGGGCCGCACGTTCGGGGAGGGGCCGAGAGAGTTGGGCACCATTAAAGTTTTTATTTTACGTGTCTGTGCAAGCAGGTGTTTGGGCCTGGGGGCCGGCTTTATCCGCCTCTCCCATCACGGGGACAGCCCACCCGGAGGGATTAGGCTAATTACAGCACCAGGTCGGAATCCTCAGGCTGGGCCGAATTGGGGGCCCGGGCGGGGGCGCGGGGAGAATTGCATTTAACGAGTGGGCTTGGGGAGGGGTGCGCAGAGACAAAAGCAGCAGGTGGGGCGGCCAGAGAGCGGGGTAGCTCCTTTGCAACCCGAGGTGCCAAAGGGAGATCTCTGAAGTGTCCTGAAGCCTTCTTTAATTAGAACCTAGAGGATCCGAGGTTCCTTATTCTTTCCCTTTACTTTTTTGGGGTAAGGTAGCAATTGTGATGCGATGTAGACAAGTCTAACTTGAGGATGGGCTGGGGGGGAGGGCTCTCCCATTTTTTTTCTTTGCCTGAGCGGATGGCAGTCGAAACCTGGGTTCCCGTGCGGGATTCCCCGGAGGAGACGCGTCGGGGCCCGGGAGGGGCGCGATTTCCTCCTGGCTCGCCCCCTTTCCGCCCACCCCGCGGCCGCCACTTTGGGGAGGGCAGGGGAGGAAGTGGAGGCCGGTGGCTCGGCTGCGCTCCCCTCCCCCCGCGCAGTTTATAACCCGTCCATTGTGCGCCGCTGCCCCGTGTCTCCTCCAGCGCGACCATGCCCAGGAAGAAGGCGGCGGCGGCGGCCTGGGAGGAGCCGAGCTCCGGCAACGGCACGGCCCGCGCCGGGCCCAGGAAGCGCGGCGGCCCGGGGGGCAGGAAGCGCGAGCGGCCCGAGCGCTGTAGCAGTAGCAGCGGTGGCGGCAGCAGCGGCGACGAAGACGGCCTGGAGCTCGACGGGGCCCCCGTTGGGGGCAAGCGCGCGGCGCGGCCGGCAGCGTCCAAGGCGGGCGGCGCGGCTGTGATTATCACGGAGCCGGAGCACACCAAGGAGCGCGTCGTGAGTGCGGGGCCGAGGGCCTGGTGGTGGGGCGGGTAAAGGGGGGCGAGGGCAGCGGCGTGTCATTGCGCGTGTCCCGGCGGGGGCGGTGGAGCCGGCGCAGGCCGCGGGCTGAATCATCGCCGCCGCACAACAAAAGGGCGCGGACCGGGGGCGGGCGCCGGCCCGGGCCCAGGCCTACAGACCCCGTCGCTGCCCGCCCGCGCGGCCGTTGTCCGTTGGGGCGCGCGCCCCGGGCCCCGCCGGGGGAGGGGCCGCCTGAGCCCGCGTCTGGGGGTCATGGCCCCGCCCCCGGCGCCGCTCCAGCCGACTCCCTCCGCCTCCCCTCCCCCGCCCGCTCCAGGAAGGGAGACTTTCTGCAAGTTGTCTTGGGCCGGAGAAGGGGGCGAGCGCGCGGGACGCTGGGGACGGCACCGCGTGCCCCGGCCGTCGCCGGGTCTCTGGGGCCGCCGGTCTGCCGGGGCGCCGCGTGGGGAGGGGGCCGCCGGCGCGCTGCGGGGAGCGGCGGTTAGCGCCGCGGCTTTGAGGTTCCCGCCGCCTCGGCTCCGGCGCTCCGGGGGGGCGGGGCCTGGCGGTCGCCGCGCATGCCCTGTGCTGCCCTGCGCCGCCGGGGAGGCGGGGGCGACCCGCGCCGCGGCGGGGTGTGAGGGCGCATGCTCCGGAAAGCCGTCCGCCGGAGGTCCAGAGCGCCCCCCCCATCCCCGCGGAGTGAGAGGTGTTTGGGCTTTGTTAGCCACTTGTGGTCCGAGGGCGCACGGGTGCAGGCAGAGCGGGTTCTGTATAGCCCCCCGCCCCCCCAGGGGAGAAGCATGTCCTGTGGTCTGAATGGGCTTGAATTTGCCAGTTGAAGTGGGGCCTTCAAATCTTGATTAAGATCTTGACCAATTCCATTTCGGTGCCTCCAAAATCCTGCAGACCCAGAGATTATAACTTGGGGCCTGTGATCGTCAAACCCAATTTTAATGTGGGATGTTGTGTTTACGAAAGGGTCAAAACTTTGACCAGATTCTCAGTTAACTTCAAAAGAGTGAACTTCCAGTTAGGGTTTGGAATCGGACGCCTAGAGAGAGGCCCTTTTCCCTCTCCGAATGGTGTGTGGAGAGTTCACGGAGGGTGTCTGAGGGTTCACCGGTCCAGAGCACCTCCCACAGATGCTCAGGAGGCTTAGATAGATAAAAACAATGCGTTTCCACTTTCGCTTTATAGATGAGGAAGCTGGCGCTGGGATTGAAGGGCCTAGCCCAGGATTGCATGGAGCTAGATTTCCACATGGGCTTAGGTATTTTCTGATGTCATCTTTAAGGCATTTGCAAATTGTTCATGTGACAATGCTTTACAACTGTCCTCCAAGGGAAGGGGTCAGAGTGTTAGGTGGTGAGGCAGCCAGAGGCAAGGGAGAGCCCTTGTCTTACCTTACTTTGGGTCTGGGACCAGGTGAGTGCTCAGAAAATTACCACAGGATTAAGAAGACTGAAGCACAGGAACTGTTTTCCTTTGACAAATTCTGTCCTCTCTGAGACTCCAGACATTTGCCCTCCCATCGCTGTGTGTTAGGAGAGAACTGGAAAGAAAGGCCAGCTGGGCTCTGCCTCTGCTGTATCTTCTCCAGTTAGTTTCCTGAAAGGAAGACTGTCAGCTGCAGGGCTCCAGACAACCTATTATAGCAATGAGTTGTGTTGTCAGGTGGTAAGAAATTTATACCCCAAGGCTGAGATTCACCAAGAAACGGTAGTCACGGAGTGTGTTAAGGGACACCAGGCTCTTCCCCAACACTGCATGCAGCTGGCTTGTCTGATGTAAATGGCACTTTTCTTCGCCTTCCTGGAGGTTCCCATTGCTCTTTGGAGTGGACACAGCAGAAGCAGCAGTCGGGCAGTTAACATTTGCTTTGTGTGTACATCTTACAGATCTTGAACTGCGTGAGATAAATATGTGTACATACATACACATACCCATACACCCACCTCCTGAAACAGCAAGAGGGCAGTTTCCCTCGGATGGGCCAGCACACTGTCCTAGGCTTTGTGCATCCAGGAGACAGAGGGGGGCAACAAATGATGCTCTTTTATGCTTTATGGAAAGTACACACCCCATATTCTAAGTTTTCATTAGTTCTGTTAAATGAAGGCCAGCCCCATGCTGCCCCATTGCCTCCCCACAGGCCTAGGTGAGCACTACCCCTGGCCCTGGGTGAACCTCCTGCCCAGCATTCCTGGCCCCAGGTTCCTGGACTCCACGGGCAGCACACGGCTGAATCTAAGCAGTCTGCAGATCCTGTGTGCTGCCACAGGCCAATCGCAGTCCCTAGCTTGTTTTAGAAAGAGGCTTTTTACTGAAAATCTTGCAAGCCTTGCCGCTTTGAGGGCTGCTTGAAGAAGGAGCTGTGTGAGCAGCTGCCAGGAGCTGTTTGAAACTACAGTTAATTCAAAACTGTAGATGTTGAGCTTATGAAAAATGAACTCCAGGTACTTAATCTGGTTGAGGTTGCTCTGAGTAAAAAGGTGTGTACTTTATAAAACATGATTTCAGTCTGAGAAAATGCTCTTTCCAGGGATCATGGGTTTATATGTAGTTATGTCAGATGCACATTTTATGATTGTCTAGGGTGATGCAGCCTGAATTCCCTGTGAACTTCATAACCCTGTAGGGTAAAGCAAGCAGCCTTGGCTGACTCCTTAGAAAACAGGTGAGTGTTGTAAGCTGTCTAGGTTTTTGTAGTTTTTTGAGTGTTGGGTTGCTAAGATTTTGTGGACCCTGAGACAGATCTGTCCCATCTGAAAGGACCAAATAAATAAAACTGAAAACTGAGCTGGAAGTGTGTTGTAGTTGATAGCCCTTTGGAGGATTTGTTGTAGACTACATTTCTCTATAGGGTCTTCTCTCTGCAGAGAGTAATGTTTTCTAAATGGATATATGTTAAAAGATTGACTCTTGGTTTTATAAACATACTCCTTGCACTTAGGCAATAACTCAAAAATTGCTTTGGACCAGAAACCTCATTTTGTTGATTGAAGAAGTTTAGTGTATTTTTCTGCTGTGGCCCTTCATCTCGGGCCAGCTCATGTGCCTGGGTTGTTGGGAAACAGCAAGGTGAAATGAAATTTTTCTCATCCTGTTGGAGACTGTTTTACCAGCTTTTCTGACACATGGCCTTCAGACGCTGCAATATCAGACACTGAGGTCATCCAGAAAACCATCTCTGGGCCCATCAGTGAAAGCTGGGTTATGCCTCCAAGGGTCACATCACCTCTGGGTCTCAGCCCTGACAGCCATCACTGGAGTTCCTTCGGATGGACACAGAAGGCATCAGGGTCTCTCTCACCGTATGGGCCAGTTCAGGTCTATGACAAGAAGAATAAGGACTGTGATTTAAGAGGTGTTAAGAGTTTTGTTATTTTAATTATTTCACACAAGATGGAAGAATTAAAATTAAGTTACAGGGGTGTAAAGGTACATGGCCTGTGGCAAAAAATTGCATAGATGATAGCGATGAAATACAGCTACTTATCTCCATGTAATGTGTGAGGAAAGAAGCCCATGACAACCTGAGTAAGATAACAGTTCCCTTCCTAGGGATCAGACCACTGTGACTGGAGCAAGCTCAGTTTACCAAGGTTTTCCATAGATATCTGTGTCAGAAAGGTCGGGTTTTTGTATAAATGCTTAGCTGATTTGATGGGCCAGTATCCACAAGCCCTTGACCCCTCATGTGGATGCTGGCACCTCTGGGTCACAAAGGAAGCTGCTCCTGTCCAGAGCAGTGTCAGGGGCTCTGGCAGGTGGAGCTCAGGACCTCCGGTGACCAGCAGCACTGGTGTGCTGTCTCAGTGTTGAACTTGGTCAGCAGGTGCTGCACATAGCACTTGTGAGTCTTCTGCCCACTTTGGGGGACCGGAGGCTGCCTGGCCTGAGGATGCAGTCCTTGCAGGGCTCTTCTGCAATGTTCTCTGGCCCAGCAGCTCAGACCGCAGTGCCTTCCATCCTTCTGGTCTCTGCTGCCCCCTCCACGTGGACCCAAACAAGAATGGAGAGCCCGTCAGTGACCCAGAGCTACGCCTTCCATGGGGAACTTGACAGAATTGGCTGCTGTTTGTCACCTGCAGAATGTTTCAGCCAGGCTGGTCAGTTAAACAATGAAAGGAGATAACCAGGGGAAACTAGGCTCTATTCCAGTAATCTGAGTCTTGGCCCCGATGGGTGGGACTGCTCTCTGATTAAGGTCGCTTTCTAAATATTTAAGCATGGTGAAGTATTCTCCAGTCCAGGCTGTTTGTTGCCCTTTGCAAGCTGACTGCAGGATGTGTCCTGTAGCTGTACCATCTTCCTCCAGCTGCGTAAATGTAGGCGACCGTGATGGGACCTGTACTGTGGGTGTATTCTGGTGCCAGGTTTGGGTCACGCAGAGTCTCCCTGGGAAACAGAATCATTCATCGGGAAGATGTGTTCCTCATACAAATGCATGCACCTTGTTGCCAGAACATCCCGGCAGGGCAGCCACTGTGTAGAGGTTAGAGTGACTGCATCCTGAGCTGTTTGGCTTTTTTTCTTGAAGCCTTCTAAGAACAGTTCCTTGAACTGAAGAAAATCTTTTCTTTTTAATGACTTGGAATGGTGATGTAAAGGATGAAGGCAGAGAGGGAGGGTACAGCTGCCCTTGCCTGAATGGAACTGAGTGGGTAGCTCAGAACTGAATCTTTGCTATTCAGAAGGTGTATTTGGGTGTTTCAGATAATAGAGCAAAGTGCTGAGAAGGTTGTGAGGGCCTCTCCAAATTGGACAGTGGCCTGTTCAAATGGGGCATATTCCCATTGACGTCTGGGAGTGTGTGGCCTTAATGATGTTCTGTGTTCATACACTGAGGGTGGAGACTGGACGGCTGGCAACCACGGCCCCTCCCTCTCCAGCTGGCCCCCAGGGGTTGCCTTGTCCCACGCACCACTGCTCAGCTGGCTTACTGCCAGTGGTGAGGATGCACTGAGGGTGGACTGCCTGGGTCAGATCGCCCAGCCACGACTCCCAGTTCTGCTGTGCCTATCTCCCACTGATGGGGATAGCAAATCTGGTGCTGTTTGGCGCTGGGTGCGAGGCAGTGCCCAGGGGATGATGGGAAAGTCAGCTGGAGTGATGCTGTGCAGAAGGGACTCTGGGCTTGTAAGGCTGAGGTCCCCATGTGGAGTGCTGTGCTGGCCGTGGAATAATGTAGACTTGGCCCCATAGACAGCCAGCTTTGATACTCCAGTGTGACACAGCAGCCCTCCTGCAAATGTTGCATACGGGAGGCTTACTATTTAGTGTTTTGCAAAAGATATTTTACAGAGAAATAGAGGAATAAACACGAGCCTAAACAACAAAGCTGCTGGGCAGGTTTGGGGTTACGCTCATTGAAGCCAGTGAGGGGTGATGCCTCAGCCTCTGTTGCTATGCAAGCCGCTGGGTGGAAGTGCTAATAATGCATTATATATTTTTTATTTTCTGCTGTCGTTGGACAGCCTAAGAAAGGTAGAAGCAGCATTGCAAGCTAATTTCTTTTTCCCTGTCTCTCTGTCTCTAGAAACTTGAAGGGTCTAAGTGCAAAGGGCAGCTTTTGATTTTTGGGGCAACCAACTGGGACTTGATTGGTCGAAAAGAAGTGCCTAAACAGCAAGGTAGGAGAAGTGCTTTCAGAAAAGGTATGAAGCTACTACTTACTGAGCGCTTCCTGTGTCCTAGGTGTCCAGTGCAATTCTGGTGACCAGCTGCCAGGTAGGTCATCTTTTCATTTACAGGAGTGTTCAGAGAGGCCAAGTGACTTCCCTGTGGCTGCACAGCCACTCTAAAGATGGAGCGGGATTTGAGCCTGGTCTTGTGTGAGTCTCTCACTTTACAATTCTGACTTAAAAAAAGCCACATCCATTTAAGATGAACCAGAAAAAATACAAATAGCAGCTTCAAATGAGCATCAACACCTTTCCATCTTCTCATGTCTCTTACTTTGATTAAAATAAAGAGGCTGGTCCTGTGGAATGTCACAATGTCCTAAATGTCTGTCACAAGTCAGATGTCAAACTTGGTAGACATTTCAGAAGAGTCATGGTTGTTTGCCAGTTGCCGATTGTTCAAGGAACTGGCTTGACAGAGCCAGTAACAGTCTGGGGGGGTGGGGGGAGCAGAGAAGTCCTAAGAAATAACTTCCCCCAATGGCTTTTAGAAAATGAGTATCTTCCCCTCAGGAGAATACTGGCCCATCCCTGAGAAGTGGAGCTGGCACCTTGCCACGTTTTATGGCTTCTTGATTTCCTTTGGAAAGAGGCCCGAAGTACTTTCCAGCATCGCACAGTGAACAAATATTTGCACGCTGTCACTCCCAGCTCCTCAAGATGGGCGGTGGACAGTTTTACTCTGAAAACAGTAGGAGTCTCAGCAGTACTCAGGGTCCAGCTGAGTTAGAAATGGGCCTGAGCCATTTTCCTGTCGTGGAAAATGCCCAGCCTTCAGGGGCCTGTCTGCCTGGCAGCTGGTGTCCAAGGAACGCCACCTGGTGTGTGCTTACCTGCATCGTCCCTCAAAGCTGCTCTTGAGGTGAGGGGCCCACTTGCTCTTAAAGACCCTCTGGCTGAGAGGGGGATTAACTTCTAGAGGAGAGCAAGTGGCAGAGCCAGGGTTGGCACCTGCGGGTGTTAGGTGGGATGGAGCAGTGAAGCCAGGCCCACCCGTCAGTTACCACCTCACACCTGTGAGGACAGAGGATAGGGAAGTCACCTTGCGGCTCTCACGCTCTAGTTGAAGGAATTTTGCCCTAATGGCTAATTTGAAGAGTGCTTTTTGTCTCCCTCCTGTTCTGTCCTTGCTTCCCTGATTTTTCTCTCTCCAAATGAAGTTTTATGTAATAAAAAAAAAAGTCGTTCAGTATTTTAAAATATCTTTTGGCCCTCCATGGCCTTGCCATCAGACATGAAAGGAGGGAAGGGAGGGAGGATTTGTTTTTCCACTGGTGCCAAACTGAAGGGAAGAATGATTCTTTTTACCCCTACCCCCTGCCCTTTCTTTTCCAGTGTGTTCCCTCGAAGCCTGCCTTCCCTAGGGGTGAGCCCGTCAGCTCCACAATACTCGGCTCATGTACAGGACCCCAGAGTGACTCATGTTCTCTCCAGCTAGGAGAGAACCCCCGGGGGCTGCTGCCCGCCAGCCTGGCTGAGGAGCCCAGGACTTGGGCTGCTGGGCATTCAGTCTGACTGGGATCACTCTGATGGGGTTCCTGGGAAGCCAGGAAACCCCTGCCTGCCAGGAGAGCTTAGGGCACCCCGGGCGTTGGTGTTGATGGGGCTGCTGTAGGGGAAGGTAGTTGGGCAAATCAGAGCATCTCCTTGCCCGTGAGGCCAAGCTGGGCCGACTGGCACGGCTTTCCTGTCATGGCCCTTGGCGCTGTGTGTTCAGATGAGACGCCAGTCGTGCCACTGTTTTCTTGGCCTTCGTGATAAACAGGCCTTCACAGAACCCGGGAAGGCTGTTGTTTTTGGTTTGCTCTTTCCCAGGAAACTTGGTTTTCCTTAACACCTTTTAGCGTGGAGGAGCGTCCTTGGGTGGAACAGCTCAGGAGTGTCACTGTGTGATGTGGCTTGTCCTGACTGCTTAATACTGGGGGGGCCCTGGCTCTGCTGCCTAGCCAGCCCCTTGTACTGGTGGGGTGCAGGCAGGGTGGGGATTGGTGTTGAACAATTTTACAGATGCTTTTCCAGGGGAGCCAGGGAATTGGTGGAGAAATCATCCATTTAGTCAGTTCTTTATCCACACCAACCTGACACAGTTGATCTGGTAGCTGCTTGCATTTCAGAACAGTAACAGAGAGCACCAGTTGGAAATAATCAGAATTGGCCATGCCCCGGGCACTAATGGGCAGAGTGGGGGCCTTGAAGGGGGTGGCTGTTGCATCCTCCCTTCTGAGTGCCTCCTAACATTACCGAGTGCTCACTGCACACCAGGCCTTTGGGAGGCCTTCAGATTCACAGAGCACTCGTGTGGGCAGAGAGGGCTTTCCAGAGGAGGGATGCTTGACCCAAGGTTTGAAGAACAAGTGGGAGCAGGAAAGGGCAAAATACATGTGCAAAAAGGCAAGCGGGTCATGATGTGGCCAATACAGCGGGGCCCCTGAGAAAGGAGGAGACCAGGTGGTGGGAGCTGGAGTTGGGGGAGGGCCGTTGGTGGGGCCCCTCTGCCAAGGGCCTGATGGATGTGTACAGAGCGCAGGAATCCACTGCCAGCTTTCCCGTTGTGGGCCGTCCCCCACAATGGGGCCGTGGGAGCGATAGCACCCCATCTTTGGGCCACTTGGGCAGTGGCACCTGGGTCTGAGGTCCCTGGGCGTGGGGCAGAGATGGACGTACAGCCACATCAGTGTCCAGATGGCCGCTGACTCGGTCTGTGCCAGCTCTGGGGCTAGTTCGTTCCAGGAGGCCATGCAGTTTCAGAGGAGAACAGACTCTGGGTGGCTAGTGACATCTTTGGGGGTGTCCTTCACCCACCAATCACTGTGGGTGTTTGATATGCGTTCTTCTCGTTGCAGCTGCTTACCGCAATCTTGGTCAGAATTTGTGGGGGCCCCACAGATACGGGTGCCTTTCGGGGGTCCGGGTGCGGACAGTGGCTTCGGGTTCGTGCGCTGCCCATAGCCTCCTCATCACTACGGAAGGAAGGCTTTGGAGCTGGGGTAAGTACTGTGCTCAGCTGGGCAGGGGGTGACTTAGGCCGGTCCCCCTGGGCGGCCTTCCTCCTCCCATCTGCTTCTCAGGCTCTCTTGCCTTCCATGCAGCCTTCATTTCCTCTTCCTGATTTCCAGCCGGTCTTGTGTATCCCTGCCATGTGTTTGTACATAACCCCCTAATTATTAGAATCATCTTGAATAATCTTTTCCTGAATGTTCTGACTAAATCTGGATCTTTGTGATCTCGAAGTGCCTGCAATTGAACTCCTATTTTAGGCACACCGTCCCCCCAACAGTTCCCCTTCCTGCTTTGTGGCACAGTGTGACGTAAGAGCTGTGTTCTTTAAATACCTCTAGCTTTGATGACACGCCTCTGTGTCTCTACAGTTCTGTCCCTCCATTTCTGGGCATCACAGGTTTTGTGCTTGTGGCCTATTTTGTCTGTTTCTTATTATATTTCCCCGGACAGTCAAGGATATTTTTTCTGAGTCTATTTGCTTTCCCCACTGCTGGATTCCCTTGCCTGGGTCCTGGGAGGTTCCCGTCCTTGGCCTTTTAGCAGCCCTCCAATGTTAGTATCCCCTACAGAGGGCTTCCAAGCAGTGCCACCCGTTTCCTCTTCCAGATCATTAATCCAGGTATTGACTGAGGCTCAGTTTAGCCCCACACCCTCTGGTAGCTCCCGGACTTTTCCTCCAGCTGGGCATGTTGGCATTTGTCCCTGCCCTTTGTTTCTGGTCCCATGGCTGACTTTTAAGTCCATATGACTGCATTTTCATTTTGGTCCATTTGAACCATTTTTTGCAATTTCATGAGCTGCTGTACTAAAGTCCAAATATATTAACATCTGTTGTCTTCCCCGTACTTTGCTAATTTTGTAATTCTGTTGAAAAAAAGCTAACAAGCATGTCTGGCCAAAATTTAAACTGTATAGTTTCTTGATGACATGCTGACATCGCCATGATTTGCCTTTTCTCCTGGTTGGCACAGAGGTGTGTCCCTCCCCAACACTCCTCCTCCTCCGTGTTCCAGCACCGAACACGGCATTCTGTGTCAGAGTTCCCCCCACAGAGACCTTAGTTCTGATCTCTACTGAATTTCAGTTAACGTGGTGCTTTAAAAAGGTCCCTCATACTGAATACTGACCCGGGCAGGGAGTGAATGCTTCTGAAGGCCGTGCATCTAACTTGGCACGTCCCACCCCCTGGCAGAGATTGGGTCGTGTTCTGTAAGCGGAGTTGGCATTGCAGGGAGTGAAGAGCTTGTGGGGGTGTGACGAGCCCACTGTTGGCCACTCCGTAAGGCGGCGGGTATTGTCCAGCGTCCATAAACATTAGTGCTGCAGCACACCACTGCCCGTCAGCCTCTCGGGCCCCTTGCCTGCACTGACAAGCCACAGCCAGCACTTAGCTTCGCATTTCAAGCACCTTTCACAGTGAGCTCAGGCAGCTCCTGTTAGAAGCTGGTGTTTGCCTCTCCTGCCAGTGGACCGGAATCAAAGTATAATTTTGAGGGTGGTTTTCCTCATAAAACCAGAGGCTGTTACTTCTTCTCAAGCCCTCTCAGGACACCTGCTGCTCGTCTCTGTGGCTCTTGCTCCCGCCTTCCTGGTGACTCATTGTTGGGAAAAGGTGCAGTTACCCACCCCCCACCCATCACACAATTGCCCTGACTTTTTGGCTCTATAAAATCTTCAGAAATCTCCCAAACCATTCAGTTGCAACTGTGGCTTTTCTCCTGGCTTGCGGGATCCATGAGTGGCCCATAGAGTTGTTTGTTTTGGAACTACTGTAGCTTATGTTGAAAACTAGGTAAGGTGTGGGGGCATCCAGCCGCCTCCAGGCCCACCCAGAGCACCGCGTCTGCTCTGGGGCTGAGGAGCTTTGCCAGAGGGCTTGTGCGCTGCCGAGGATTCGTGGCAGGGGTTGGCCCATTCGGGTTGACTGTGCAGCTGGGGCCGCCCCAGAGGTGGACGGGCCCTGGTGGCAGGGCGGGCTCATGTTCCGAGCAGGTCCGTCTGCCCTTGGTCCACCGCCAGGGTCCGCGCGGTTGGGGTGGTCCCTTGGTCCACCGCCAGGGTCCGCGCGGTTGGGGTGGTCCCTTGGTCCACCGCCAGGGTCCGCGCGGTTGGGGTGGTCCCTTGGTCCACCGCCAGGGTTCACGCGGTTGGGGTGGTCCGCAGGAGGTGCGGTTGGGGTGGTCCGCAGGAGGTGCGGTTGGGGTGGCCCGCAGGAGGTGCGGTTGGCACTGTTCTGTGACCATCGTTCACCTGGCAGATGTGAGAAATGACGGGCAGAAACCAAATGGGCCATGGTGATTAAACACGTGTGGGGCAGGTGTCAAAAATGGTTACTCTTAAAATACATCTTCAAGTGGAGGGAACGAGGGACTTGTCTGGCAGGTACTGTGAGAAGTGACAGCTGAGTTTCCGTGAGTTTGTCTGTCATGTGCAGTGTCCAGGCCAAACCTAGCTTTCCTTCCGTTTCCCCCTGGTGGCAGAGAACTTGCGAGAGTTCACGTGTGGGTCCCGGCTACCGTCCCAGAAAAGGGGTCAGAGGGGGAAGTAGGTGGCTGCTGGCTGGCTGCTGCCTGCAGAGCCCTGTCTTGGGAGGGCACCGTATAGCTTAGCCGGGTCACCCGACCCCATGGGGGCATGCCTACGGCGGCTGGCCAGTGACCGAGAGGCTGGAGCTGGCCTTTCACCTTGTTCTTGGGTGTGGGATTCGGAGAGCATGTCTGCTTGCCTCCTGAAGCCACCCTGACTCCTTCCCACTTCCTCTTGCTCTTACCTACAGGTCGAAATGAGAAGGGGCAGCTGGGACATGGCGATACCAAGAGAGTTGAAGCCCCCAAACTCATTGAGGGTCTCAGCCACGAAGTGATCGTGTCTGCAGCATGTGGGCGGAACCACACCCTGGCCTTGACGGGTAAGGGACCACAGTTTTCTTAGAAACTTTGCAAGAGGCCACACCCTGGGCAGTGGGGTGGAGTGTTCCTGGGGCTGTTGGCGACGATCGGAAAGGTGCCCCCGAGAGCTCAGTGGGTAGCAGCTTGAGGGTGTTGAGAGCCTGGGCCCTGGGCATGGGAAGCCCAGCTGGCAGCAGAGGCCGGGCCAAGCCCTGGGTTCCTCTGCAAGCTTCCCTGTGTCACCACCTTTCAGAGTGCTTTGTCGCTTGCGTTCTTGGCAGAGGAGCTTTTTTTATTGTTTTGGAGCCTTTTGATTCCAAATCTGGTTCAAAACCCTCAGTATTAATTTCCCATCTGTGGTAATGTTCCTCCAGAAACGGGTTCTGTGTTTGCATTTGGCGAGAACAAGATGGGGCAGCTGGGCCTTGGCAACCAGACGGACGCTGTGCCAAGCCCCGCGCAGGTACTGCTTCTGCTGATGGGTGGGCCTTTGGGTTTTCTTTGCTTTTGTGTTTGATTTTCTGGGATGAGACTGGGTAGTTCTCCCAGTTGTTTGAGAATCTCTCTTCAACAGGAGAGCTAAATAATTTGAGTGGACTTCACATGTTACAGTCTTCAAAACAGGCTTAATTAATGTATGTTCACAGTTGAAAAACATCCTGAAAACACTTTCTGAATGGAGTAATTTACTTCAGAGGCCTTGTTTTTAAGCCTATTCTGTTCCAGAGAAAGTGAGAAATATTGTATGGGTGTGGCTTTATCTGCAAATACTTTGAGTTTTGGCCTTGTGTGAAGTCACTTGCCAGATGCCCAGAATGCAAATAGGAAGGAGTTAGGTAGTTTCTTACTCCTGAGAACGAATGGTTAAGTTAGAGAGTAGGATTTGTACCTAAAAAGTGGACTACTGATGTAAGGCAGCAGAGTGCTAGGGAGTCTGATTAGCAGCTTAATGATGAAGAGGGGGACTCTGATTTCTTGGTCTTAAAAAAGAGACAGTGGCCAAGCTCATTTGTGGTTTGAAGGATTTTCGAAGTGTCCCTTTCTGTCTGCTGAGTGCTGTGCCCTGGAATGCACAGTTCCCAAAATAAGCAAAATCACCCTTACAGGGTCTGGATTCACACACCCCAAGTCCAGTTGGAGGGTCGATCTCCCGTTAACTTCCAACTGTGAACCATTTTTTTCTTTCTTGCTCACTCCCTCAGTTAAAACCGGTTGGTAGTTAGGTGTTGTGCAGAGGTGCAGGAAAATGTCCTGCAGTTCATTGTACTGGTTGGCAAAACAACTTATGGGGAAAAGGCCTTTCTTTTAAAAGTTGGGGCTGCACTCGTGACCATAGTGAGATTTGGGAGCTAAGTGTCGTTTGGTTTCTACTTAACTCACCCCCACACCCAGCATTCGCTGGGCCCCAGGATGCATGAGGTGCAGTGCTGGGCATTTCAAGGGATGCAAAGACCAGCAACAGCATTTACCCATCTGGGAATTTGATGCTATACCAGGACAGTGGGGGCACGAGGGTGTTTTTTTACACGCATTCTAAGCGTTTGCCTTCAGGATTGTTGAGTTCATTACATTTCTTTTGTAGTTAATTGTACACCAGCCTGCAGAGAGGTAGAGCCATTTTATCAATCTTCTAAAAAACAGTCTGAAAGTCTACTGTCTTGTCTTTTCAGATAATGTACAACGGCCAGCCAATTACCAAAATGGCCTGTGGGGCTGAATTCAGTATGATAATGGACTGCAAAGGAAACCTCTATTCCTTTGGGTGCCCTGAATATGGTCAGCTGGGTATGGAATTACATTTTTTAAAAGCTCTGTAGTCTGTGTATTTGGAACCAGAAGACAGTGTAGAACTGCACACACGTGTTAGAAATGTGGGTAATTGATGGCAGATAATAGCCTTGCTCCATTAAGTGGGTCTCCTGTTTAGTGGAACAGCATGTCATCACTCACAGGCTCCTGGAGTTTAGTGACGCAGGCTTAATGAAAAAGGCAGGGCTTGAGTCTGACAAGATTCCTTTTTCTGATTTGGGAATTCAGTTAGATATTGAAAGGATTTCAGAGCTGTAAGAAGGAAAAAAAAAAATCAAACCACCTTCATTCAGTTCCTTTGTTGGAAGTGAGAAAATGACGCAGGTGAGCAGTGAAGGGTTTGAAGCCCTGGCCTAGGCGAGCAGGCACACAGAGGAGCCGCGACATGCACAGGTGTCATCCCTAAGCTGCACTCATCCAAAAGCACATTGACTTATGTCTCATTGAGTAGAAAAGAAAACCTCAGAAAGCGCTTCTCATCAGTTCCGAGTGAGTGGAAAATATCTCTATCCTGATTTTACAAGGTCTCCATTTTCTTTTCCCACCTGACACCAAAGTGTTATTTTTCCTGCGCCTTCTGAGTAGGAGGTGAGGCGTGGGCGCCCTCTTCTGGCTGCCTAGCTGCACGCCACGCAGATCTGTGGCAGCCCCCGGATCTGGGTTGCTGGGTCTCCACGTCAGTAAAGCCGGCAGATGGAAAGACTGTATAAATAGAACGAGAAGCATCTCCCTGGACTTAGATTTTAGGGAACAGTGACTTTGTGAAACTAAATATACCTCAAGTCAGAAATGAATAAGAACAGCTCCTTACGCACATTCATTGTTGGTTGCCAGGGAGTTGCCAGACTGTTGGAGGCACCGTTTCCATGGCCACAGGCTCTGGTGCCATACCCCACCCTGGGCAAAACACCGGAAGTGTGTTTCTGGCCTACTTCCAGAAACGGGTGACTTGCCCTGCTGCCTGTGGCGCCCAGGATGTGCGCACAAGCAGCTCGTCGGGGCAGGCCGCTTTTCCTTCAGGGAGAAGTCCGTGATCCCAGCACTCACGGAGCGGTACTGTGTACCAGCCACCTTTCGAGTACTTCACACAGAATCTCGTTCGCTTTGTCCTACTCACTTGAAGGTGGCTTGAGAAATTGGCTTGGTTGATATTCATGGAATCAGTTACTCACTTCCCAGCTTACTTTGAAAACTGTTTTCAGTCTGACTGTCCAAATCCAGAGGGATCTGTTTTAGAATCAGAACATCAGCGTGACCTTGACAGAGTGTGTCGCCAGCCCGCATGCCCGCCCCCGTTCTTCACCGCACATTTGCTGGGTCAGGCAAGGCAAAGAAGGGAACTTGCCCTTTAATTCTCCTAACATTTAGGTCATTGGTGATTTATAAAAAGGTATGTCTGGTATTGTGTGTGAACTTTTCTGTGCAAGCCTGGCCTGTCTAGGGCCTCCTAGAGGCCCCCAGGTTGGGCACAAACATACTCTATAAACCACTGGATCAGTAACATCCAACTTTTATGACTGCAGCCACAGTAAGAGACGTGGTCTACCTTGCAACCAAATCTGAATGTAAAAGCACAAAGAATTTTCACAAAACCCTTATTATAACTGTCCTTGGGTGTTTTCATATTCTGTGTCAGTGTTTTTAAAAAATGATTTGTTTTAACCCACAAAATCGATTTCATGACCAACTAATTGGAAGGCTTCCTTGGTCAACAAAAGTGCCCTGGTGAGGCCCCAACTGGCCAGGTTGGAGCAGGTGCCCGGCTGTAGCCCACTGCTGACTGTTGATGGCTGGCTCTGTGGTCGCTGCAGGACACAACTCAGACGGGAAGTTCATCGCCAGGGCGCAGCGGATAGAGTATGACTGTGAGCTGGTGCCCCGGCGAGTGGCCATCTTCATCGAGAAGACAAAAGACGGGCAGATTTTGCCGGTCCCAAATGTGGTTGTACGAGATGTGGCCTGTGGCGCAAACCACACGGTAAGGCTTGAGTGTGTCCGACTTTGATTCTCACCTCCTGAGCCTCACGGGAGTGGATGAGGTGCACACCAGTGTCCCGGCACTTGACTTTGGCCGGGAGCTGACCCCAGGTGGCCTTGCCATGTTGTTCTCCTCCCAGGGCTTCACACCATTCATTTGGCCTCAGGGTTAGCTCTTCGTGAACAGCTTTCTCTGTAACTTCTGCAGGCCCAGCTGAGTGGACAGACGTTCTGGGTTGGGATTACGTGATCAGTGTTTTTCTGGGTAGGCTTTTGTCAGACGCGTCATGGACATCTTTCTAGGTCAATAGACACTATATCCCATACTAGGGGTGCTGAATAGTTTTTAGTCGTGAAGGTTGTTTCCTTAGAAGGCACTTTATTTAAGTGGCAATACAATTTTTCTTTCTGTGCCTTTCCATATGAGTTGCTTGCGTGTGGTCATTTTGTCTGCTGAGTCGAGCTTGGTTCTCCTCTCTTGCAAGCACTGGCCGGGCGCCCTGGCATCCCGCCGTGGGCACGGCTCTTCCCCTGGAATCTTCCCTGTCTGGGACACAGTGACTTGGCCCTGGGAGATTTCAGTTCCTTCTAGTGTAAACTCCGTGGTTCTCTTCTGTACAGCACAGTCAGGGGAAGTGAAGTTAGATCTTCTTTAGGCCTCTTACATCAAAATGTTTTCACAGGTTGTGCAGTCACACGGTTCAGACATTAACATCAAGGATGCTGTGAAGAAAAGAAGATAGCTTTTAAATTGTTGAAATGTCGATGTGGCCAGATGGAGGTCACCTGTGAACATGGGTGGGGAAGTAAAGAAAAATCCAAGGCAGGCAGGCTGGCCCGTCTCCTCTCTTCCCTCGTTCTGCAGTTTAGTGAGTATTATGATAGGGACGTGAGCACATCAGCCTGCTCTCTGGAGACATAACCCTCTTGCTTCTGATGAGGAGAAGGAAAAGACGTGTGACTTAAAAAAAAACAATTAAGAATGGAAAAGTCCTTGGTAGAGGAAACAGGAAACGTCCTTGTATAGCTGCCCCTGCTCCTGTCACCTCTGCCGGTTGGAGGCAGGCGGGGCTGCCTCCAAGTGTTTCTGACCCTTCACCATCAGGTTCTCTGGAACAGAAACACGACAGATGACCCCTGTTGTTGGTAGGCCTGTTCAAACCCTATGTTTTCTCCTTGCAGCTGGTCCTGGACTCCCAGAAGCGCGTTTTCTCCTGGGGCTTTGGTGGCTATGGCCGCCTGGGCCACGCTGAGCAGAAGGATGAGATGGTTCCCCGCCTGGTGAAGCTGTTTGACTTCCCTGGGCGCGGGGCCACTCAGATCTATGCTGGCTACACCTGCTCCTTTGCCGTCAGCGAAGTGGGTTAGTAATTTCCTCCATCTGGGCTGTGGAACGGAGGTGGCCAGAATCGAGCATGGTTTTTCCTCCCTGGTACGTGAGTGCTCCAGTGGGGAGCCACGTAGCCATGGTCCTCTTCCCAAACGGGGCACCTCAATTTCATTGATTTCCAAGTGATACTTTTGTTAACAACCCTGCTTTGTCGTCTCTGGTGCTAAGTATCTTGTATAGAGTGTCCTGACCCTCTTGCCTTTCTCACTGATGTTGCCGAATGTGAGACTTCAGCTATTGAGATGTCTGGTCACGTGGGAACATGTTTGTTTTTCTCCAGGCGGTCTGTTTTTCTGGGGGGCCACCAACACGTCCCGTGAGTCAACCATGTACCCGAAGGCTGTGCAGGACCTCTGTGGTTGGAGAATCCGGAGCCTGGCTTGTGGGTAGGTGGCAGGGTCTCCTGGGGGAGCGGCACATCTGTCCCCCTCCTGGGCGTGGTGGACACACCTGGGAAGTGCTGCATCCTTGAGAGTGTTTTGCTCACCCCATCAGGGCACTGTATGCACCGAGTTCAAGGGCAGGAGAGGTGGTGAGGCTTGTTTCACGGCCTTTGTGGGAAGAACCTGAAGGTCTTTGTTCTTCAAAGGCCGGGTGTGCCCTGCCACTTTTGCCGCCTCAGAGTCACTCAGTGGGACAGGGAAGGCAAGTAGTGACTCCACAGCATCTTACTACGCGGGTGGGCAGTGACTGCAGTGGGGTGAGGGGACTTGATAATATGGGTGACTGTAGTAGCCACACTGTTGCTCATGTGAAGCCTCCATGAGATTGTATGTCAGTGATACCTTAACTTGAGAAACTCCTCCCGAGAGTGATTGCTGGTTAACAATCCTGTTGCTCTTGCATTGTCCTGGCTTAACGTTTATGAACAGCACTGTTTAGAAGGCAGTATATTTCTCCTTTTTCAGTGAGGTGCTAACTTTGAAATCATGTGGCTAAGTCATCAAAGCTGCAATCTTCAATGAAAGTGAGCTTCATATTAAAAATATACACATTAAAGTATATAACCACAAAAAAAAGTTACTCGGTGGGAAACGTGATGGGATTTCAGTTACTCTGACACTGGGAAGAAACTACCCAAGTCAGTGGTTTTCGTTTTAATTTTGAGGACACTTTGTTGAGCTGTCTAGTAAACTCGAAGAGTTTGACTGCGTTAATGGGCTGCTGGGCCAAGGGGTAGGCGCCCTGCCCAGGTTACTGTCCCTCCCACCCCCTGTGGACTGAGCTTGCTTTCACTTCCTCCTGAGTGGGACTCTCCTTTTCCTGCTGCGTGTGTTCACCAGTAAAAGGACACTTCTTCCCGACCCCTCTAGAGTCCCGGAACCTGGACTGGGGTGAGGCGGGAGGGTCCGGGCCCTGTGGTGCCCGACACTAAGGGCTTGCCATTGGGGCCCGCGTGGGATGGTGGTCAGGGTTCATCAGAAATGGTTGCCTGCCCTGTTACTTGGACCTGAGTGGGTCTTGGATATTTTAATGAGATGCACTTGACTTCGGTGCCAGACAGTCCTATGGTGCTCCTGAGCATGTAGCCCCCGGGAAGTGCGGGTGGGGGCCCGGGGTGGGGCGGCCGGGGGCAGCGCTGACAGCGTCTGCCTTTCTCCAGGAAGAGCAGCATCATCGTGGCCGCAGACGAGAGCACCATCAGCTGGGGCCCGTCGCCGACATTCGGGGAGCTGGTAAGCTGGGGCCGTGTGCCGAGCGGCCGAACTCCACCCGGGCCCTCTCGGACCGCCTCCTAAAGTCACGCAGAAGCACGTGGGCCTTTGGCTTTCTGCCCAGTTGTATTAAGGTCTGCAGTGTTCGCCAATCTTTGGGCCACATCCACTTTTTCCGGGGTGATTCCATGCCCATCACATAACTAAAAGGCCTTTCTGTCCACATTGTAAATGTGGAATCAGGTGGTTTCAGATCCCTTTCTTGGAAACCTGTACTTGTGGTGTGACGGTGACAGGCAGGCAGCAGTGCGTCTGCCTCCCCCTCCTGGAGGGCTCACATCAGGAGTACGTGTCTTCTGGTTTTCCCCAGGGCCTCAAAACCTTTCTTTTTTTTTAGCCCAGGGGGCAGCGGGTGTGCTTCAGGGCGGCATGCCTCCAGGCCAGCCGCAGGTCGGCTGGGACTCTTCTCTCATTTTCCCTGCATAAGAACCCATGGCCCTCAGACTCTCACACAGGCCGGGCCGCCCTCTGCCGGACGTCTGGTCCTTAGGTTTTGATGCTCAGGGGGTCACTCACGTCTCATTTCTGCCTCAGGAGCAGCTGGGCTATGGGGTGTGTCCTGGCAGTACCCCAGTTCTAGCTGGGACTCGATCCTCAGCCTAATTCTACTGTTAATTTCCTACCAGGAATGCTGTTTCCCTTCCTCCAGCTGTCCTCCTCGTGGGCAGAAGCTGATGGGGTTGTGGAGGGGAGGGAGGGAGCCTCCTCGGTCCCTTGAAACCTCCTCCAGGACTGGAGGGGAGGCGTCACGTGCCTTTTCTCAGGGATCTGCACACACCTTCAGTCGGGGGCTTCAGAGGAGCTCCCCATCAGCAGACAGTCCAGGTGGCCGCCTCAGAGGGGCCCATGGGGAACCTCATGGCCCAGCTTTTATGGATGTTCTTGCAGAAGGACGGATAGATGTGTTTTAAGGCCTACCAGAAATAGACTGAGTACCAATTTTGAAACCAGTGGGAGTGAGGGGGACTTGTTGGGCAGCCTCTCAGGTGAGGAGACGGTTTGCATCTTGGAGGAACTGCTCACTTTATGGGAAAGTGTCACTGTATGGAAAGGTGGGAAGTGTGGGGCCTGTGGGCTAATGTAGGTGAGAAGGGAAGCCCCACCTCCGTGTAGCCTCCTGTTTGAGCCGAGGGGTCTGGTGGCCTTGCACTTGCCCATCTCCATGCTTCTCCATGTGGTCCCAAACGGTTCCCCATCAGTCTTGTCTGTCTGGTGCCCCGGGTTAACAGCAGGCGGTGGTGGTTGAGCCTGGAGATGGCCCAAGGGACTGAGCAGGCCTTCCCTCCTCCACCACCCTGTCGGCCCCTGCCCATGAGAGGACTCTTGTATTAACTCCCTGGGGTTCCATTTTGTAAAGGCTTCAATGTCAACCACCTTTTCTGTATGCTTCCCAAAGTGCTTTTTTCCTCTTAATGTTTAGTCAGAATATTTGCTCATAGTTGACTTAACCACTCCTACAAAAGAGGCAGAAACTTTGAGCAATCTTGGCTTTTTTTTTTTCCCCCTAAGTTTCCTGTTTCCTCCTCCTGACTTCCCAGGGGATGGTGGTATATGCCAGACTGTAGGGTAGGTACATAGAGAGCAGCGTTCTTGTGCCCTCCTGAGGGCTGCAGCTGCCATTTCTTCTGCACTCAGGTTGGGGCTGTCCCCCCAGTAACACCGCCCAAAAGGCATCCGTTAGGCATAAATCCCGCACGCTACTGGTCAGTGCCACAGGCTTCCTTGAGACAAAAACTGATCAGCTGTTGGCAGCACCTTCATGGATAAGTGTCACCCACTGGCCTGGCCCCCGGTTAATGGGAGGCCAGAAACATTGCCGCCTCGGGGACATGTCGCAGCAGTCCCCAGTTCAATGTGTCCCCTTTTTGCCTCACCAGGGCTACGGGGATCACAAGCCGAAGTCTTCCACTGCAGCTCAAGAAGTGAAGACGCTGGACGGTGTCTTCACAGAGCAGGTGAGCGAGAAGCGAAAGCCCCGACAGCAGAGAGTAACGTCGTGCCAGATCCCAGCTCACCTTCCTGCGTGTGGTTTTTGCAGCCCATTGGAGTCCTCTCTGACATCTTGGGCAGGGTTCCTGCTGCCTGGGGCTAGGGTGTTCTGATGGGAGCGAGTCATCGGTAGGAGCAGGTGCAGAGGCTTGCTGGCCAGATCTGACCACTGTCAGCTGGAGGGAGGAGGGCCACAGTCCAGCCCCACAGCGGGTTTCCTCTGGGGGCAGGTGCACAGCTCACGTCTGCTCTGTACCATCACCCAAACTCCACGCCATGAAGAAACCATGGGGCAGATGGTGGGCGAAGCTCCTGCTGTCAGGTCCACCAGGCTGCCAGCTCTCGACTGCCAAGACAGATGGGGCATGTGCCCTTACTCAAAGCAGGATCGTGGTCGAGGGGTGGAGGGGACAGGAGCAGGATCTCTGTGTCCCTGCCACACTCCAGTGACAGTGTTGAAGCTGTGCTTGCGGGGGGACTCCCTCCCGTGGCACCGGGAAGGCTGTGGTTGGCAGGGCATTAGTGACAGGACACATGGACACTGGTGGTCTTTAGTGAAGGGCTTTTACGTGCTCATCAGGAGCCCTCTGTTTTGCCCTCCATAGCGCCCTTGTTTGCCAGCCCAGCTCACTAGTGTCCTGCTGTCCACCTTGTCCTCCTCAGCTCCTTTGTGCACCAGGGCACCCAGGCACCCTTGCACACTCAGTGCTGCTTTGTTCCTCCAGGTCGCCATGGGCTACTCGCACTCCCTGGTGATAGCGAGAGACGAAAGTGAGACCGAGAAAGAGAAGATCAAGAAACTACCAGAGTATAACCCCCGCACCCTCTGACCCCGGGGTCATCTTCAGCTCCACAGCTCGCGCGGCAGCTGTCATTTCCATGTGCACTGGGACGGGAAGTCAAACGAGGAATTTAAAAAAGCAAAGGTTGACCGAAGGTGCATTTTTGTTAGACTCCCTGAGGTTCCGTTTTATAAGTGATTCAACGTCAACTACCTTTTCTGTATGCTTTCCAAAGTGGTTTTTTCTCTTAATGTTTAATTAAAATATTTGCTCATAGTTGATTTACCATTCCTACAAAAGAGGCAGAAACTTTGAGCAATCTAGGTTTTTTTTTTAAGTTGTTTTTATTTTTCTCCCCATCCTAAATACACTTCTCAAAATATCCCATTCCACTTGTAATTAGCATTGTGACCCAAGTGGGTGCTACCTGGGAGAGGAATCACTGTTTACTCAGAAAAAGAAAAGGTCCCATAACTTCCTGGGAACCGGCAGCATCTAGGCAGAGACAGTCCCTGGTGGCAGATCTCCGTCCAGAATCACGCCCTCTCGCTTCGGAAGCCCCCAGGTCACCTCCTTCCTGCTTTTTCCTTCTGACTGGCTGAGGCTTGCGTTTTGTTTTTTTTCCCCTTGACTGCTTGTAAGCCCCACTGCCTTTTGGCTGCGACATTAATAGAATCTGTCATTTCCCCCCTGGTGGGGGCTCTGGGGTCTGTGTTTAGCCATTTATATCTACTTTAGCTGTAAAAGTCCAAATGAAAATCAGGTGATTCGGGAACCAGTGGGGACTTGGGGGCGGGCAGACGTGGGGACGACGGATCTGGTTCAAGATCCAGCTCAAAGGCTCCTCGCCAGCACTCCCCGTAGAGATGGGTCAGCCAGCAGTAGGAGGTGCGTTCTGGAGGCCTTGCAAAGAGGGACCAGCCCTGTGTGTGTGAGCCGCCTTTGTGCTTCTGTCTGTTCTCCCCATCGGCTGGATCCTGCAGGGCCAGGCCCAGTCTGTTTCTGAGACTCGGGTTCCTGTTCTGTTCACCCAGCTGTCTGGTGGAGTTTGCTTGGCTGTGGTACCAAATCGCTGGGATTACGAAGACATTCCCCTTCCCCCCCGTGTCAGCACAGATGCTGTGACTGCCACTGCCACCCCGACTCCCCGCCAAGTGCCCTCTGCCTAAGCTGGTCACCGGCGTGAGGCTGCGCCGCTCCACATGCGTTACGAGGTGCCTTTCCTGGAACCCTCCTCTCGCTTGGACCCAAGAGAATGCGACAGCTCTGGCTGGGGCTCTTGGTTTCGAGAGGGTCTGGACTGGTTTGGGTGCTTTAAAATAGATTTCTTAGTTCAGTGGTGCTTATGGGGGAGAACGGGGATAGACCTTCAGTGTGAGGTGGGGTGGATGGGAAAGTGAAGCATTAGTCTTTTTATTTTTGCTTTGCTGTTTGTTACTGCTTATCATTGTCTTGATGTTAAAATGCCAAAAATGATCTAGTCATTGTTGCTTTTTTCCCTACTCGTCCCGCTGCTGCTCCTTACAGCGGCTTCTGCCTTTTTGGGCCTGTAGCAGTATCTGTCCCTGCCAGCCCCAAGGCATTGCCTGCAGAGATGGACCTGCAATCTTTAAGATTCAGTTTGACTTCATGCTCATCTCTACTGTCCTGTGTTGGGTCCATAGTCCAGGGGAGAAGCTTCTGCAGTTGCAGATCTTCCTAATTTGTCCAAATCACCCCACAACCACCATCTCTGGCTCAAGCTTCCATGTGCGGAGTCATCTGTTTCCCTGGACAAGTCTCTCCTGGCATGGGGCTTGGGCGTGTGCTGCTTGCAGCCCCCCGTGGCTCAGGTGGTCCCTCAGGCTGCGCCTTGGCAGAGCTGCCCTCGACAAAGCAGGGCTTGGTTTCCATGTCCTTGTGGACCAAGCCAACGCCCCCGCCAGCCCGCCCTAGAAGCCCTTGCCAGGACCTGGAGCAGAGGGATGCGCCTTCCAAGGGAGGACTTCCCTGTTCTCTGCCACAGCCACTCCTTTTGGCCTAGAATTAAAAAGTAAACTAATGGGGGAGCCCCTCAGGACAAGGAGTTGGGGGGTGATCCTACACTCCGAGAGAGATGAAGCAGCCCGGACTGGGCACGGGTGTGCTCTAGGCTGACCCTTCGGGCGTGTGATGTCTTCCGGCTCCAGAAGGGGAGTTTGAAAGAGGAGGCTTAGAGTAAAGGGAGATGTAAGAAGAGGTGGTGATTTGGTCGAAGGTGCCTGGTTTAGTGCTGTAATTGTCTTATTTTTTTTTATATATATATATTTCTTGGAGTAAACATTTTAAATAAATGACATCATTGTTTACTCTGTTTTGGCTTTTGCACTTCTTTTTCAGTAGAATGAACATAAGAACAGCTCTGTATCAACTCCCTGTAGGGCCCCCTCTCCCCCCCAGCTGCTGCCCAAGCTGGGGCCCCCACTAATGGGCTGTTGGAGTGAGGTGGGCCCCAGGCAGCGGGGCATTTAAGCTTCTGGGCTTAATCCTGGAGTTCAAGGTGAGCGGAGCTCTTAGCTCTGCCCCTGGAAGTGTGGGGTCCTTGGGGGAGGCTGCGGGGCCTCGCTTGCCCAACTCAAAAGTGGAGTATTTTAGGGGGCGCTCCGAGAGAAAGGTGAGATCAGGCATGGAAAGTGGAACAGTGGTGCATCTGTGTGCCCAGGAACCAAGTAGTCTTGTTCCCCACTCTCCCGAGCCAGCTCTTCAGAAGGGAAGTCACCACTGGTAATGTGCCGGTTCAGACCCGGGTTGGCCCTTACTGGCAGTGTGGCGAGGTGCCCGCCAGGGGGCGTCACGAGCCCAGTTGTGTGTTCAGACGACATGTTCTGTTTGCCTGGGCTGACAGCTGCTGCTCCCCGGTTGCTGCTCTAGGCCGACATGGCTAAACTCTAGACTGCACAGGCCATCAGCCCCAACCTGAGCCATCAGCACGGCAACATACGTCACTATTTGTGGAGCCTCTGGGATGCCGGCTGCTGTTTTATCAGACCATCCCCTCCTGGTAGGCACTGCCGCGGCCCCAGCCTCCTCGAACACTTGGAGCTCCCCACCCGCAGGAGGAGGGACTGGGTGGGGACGCAGCGCTGGTTAACTCATTTTCTTTAGTAGTATCATTGTGTGGCTGTTAACGCGAATAGGCAGACAGATGGAAACAAGCAGCTTTGGGTCCTGGAGACTTAAGGCCTAGTGAGAGTCCCCCGAGGCCTGCCCCTGCTGCCCCTCAGAGAGGGTCTACCTTGGAGACCAGAATGCCACCTGCACCACCTCCCTTCCCCCATCCTGGAGTCTCACCTAGTCAAGCATCTGGGTCTAGTTTGTTTCTGCTGCCAAAACTAGAGGATTCACATATCCAAATCCAACCACTTGCCACTATATACAAAAGATACTAAGAACGAGGGAGGGACAGTGACTCAGCAGCCTAGTCCCTGCTGTTCCCACCACTCCTCAGCCAAGGGGGACAGCCTGACCACAGGTGTCCCAGCGCCCTGCTTTCCATCCTTAGCTGTTAACTCTTCCCCCAGAACGAGGCTGTGGCCAAAATGCATTCAGAGCAGCTAGAGCTTTAATGGGTACCTAGTAAATACTACTCAGCTGAAGACGTTTTCCATCTTTTCCTGTGGGGTTCAAGCTGGCAGCGTCCATCACCCCCACTGGCTCCTGAGGGGCAGGTGAACAGGGTAAGGAAGGTGTAGTGCCTTGACTTTCTAGCCCCAGATGGGACTGGGAATTGGAATACTGTTGAGTGGTGATGGCTGGCCATTTGTGCTGTGGCGGGGCTGGCAACACTAGGCAGGGAGCTAAGGCACCATTCTCCACCATTTGAAGGCAAAGGGGACCTGGCAGATGTTGGCACAAGCGCAGAAGTCTCCAATCTCAGTCAGGTAGCAGTCAAAGTCATTAATGAACGTGCACTTGAAGCCCTGGGGCTCCAGCAACAGGCAGATGTTTTCTTCAAGCAGCACATGCTCTCAATCTGGGGCCCAAAAGGCTTGGGGATGCCTAGGTTCTTGTCCATCACCACCATCTGCAGCTGTCAAGAGGACGGGCAAGACCTACATGGGGCAGAGCCATGGGAGAGAGCCCCCGACCCTCCTGCGAGTGAGGAATGCCACTGGGTTCAGTGCAAGGGAAGCCCAGCTACCTCTGTGTGGCTGGGCTGGAGCAGGGAGAGCAAGACCCCAGCACCGCTCTGCATGTCTGTGCTTGTGCAGACACCACTAGTCAACCGCAGAGCAAAATCTAGCACTTCTGCCTAACCCTCCAGTGGCCCCTGGTATATTTCTCACTTGGGTGACTTACCCGGTGCATTTCTCTTAATCTGGTTTTTTAGTCTGGTTTGTGCCATGGTCTTGCCTACCTTTCCAGGAAGGTGCGCCTACCCCCAGCATTGCTTGTTGACTTCTATCCACATGTCCCATAGCACCAACATACCTCCCTCAGAGGGGCTTCTCCCACTGCTACCCAAGCCTACTCCCAGGGCCTGTGACCAGTCCAGTCTTCATGCCCAGAGGGCCACACAGGCCTTAAAAGATAACCCAGGTGTGATTGGTGAGCAGGGCCTGTGTCCCTGGGACTCAGAGAAGTGTTGAGGGAGTTGATGAGCTTAAGGGGCTGAGAGTCCATTCTAAGTACCTACACAAAGGGTCACGGTTGTGTGAGGACAGTCAGATCGGCCGTAGTTGGAATAGGCTTGGTAGGGCAGGGTCTCCTGCTATAAATAGTACAGTTTCACATTTGTTCTAAGACTGTTCGTAAAGCATTTGAGCACTCCTGTTCCAGATGCTGCTGCCCGGGACGTGGGGCACGTGGACAGGAAGACCGCATGTTCGCTTGCCCATGGTCTCAGCCAGCGTGTGGCTCAGCCCCCCACCCCCAACTCTGGTGTAAGCAGTGTCCCTGTCCGTGAGGTGGGCCGTGTAGCATCCACCCCTTAAGGCTGGGGATTAGCCCAGGGCCTGGCCCGTCCCTGCTTGGCAGGTGGCTTGGCAGCTCACCCAACCTGGGTCTCACATGCTGCTCCGAGGGAGAAAAGGGCTTACACCTCATTTCCTCTCGGGCACCATTGTCTGCTGTGGCCCCACCTCTAGTCCAGCACCATGTACATCAAGAAACTAGCCAAAGTTGACCGCACAGACCCCCACCCAACCCAGGGATGCCCAACCTGCCCTGCAGTGTCCCTCACCAGGTCAGGGAAGTAGGGCCTCACAAAGAGTTTCCTGGTCTGCTGGCTGGAGGGGACATTAGTCAGCTGCTCCAGGCAGAATAGCTGCGGGATGTCGGTGATGTCCCTCTCTGCCAGGCCCAGCTCCCTCTTGAGGATGTCACGGTTCACGCTGATACATTTCTGCAGGGCCAGGAGGAGCCGAGAGGGGAGTGAGTTTTCGGGAATTGAGGAGCCTGGGGTCATGGCCTGAAGTGGCTACCATCTTTCTATCACGGACTATGTGCCGTGAACCTCCTGTGGAAAGCCAACCCTATTACCATGCACGCGGCTCCCTGTTTCAGAGGAAGTGGGGGTGCAGAGAAAAGACTTGGAGAGGCCAGGACCCCACAGCTCCTCAGCACTGGGGCTGCAATAGTCCTGTTGTTTGTGGCCCCTTTGGACCCTCAGTCCTGGCCAATGGAAGAGAGCTGGATCAGGGCAGGAATAAGCCCTCAGACCTAAGCACTCTAGCCTCCCTTAGGAGGGGTCCTGAGTAGTGGCCCCCATCAGAGCTTTTCCCAGGTCCTGACCACCACACTTGGGATACATGCCACTAAGGCTCAGAGATGCTGTTTTGACCTCATACCTGGTTGGCACCCACCGTGCCTATGAGGAAACCTTCCCTGTTTTAGCAGAGGTCCAGAGCATCGGTACTAGGGCATGGGATGGCCTCTGGCTAGGAGCCACAGGGACCCAGCAGTTTTATGCTGATCCTGTGACCTTGGGCAAGTCATTGCCCTGTTCCAAGCCTTGGCTTGCTTGCCAGAAGTTGGGTTAATCTCTTCTGGGAACTCTGCTTCTCATGCAGCCAGTGATTCACATTTTAAGATACCTGAGCTCCTGAGTGATTCTGAACATTGAGCTGATGGGCCACTCCATCCAAGAAGCACTGAGAAAGTTCTGGTCTTTCTTGTTAGAAAAAGGCCACTTGGACATGTGCCAAGTCTAGGGTACTCAAAACTTCCTAGAGAAGCTGGCTATGGGGGTGGGGGGGAGCTCTGCCAGGATTCTGAGTTGTTTCCTGGTCAGATGCTAGACCACAGGAGTAGCACGGTGAGTATCACTCGGGGACTCACACTTGGATTCAAACCCAGTTGTCCAGATCGGTTTGCACTTATGACTTTGATCTGAGCCTCACTGCCCTCATATAAGAATGGTTTTGCTTCATCGGGTTATTTTGGGGATTACAGTAAGGAATTGTCAGCACTTCCCCCCACTTTTTGGAGGAGGTCCCCCATGTCTTAGGCCCCTACCTCCACGTGGTCGTTCTGCTTTCTCATGTTCTCGTCAGCCAGCAGGTGATTGATGGTATGGGCCTCCCTCCCTGGAGGAAGAGGAGAGGGCAGGCTGGTCTGTAGGCCAGGGAGCAGGCACCTTATCCAGGGCTGGGCAGACTCCAGCCCTGGGCACAGCTGCCTGGGGTATTCTTGGACCAGTGACTATGGAAGGTAGTCCGCAGGGACTCCTAGGCCAAATGTCACATCTAGAGACTGACCAGGATCCACGAAAGGCCAGGGAGGACTTCACTGCCACTGTGGCCTGATATGAGGGGAGTAGCCTATGATAGGCTTTGAGGGAGGCAGCCTAGAACAGGTCAGCCAGTGACTTCAGCCCTGACTCAGCTCTCACTTGGGCACATCCATGCATTATCTGACCTGTACACCTGGCTACCTTCAGCCTGTGACCTGGACCAGTTCATTTAGCTTTGTTCCCAGTTGCCTCTTCTTTAGGTCAGGGATGCCCGATTCAGTCAGACAAGGGAACAGTCTTGGGCTTGGGGTATGTAACCTGTGGTTCATACTCAGTAAATGTCACTTCTGCATGTGCTTCTAGGACCAAGAGATTCCCGGGCCCCACCCCAAAGATCGACTTGGGAGGCCTAGTGTGGGGCCGAAATTCTGCATGTCTAACAGGCTCCCACTCCCTGACAGCCCCTCCCTTCCTGGGTCCCACAGCATTTAGAACAGAGATGCTTGTCCGCTTCTGTTTCCCCTAACAGTGACCAGGAGACCCCTGAAGTCCCAGTGCCCAGGTATTTAACCAACATCCCCTGAATAGAACCGACCAGTGCTGGTAGCATCTGGTTTTGATGCCCACCATGGAGCCATCCACATGCTAACGATGTCCCTTCCCGACATTCTAGCAGCCTCTCCTCCACCCCACAGCTTCTGTCTGATCTGCTTCTGCTGCCCTAGTACCACTAGAACAGCCCTGAAATAGAACAAGGTGTTCTAATGTGGTCTGTTATGCTTTTATACTTCCCCAGGACCCCTTCTACCCAGAGAAGTACAAATGACTTGTTAGAGGGAAATCTGGGAAAGCAGGCATCTGGTGTCTGCTCCGTTGCAAGGGGTTTCCCTCACCGTTGGGAAGGAGCTGATCCACTCGAACCTTTTCAAACAGAGGCATGTCTCCATAGCCCTCCTTCTGTTTCTCCTGGAACAGTCTGTAGCAGGAGCTGGGGCTGGCCAGGAGCAGCCGGAAGCCCTGGGAAACAGAGTTGGGGTCAGATGCTAGCTTCCCCTCCAGAAGCTGTCAAGGTGGGAGACACCCTCTCCAGCCCCCAACACAGACCTTTTTCCCCTCAATCTTGTCCTGTGTGGGGATGAAGGACATGAACTCATCCGTGTGACCAGTCATCGGCCAGTCTGAGAACAGTTCCACCAGGGCCTGGACTGGCTGGGCATAAAGGAAGTCCCGCAGGGCCTTACTCATGTCCCGGCCCTCCTCGCTGAAGGGAAGATGGAAAGAGCAGCCTTGAGCCAGCGTGGCCCAGGTTGGCTGCCAACTACTTAGTGACCATCAGGCCACTTCAGGTAACCGGCTGCTGTGACCATTAGGCTCAGTGGCTTGTCCATAGGGCACTGGGCGGTCATTAGGAATCCCTTATTCTGGCCCAATTTAGGACTGAGCCAAGGAATTCTAGGTAAAGACTGAGCTCTGGGACACAAGTATTTCCCGGCTTTAGATTAATGGCCACCAAGAGGTCCAGCCACACATCTTATGGAAACAACATCCTGCTGGGTCAGTAGGCCAGCTGAATTTAGCATGTTTCAATTTAAACCCTGGAATCGCCACCCAAAGATGCCTCAGACATTCCTACACGCATCCGACTCATATCCTTACTCGTATTGTAAGGAATTGTCCAGGAACAGACACCCCCAAGTCATCTTGGAGTCAGGTAGAACCAGTGAACTACCTAGGGTTCCTTCCTGTAGTTTTAAGACATCTGGCCGCCACCCGGCCTCTTGCCTCACCTGGGGTAAAAGCTGCTGCCAATGAGGGTCCTGCCTAGGGGGTATTCTTTGCCTCCCACCTTGACAGGTGGGGACACCATCAGGTTCCCAATGGAGTCCATACTGGCCACCCGATGGTCCTTGGTGCAGTGGCCCACGTAGCCAGCCGCAGGGCTCTGGAAGGAGACCCAGCCGGGGCAGGTGTGTCAGGAGGGATGGATACAAAGCTCCAGTGTTACCTGATCCAGACTCTCACGTGGCCTCCTGCACCCCTTTCCCCCAGGGGCCACCTGGGCCCTCTCCCTCGATGCCCCCATCACTTCTGGGCAGGCACCGGGCCTGAGAGCTTGGACCAGACCCAGATTAGCCAAACTGAGCCCCACACCAGTGAGTATTTCATGGGGACATCTTCGAGCTTGAGGACCCGAGGGGTGTCGAGAACCAGAGAAAGCATCTTGTGGGGAGCCTGGGTGAGCAGAAGGCCATTTCATCCTGGGAGAGACAACAGGTTGTGAAGGCATCTCACTCCAACTGCTCTCCTGCCCATGTCCAGCTTGCCAGCTACCATGCTCCCTGCGTACCAGCCACCCCCAGATGGACACAGTAAGAGCCCCTTTTTCATGCCAACTCCTGCTCAGCCCTTGAAACTCAGCTCAGGCATCACCCCTTCTCAGGGCTCTCCCTGACCTGTTCTATTTTGTCAAGTTTCAAACCTGAGTTACCTAGATTTGTCTTCTCTCACCTTCTGTACCCAGTCCGTGAACAAGCCTTGTTGGCTTTATTTCCAAAATACATTCCTCTTAGACTCATCTTTGGTCAGGGGAAGTCACCCGGATCTCTTCCTTAAATTACGGCAATGCCCTCAGACCAGTTTCTCTGCTATTCTCGCCCTTTCCCAAGACCGGTTCTCTATTTCTCAGTCAGAGGGGTCCTTTTAAATCATAAATCGGAATGTTCAACTCTCCTGATTCATACCTTTCAATGTCATCCCATCTTGCTTTGGATTTTTTCCTATTTCTTGCCGTCGCTTTCAAGGTCCCCAGTACATAATCTAGCTCTTAACTACCTCTCACCTTCCTTAGCTCTGACCTGGCCACACCAGCCCTTCTGTTCCTCAGATCCTCCAAGTATATGTCCCCGCAGCATGATCTTTACATCAGCTGTTCCTCTGCGAGAAAAGCTATTTCTAAACCATCCTCCTACCCCCAATCTTGGCATGGCTAGCCTTTTATTTCTTGAATTTGAGGATTTTCCTGGCCACACAGACTTCCTGGTTTGGTCTAGTAACTCACTGCATCGTCTTATTTTCACAGCACTTAGAGTTCTGTCTCTCATTGCTAGAGCAGGCAAGGATTGGTCCCTTCTCTTACCTCTCGCACTTAGAATGGCGCCTGGCATATGGCAATCACTCAGCCCTTTGTGGAGAATAGAACAGATCGCGGGTCTTGGGGCTCCAGACCTCCTGTCCTGCCAGGGTCAGGCCCCTGCAGTGGTGCCCAGGCTCTGCCAGCCTACAGCTGAGGGTGCCAGACCCTTCAGGTGCCTGGGTGTTCTTGAACACACATTCTGAAATGCAAGGGAGGTTGGACTCTGAGCTCCCTCCCTTAGGTATGACTTGGGCAAGTTGTTTTTAGGACTCCAGCAGAGGCCCAGATGAAACAGAGATGCTGATTTAGGCTTAGCTTTGCTGAGAGAAGTTGAGCGGAAGCCTGCGAAGTTCACTGTGTGGCCCACATGCCCAATCTCCCCTGGCCCTCCCCACAGGCCTGTTTCCCCAGGTGGGGTGTTACCTGGAGCCACCTGCCCAGACAGCTGGGGTCCTCGTAGACAGATACCACCTGGCTGTTACTCTCCTTGCTCAGCTCTGTCACCGTGTTCACAAAACCCCGGACCTGCAGCTCTCTGCCACGGGAGAGGAGCCGACTCTGGGAAGGCCTTCGAGGGTCCTCCACCGATCATGACCTCCTGTCTCAGGGGAAGGGGGAGACTCCTTCTCAGGAGAGATTATGCCTCTGCCCTCAAGGTGAGCAAAGCAGCTGTCCCCCCACCTCATGGCATGCAAGTTGGCATCCCAGAGTGTCTTGCCCTGCGTCACTCGGCTTAGTTCATGGCAGAGCCAGTGTCAGTCCCTGATCTGGCTCCCTAGGACCGTGCCCTGTCCCAACCCTGTAGTCCCATTCCACAGGAGTCTTCTACCTCCGCCCCAGGTGATTTCAGAACTGCCCAGCCTCTCTGCCTCAGTCTACCCAGAGGGTGGACTTCCTTCCTGGAGGGGCTGTATTTTTCTCCCAAGAAGCCAAGAAGCTGGGTGCCCCCTTGAGATGGCCAATGAGGTTGTCATCTTTCTGTGGGTGGTGGGGCTGGGCCTGGAACCCTGAGATCTTAGCGCCGCCATGCACGGTAGCAGGCTTGAGTGCCAGCAAGGTCCCACCGTTGGGAAGGTCAAAGTGGGGATTCTAGTCCAGTTCTAGGTCTGCAACTTGCATTGCTGCCCTAGCTACTGTCCCAAAGATCTTTCTCAGGTCTACACAGACAAGGCTACAGGGAGATAACCAACCTGACAAGGTCTGGAACGGTCTGAGGATGTGTGCTGGGGAAAGGGCATGTGGCCAAGCAGGCCTGAATACCACCCCTGTGCAGAGTCCTAGAAGGTCTGGGTTTCAGCAGATACTTCCTATGATTGAACTTCAGCTTTTAGATATGAAAGACGAAGTAGGAAGAGCTGTGTCTGGGTATTTTATCAGCAAAATCCTTGGAACTCCTTCTTTTACTTCCTCACTCCGAAACCTGGCATTCCTCTGAGGGCCCTACTCCCTAACAGCCCTCCCATGGAAGAGCTATTTTTCTGTTCTCTCCCACAGAGCCTGGAGGAGGGGGGGAGTCCTTTCCCGATGAGAAGTCTAGGCACCTTTACCCACCTGCCCTACAGACAGACAGACGAGAGGACTAGTTATGGAAATGACTGGACACAGGCAGCCTGGGGGGTTCTTCCCTGCACAGGTAAACCTCTAGAGGCATCTGGGTGCTGGGTATAAAGATGCAGGGAGCCACCTGGAATACCACCGGGTCTTTGTACACCAGGGTCTCTGGAATTGACTGCAGTAATACATGGAACCAGGTCACCAATGGGACATATCTCCCCAGGCCCCCAGTTAGCCCAGCCCACCTCTGGGCCCTCCCCTGTCCTCTGCAGCTCTTTCTCCCAGCGATGGCAGGAAACCACAGCTCTACCCACCAAGCCTTGTCCTCCCCTGTCCCCTGTCCTGCTGTGGGAGATGTTTTCTTCCCACACAGTCCCTGGCCCAAGGACTGCTTGTCTACTTGGATACGTACCGGGTCTTCGGGCTTTTCCACCAGGGAAATGGAGTAAAAAACCAGGCCTGAGAAGCCGGTGGATGGGAACTGCACAGCTTCAACATAGAATGTTTCCTTCAAGTGGTTCTCAAGGGAGTCAAAGGTATAGATGTGCTGGCCGGGCCCCAGCATCAAATCAAAGGTGCTAGAGTCCTTCTGGGTGGGAGAGAAGGGCAAGGGGCTGAGGCAGCCCAGGCCGGTCACAGCTGACGGTCAAGGACACCCGCTCGCTCATGTCTGAAGCCAGCCTGCGAGCTCCAGGAGAGCAGGACCCAGGCTGGCTTTTCAGTCTCCAGGGACAGCCAGGTAATCGCTCACCAACAGGGCCCAGCACTCACCAGTGTGCTTCAAAGAGCTAACACAGGTCAGGAGTGGGGACTCAAGATGAACACACCTGCCTTGGAGGCATTCGGTCTGGGATTCATAGGTGGTTTTATGCTTTGACCAACTTCCAGGAAGATACCAGGAAGTCTAAAAGGTGAAAACTGCAGAGATAGGTTGGCAGCCTCATCCAAAAGCTCAGATGCTGCCTGACTACGCACCAGGAAAGCGTCTAGAGAGCTGTCCGCTGCACGGTTGAGGCCTTGAGGGTTTCTGAAGAAGGTGAGCAAAGTTTCTATCGTGAATGTGTAGCTTGCTGCCTTCTCGCTTCCTAGGTCATGAGATGCAAAGCCACATGCAGAAGAGAGAAGGGATTGGCCACATGCTTTGGCGTCACTAGTTAATTCAACCCCAAATCTGCCTATCCTCCATCTCTAGA
Source organism: Phataginus tricuspis (assembly GCA_029783875.1). NCBI lineage: Eukaryota > Metazoa > Chordata > Mammalia > Pholidota > Manidae > Phataginus > Phataginus tricuspis. Next base: position 12,494,900 of record JAQQAC010002837.1, on the reverse strand, counting down.
GGTCACCCTGACCCCAGTCACCCGGACCCAAGGCCACCAAGCTCTCCCCACCTGGACCGCTGTCCCTACCTAGCCTTCCTACCAAGGCTGTCATCCTTCTGACCCATTCCTGAGGCTGCAGCCACAGTCCTGATGGCAGGGCTCCTGCTTAAAGCCTCTAGCTGCATTCTCACTTGAGGAGATCCCATCTAGGTTTCCCTCAGCCCCCAAAGCCCTGGAGGATCTGGGCTCCCGAGACCCCACGTGTAGTGGGCACCTGCTGCCTTGGCCTCACTACATGCTGGCAGGTGGCTGCTGTGGCCGCGGCCATCCCCAGGCCCCAGGCGTGGCTCCGGTCCACCAGCCTCTTGCCCTGAGCTGCAGTACAGACACACTCTGGCTACTGACGCCTCTGCAGAAAACCTCCGGCAGGCCCTGGGGCACTGGCTGCAGGAGTGGCCTCAGCCTTCTCGCTTCTGCTATAGCTGGCCGTGTGTGGGGGCTGTGCCCGCTGGACAGCCCCGGCTGAGCACACTCCTGGGGACTCCTGCTTCTAGTCTGCCTGGGGGAGTCTTCACTGGCCCCGAGCCAGGCCTTGAGGGGGCAAAGCCAGACAAGATCATGTCTTCCCCCGGGCCCTGCACCCCCAGGCCCCCAGCGCAGCCCTTTTGCCTCATTGTGGAGGCTCACAGCTGGCATGCTTGCCACCCTGTGGGTTCCTAATACACAGTCCGATGGTGGCAGCCACCACTCGGTCCCCCGAGAGCTCCCACAGGCCCAGATCTGCAACTGCACCAGGGCCCTGGCCTCCCCAAGGCCGCTCCACACGGAGGTGATCCCCACAGAACGGTGGGGCCACAGGGTCCCAAGTGTGCCTGCTGCGAGCCCTTTATCAGCTTCAGTTCTTCTATGGCCGACTCCCTGGACATGTGGCCTCACTGTATACCAGGAACTGTGGGGGAGGCTCGTGGACCCATTTGTGTCTGCCCCACCCTGGAGGCAGGTGCTGCGATTATTGTCCCCATTATACAGAGGAGGAGGGAGCGGCCTTAGGACCTGGCCACCACATAGCTCCCTTTACCTCGAAGGCCCCTCCTGCCCAGTCCCTGCGGGGCTGGTCCTGTGCTCCCTCAGTTCTCAGCCCTGCTGCCCTTGAACTCCCTCCACCCCCTGCCCCTTGATCTTGGAAGAACCACCCCCAGCCCCTGCTGGGTCCCTGGCTGGCTGTCCTGCCCTAACAGGCTTTGAGAGCATCTACTGAGCTTACCCTCCCAGAGGGGGAGCCCAGGGTGCAGTAAACAGGGACCTGAGCTGGGCTCTTTTCCCGCCCTCCGTGCACCCCTGGGCCTGGAGGTGGGGCAGGAGTGCCTGTTCTTCACTGGCACGCCTAGGCTATTTCTTCATTCCTCGAGAATCCTAGTCCCTTTAAGGGTCATGTTATCCAATAACGCGCCCTGCCCACCACCCTCACCCTTCTCCATAGATGGTTCCAGCACTGGCTTGTCTCCCACACCATTGTGGTCTTTGCTATTCACCCTACAGACTCTTCTTTGACCTTATTTCAATGAACCAGAGTTGTATGCCATCACAGATGCCCATCTTCATGGCCCAGACATCACCTCCAAAACAGACTTCTGGCATATTTCTTTTTAGCTCATCTGTACTCCCAGCTCAGCAATTCTTCAGCCCTAAACCCTCCTACTGCTAGTTCCCACCCTCCCCTCTCCACTCTCCTACATTCCAAGATCCATTATCATGCCTACTCCCTTGCACACGCCATCAGCCCCCACGCAAGACCTCCACTCTGGTTAAACCAAGTCTGAAGGCCTCTTGCACCCAACATCCACCGCCCTGAAAGCCCTCATTTTCGAGTCTGGCCAGACCCCGGGGGGGGGGGGTCCTTGGAAATGCTTGCTGCATTCGTGTCTGTTAATGCTCACACATCCTGCGATCTCAGTACTGGGGACTCACTCTCACAACTTCCTCCTCCTGCATCCATTTCCCCACCTCTGCTGCATCCCTCCCACCTGCATCCAGATGCACTGTGTCCCCCACCTTAGGTCCTCCCCCCAGTTCCCCACCTTGTTATTACCTCCACACAATTCCCTTTAGGGCAGATTCCTTCCCTGGTCACACTCACTCTGCCTGCCCGCCTCAGTTTGGCTTTTAGCCACACTGGTCTTAACCAGATTCACAAGTGACTTATTTTGAAAACTGAGGCTCTACCGTTGATTTGAGTCTTCCAACAGCACCAGCTACGGTTGATGATTGCCTTCACAAAAGGATTCTTTTGTTTCTGGAACCTTATGCTCCAGCTTTCTATTTCTCAGATTTCTTCTCAGACGCCTTTGCTAAATCTTCGGGATGAGTGGTTCTCAAATTTAGTTTGCTCCAGAATCACCCAGAGGGCTTCTTAAGACAGTGTAGTGTGCATCCCTGTCCTGGAAGCTTTAGACAAAACTTATTCAAGTATACAAAAGGCAGCTTGATATACATGATGAACTGTGGCATCTTTAGCAGGCTACATGAAGCACTGGCCTCCTGGGTGGGCTCCAAGGACACGTCAGTCTTCTGTACTCAGTGGTTCTCATGGAGCCAGAGCAACCCCCAGGGCCTGAACAAAGCTTAGAGATGTGGGTTTCTAAGGCTCATTCCTAGCCCGCATGGACAAGGACCACATACAAGCTGGCTTTTCTGGCTAGTTCCAGGTCACACCGAAGGCCAGCTATGACCTATGGTCTACAGAAGAGGTGTAGACTTTGAGTGAAGGCCCTTGAGCCCAGGTAAGGAAGTAGCTGAGGGGTGCTCATTAATGCTGGAGACAGATGGAGACAGAACTCCCTGAAGCTAAACTTGGCTTTTAAAAGAAGGTATCTGTTTCTGGAGGCATAAAAGAGTTAATTCTCAATTTAAGGAATTTAGAGGCACTGAATATTAGTCCAGTTTACATGTCAAAAAAACTGGTTCAAGGATATTTTGTTGGAGTTGAACATGCCCACTTTCTAAACCAACAGCCATTACACCTTTATCTATAGAATAGGGACATGCCGCCTGCCTACCAGTTTGATAAGAGCTGAAGAGGGTCCATGTGTGGCGTGGTGCCTGGGATAGACATGCCATCATAGCTGTTACTCTACCTCCTTGGGTTCTGAATTCTGGAAACAATATTGTGAGATCTTGGTTAAGAAATGAAGATGGGTAGATTAATGATACCAAAATTAATTCTATATAAAAAAAAAAAAGAAATGAAGATGGATTCTTCTGGCAGAAGTAAATGGGAGATAATGTTATCTAGTATGCATAATGGAATAGCTTTCAGCTAATATGCATCTCTTTCAGCTCTGAAAATCGTACGGGAAAGCCACTACTATCGCCTCTCTACTGGGAAAGTGGCCTGGCAATGCAATGACTTGCCCGTGTGTATAGATGTAATCTATGGTGAAGGTGATAGCGGAGACCCCAGGGACACAAGTCTGGCCACAGCAGACCCTGACCTGCAGCTCTAGGCCCTGGCCAGCTTCTGACAGCGACCCTCCTGCGGCTGGAGATGGCCACAGCTCACCCTGTCACACTGGAAGAGTAGACAAAGCTGGAGTCGGGTTAAGAACACTTTGGGGCCGGTAGACTCTCACCTTCTCTGACTCTTCCTTGGAGGTGTGGAGATACAGCCGGTATTTCTTTAAAATGCAACTGGGCCCTTGAACATTCAGTGTCATCTGGAACAGACTCTTTATTTCTGGGCAAGAGATAAGGCAAAGGTTTAAAGGCTCCTCGAGGCCAGCACTCCAGGGGTGGAAGGAGGAACAGTAGGGTCAGGGGTGGGGGCTCATATGTTGGAACACCAAGGACCCTCTGCCTCCCACTCTGGCCTAGGCCTGCATCATGTCTTTGATACTTGCTCCCTCCAGGGCCACAAGTCCCATCCTGGGTCCACTCTGAGTGAGGATGGCATTTTCTCCCTACAACTGTAAGCAGTAGATGGTCCCCACAAACACCTAGAACAGGGCCTGGCACAGTCAACTCAGCGAGGGCTCCCCTCCAGCCTTGGTGTGAACCAGGACATCCTGGTCTACTGCTCAGACCTGGAAGCTTGGTCCCAGCCTCAGGTCAGGACAGGGTCCTGCCTTAGGTTGCAAGAGGGTTTTTTTTTTAGAAGAGACTCACATACCCTTTGTGTTCTGATTCATGTAGTCTTCTCAAGCACCTTGTGAGGCTGACCATATCCCCATTTTACAGATGGCAAGACAAGACCAGGGAAATTAACGTGCTCAAAGTCACATCCGGGTAGTTTGTTATCTGACATCAGAGCCATCTTCCCATGGGGCCACGTGGCCTCTTTCTTCCCAGTTACAAGCTTCAAGTCATTGACGAGAGACTTGTCAGATGGGTTCAGAGGGGAGACACTGGTCTGGATCTGTGTTTGCTAAGGGGTGGGACAGTGAAGCCCCAGGGGAGGGCGGAGCCCAAGGAGGAAAGGTGGTGATAGCCCCAGGTCAATGGCTAGCTCTTCCTTCCCATCAGAATAGAACACCTTCGTGGTCCTCCTGTCCTCCAGCTGGCCCGTGTCAGCAGGGCTGCAGTTCACAAGCAGGGTGGCACCCCAACCACTGGGACCCCAGACCCAGTTTTTCTGCAAAAAAGACAGGAATGTTGGTTCAGGAAGAAGCCACATAAATCCTGCTTTCCAGATGCTCCCCCACATCAAGGGCAGAGACAAGCCTTTCTCCAGGTTGACAGGGACCTCTAGATCAGAATTTGCCAACTCAGGTGCTGTAGGAACAGGGAGATAACATCAGGTAAGTGGGCCAAGAGGAAAGGAGAAAAGCTAGATATGGGTTATGAGTTTCCTATCTTCTTCCAGCTTCAAGGGAGGCAGGGACTGAGGCAAACTAGAAGATACACATCCCATCTGAAGGGGCAGCTAACCCCCTTTTCTAGTTGAACATATGACAGGCTAAGATACAAGCCTAGGGTCAGACATTCTAGTGTTTAGAAAAAAGCAGAGGTCAACTACATCAGTTCTGAATTGCATTGTAGCAGTGTGACTTAAGAGACACTATGAAGTCCAAGTAAAGTCTGTGGGCCAGACTGGTGCAGGGGCCCTGAGCCCACCCCTGCTCCCCACCGCCTCACCTTGGCCTGTTTGTCACTTGCCATCTGGACTCGCCCACTGCGGTAGATATCCACATCCAGGGAGACAACTGGAACAGAAGGGGAAGGTCTCAGCCACCCAGACCTGCTGGACAGAGTCTCGAGGTGCTCGATCCCCCAGAGCTCCCCAGGGCTGGTATCAGGGCCAGCCAGCCTCTCCCGCATGTTGTCGGCTTAGCAAAAGAAAGTTCCTCAGAGGCAGCCTGCTTCTCCTGAGCAAGCCTGGGGAGGCTCAGGTATTCAGTTGTCTCCCCCAACCTCCTGGGACTTGCAAAACAAGTCCATTGCGGTCACAATGCTATTTTGTGCCACTTGGCCTCTACCCAGGTGATGCCTACCTGGAAGGCCCACCCCTAGCACTCTGAAAAGCCCTTGGCACTCTAAGACACAGGAAGGGCTCGATCCAAGTTAACTCTGAGCCCCTTTAGAGCCTAAGGACCCAGTCTCTGCTCAAGTGTCAGCGGAGGCTCCTACCGTCTTTACATGCCTCCTCCCAACCTTCCCCGCCACAACTGACCACTGTATGCTTTCCCCTGGTCTTGTTTTTGTTCATAGCTCTTGTCATCTGACCTGCTATATCCCAACCAGAATGTCCAGGCCGCAGAAACAGACCTTAGCACCTGGACAGATGTTCAGGGACCGGATGCTAAAGGAATGTTCTTGAATGAGCAAGAGGGCAAAGGATCTGGTGTGAGAAGATGAACTGCAGACCATCCACCTCGAGTGAATCCACCCAGGAGCCCCCGGGGCATCAGATTACAGGGTGCTCCTGTAGCTCTCCTTGCTTCTGGAGAGCTGCCCGCCCCGGGGTGGGGGCACCACTCACCAAAGCCAGTGAGGTACCACTCTGCTGTGGCCTTGGGGACTTCCTCATCAGGCTGGTAGTACGAAACCAAACCTGCGGAGACAACACCCAGAGCCCACGGGAATGCTGGCGGGTAGGGACAGGGGCAGGGCCCTGGGCCGTGTCCCCAGGTCTGGCCTCTTGACCCTGGTCTCATGCTAGAGTTTAAGCTTCCGAAGTGTTACTGCGGGTTGGCACAGGGCCACCATGTTGTCATTCAGACTGAGAATAACCCATTGATAACATCCCAGGACTCCTCCAAGCATGTCCAGGCTGAAGCCCCACAACAGCCTATCCAGGTGGGCTCTACCCAAGGACAGGGATCAAGGAACTTACCCCAAGTTATTCAGCCAGAACGGGTGGCACAGGATTTAAGATCCAGGTGTCCAGCTCTAGAGGTGAAGGTTTAAACTATGCTATATACCCTCCCCACTAAGCCTGCCCTCCTAGGTTCTCACCCATTGCCCCGTTAGATGGGCAGTGAGGAAGTGGGGCTTCTTGTGGGTTAAGCTGCTCACTCAAAAGGAAGTAAGGTGCTTGGGTGGAGACCAGGATCGGAACACAGTCTTTCCTGTGTCCCACACCAACCTCTGCTTTCAGAGAGGCTTTTATACCTTAGACAAAGACCTGCCCTTCAGCCTTTGGTCTTGACCACAAGACCTTCCATCACAAACAAAAAACCTAACCTGTAGCCAGGGCTACACTTTCATGCATGTGACCCACCACCTGTTCCTAAATGAAAGCTTCTGTTCAATGAAGTCAGGCATCTCAGTGGGCACTCCAGATGGTGCTGGAGGCTGGGCCCTGGGCCGAGGGCACTTCTGGGCCCCAGTTCTTACCTGGGAGATGCACAGTGCTTATCTAAATACACCACCCACCTCTTAGGGAGTCACCTGCCCCAGGCACAGGGTGTAGAAGAGGGTACTTACTTACTACCCATTTGTCATCCCAGCTTAACCCTCGGCAACTCCAGGTTCTGCGAATGAGGCCCCAGTCCTGACATGCTTTGTCAACGGTTCGCACCCTCAGCATCACAGTGGGGTCGCCTGGAGCACTGTGAATGGTGGGAGCGTGGTCCCCCTTCCCTCAGGTTGGCCTAACTGGTGAGGGGTGTGCCTGAGTGTGGAGTGTTATGAACCACACTGCCCACATGATCTGCTCCCACCGCAGCATCACCGCCAGCATCTCGCCCGTGATGAGCCTTCTCCCGGCTGCCAATGCCCCCTGTCAAGGAGACAGCATGCACGGGAGAAAGAGCGTGGACTTGGGCTCAAATCCTGGATCTGCCCCACTCTAGTTATGCTGTTTAGGTTTATATAGGTCATTCTGTGCCTCAGTTTCTTTGTATGCAAAACACGACTCAAGATACCTGGCACACAGGGTATATTTAAGTTTCATTAAGGTCTTTCATTGAGATCCAGAGGACCAGCTTTTGCTGGGAAGCCCACCTGAGTTAATGCTGCTAAAACCTCTGACCCAGACTTTAAAAGCAGCTAGTTTGGAAGCCAGCCTGGCGTTGTGGTCAGAGAAGCCCACGGGGAGGAGACTGATATGCTTGAGTTTGAACCCTGGGTCTGATTCCCGGCTTGGGCAGGACGCCCTTCATTAGGTGTCTTGGTGTCCTCGTTTGGAAGTGGGGTCACGGAGCGCCCACCTCCCAGGCTGGTTGGAAGCCCTGAGTCACATCAGACATGCGAAACACTTGGCACCACATTTCAGACTCAGGGCCCAGGAAATGTCAGCTGTCAGGGGGAGACCCCAGGGGTTATGCTAGCTTCCTCCCCTGGTGGATTCCCGCTTACCACCACCACCCCCCCCTTACCTTGTCCCCATCAGTGGCAGAGCTGGGGGATACCATCCTCACCAGCACGTCCATGGAGTCAGACGGAGCCCAGTGGGTCATGGCAGCCTCTTCTTTGGTCATGACCAGGACTGTGTTGTGGATACTGACCGAGACCCCTGCACAGCCAGCAATGGTGAAGGACTTGCACTTCTGGGGGGGCACAGCTGGTTTGCCCGACAGGGAGAGGAGTCACCTCCCAGCCTAGAGGGTAGCTGGCATGATGGGGCCTGGCCCCTCCTGCTCCCTTAGGGCTTTGGGCCGAAGGTCTGCTGGGCAGTGTGGTTCCAACCCAACTCCAGCTTTACCCCACTCCAAGGACCCCTGTGTCCTCCCTCCAGCCCAGACCCCACCTTCCCACCAAGGCTCTAGACATTACCAAAGCTACATTTCATATAAACCCCCAAGGAGGGAGGAGCCATTTGAGCCACAGGGATCTCCAAAAGGGAAAAAATACCACCTGGGACTTGGGAGGTCTATGCTGTAACCCTAGGGAAGACCTGGCCTCTTATGAATGAGTCACCCCCCACGAAGGCTCCAATTTACAGCAGCCCCCTCACTTAATCCTCATGGCTGCCTGGAAAGCCACCTCATTCCTATTTCACAGGTAAGGACACAGAGAGGGTAAGGCACGTGTTTCTTTGAGGCCCCACAGCCTTTATGGGGCAGAGGTGAGATGTAGGTCAGAATCCCACAGCGTCAGGACTCGGAGCCGACCAGACCAGGCTCGTTGAGATAAGGCAGGATCCGAAGATGCAGAGAAGGGAGGTAAATTCCCACATAATCTGGAGACAGCCCCGGGAGAGGAGCCTGGCTCCAGCCTCCCTGCCCAGACCCATCCCCAGCAGGCCCTGGCAGAGCCCCCATCTCCTCACCCACTGAGATCCAAGCAGACTTCCAGGCCCAGCACACAAATGGTATGGACAGGGCTGTCCAGGGACAGGCAGATGATGCTCTGGAAGGACGTAGCCCAGCCCTCCGAGCTGACCACCCTCAGGCCTGCACTGCAGCCCTCCCTTGGCACAGCAGCCTCAGATGAACCGGGCTCTCTGCCGCCCCCCCCCTCTTATGGGCTCGGGGTCTCTCCAGTCCACCCCCTTGTTAAGGAGGCTTCAGCAGCTGACCAGGTGAGACTGGTTTTGTTCACAGAGACTTGCAGGGAGAAGGGGAGGTGTAGAGGAGTAGGTGGGGTCAGAGCCCCTTCGTCACTAATTTATTAGGCAGCTAGTGCCTGTAGCCCCAGGGAGTCTGAGGCTGGCTGCTTAGGTCTCTGGTCTTCGGCTGGAATCAAGAGGGGCTCTGGGAAGCTGGTGCTTGGGACTGGTCAACCTGGGAGGACTGACTCAGCTGGAAGCTGTCAGGAGAAAATATCTGCATGAGGTTTGAGGGGTCGTGGTCAGGATGGCAGCCTGTGGCTATACTTCCCGGGTTCTGGGTGTGTGTTTCCTGGAAATTGATGAGGTGAGCCGGTGCTGGACCAGAACTGATTGCAAAGATGAGTTAGGAGACTTGGTAAAGCTGCAGATTCCTTGGTCTGGCAGGTCTTGGGTGGGGGGGGGGGGGTGTTCCTTGTCCACAGCTGTGTCACCATCTCCAGCAGGGACACGGCAAGTGTTGGTGGGTGAATGAGTGGAGGATCCCCTGCACCTGCAGAGCTCAGTTCACCAGCTGCTCCTCATCTCCCCTGAGCACACTGAGAACTCCTGCTCCAGCCCAAGGGACTTACCAGCTCACTTTAAACTGTACATTTCATGTTTTAGGTGGGGGTTATTCTTGAATAGGTACCACATTCTCATGGTTGCAAGTTCAGAAGGGGCTTGCAACAAAGTCTCCCTTCTTCTCTCTTACCCACACAGGTCCCTCACATAGAAGAACCAGTGACATTAGTTTCTTTGTCTTTGTGGATAAAATGAAAGTTCCTGAGGCCAGGATTCTCACCTGGCCCTGGTTGGCTAGCTCACTACACACGTGTGGGCAATATGTTGCTATTGACACTATATAAAGAGCTCCACCCAGTGCTCTGGGCGACATGGTGGCACGGCTGCAGGAGAGCAGAGGCTGGAGTGGTGGCAGTGCCAAGGACAGAGGCCCAGAGGCAGAGACCGGGTTGCTGCATGCAGACCTGCTCTGAGTGAATGGGATTCTAGTGATTGAACTGCCACAGTGGAAATAAAGCTGGATATAACCCTTTCACCCCAAGAACATTTTACTGTCATTTCTGTGGTCACATTGAATCCATAGTGAACTTGCCCGGGACTGAAACCCATTGCCAACAGTCTTTCCAAATAAATGGTATGTATGCATGACCATGCAAGCGTTATAAATATCCTCTCCTCCTCCTTCCTTTTATGTAGTGACAGTATATATGCCACAGAGTATTCCATACCTTGCATTTTTCACTGCACAGTATCGCTTGGAGAGAAGTTCTTCACATCAGTATATAAAAAGCAGACTTATTCTTTTTCACGCAGTTGTAGAGCAAACGGAAATTCCATGGGCCAGGATTCTCACCTGCCCCTGGCCGGTTTGCCCGCTGCACACGTGCAATGCTCGCAAGCGCAGGCTTACACACGTGTTGTCAGTGGGCCATTACTGAAGCTATATAAAGAGCTCTGCCCCGTGCTCTGGGGCTGCAAGACAGTGGAGGGGCCCAGAGGCAGAGCTTGGCTTGCTGCATTTCAGACTTGCCCTGAGGAAGATGGGATTTTAGCACTTGACCTGCCACCATGAAGGTAAAGCTGGGTATAAACTCTTACCCACAACGTTCTATTGTTTTTTGTTCTCGCTGAAGCCATGGCGGGCTTGCGCAGGGCTGAAACCCGCAGGTGAGACAGCTGTACAGGATTCTGAGTAAGGCTGTAGCACCATACATCTAAGCATTTATGTTCAGCCTTCCGCTCACCCAGGAGGCTGCGATGGGTAACCTGTGTGTGACAAGTTGGGTACTGAGTGAGGACGGCTTGGCCAGCCTGGCTCGTTAAGTCAGAATTAAAAGTAAAAATTTCTCTCCTTGCAAATTTTAAGCACCCAGCCTCCCTGTCAGGGATGGCTTCACTGGGGGCTCTTAGCAGCAGGAGGTCGGCCAGGAAGACCCTAAAAGCCCCTCTGTAGGGTTATAAGTGGCAAAATTAAGCAGGCAGGCAGGCAGGGGTGCGTAAGGAGTATTGCTCTCACGCTGAAGGGTTTGCTCACCTGCTGCCCATCTGCTCACAAGTCAGCCAGAGGTGAGCTGGAGGGAGGGGGTGACTCGAGGTCACTGTGGTGGATGCTACGGTGTGTCCCCTGACCCCCTTCAGGACAGAGGCACTCATTTCTGCAGCAGCTGAGGGCTGGCTCCTTGCTGCTCATTGCCAGGCCCTCTCCTGCCATGGTCTGCTGCCAATTCCCAAGGCCATGCCCCCCTCCTTGGGGACAGCTACTTCCCGTGCTGGGGGTAGGCAAAAACCAGACTGCTTAATTCAGGATGACTTCGAGGGCCCACCCCAGCCCCAGAGCACCCCGTGGGAGTCCGTGATGCCTCTGCGGCCACGGCGTCCCAGTCCACCGCCTCCCACTGCCTCCACACCCCCCACCAGCTGTGCTTTCTGAGGGCACCCTCCCCCCAATAAGCCACCCGCAGGCAGATCTCCCTCTTACAATCTGTTTTTGGGAACCAGACATAAAACTGTTACCATACACTCTCATTTCAGACGTTCCAAAGTCGAACTCCACACAGAAGAAACCCCCAGCGTGGTTTTATAAAGTTAGATCTGCCTCTAAAAAAAAATGTTACTTATGTGACATGATAGAAGCATTAGCTAACACTAGGGTGGCAGTCATACTGTAGCTACAAAGGTTACCAGATCAACACGTTGTGCACCGTGAACTTATACAGTGTCATATGCCAATTATATCTGTTTTAAAAAGTTAAGTCTTGCTCCTTTCTTGTTCGGGTTTAAAGGTGGTGCAAAGTTTAGAGCTGTGGAAGGGCGGAGCTCTCCTTTCTCCCCTGCCTGTCCCAGCTGGCAGACCGTGACGCCTAACCTGTTGTAGGTTGAATAATGGCCCCAAAGATATCAGGTCCTCATCACCGGAACCTGTGTCATCTCAAATAGAAAAGTCTTTGCAGATGTGACTAAGAGTCTTTGAGATGAGAAGTGATCCTGTATTATCTGGGTGGACCCTAAATGCGATCACAGGGGTCTTTGCAAGAGGCAGAGGGAGGTTTGACGCACAGAAGGGGATTGCGTCCACCCAGACAGAGGCTGGAGTGATGGGGCCACCAGCCAAAGCCGGCTGGCAGAGGCCAGGAACGGCTTCTCCCCTAGAGCCCCTAAATCATCTTGATGTGATAATGATTCTGGACTTCAGTCTCCAGAACCATGAAAGAATAATTTTCTGTTGTTTTAAGCCACCCATTTGGGGTAGTTTGCTAACACAGCCTCAGGAAGCTAACCTGTAGCCTCTGGGGAAGGGAGAGGAGTTGGGTGTTGGGAGACCAGGTAGCCGGAAAGTTCTTGCTCCCTGGCTCTGGTGTAAGGCGTCTCCAGGCTCCGTGGGGCTGGAGGAGGACTGGCAGTTGGTGCTTCTCTCCTGGGGGCTTCCCCGGCGCCTGCACAGGGGCTCTCACCCCATGAATGGCTGGGGGCTGCGCTGCATGTGCCTTGACCCCAAGGCGGCTTTGGCCACCAGCCTGTCTCTCAATCCTCTGCAGTCCCAGGAATCTAGCAAAACCTTAGCTTTTGTCTCCGAGGCCCTTAGCTGCTCCAGGCTATCCCATCAGGTTTTGGGACAACCTCATACCAACATCCTTTGTACACAGTCCCCTTTCTGGTCCACAAAAAGCACTCATGCATCTTCCACCCCAGAGAATTTAGGGTCTTTTTGCGGGGATGGAGCAGCTGATTCTCTTCAGAGGAGCACATTCTTATGAGGTTTTATGGATCCCCTTCTCCTTAGTGGCATGCAGAGGCTTTGGACGGCCACTTTTTCCACCATCATGTTTTCTGTGTATTTTCTGAGCATCTCAGACTCTTTGGAGCCAAGATCTGGCCTCAGTTGAAAAGACCTTGAGTCCTCAGAATTAATTTTTCTACAAAGGAATCTAAGCCCCTATGTCAGGGCCATAAAGAACACACAGAAGACACAAGGGCTACTGACTTCATTCCCCCAAGCCCCTGGCTCCTCCCATGTGCCGTGCCCAGCTCTAGGTAGTCCTCGGCCCAGCAGCAAAGGAGACAACAGCCTGCTTTACGGCGCTTTCAGGCTAGTGGAACAGAAATGGCAAAGTGAAGAATGAACAGGATTCCCTGACCCTGTGGCCCCCTTGGGCTCTGGCATGACTCGGCTGTTGGCCTTTTTCTCACAGGACAACATGAACAGGAGAGCAATTCCTCATGCCCACCTTGTGCTCGGAACTCGGCGGATGTCCCTCTGGGGCCCGCTGAGGAGACATCCGAGGCTGGTGTGACTTTACAGCCCTGCTACAGGACTCGCCCCTCCTGGCCATGTGCCCCTGTAATCCAGTCTACGTTTTATAGTTTTATTGTGTGTCATGATGTGTGACATCAGAGGTGTGTATTTTATATGCACACAGGAAAGCGGGCGACCAGAGAACATTAGATACTTCAGGACGTTGCCGCGGCCGCTCTCTGGGAGGCGACTTCAGTGCCGCTTTGAGGAGGGAGGCGTCGCACACGCAGGGCCTCAGCCTGCCTCTTCCCTCCCCTCTCTCTCAAAGGCTCCGTGGGTAGCTTAGACTCAGCTGGGCTCAGAGCATAGATTTCAGACACCAAATGTTACATGTCTAGGAGCAAAAGACCCCCTAGTAACATTGGTCTTCAGAGTATGCTGGTAGCACCTTCAAGTTAGTAACATTCCATTCGACCATGAAAATGAAAGCATGAAGCCAGGAAGGATCGCTTGACCTCACACGCAAAGTGATTGTAAAGCTTTACTGCAGCTTCTCAGAGAAGAACTGCATTTGCAATGCCAGGGCCTTCCCAGGGGGCTCCAGGGGTCAAGGCACAGGGGAAGGATGCAAGCCACTGCCAGGAGGGTGCCGCCTAGAGCTCTTGCTGTGCCACACTGCAGGGGACCAGAGCTCTGGCCAGGAGCTTCCCGAGGGAGAGGACACCAGGGGCGACCAGCTCAGGGCACCATGTGCCACCACTTGAAGGAGAAGGGCTGCCGGCGCACATTGGTGCCACAGTGCACCTCCCCCTGCTGAACGTGGTAGGTGTAGAAGTCGTTGATGAAGGTGCAGTGGAGGCCCAGCGGCTCCAGCAGGGACCGCACCTTCTCCTCCAGGCAGCAGTGGCCGTTGATGATGGGCCCGAAGGGCTTGGGGATGCCCAGGTGCTTCCCCAGCACCAGCATGTTCACCTGCAAAGACGCAGGATCGCAGGTCAGGGGCAGCAGTGGGCAGCCTGCATCACTACCCAAGCGTCCCCTTCTTCAGACCTTTAGAAATAGCCCCACTTCACCGATGAGGAAACTGAGGCCCAGACAGGTAGAGTGGGCTACCTGAGCCCACCCAGTTAGTCTAGGACTTACGCACAAGTCATAGAGCCAAGGCACACCCAAGACTTATAACCAGGTTGGACTCTGGGGCCCATGCTTTTAGCACTACACTCTCCTTCCCCACCTGCCACCTTCTGGCAAACTCTATTACTCAAGGCCCAGATCAAATGCCACCCACTCTGTAAAGCTATGCATGAACCCCGAACTCTGGCGATTAGTCCCCCTTCTATCCTCCACAGCTCCGCAGGAACTTAAAATATCTGTTGAATGGATGAATAAGCGACTACCTCTTTTGTAGCACTTTCCATATGCTACAACTTATGTATATGACTCTGTTTCCTCCATCACACTGGGAGGCAGCCTGGTGAGCTCAGAGGATTAGGATTTGGGCTCCAGGCCAACGTGGGTTTGACTCCCAGCTCCTACTCCATAGCTGTGTGGCTTTAGGCAGTCACTTCACCTCTCTGAGCCTCATCAGCCAAATGAGCCCAAACACACGTCCACCTGCTGTAACAATCGGGCGACATGCATGCAGAACCATGCGCGGGCACATGGTGGCGACAGAGTCAGCCTCCAGGGCTCGCGCATCATGGAGGGGGCGTGTCATTCTCTGCCGCCACTTAGACACAGCCCAGGCCGAGTGCCTTGCACTCCTAGTGTCTCGGCCTGTTCCACGCCCACGTGCCCCGCGGGCTCCTGGGAGAGAGGCGTGGCTCACGCTCAGGTTCCCGACGGGCCTCGAGAAGTGAAGGCACACAGTCAGACCTCTGCATTGGCAATGTCTTCCTTTAGACACCTCGCCCCCTAGCTGTTGGCATCAGCTTTCTTGCCTGCGCTGGGACCCCTGGCTGGGTTAAACCACAGAAGAAACAAAATGCTGGGGCCAGGGGATTTAATTCAGGGAGCCAGAGGAGGGTGCCCCCTTCTATCGGATTTTGATCAAGGAACGCTTTATTCTAAACAAAATCTTTGGTGGCACCTCAGTACATAAAACAGAAAAGGCCCAAATCATGGGGTTGGAGGCACTGCCTGGCAACTCCAGTGCCCCAGGGAACCCAGTTTGACAACCACTGTGCCAGGGGCTACTGACTCCTCCCTGAATCATAACCCCGGCACTGCAAGAGGGGGTGTCTGAGGGGCCCCACTAGAACTGGGGAAAGTTTCTGCTTGGCTCTTGGGGATTATGTGGAGAGACAGAATATGGCAGAGGGATGGTAAAAATACAGTAGGAGACTCAAGACCATGGTTGGGGGGTCACAGTGAAATATTCTGTGACCCACCTTCAGAGGAGTGAACCCCACCCAGTCCAAGCAGTCCTGTCTCAGCTCCTCAGAGGGGTCTTCCTGGAAGCCCCGGACTGAAGGGTTGTCTCTGCCTCTATTCCCTTCCAAACACAACCTGAGGGTCTCTTGTTTGTTGCTTGTCCCCCCCCCCCATGCCTACCCGCCACAGGGAAGCCTGCAGGGGGCAGTGCAGAGTGCTGGTTAGAGCAGAGGGACCTGCGGCAGGACTCCTGGTTCCAAATCCCACCTCTTGCTAGCTGTGCGTCCCTGTGTCAGAGCCCTCACCTCTCTGTGCCTCGTCTGTAAATGACAGTCTCTTCTAAATCTGTGGGTAGTTGTGAGATGCCCAAAGCCTCCCATAAGCTGCACAGGACCCCATCACCCCATGTGGATGGGCAAGCTACCAAGTCTCCTGGACCTGCACCCAGAGCCCAGCTGGCCTCCCTGACTTAATGCCCCTGGCAAAGTTGGGATGACACCAAAGGTCACCCCCTCACCATGTTTGGGAAAAAGGCTTCTGCCTTGAGGGTCCCCTTGGCGTCTGCCTGGAGCTTGAAGAGCTGGGGGATATCCACGATGTCCTGCTCCGTCAGGCCCAGCTCCCGCTTCAGCACCTCGCGGTTCCAGTCGATGCAGCTCTGGGGGTGCAGGGGGAGCACTGGGTGTGGGGGGCCCCCACGGGGAGTGGAAGGGGTGTGGGGGGCAGTGGGCATGGGCTGGCATGGGGGGGGTGCTGGCGGAGCACCGGGCCTGGCGGGGGCTGACAGGGGCATGGTGCAGAGGGCGGTCTGGGGGGGGGGGCCTGGCCGAGGGAAGGACAGCCCCAGGGTCAGGAGGGCACCGAGGGGCACGGCCTCTTCTTCCTCCTGCCCTCCCTCCACGCTGCTCAGTCCCTCTGCCTCTGGCTTCTGCTTCTGTGTCCCCGTTTTTGCGGTCATTTTGTGTCACTCTAGCGCTTGACCTCTGTCCGGCCTCTGTCCCTGAGGACAGAGGGGTTTGCCTGTCTTTCTCAGCCTCCACTCTCCTGACTTCCTCTCTTTTCCAGGCATCACCCTGGGTCTGTTCCAAAGTGGTGCCTGAAGTCTCCTCTCGCTCTCACACGCATTTACCCGGATCCCAGGGCCGTTCACCACCAAGCCAGCACGCAGCTCGTGGAAGCCTCTGCCTCCAATTGCAGGGAAGGTGGCCGGGGGTAGGGGTTAGGTCTGCCCAGGGTGTGGCATCTCCTGGGCACCCAGGCAAGTACCTCCACGTATAAATTATGTTCTCTCAATTTCTTGTTTGACAATATCTCCTTTATTTTCTGTTGTTTTTTTTCTGCATGGAGAAAAAGAGAAAAACATGCAAATGAGTTTAGAGGTCAACCTCCCTCTTCCCAGCAGGTGCTCTGGGGACTCAGTGATTCCTAACATACAGGTTTATTGTGAGCACTGGGAGGCAAAGGCCTTTAATAAACTATTTTATGAATATAAGTTCTCCTTTATAGTATAATTCACTCCTTTAAATTCTCTTATCTCCAAAGGGGTCCTGTGTACTGGGAAGCAAGTCTGCCCATTGTCTGCTGCCACATGACATATTACAGATAATCGGTGAAAACCCAGCCATGAGGACTCGCCAGCCTCTGATGCTGGCCCATGTCTGTAGACGTTAATGAAGAAATAAGCTTTCATTCTGTGCCTCAGCTAGACTGAACTTTTTCTCCAGTCCTCACACATTTTGCTGTCTCCTACCTCTGAGCCTTTGCATTCACTGTTCCCTCTGTCTGGAACATCTCTCTTCCTCCCACCCCTTTCATTTGCCTGGCCAACTCCTGCTTATCCCTCATGCTCCTGAATAATCTTTGCCTCCTCCAGGAAGCCTCCCTTGAGCTCCTCCCAGACACCCTGCAAAGCCCCTGTTGTAGTTGTTTTCTGAACCACTTCCCCTGACTGTGCACCCTGAGGGTGGGGAGCTATTCTACCCTGTTCACACAGCATCCTTAGCACCTACCGCAGTGCCTGGCACACAGCAGGTGCTTAGAGGACACCCATTGCCTGAATCTAGCCTTAGACCCCGTGAGGGCAGAGAAAGGACCCCAGGGCAGAACAAGGCATGGGCAACTTACTCTTGACCCCTTCAAACAGCACAGCCTCTTCATGGCCCTCCTTCAGCAGCTCTTGGAACAGTTTATAGCAGGACCTGGGGCTGGCCAGGAGCAGCCGGAAGCCCTGGAGGCAGAAATACTGGGGTCAGAATCAGCTTTGCCCCAGGGGCTCCCAGGGAGGAGGGCTCTGCCAAAGGGCCTGGAAATGCGGGCTTGGACCGGGCTGGCAGCCTCCTCCATGTACCCTCCCAGGCTGAGGGGGAGACTGTGTCAGGCATGTAAGTCCAGGCCTCCCAGGCAGAGTGCAGAGCTGCACTTGGGAACCCGGGAAGAAGGCACGTGGCTTCCATCAGGCAGCTCCCAGACCACACCTTGCCATGCGCCGGAACAAAGCTCAGGAACTCATCCACGTGGCCCACGAAGAGCCAGTTGGAGTAGAGCCTCACCGGGGCCTGCACCTGCTGGGCACTGAGGAAGTCCTGCAGGGCCTGGTGCATCTCCTGGCTGTCACTGCTGCCAACACAGGATGAAAGAAATGTTAGGTGAGGGGTGGGGGTCAGGGGATGACCAGCCTTGATGCTGGTATTGAAGGTAAACACAGGATTTGGGGCTGTCCAGCCTGGGTCGGCGACCCGGGTAGCTGTGTAGAGTTGGGAGTGTTCCTTCACCTCACGGAGCTTCAGGTTTCTCTTGCTCTGGTCTCCACAGTCCTGCGTCATCTAGCCCCTTCTTCTTCATCCTACACTATCTGTTTTAGCCACACTAGCCTTCCTGAACATAAGTTCATTCCTGCCTCAGGGCCTTTGCACATGCTTTTTCAGCTGCCAGGAACCCTCTACCCCAGAGCTCCAAGCAGCCATGTTGTCCTTGTCATCAGGCCTCAGCTCAAAAGCCCCCTCATCCCTGGGCACCCTAACAGCTCCCACTCCTCCTCTGCCCTCTCTTTTTTGTATTTTTTCACTATCTAAATAATCTCATTTGTTCACTCTTCTATTATGTGTCTCTCCCACTAGAATAGTGGCAGGGACTTGTCCACTGTGTTCACGGCAGCAGGACTTATCCACTGTGTTCACGGCAACATTCCTTCCCAGCTCCTAGCCCAGAACCTGGCACATAGCAGGTGCTCAGTAAATACTCATTGACCCCAAGAGTGCAGGTGGCAGAACTGCAGTTTGAGCTTGAGTCTGCTGGGCTCCCGAGCCCGTGTTCCTTGCTCTGCACTTTGATTCCTCTCACATGCCCTAAAGTGTGTTGAGCCCTCTGACATTGGGAACAAGTAGGGAAGGCTTCCATTCTGGTTTCTGCTTTTCCATATGGCAACCCTGGGTCTACCCCTCTCTCTGCTTCCCTCCTCACCTGGGATAACTGCTGCTCCCAATGAGAATCCTGCCCAGAGGGTAATTCTTCTTCCCCACTCTGACCGGGGGGCTCACTTCCAGGTTTCCAAAGGAGTCGAGGTCAGTAACATTTCCTGTTTGGGGCCCTCGAGTCACATAGCCAAAATCTGGACCCTGAGATGGGAGAAGCACGTGCCAAGTGTTAGATAAACTTGGTCCCTGGGTGGAGAGAGGGTGGAGTCCAGGTTGAAAGATTAACCCCACCACCGGAAGGAATTGAGCAACTGTCAGCTGCTGGCAGAGAGCCGGCAGCTGGATTATTTGTGTAATGTTGAAAGAATGCTGAGTCCGGGGGGGAGAAAAGGGACCAGCATTTGTTGAGTCCCTAAAGTGTACCAGCTGCTTCATAAACCTTAACTTGGGCATAATAACGAATCTGCAAAGCTTGTTTTTATCCTCATTTGTCAGAGAAGAAACAAGACTCTGAGGGGTGTGGGGTTCCTTCAGGTCCCACGGCCAGTTGTGCAAAGGGCCAGGATCCGAGCTGTCCATACAGCAGGCCCCTGTGGTCCACACCATGCACGCAGCCTCCTGACCTTGGGCTGGAGCGAGCTTGGCCGGGTGGCTGTGAGAACTCCAAGTGGCTCTTCAGGAGAAATGTTGGCAACACATCTCTCCTCCCCTGGACCAGTTTCTACTGCTGTTGTAATACACATTTATTCTCTCGCAGTTTGGGAGGTCAGAAGTCTGCAGTAGGTTTCACAAAAATCAAGGTGGGGCGGGGCTGGTTCCTTCTGCGCCCCGAGGGACAATCCATTTCTTTGCCTTTTTCAGCTTCAGGTGGCCACCTTGGCCTGTGGCCTCTTCCTCCATCTTCAAAGCACATCTCCCAGCCTCTGTTTCCACCATCACGTCTTCTCCCACTCTGAGCCCCTCCCTGCAATAAGGACTGAGTTGATTACAGAAAACCCACCCAGATAATCCAGGAGCATCTCCCTGCCTCAAGATCCCTAACTTACTCCTATCTGCAAAGTCCCTTTTGCAGTGTCAGATGGCATCAGGTTCCAGGGACTAGGACCTGGGCATGTGGGAGGGGCCGTCATTCAGTCTACTGCACAAGCTCCAGCTTTCTACAGATCGATGGGCTGTACTCTGGAGCTGCTGGGGCGTCCATGGGCTCCCCGGAGGTACATTCCAAACTGTGAGCTCGGGTGCACTTTTCTGGGAAGATGTAACTCCATGAGTTAAAAAGCCATCATTTCCAATTCCAGTCCTCCCTTTCTCTCTAAAATCCACGCCAACCTCCTTCCACCCACACCTGAACCATTGGAACTGTTTTCATCGCGGTCTCCATGACCACCACACAGCTAACCCCCCTGGGCAGGCAGTGCTCAGGTCTTGTCCTGCCTGCCCACCAGCAGCAGCCGGGCCAGCTGGTCACGTTCTTGTTCTCCACATACTTTCCCCACTTGGCCTCCGGGACACTGTGCGCTCTTTGGTCCTATCCCTCCGATGCTCCGTCTCCTGTGCACAGGGTGGGGCCCAGGCCTCGATCTTCTTTTGTTCTCCAGTCTCACCTGTCTTTTGGTGATGTCACCCAGGCTCATGAAATGCCATCCATGTGCCTGGATCATCAGGCTCCAGGTCACTGAACAGAGTAGGACGGAAGCCAGTGAGAAGGGCCAAAGCCTCCGTGGTAGCTGATCAATTTGTCCCATTGCTCTTGGAACAGGACAAACCTGATTCTGTGGCAGAGCCACTGTGAACCGTACAAAGTCCCTGCGTCGGCACCTCTCAGCTCAGGACAGTAGGCACGACTCCGACAAGTTGCTGAGTTAAACTCATATTTCTTTTCAAAGCCTCCTGTGTGGGCAGGGCCGCCTCCCTTTCCCTTGGGGTGCAGGGTGCTCCTTGGAAGCCATACATCAGAGCAAGCCTTGCACCCCACACTCTTTCCTCCATTGCCTCTGGGTGCCTGGAGTCAAGGGGCTGTCAGGGCTCAGAGGGCAGGTCTGGTGACCTCCTGGGAAAGCAGGGAGGCACGGTGGTTAAGAGCTGTGCCCACGGAGTCAGACTGGCCTGGTTTGAATTCCAACTTTGCCACTCTTTTTGTGTGCGACTCTGGGAAAGCTGCTTCACCTCTCTGAGCCTCAGTTTCTTCATCTATAAAATGGGCCTAGCGATAACATCTACATTAAAGATGATCGGACATATTAAATGAGTCAGTGCATGTAAAGACTTTAGTGCTGGGACTGACACGGAAAGATGCTCAATAAAGCCAACCATTGTTGTTATTATAATAATTCTGTGCTGAGTTTGCAAGAACCTGCCAGGCTAGTGAAGCATCACTCACCACTAGGTTACCCCCTTCCCCAACCCCCAACACA
Organism: Phataginus tricuspis; assembly: GCA_029783875.1. Lineage (NCBI taxonomy): Eukaryota > Metazoa > Chordata > Mammalia > Pholidota > Manidae > Phataginus > Phataginus tricuspis. The sequence continues at coordinate 12,473,495 of JAQQAC010002837.1, read as the reverse complement.
TGTAGAATCTTGGACTGATAAAGTCGCACCCAAGAAATGACCATTCTGATCCTGAAACCCAAGCCCTTGTCCTAGGTGGAGCCCCTGAAGGCCAGAGCCCCCGCCCCAGAAGACAGAACCTCCAGCTGCTGTTGGGGAAGGTTCTGCTCCTGGTCCCCCCTACCCCACAGTAAGAGCATCTTCACGGGAGCAAGGACGCCCAGCCTGACCTATATCCTTGGCAGGGTTACCCTGAGGACGAGGTGAGCTCGTAGCTGGAGAGGGCTCTGGGAAGAGCCCGATCGCATCACTTTAATAGCAAACATAACAGTCACCTGCCCGATCTGTGCTCAAGCGGGACTGCAGCTGCGGGAGCCGGACACCCCGCCTTGGGGTGGGGAGAGCAGCCGTGAGGAAGGAGAGCTCAGACAAGGCAGTCCCGGCAGCCGCCGCCCCTCCGGCACGTACCAACACACACTTGATGGGGAACTCCTTCAGGCCTCTGTTCCTGGGAGAGTCGAAGACCACAGGCAGGGTTTGGTGCGGAGCCTGGATGTAGCCGATCTCCATCTCATCCTGTGGAAGGGAGGCTGGTGTGCATGCTGCCGGGCCGACGCCCAGCACAGGACGGGGGTGGGACCACCCGCGGTGCTGTCCTCACTGTGTTCAAGCTGGTGTGATAGTCAACCCCAGAGCAGGGGCTCTGAGAAAGGGGGGCCTATTGTCGTGCATTTGCCCAAACAGGTGGTGAAACACCGCAGTGCCCTCCTTCGGTCCCACTCCTGGTGGGTGCCCGGCCGGGTGCTGCTGGGTGCCAGGGTCCCATGGAGGCTGAGCCCCAGGCCCTGTCCTCAGGGGAGAGACCTAGGGTGCTGGGCCCTTGCAGCGTTAGGAGGAGGTGGGAGAGGAAGCAGGGAGTCTGGGGAACAGAGAGGATGCTCCTGGTGCGGCCGGGCCAGGTCAGAGGAGACCTCTTGGGGGCAACACTGCCAAGCCGAGGCCGGGAGGGCAGGAGTGGGAGACCCCTCCCCCAGTGGGGCAGGTGGGGGAGAGCTCAGGGACAGGTCTGGTGCCCAGCCTGCCGGTATTCGAGGAAGCAGATGTGATATGGGACATGTACTATTAGGCTGAGGTCAAAACGGTGCTATGCCAGCAATTCTATACAGTTCAACCCAATTTAACACAGATGCAATGATAAAAGAGGAAGAGAGGATGTTGGTTGGGGGTTGAGAAGAAAGAGGGATGAATTCCTGCTGGAGGGATTGGGGAAATTTTTGGACGGGGAGCTTTTGAGCGGGGATTGGACAGGCATTATTTGGACATGGGACATAGGAATGGAGTGGACAGCCAGCGGGAAGGAAGAACATGGGGGGGGATATGAGGTGGGACTGGCACGGAAGGACAGAGTCCCAGGGCAGAGAAAGGGAGTGGCCAGGAGGTTCAGTTCAGCCCACCAACAGCCCTGTGCCGCCCTCTGGGGTGCTTAGCTATGAGATGCAGGTCCTGGCGTGGTGGGGGAGACTGGCGCAGAAACGGAACGGTGATACTGTGTGGTCGGTGTGGTGGCAGGCTGGCACTGGGTGAGGGGGGCAGCCAGGTGGGGAGAGCCCTGGGGACAGGCTGAGAAGGAGAAGATGGGAACCATGGAAAGTGCCAGAGCAGGGGTGCAGCCTGGTCGGGTAGTTGGGCCCAGCAAGGCTGGCGTGGAGGGACCTGAGCTGGCAGCATGTCTGGACGTTGTCTGAAAGTTTTCAAGCAGGAAGGCGGCTTTCATCCTGGTGATCATGGCAGGCATGCAGTGGCCCACAGTAAATGCTACCTGAATCACTTGCCTGAGACCCCACATATGAGGACCCACAGAGGCAATTAACTCCCTGTCCACCCAAGGGTAGCCAGCAAGGTGCTTGGCCAAGCCTCAGAGCCCCAGTCCCCAGGTGTCCCTTGGCCCTGGGAGACTTTCATCCTGTGTGTCCCGGGCCGCCTGCCCCACAGGGTCATGTACCTGCATCCACCGGTCCTCCATGTTCTGCTCCTTGGAGCAGATGGTCAGCTTGCACTTGGCTTTCTTGGCCAGGGCAGTCACCGACTTCAGGAAGTCCTCATTTTCAAATGTCCTTGAAAGAGGAGAAAAAAAGCTCCTTAGCGCTTGGGATTCAGTGGCCACAGCATCGGCAGGGCTCTGAGTGGGGCCCCCTGGGCCCCCGAAGGACCACTAGGGGTGGAGCAGGGGCTCAGGCCTGGCCGGAGGTGGGGAGGTGCACAGTGGGTGCTCAGGAGACGCTTGTGGCCTGGACAGAGACGTCTGCCTCATCCTGTCTTTCTGCTCTTAGAAGCATTATCTCACTGAACCCTAGTGACAGTCCATGAGGGGAAGCAGCCCTTCCACAGGAGGACAGAATTAGGAGTCACTGCTCAAGGTCATGCCCTCTGGGGACAGCACTGGGATTCGAACCCAGGCTTGCTGGCTTCCAGCCTGTGTCCTGGCCACCAGGTTACACTCTCACCCCTTCTGCCCCAGAGCAGGTGGAAGAGGAGGAGGGTCCTCTGGAGACCCCAGTATACTTGACAGGTGCCCTTGAGAGCCCAGAGAGGGATGCAGCTTGCTACAAGGCAGGCGGGCCATATCCCCAGGGACAAGACCTGGCAGTTCAGAGGCCAGCCAGGGTTTTGAATGAGACCCTGGGGCTTCTGCTGTGGCAGGTCCACAGGCCGCATGCTGAGAAGCCCTAGAAGCCTGGTCCCGGGACTGAAGGTTCTCATCTTCCAGGTGTAGCAAACTCTGTGGGTGCCCAGGAGCTAAAGCAGGGCTCAGCCAGCATCGGGGCAGGGTAGTGACAATGGCGAGGACAGTAATGACCTCCCTGCCTTTTCATGCCTCCAAGCAAAAGCGGCAAGTCCTCAGCAAGAGGCAGCAGGGATCTACCCCATTCACAGAGCAGGCGCGGCGGGCCTGCAGCGAGGACCCAGGGCTCCCCGTGTATCCATGTCCCACCGCCTAGCATTCCAGCGCCCTCACCTGCACACATACACCTCCTTCGGGGGCTGAGTGTTGGGGGTCATGATCCAGGGAGCCACACGGAACACCACGCTGTCTTGGAAAACCGGGATGTTGGGGAGTTCCTGCAGGGAGTGGGCAGGGGAGGGGCTGTCACCGCAGCCAGGGTCCAACACCTACTGCTTCCCAGGGGCTGTTTGGAGTCCCGTCCCCAGCTGGGCTGTGCACACCCCCCATCTAGCTCGGTCACCATCTAGAAGCCCAGGTCCCCCCCTGAGCCATCCTGGCCTACCGGGTTGGACGTGTCCAGCAGGGAGATGGTGAGGGAAATGAGCCCTGGGAAGTTGGCGTCTGGGAAAGCGAGGCCCTCCACATAGAAGTCTGTGCTCTGCTGGCCGCCCAGGAGCTCCAGCAGGTGCGAGGGCTTCTGTGGCCCCAGGACCTCCCTGTATTTGGAGGGCTGTTTGCCACCTAGGAGACAGAAGGAAGGTCAGGTCTGCGTCCCTACCTCTGAAGACCCTGTCTTCTCCCCAGGGCTACCACATGTCACCCTGAGGGCCCCTCGCAGTTAATTCTGGCTGGAGCCTACCCTTAGGAGAAAGGGACTAAAGACTCAGTGGGGATGTGGTCCCCCTGTCTGGAGCCCAGGAATGGAGTGATGGGGGACCTGGGCCACTCCCAACTTCACAGGAAGTCCAATATACATGACAGTTCACTCATTGATTCATTCATGTGTTCCCAAGCACCTGCTGTCAGCTGACACCTGAGGAGACCAGGGAGATAGTCCCTGTCCTGGTCCCCAGGGATGCCCAGTCTCCTGGGTGAGTGCAGAGGAGCAAAGATGACCAAAATCGCAAACAGGGTTAAATGCTGTGATGGAGGGAACTCTGGAGGGCCAGAGAGGGCTTCCTGGAGGAGGTGATGCCTACAGGGAGGGAGGGTAGTTGCCAAACCAGTGTCAGTCTGATCACTTTGATCTGGCATCAAAGTAAGTTAGATCAAGTTGTGCCTCTGCACAAAAGTCTTAGATGGCTTCCCCCACATGCCTCAGACTAGGAGGCAAAGTCATTCCATGCCTACCGGATTCAATCCCTTCCTTCTCTACCCTCATCTACCACCTAACCCTTGCATACTGTACTCCAGTCACACTGGCCTCCCGGCATTCCTCAAGCCCCCGGGCATGACCCCACCTCAGGGCCTTTGCACCTGTGGTTCCTTCTGCCTGGAATGCCCTTCCCCTGTGTCTCTGCATGGCTGTTCCTACACCTCCTTCTTAACGCCACCTGGCATACTTGGCATTTTACTTATTTTATACATCATCTGTCTCAACCACTGAGATGAAAGTGATGTGAGGGTGGGGGCTTTTTTTTTTTTGTATCATTAATCTACAATTACATGTGCAATATTATGGTTACTAAACTACCCACTTCATCAGGTCCCCCCCACCAACCCCATTACAGTCACTGTCCATCAGCATAGTGAGATGCTATAGAATCACTACTTGTCTTCTCTGAGTTGTATAGCCCTCCCCATGCCCCCCCTACATTGTGTGTGTTAATCGTAATGCCCCTTTTTCCCCCTTGTCCCTCCCTTCCCACCCATCCTCCCCAGTCCCTTTCCCTTTGGTAACTATTAGTCCGTTCTTGGGTTCTGTGAGTCTGCTGCTGTTTTGTTCCTTCAGTTTTTTTCTTTGCTCTTATACTCCACATATGAGGGAAATCATTTGATACTTGTCTTTTTCCGCCTGGCTTATTTCACTGAGCGTAATACCCTCTAGCTCCATCCATGTTGTTGCAAATGGTAGGATTTGTTTTCTTCTTATGGCTGAATAATATTCCATTGTGTATATGTACCACGACTTCTTAATCCATTCATCTACTGATGGGCACTTAGGTTGCTTCCATTTCTTGGCTATTGTAAATAGTGCTGGGATAAACATAGGGGTGCATATGTCTTTTTCAAACTGGGCTGCTGCATTCTCAGGGTAAATTCCTAGGAGTGGGATTCCTGGGTCAAATGGTATTTCTATTTTGAGTTTTTTGAGGAACCTCCATACTGCTTTCCACAATGGTTGAACTAATTTGCATTCCCATCAGCAGGGTAGGAGGGTTGAGGGTGGGGACTTTTGATATTCTTGGCTCTATGTCCCGTGCCTGGAACCCAGCCCGACACTCAGTAGCAGGTGCTCATGAGCTCCTGAGAGGTTACTGATGTCTTTGCTTAGCAGGGTCTTGGAAAACCAATTCCACATGACACATATAGTCCGCTTAAATTAAAAAAATGTCTCTTTAAACAAGAGTCCCCTGTGTGTGTATGTGACAGAGACACACACAGAACAATTCTAACAGTCCCTGGGAAGGAGGCTATTTCCTTCCCAGTGCTCACTGGCACCACATCATCTTGTCAGATGGCACTGTGCCTACATGCCTGTTCTAGAAGGTTATAGGTAGAGATGTCACCCATCTTGCTCACTGTTATATCCTTCGTTCTCAGAACCCAGAACATAGTAGGTGCTCAGGAGTTATTTCCTAAGGGGGGGTGTGAAGGGGCTGACCCCATTGGCTGGGGCAGAAAGGGACATTCAAATGACAGCCAAGGGTGACTCACGATTGGCTTGAAACACCCTGACTTTGTCCATCTCGGACTTGGCCACGTGGAGCACCAGCTGATGCTTGATGAAGAAGTCCGTGGGGGTCTTCGTGCTCAGGGTCACCAGGGACATGTCCTGCAGGTCTGGAACAAGAAGGAGGTTCAGGCCCTGGGACACAGGCCCTGGGCCTTCCCTTCCTCCACGTCTCCCCTCCCCTCAGACGGCTCTTTACCATGCTGCCTGGTGTTCTTTGCTTTATTCTCTTTCCAGTATTTAAATGATGCTTTTCATTTCAGAATTAGAGCTGACCAAGTTTTTGGTCTTTTCCCACCAGGATGAGGTTAGGATGTAAGGCATAAACAAGATACCACACGTGTCTTGTTTATGGCTCTATCCCCGGCTCTTAGAACCTAGAAAACCTAGAAGCATGTAGAGCAACGACTAGCACACGGCAAGTGCTTGATAACTGTGGGATGGCTGAGCTGAAGGGTTTCTCCCAGGCCTGAGTGGGGACGGGAACCAGCCTGGACAGTGGCCTGCAGAGGCGTGGGAGAGCGCAGCTGGGCAATAGCCTTGGGGTTAAGGGCAGCGTCAGCAGGGTTTGAGCCCTGGATCTGCATGAGCTTGGAGGAATTATTTCAGTTTTTGGTGCATCTGTTTACTCATCAGTAAACAGGGCTAAGACTAGCGCCCACGCAGAGGGAGGAGTGAGGTCATGTGTATGAAGTGCTTATTACAGTGCCCAGCGTCCTGGGAGTATCCACAAAGGGCACTGGCTACTTTGATTAATGTTGTGTGTAAGTGCTGGGTAGCACCTGCCCTCTGGCATCAGGCAGCTTCAAAATGCACCCATTATAGTGCTAACCTCGCAACGCCCAGGAAGGCCAAGTGGCTGCTCTGGCCAGCGACCTCAGCCCCTTAGCGCCCTCCTGGTGCAGGTGGGCAATGTATCTTCCACCCCGGCCACACCTCAGAGGTATGCCAGCAGAGACCCTACACTCACCACCACCCTTGTGCCTCTAAACCTGCCCTGGTGTTGAGATGCTCAGGCTTAAATCCTGAGCCTGTGACTTACTAGCTGTGTGACCTTAAGCAAATTGCTTAACCCCCCATGCTTCAGTTTTCCCCTCTGTAAAGTGCGGGTGAGGATAGTACGTACTTCTGAGCTTGGTGTTGAAGGAGCATGTGAATTAGTAATTCTGGAGTGGTCAGCGCAGTGCCCAGCATACAGCCGGGCCTCGGGCTGCTCTGGTATGAATCTGGGGCAGTAGTCAGGTTTTTGTTTTGAATTATTCAACCCAGATTTGACCCAAGGGCAGAGTATGGGTCGGGCAATGGGCCAGGGCATGGAAACTGGGGCCTGGAGGAGACATTGGGAGACCCAGGATTGGTCCCAGCTCTTCTCTGGCTGCTGTGTGATCTGGGGTGGGTTGCTTGCCCTCTCAGGGCCCTTGTCCCTTCCTTCACCTATGCAGCAGGCATGCTAACAAGAACACGCTTCCAATAACCCCAGTTTCTGGAAGTTATATGAAGCTCAGGATGAAGGCCTCATACAAAGACAAAGCTCTGGGCCCATCAGCTCTCGGGGGCTCTTTACCTTCGCCGCTAGACACCTTGTCATCCTTGCAGTCCATGGTGGAAGACTTGGGGTTGTCTCTGTCACAGTTCACCAGCAGGATGGCGCCTTGCCCACGAGCACCCCAGGTCCAGGTCCTCTGTGGACACCCAGCACAGACGGGGCACACTGAGGAACCCGTGGGGGTCCTCCAAGTCTTGGGAAAGCAAAGCCTCCTCTCCCCACCATCTCATTAGCTCTGCCCAGTTTACACGTCTTGCTCCCACATCATGTAACTCTTTGCTCCCAAGAGGGGATTTTTGCCTGCCCCCAAGTCCTAAGCAAATTAACCCAAAATGCAATTCATCCACTTAAAAAAAGGAGCCCAAGACAGAAAAACTGATTCTTAACAGCTTTTAAAAACTGTTGGATTGGCAAACCAAACTGAGCTAAATATTGTATCAAGATTCTAATCTTAATAGTTACTCTTAATTCCTCCTTCACCAAAGCGTTGGTACTATTCTTAGCAGCCAGCTACTGTCTGTGCAGAGATTAAAGCAAATTAAGCAGCCCCACCTGGCAGGGTCGACTAGTGATGACGTCTTCTGTTTGCAGGGGAGCATTTGCCCCCAGGGACTGACTGTCTTGGGTGGGACATAAGGGCGGATTCCACTCCCAGAGTTGTAATTCTTCCCTCTACTTTTGACTGACCCTGCAAAGGGATCGTCATCTTTTGACAGGTTGTGAGTATAAATTGTGCAGAAGCACATGGATGGAGCTAGAGGGTATTACACTCAGTGAAATAAGCCAGGCAGAGAAAGACAAGTACCAGATGATTTCACTCATCTGTGGAGCATAAGAACAAAGAAAAAAACTGAAGGAACATAACAGCAGCAGACTCACAGAACCCAAGAATGGACTAACAGTTACCAAAGGGAAAGGGACTGGGGAGGATGGGTGGGAAGGGAGGGATAAGGGGAAAAGGGGGCATTACGATTAGCACACATAACATAGGGGGTGGAGGGACACAGGGAAGGCAGTGTAGCACAGGGAAGACAAGTAGTGATTCTATAGTGTCTTACTACGCTCATGGACAGTGACTGTAATGGGGTATGTGGTGGGGACTTGATAATGGGGGGAGTCTAGTAACCATAATGTTGCTTGTGTAAATGTATATTAATGACACCAAAAAAGAAAGAATATTGTGCAGAAGCTTTGGGGTTGCAGGGACACCCAGAGCTTTATTCATGGACCCCAGTTAAGACTAATCACCTGCACACCCCACCACCCCATCTTTCTGCAACATACATTCCCTGCCCCCACCTGGCTCCTTTCCTCTTCCACCCCCTGCCATGGAGTCCTTCGTCTATTATTCTCCATCTAGGCAGCCCCGGGAATGTCTCCCACAGGCTGTGAAAGCCTGGGGCAGGGGATTTTTGAGACAGAGTTAAGACCTGCCAGCAAATTTTCTCTCTGTGGTGCTTTAACTGGGTGGCTCTGTAGTTTCCAGTTTGTAGCACAACACATGCTCTGAACTCACAACTAGTGAAAGCTTAGTTTTGTAAGAGTTGAGAAATACAGAAACCAAAATGGTAATGGTGGTTTTAATTATTTTTCTCGTTCTTCCTAAATTGTGTCTCTTCTTCAGTTAACAGGGGATATGTGAGACAGACCTCTATTCATCCCATGACCACCAGAGGGCGCCAGAGGCGAACCCAGCAGAGATGAGAGCGTTTGGGGTAGCGATTGAAGTTGAGCGTTACCGGGTCCTTCCTGGCTCTGGCCGGCTTCACTTTGCCAGTGCGGGTGATGTCCGCGCTCAAGGAGATTTCTGAAATTCCACCGAGTAATAAGAGGGATTGGTGAGTGTACAGGGCTGGGGCACTCAGCCTGGCCCCACTGGGCAATGCTTTCCCCAGGAGCCTGTTTTCCCACCCCTTGAACTGAGACAGGTTCAAAGGCATGCACAGATCCGGGGCTTCTGACCAGGCCCATTCTCCCCTGGGGGGACAGGCACAGCTGTGATGCCAACCAGGCCCTGCATGTCCGGCCTTCCCTCAAGGTTTCCAGAAGGAATTCCCAGCCATCCCCATGGGAGGTTTGGCCTGAAGCCCCTGCCAGCCAGGCTCTCCAAGCCTCTGGCCCCACCTCTGGCCTCAAGGATCTTGGGGTGGAGGACACAGTGATGACTCCAACCCCACTGGCTTCTCATTATGGGTACTGTGACTGCACTGGGGACAGATCATGGCCCCAGATGTCCCCCCACTCTGTCCAGATGGCATGACTGTGACAGCACACCTTCCTCCCTCACCAGAACCCATGACCACACCGTGGTTCTGATGACAGAGGTCCCGGTGCCCCGGTGTGATATGCTGACCCTGCGAGCCAGAGTGTGGGGTTGCCCTGGGGGACCTCTCGAACAAATCCAGAGGCACCGATTCATGTGGGGCCGGAGCAGCACGGTGCTTCCTGGCCGGGCCTACCTGGCTCCTTCACTAACCAGCTCTGCGGCCTCAGGCCAGTCCAGCTACCTCTTGGGCCTCAGTCGCTTCAGGTGTAAAATGGAATAATAACAGCATGAATCTCATTGGATCGTTGTTTAAGGTTTAAATGTGAAGTCGAAGCACAGTGCCTGGCACCGAGTTAGTGCCATATGACTATTATTTAAATGTGTATTAATGAATGAGAGTCATTTGTGAAATGACACCTCAAGATTTCACATACTATTCATATAGTTAAAGCACATTTAGATACTAATAATATGATATTGCTCAAGATGAGACTGAGTCAAAAATGTTCTTTATATGAAATAAATATGGTTCTAGGTAGATTGTTGATATGGCAAAAATGGTGAAGATGGGATGGTGCAATAATGGAACTGGGGAACACTGGTCTATATTATTCTATATGACAGTGTCGCCATCTACTTTTTCTTATAACTATTTGAAGTGTCAAACATGTATAGAGATTCATATGTCAGAAATTCTTGTACCACTTCCTAGCTGAGGATATATTAAGATGTAATTGAAGCTGTCTCCCCAGGTGTATTTCTCTGTGGTTCCCTGACTGGGAAAGGAATATTTATGAGCTAGCAGATGTATAACTAGCTAGAAATCGTTAGTCCTTTTTTTCTGCTCAGACTAAGGTAAGCTCCAAGGTGTGGTTTCTTCTGGAGAGATGCCCCGTAAGGGTGTGTGTGGCAGGGGAAGTGGCTTCCAGACCGTGATCATCACTTACCCACCCCGGTGACGTAAAGCAGGGCTTGGATTGGGTTAGTCTTCGGTCCACAGTATGAAATCTGAACCTATAGGAGAGTAGCAGACCACTAGTGACTTCTCTTAGTCGTTCGACAAACACTAACTATGTGGCAGCTCAGGGCTGAGACCTCTGCTATGTGGCAGCTCAGGGCTGGAGGCTGAGAAGACAAAGATGGGTGAGAAGTGGTCCTAGCCTGTTGGGGGCACCCCAGCGGATGGGAGTGGAGGGGTAGCAAAACATTCAAATAACTGTGATGCATAAAAGAGGGTCCTAAGGGGGTGCAGTGGGTTGAGTGGTGGTCCTCCAAAAGATATGTCCACATCCTAATCCCTGGGTCCTGTGAACGTGACTTTATTTGGAGAAAAAGAGATCTTTGCAGATGTAATTAAGTTAGAGATCTTGAGGTGAGATCATCATGATTATCCGGGTGGGTGTTAAAACTGATGACAAGTGCCCTTGTAAGAGTGAGTCAGAGGGACCTTTGACAGACTGAGGAGGGGGCAGGGTGACCCCAGAGGCAGAGATGAGAGTGATGCAGCCACAAGTCCAGGAATGCTCGTGGCCACCGGAAGCTGGAAGAGGAAAAGAACTGATTCTTCCCAAGAGCCTCCAGAGGGAGTGCAGCCCTGCAGACACCTTGATCTGGGACTTCTGTCCTCCAGTCAGTCCAGTAGTTTGTGCTGATCGTTACAGCAGCCACATGACGCTAAACGCACGGTCTGGCCAGAGTTTCCTGGGGCCACCTGGCTGTGGGCGCCCAGCACGCACCACTATTTGCAATTGTTTGATTCTATATTATGCGATGCCCTCACCCACAGGTTGTAAGCCCCGTGAGAGCTGTAATCTTACCTGTCTTGTTCATTTCTGTATCTCCCGTGCCTGGCTATGCCTGGCATGTAGCGGATGATCATCAAACATTTGCTGAATGAATGAATTTAGTCAAAACCCTGGTCTCCGTAACCCCCTGACATCCCGGTATTGTCTCGTGAGCTTTTCCAGAGAGAAGGAAGCCCCGCCAGGGCTGGGGCCGGGGGTCAGTGCCGGGCGGCCTCTGCCCGGCTAACCGGCTGTGACCTGCTGGTCTCCTCCCACACATCCCACCCACAGCTCCACTCTCACCTTGAGGTCACCTGTAGCAGTGCTAGCAGCCGTCAGCCTCAGGCTCACCTCCAGCCCAGGGTCCAGGGACCACTTGGAGGAACCTGAGGGCTTCTTCTTGGCTGGAGGGCTGTGGGCAACCTCCACAACCACTTCTGGGGGAGCATTGATGCTGAAGGACGTGCAGCCCTCAGGGGCAGAGCTGTGGGAGAGGGATGCGGGGACAGAGAGACACCTTGAGGCAGGGCCAGGCCCACCACTGCTCTCCCCAGCATTCTTCCTTTTCCCAACAAGTGTCAATACTATATGGCAGCCAGTCTGACGCCAATCGTGGGAGTGAGTACTGTGAGGCTGTCAGGAATTAGTGAGAAACAGAAAGAAAATCCTCTGACCTGGAGGGCTTACACCTGAGCTAGGAAAATTGCAGAGATGTGCACACCAAAGACACGCACACTAGATGTATGCACAATGCAAAGTGCATTCCCAGAAATTTACACCACACAGACGTACACACATAGGGTTGTGCGTATACCAAGAATCACACAGATTCTGCTTCTGGAATCATGGCAGACCAGCACTCTGAAGGGCCTTCCCCTTCCAAAGCAACTGGATCATGGTTAAATACACTTCTTAAAGCACTGATGAGATCATGTGAGGGTAATTTCCAAGGACTTTTCTCTGCGTGCACACACACACACACCAGTGGTTAAGCAGAAGAACACAAAGACAAAGAGATCTCAAAGGAATCCAGAAAGAAAAGTCAAATCACCAATAAAGGAACAATAATGAGATTGAAAGCAGATGTCTCAATAGCAATAATGAAAGGCAGAAGAAATTTGGGTAATATCTTCAAACTATTTTGGAAAAACAATTATGAACTTAGTTTGTGTGCTGGACAAAATTTTATTTTAATAAAGACATCTTCAGATGAAGAAAAACCGATATTTTAAAACCAACACACTTTCATCAAAGCAACTTCTAAAGACATACTTTAAAAAGAAGATATCTGTTGGCACAGCATGGTCTGAGATGTAGGAAAGAATAGTGGGCAAATAAAATGGGAACCATTTTGGTAAATCTAAATAAATATTGTCTGTATAAAAAAAGCTATAAAATAATGGAAGCAACCTAAGTGCCCATCAGTAGATGAATGGATTAAGAAGATGTGGTACATATACACAATGGAATATTACGCAGCCATAAGAAAAAAACAAATCCTACCATTTGCAACAACATGGATGGAGCTGGAGGGTATTATGCTCAGTGAAATAAGCCAGGCCGAAAAAGACAAGTATCAAATGATTTCACTCATATGTGGAGTATAAGAACAAAGAAAAAAAAAAAATGAAGAAACAAAACAGCAGCAGACTCACAGAACCCACGAATGGACTAACAGTTACCAAAGGGAAAGGGACTGGGGAGATGGGTGGGAAGGGAGGGATAAGAGGGTAAAAGGGGCATTACGATTAGCAGACATAGGGTGGGGAGGCACGGGGAGGACTCTACAGCTCAGAGAAGACAAGTAGTGATTCTCATCTCACTACACTGATGGACAGTGACTGTAATAGGGTTGGTGGAGGGGACCTGATGAAGGGGGTAGTTTAATCATCACAATATTGCTCATGTAATTGTAGGTTAATGATACTAAAATAAAATAAATTGTAAAAAAAAAAAGCTATAAAATATTAAAATCGTGGGATTTAAAAAAGGTAATAATGTAAATCGGGATGGGTAATGAGAGTTGAAACATTCTGAGGTTTTTGACTGACGAGGGAATTAAGATAGTGTTTAGCTCTAGATGTCACAGAGTTAAAATTTTATGATTATAATTTTAAAGTATTTAACTAAATTTAAATTTTTAAAATAAATTTTAAATTTAGTAAAATTTAAAGGTATTCATTTCAAGAATAAAAATGGAGAAAACGCAACAATAAAAAAAGAACAGAAAGTTTCCACTTAGAGAGGCAAAGAAAGAACTAAAGACAATGTAGAAAAAAATGGACAAATAAAAATTAAAAAATGAAATGGTAAAAACAATCCAAATATATAATCAAAATAAATCTAAATGGATTAATGTTACTAGTTAAAAGAGAGTTTGGGATTAGATAAAGAAACTAAATTCAGCTACATGATATTTATAAGAGACACACCTAAAATATAGGGATCCAGCAAAGATGAAGTTTTTAAAATAGGAAAAAAGATGTGTTATATCAACACTAACCAAAAGAATATTGTGGTGGGCATATTAATATCAGACAAAATTAACTTTTAGACAAAAAACACACTTTTAGCATTAGAGAGGATTACAACCTACTAATATAAGGTTCAACTCACCTAAAAGGTATTCTGAACTTGTATGCACCTAATAACATAACCAATATGTATAAAGCAAAATTGTTAGAAATACTGGGAGATGTACAAACCCACCAGCATAATTGAAGAGTTCAAATCTTCTTTCCCAATTAACAGTGGATGAAGCAGACAAAAAAATTAGTAAGACAATTAACACTGGTTTAGTGGGCATATATATAATTCTGCTCCCCACAAGTAGTAAATATACATTTTCCCAAGCAAAGTGCACAGGGACCACTAAAAAAAACTGACCATATAAAATGGCCATAAGGCAAGTTACACCAAACATTCAAGGATACACAACATACAGTATAGGTGGCATATTCTTTGATCACAATATAACTAAGTGAGAAACTAGCATAAAGTCTATTTTAAAATACATTTGAAAATTTTAAAGCTAGGAGTCCAGAGAACTTACAAGTCAAAGGATAACTAATGGAAAATTAAAAAAAATACTTAGAACTGTGCAATAGTTAAAATACTACATTTCAAAACTTTTGGGGGCACTAAAGGTGTTACTTTGTGCCTTAAATGTCCATATATTTAAAAAGAAGAGAAGAGCTGAAAATTAAGTACAGGGGGAAAACATAGAAAATAAAATAGAATGTAATCTCTCCAGATAGAGAAAACAAAGATGGAAAGAAATCTTTGTAATATAAAACAAGTAAATCAATGAAGCCAAAACAGACAAAAGAAACTGATCACCCTCTGGCAAGATTGATCAAGGAAATAAAAAATGGAAAGTGAAAATATCACTATGCAAAAAGCAGATTTTTCATAGCTAGTTGATAAAAGGTAAACAAGAGCCCCACTGCAAACATATTTAATAGTGAAAATTTCAAAACCTTCCCTCTAAGATCAGGAACCTGGCAAGCATGCCCACTCTTACACATCTTTTCGACATTGTACAGGAGGTTATAGCCCCTGCATAAGAGAATAAAAAGTAAAGGCAAATTTAAAATAAAAGTAAAAGATACTTTTCTTATTGAAAAGAAATAAAACATGCCATTATTTATGGACAGTATGATTATCTTCAAACCCCAAAGGAATTTACAAGCTTAAGAGAAAGAGTAGGAAATTAATAAGGTAGCTAGTAAGGTGAAGAGGCAAAAACGAGTTGCATATCCAAGAACAGACCTATAGATCAATGGAACAGAATAGAGAGCTATATTAATATGACCAATTAATATATGGTAAAGGAGCCATGGATTTACATGGGGGAATGACAGCCTCTTCAACATCTGGTGTTGGCAAAACTGGACAGTTACATGTAAGAGAATGAAACTAGATTATTGTCTAACCCATACACAAAAGTAAACTCGAAATGGATCCAAGACCTGAATGTAACTCATGAAACCATAAAACTCATAGAAGAAAACACAGGCAAAAATCTCTTGAAAATAAACATGAGCAACTTTTTCCTGAACACATCTCCTCGGGCAAGGGAAACAAAAGCAAAAATGAACTCATGGGACTACATCAAACTAAAAAGCTTCTGTACAGCAAAGACACCATCAGCAGAACAAAAAGGCATCCTACAATATGGGAGAATATATTCATAAATGACATATCTGATAAGGGGTTAACATCCAAAATATATAAAGAATTCACCCACCTCAACACCCAAAAAGCAAATAACCTGATTAAAAAATGGGCAGAGGATCTGAACAGACACTTCTCCAAAGAAGAAATTCAGATGGCCAATAGGCATACGAAAAGATGCTCCACATCGCTAATTACCAGGGAAATGCAAATTAAAACCACAATGAGATACCACCTCACACCAGTTAGGATGGCCAACATAGAAAAGACTAGGAACAACAAATGCTGGCGAGGATGCAGAGAAAGGGGAACCCTCCTGCACTGCTGGTGGGAATGTAAACTACTCCAACCATTGTGGAAAGCAGTATGGAGGTTTCTCAAAAAGCTAAAAATAGAAATATCATTTGACCCAGGAATTCCATTCCTAGGAATTTATCTTAAGAAAACAAGATCCCTGATTCAAAAAGACATATGCACCCCTATGTTTATTGCAGCACTATTTACAATAGCCAAGATATGGAAGCAACCTAAGTGTCCATCAGTAGATGAATGGATAAAGAAGATGTGGTACATACACACAATAGAATATTATTCAGCCATAAAAAGAAAACAAATCCTACCATTCGCAACAATATGGATCGAGCTAGAGAGTATTATGCTCAGTAAAATAAGCCAGGTGGAGAAAGACAAGTACCAAATGATTCCACTCATTTGTGGAGCATAACAAAAATGCAAAACTGAAGGAACAAAACAGCAGCAGACTCATGGATTCTAAGAAGGGACTAGCAGTTATCAAAGGGAAGAGGTTAGGGAGGGTAGATGAGGAGGGAGGGAAAAGGCAATTAAGGGGCATTATAATTAGCACTCACAATATAGGTAGGTCATAGGGAAGGCAGTATAGCACAGAGAAGACAAGTAGTGACTCTATAGCATCTTACTACGCTGATGGACAGTGATTGCAATGGGTTGTGTGTGGGGAGACTTGATAACATGGGTGAACGTTGTAACCACAATGTTGCTCATGTGAAACCTTCATAAGATTGTGTATCAATGATACCTTAATTTTAAAAAATCAGTTGCATTTCTATTCACCAGCAATAAATAGTTAGAAAACATAATAAAAAAAACAGATATAATTTGTTAGGATAAAACACTGTAAAATATCTAGGATAAATCTAATGAATGACATGTAAAGGTTTTATGGAGAATGATCAAATCTTATAGAAAGCAATTAGAGAAGATCCACATTAATAGAAAGAAATACCACAAACATGAGTAGGAAGGCTTACTCTCATAAAAGTATGAATTCTCTCCAAATATATATATTCAATGGAAATCCAGAGCTTTTTATGAAACTTGACAAGTTGATTCCAAGATTTGCATGGAAAGCCTAGGGGCTAATACAGTCAAAGTACTCCTTAAGGAAATGAAGCAAAAGGTGAAGGACTTGCTCTACCAAGAAGTGACTTACCATAAAGCCATGGATGGTGTAATGGCTCAGGCAAGGACAAATGGCAGAGATAACCTAAGGGGGATTCTACTAAATCGATGACAGAAGCAGTCTTGCAGATAACTGGGGAAAGGGGAGATTATGTCATAAATGATGCTGGGACAATTGCTTATCCACATGGAAGATAATTAAATTGGATGAATAATTAAATTAATTTGTCCCACCATATACAAAACAATATGATCCCTTACGCCATATGCAAAAACAAGCTCCAGGTTGATTAAAAACTTAAACATAAAAGACAGCACTTCAACTTATTTTTTTAATAGATTTTATTTTTTAGAGAAGTTTTAGGTTCACAACAAAATTGAGATTTCCCATATATCTCCTACCCCGACTCACGCATGGCCTTCGCTATCATCAGACACCCTGCACCAGATGGTTCATTCATTACAGTTGATGAGCCTGCATCAATACATCATACTCACCAGAAGTCCATGGTGTACATTGTGTTTCACTGTTGGTGTTGTGCATTCTGTGGGTTTGGACAAATGTACAATGACGTGTATCCACCACTGTAGTGTCATACAGAGTAGTTTCACTGCCCTAAAAATCCTCTGTGCTCAGTAGTTGGCCCTCCCTTCCTGTAAACCCCTGGCAACCATTGATTTTTACTGTTGCCATAGCTTTGTCTTTTCCGGAATATCATATAGTTGGAAGCATGCAGTATGCAGCCTTTTAAGATTGGCTTCTTTCTAGTAATACGCATTTATGTTTCCTTCATGTCTTTTCATGCTGATAGGTATTTCTTTTTAGCACTGAATAATATTTCATTGTCTGGATGTACCACGATTTTTTATCCATTCACCTACTGAAGGACATCTTGGTTGCATCCAAGTTTTGGTAATTATGAATAAAAATAATGTAAACTCCCACTGCCAAATTTTGTGTGGCTATAAATTTTCAGCTCCTTTGGGTAAGTACCAAGGAGTGTAATCGCTGATCATACGGTAAAAAAATATTTAGTTTTGTAAGAAAGTGCCTGTCTTCCAAAGTGGCTGTACCATTTTGCATTCTCACCAGCAATGAGTGAGCATTCCCAATGGTCCACGTTCTTGTCAGTATTTGGTGCTCTCAGTGTTCCTTTATTTTGGCCATTCCAATAGGTGTGTAGTGGTAGCTCATGGTTGTTTTAATATACATTTTCTTGATGACACATATAATGCAGAGCACCTTTTCATAGACTTATCTGCCAACTGTATATCTTTGGTGAGGTGTCTGTTAAGATCTTTGGCCCAGTTTTCAACTGGGCGTTTGTTTTCTTGTTGAGTTCTAAGAGTTCTTTGTATAGTTTGGATAACAATTCTTTATCGGATGTATTTTTCGCAAATATTTTCTCCCAATGTGTTTTGTCTTTTCATTCTCTTGACAGTGTCTTTCATTGAGCAGAAAACTTGAATGAAGTCCAGCTTGTCAATTCTTTTTTTGTGTGTGTGGATCATGCCTTTGGGGCTGTATCTAAAAAGTCATTGCCAAACCCAAGATCATCTAGATTTTTCTCCTATGTTATCTTCTGACAGTTTTACAGTTTTGTGTTGTACACTTAGGTCTGTGATCGGTTCTGGGTTAGTTTTTGTGAGGAATGTAAGGTCTGTGTCTAGATTCCTTTTCTGTATGGGGATGTTCAGCTGTTCCAGCACCATTTGTTACAAAGACCGTATTTTCTTGTTTTGCTTTTTCTCCTTTGTCAAAGGTAAATCGACATATTTATATGGATCCATTTCTGGGCTGCTTATTCTATTCCATTATTTATTTCTCTATTCCCTTGCCAATATCACACTGTCTTGGTTACTGTAGCTTTATAGTAAGTCTTGAAGTCAGGTAGTCTGAATCCTCCAACTTTGTCTCCTCCTTCAACATTGTTTGGCTATTATTCCGGATTTTTTACATCTCCTTATAAACTTTATAATCAGTTTGTCCATATCCCCCAAATGGGATTGCATTTGAATCTATAAATATAGGTTGGGAAGAACTGACCTCTTGACAATACTGAGTCTTCCTATCCATGAACAAAGAATATCTCTCTACTTATTTGCTTCTTTGATTTCTTTCATCAGATTTTTGTAGTTTTCCTCATATAGAATCTTAAACATATTTCGTTAGATTTATAACTAAGTATTTCATTTTGGGGAGTGCAAATGTAAATGGTATTGTGTTTTTAATTTCAAATTCCACTCGTTCGTTGCTGGAATATAGAAAAATGATGGACTTTTGAATATTAACATTGCATCCTGTAGCCTTGCCATAACTGCTTGTTAGTTCCAGAAATTGTTTTGTTAACTCTTTCGGATTTTCTATATAGATGATCATGTCATCTGAGAATGAAGACAGGTTTCTTTCTTTCTTCCCAATTAGTATCCCTTTTCTTTTCTATCTTATTGCATTTGCTAGAATTTTCAGTATGATGGTGAAAACAAGTGACGAGAGGGAACATCCTTGCCTCATTCTTGGTCTTAGTGGGAAAGCTTCAAGTTTCTCATCCCTAAGTGTGATGTCAGCGGTAGGGTTGTTGTTTTCTTTCCAAATATTTTGAATGATTTATTGCTATTGAGGTAAAGCTAACATTTAACATTTAGTTTTAAGTCTACAACATAATAATTTGATATATGTATGCACTGCAAAATGATCCCCACAATTAGTTTAGTTACTATCTACCACCAAAAGAGAGTTAAAAAGTTTTTCTTCTCCTGTGATGAGAGCTTTTAAGGTTTACTCTTAGCAGCTTTCAAATATGCAGTGCAGTGTTACTGACTGTACTCGCTATGCTGTACGTTACATCCTGAGACTTATTTATTTTATAACTGAAGTTGGTGCCTTGCACTCCCTTCACTCATTTGCCCACTACCAATCCCCCTTCCCTTTGGCAACCACCAGTCTGTTCTCTGTATCTATGAGTCTGGGTTTTATTTTGTTCTTTAGATTCTACCTTAAGTGAGCTCATACAGCATTTGTCTCTCTGTCTGACTCATTTCACTGAGCAAAATGCCCTCAAGATCCATCCATGTTGTTGCAAATAGTAAGATTCCATTCTTTTATATGGCTGAGTAGTACTCCATTGTATATATACATACACCACATTACCACATCTTACCAATAGTAAGATTCCATTCTTTTATATGGCTGAGTAGTATTCCATTGTATATATACACATACCACATTACCACATTACCAAATGGACAGTTACGTTTTTCCTTGTCTTGACTATTGTAAATAATGCTGCAGTGAACACGGGGGTGCAGATAGCTTTCTGAATTAGCATTTCATTTCCTTTGGATGGATATCTGGTTGTGGAATTGCTGGCTTGTATGGTAGTTCTATGTTTAATTTTTTAAGGAACCTCCATACTGTTTTCCATAGTGGCTGAACCAATGTAGATTCCCCCCAATAGTGCACAAGGGATCCCTTTTCTCCACATCCTCACCAACACTTGTTATTTCTTGTCTTTGTGATCATAGTCATTCTGACAGGTATAGGGTGACATCTCGTTGTTGTTTTGATTTTCATTTCCCTGATGATGAGTGATGTGTACCTTTTCACGTGACTGTTGGCATCTGTATGTCTTTTTGGAAAAATGTCCATTCAGGTCCTCTGCCCATTTGCTACATGAGTTCTTTATGTATTTTTGTTATTCACCCCTTATTGAATATATGATTTGAAAATATTTTCTCCCGTTCAGTAAGATACCTTTTCATTTTGTTGATGGTGTCCTTTGCTGTGCAGAGAAGCTTTTTAGTTTGATGTAGTCCCACTTGTTTAATTTGCTTTTGTTGATGTGGTTCTTAGAATCAGATCCAAAAATCATGGCCAAGACGGGTGAGAAAGAGCTTTACTGTCTATTTTTTCTTCTGGAGTTTTACGGTTTCGGGTCTCACTTTAAGGTCTCCAATCCATTTGGAGCTAATCCATTTATTTGTGTCTCCTTCACACTTTTTTCATCAAAGTCTTGTAGTTTTCAGCATACAGGTCTTTCACCTCCTTGGTTTAACTTATTCCTAGGTATTTTATTCTTTCTGATGCAATTGTAAATGGAATTGGTTTCTTGATTTCTCTTTCTGATTGTTCATTGTCAGTATATGGAAATACAACAGTGTTTTGTATATTGATGCTATCCCCTGCAGCTTTACTCAATTAATATATTAGTGTTCTGACAGTTTTTTGGTGGAATCTTTATGGTTTTCTATATACAATGTCATCTGCAATAGCTATAGGTTTTTATAGATATGCTTTATCTAGTTGAGTAAGTTCTCCTCTATTCTTAGTTTCCTGAGAATTTTTATCATGAATGGGTGTTTGCATCTTTTAAAAGAAGATGTCAGAGACATCTTTATGCCCTTTCTTAAACAAGACACAAAATCAATAAATAGGAAAACAATGATGGATAAGTTCAACTAGATGAAATAATGTCTGTTCATCAAAAGACAGTAGAGCGTGAAAAGCATAGCTCACCTGAGGAGACATTCAGGACATAAAACCAAAAAGCCTTAGCATCCAGAATATTTAAAGAACTTAGGTAACCAACATGAAAACAACAACTCAATAGAAAAAAAAATAGGCAAAGATGTAAACAGGCATTCACAGGAGTCGACACACAAGTGAGTGATAACCATGTGAAGAAGCACTCACTAAAAAGTGAGGAAATGAGAATATCAATACCATAAGGAGACAGGGTCATAGACCCACTGGATTAGTGGAAAATAACACGATAGACTATATGGTTCAAAGGAAACTCTAACACACTTCTCGCGGGAGTGTGAGGTTAACCACTTTGTGACACAACTTGGTGTTATCTTGTCAAGTCAAACATTAGCTCACCCCCAAGTCAGCAATTCCTTGCCTAGGTAGAATCTCTCGCGCAGGTATACCGGGAGACACGTTCCAGAATGTTCAGAGCCACCCTTTCCAGGGCAGTGAATGGCCCACAGACAGAAGAAAAGCTAATAAATCTTAGTGGAGACTCCCTAGAGAGGCAGAACTCCCTCAGAAGGTCACAAAGACATGCGTTTTATGATTGCATTTTCTATGTTTATTTCTGTATTAAGTTCTTTGTATCAAAATCCATTTGTATTCATTACAGAGAATTAGGAAAGTACAGGGAGAGTGTGTGGTGGGCAGACTTCTAAGATGCCCCAGTCATCCCCACCTCGGTGCTCACGCCCTCGTGTAACCCCTTCCCTGGGAGGGCAGGATGGACCTGGTGACCTCCAAAGTGATGGTTGCCCCTGATAAGGTTACAAGAGCCTTGCCCCCCCCCCCCCCCGCGTGCTCACCTTGCTGAAACAGGCTGCCCCCTTGTGGGCTATGGAGAAGCCCACGTGGCAAGCAGCTGAGAGAGGATCCGCCAGCTGCCGGAAGGGAACCAGGGCCCTTAACCCACCAGCCTACAGGGGACAACCTGACTCTCAGTCTCCTGCTACCCCTCCACATCCCTGGAAGCCACCCAGACATTCACTGCTGTTCTCCCACCTCCCAGGTTCAGGTGGTGAGTGATGCTTTCAAGGAAATGCCCAGACCTTCCTGTGGGCACCATTCTAGGACCACACATGCCCTGCCTGAGACGGAGGAAGCCAGGGGCCACTACTCCTATTACTGAGAATGCCACCCAGAGCGCTCCTAGACCACTTGTTATTTGTTTAACCAGAGCCTGGTACAGGGCTTGGCATGTAATAGGTATTCTGTTGGTATTTGTTGAGTCAATTAATTAGTGGATGAATGAATGAATGAAAAACTACCAGGGATATGCCCAGTACTGTGCTAACTACTTAAACATTTTCATGGTTTTTCACATGTAATCCCTATAACCTCCCTACGAAGTGGGTATTATCCCCAACTCACAGATGAGGAACCTGAGGTTGAGAGGCTAGCCAACAGCAGGGCCAGGCTTCCTACGGCGGCCTCTTCCTTGCCAGATCATGTCTCATCACGTCCATGCTATCACACACTCAGGCTTGGCTGAGAGGTGCAGGGGTAACATGAACTAGTATGGGTCATGAAGCCCCCAGGGTCTAGCCTTGCTTCTAGGGCACACTTGCTGTGTGACCTTAGTCAAGTCACCGACCCTCTCTGAACTTCTACTTCCTCAATGGTAAAAGGAGATGGTCCTGTTTGCCCTGTAATATTTCATTTGTGGTGAGGCCCTGGGGAACCCCACTTGTACATGGCAAAGAACCACTGCCCTGAGTCTGGTGTGCCCCAGGCCCCTCAGGGTGTATCTGTCCCGCTGCTCCCCTGAAGCCTGGGCCAACTGCACACCCTGTGTCAGCTGAACCTTCTCATCCAGCATCACCAGACCTGCCCCACACCCCACCTCCTCCGCTCCCAGTATGTGCCCTGCTCACCCGCAGACATCCAGCTGAGTCTCCGTGCCCAGCACACACACGGCATAGGTGGGCTGCTCTGGGGCCACATGGATCACAGTCCCCTGGGCCATAGTCCAGCTAGTTTGTCCCTCCAGCGGCAGGAAGCCCCTGGGCTGGTTCCTTTATACCACCCAGCAGAGCCTCTGAGTCAGCGCCTGCGGTTTGTGGCCCAGCAGCTCAGCTCCTCCCCACTCAGGTCCCGGGCGTGTCCTACTCAGGCCCTCCTCTGCCCTGCAGCTGCCGCTTGGACCCTGTAGGGGTGTTGATGCCAGAAGCAGAGGCAGGTTGACTCTGTCAGTTTCCTGAGAAGAGCCGAGGGCTCAGGGAGCCTGGGGAGAGGATGCAGGTTTGAGTCCTGATGGCCAAAGCTCCCTCCCTGCCTGGGTCCATGGCTGCCTGGACCCACCCAGCCTTGCTAACTGTGCCAAACGGGTGTCAGAGAGAAGGCGAGAAAAGCAGACGGTTGGGAGATTTTAGGCAGAGGTCATAGCCCAGGCTACACAAAGACTAACGGGGCTTGGGATGACTCTCCCCAGGCTGGGTCACCACGGGAAGCTCACCCTTGCTGGGTATTCTGTCTGTGCCGGACACATTGCTCTGCTCCCAATGGGGAAGAGCTCTCCAAGACAAGCCTGTGGGGCAGGTGTATTATCACCCCTCATTCCATTTGCACAGAGGCTCTCTGAGGTCAGGGCCATTCCTAGTACCATTTTACAGAAGAAGAAACTGAGGCACAGAGAGGTTACACAGCTAGAAAGTGGTAGAGCTAGGATTTGAACCAAAAGCATCACAGCTCCGAGTAGGAGATTCAGCAGCTGCTGGTCCACGTGGCATGAGCTTTTCCGACTTTCTCACACCAACTTCTTACTATAATATAAGGTATATGTATTTGGGCTTATTGTTACTGCCCATTTCATGGAAGGGAAAATAGAGGCTCAGAGAAGAGAGGCGACTTGCCCAGGCACCACAGCTCCGTGTGTGGCAGAGCTGGAAGGGGAGGGTGGGCTTCCTGACCTTGAAGCCAGTGTTCCCGGTGCACTCCACGCCGCTTGCCTCTGCATGTCAGACCCATTGCAGGTGAGGCCACACCTGCCGTGGGGACGGAGAGCCAAGCTCACCTGGGCTATTGGTGCCAGGCTCCCCCTGCTACTGGGCTGGTGCGTGAAGGGGGTGGGTGGACAGGTCCCAGTGGGGAACACCCAGAGAGACCACGTATGGGCATCTGGAGGGAGCAGAGCACATTTGGGGGTGCTGGAGATGGTGTGTGTGCTTTCTGTTTGTTCTGGCTTTGACACAAAGAATTTGCCTCATTAATTAAGAGCCAGGCTGAGAGGACTAGGCAGGTCTGAGTTCCAAACCTGCTTCATGCCAACGTCCCCATGAGGCAGGTCTTATCATGATGCCTACAATACAGATGAGACCACTGAGGGGCAGAGAAGCTAAATGAGTCCCAAGGCACCACACTGATTAAGTGGGGATCCAGGCTCCAGACCACCTTTTTGAGGCTCAAAACCCGTTTGCTGCTCCAGCGGATGATGTGACCAGACCTGATGCTGTGATTTGTCCGCCAGAGGTTTTGCCCATAGTAGGTCTTAACAAGCCAATTTCTCTGGCTGGTCATATGATTAGGACTAGTTTGAGGTTCTAATGGAAGGAGGTCCTGTCAATTGTCAGAGCTGGGAGAGCCCTCAAAGAACACGAAGTGCAGTCCTGTTCCTGTGCCCGGGAGACTGAGGCACGGGGGGTGGGGGTGACAGTAGCTACCAGTACACAGCAAGTCAGTGGGGGGCGGGTAGGCTCTCCCCCAAGTCATCTCCTGGCTAGTTTTCTTTTTCTCCTTTTTTTCCCAGCAATTTGGGGGTTAAATTTGCTGTGAATAAGCCACAAAGAGAACACCCCAAAAGAAGTTTTGTGAGCCCAGCAAAAATTTATTGAGTGCCTACTGTTTGCTGGACACTGTTCTGGGCACTGAGGACACAAAGTTAACAAAACAGACAAAAATCCTGCTTTCATGGAGCTTTTTTTCTGATAGAAAGAGACAACCAAGAAGTAATAAATATGTGAAGTATGTAGTATGTTAGCATTATGGAAAAATGAAACAGTAGAGCAGGTAAGGGGTAGACTGCAGTTTTAAACAGGGTGGTCAAGGAAGGTGACCAAAGGGAATAGCCCGTGTAGCTAGTGCAAAGGCCCTGGGGCAGGGCCATTCCTGGTGGGATCAAGAAAGAGCAGGGAGACCAGTGTGGCTGTAATGCAGTGAAGGAGGTGAGGAGCAGCAACTGGAAGTCAGACAGATGGGGCGGGTAGTTCACATAGGGCCTTTCAGGTATTGCGAGGATTTTGGCATCTACTCTGAGTGACATAGGGACCCACCGGGATGTCTGAAGGGAAACGGACTGTGATCTGACTTGTTTCAGCGGATCCCTCTGGCTGCTGTGTGAGAATGAACAGTAGGGGACAAGGAACATCACAGGGAGGCCAATGAGGAGGCTGTTGTAGTCTGGCAGGTGACGGGTGACGGGGACCCCAACCAGGATGGGGCAGTGGAGGAGGTGAGAAGCAGTCAGGTCTGGACATGTTGTGAGGTAACAACCAATAGCATTTGCAAAGGGCCTGAATGCGAGCATAAGGAAAGAAAGGAATGAAGGATGACTCCGAGGTTTGGGGGCTGAGATCCTGGCGGGATAGAGCTGGCACCAGCTGAGCAAGGAGGGCTGGAAGAGGGGCAGGCTGCAGGTGGCATGGAGCTCAGGAGTTTGACCTTGGCTGTGTCAAGAGTAGGAGATGTCTGTCAAGTATGGAGATGCCCTGCAGGATGGCTGGACGCATGATTCTGGAGTTTAAGAGTGAGGATTAGGCTGGAAACAATAAATCTGTGGGATGCCAGCATCTAGAGCTCTCCCAGGGAGTGAGTGTGAAGAAGAGGGGAGTGACCCTGGGGACTCTCCCCCAGAGACTGAGAAGAAGCAACAAGCAGGAAGAGAAGAGGGCATGTTATTCTTATTTGCTGTTTTCTGGGGGTGCTATGAGAAACCAGCTTTGTAAAACACACACACGAGTGAGCATACACACACACAGGGGAAAGCAGCTGTACTTTGGAAGCAAAGCCTTTTTTGCAAACTCACATGCTCTTCCATGGCAGAGCAGGAATAGGCTCTGTGGTGGGACCTGAAGGCTGTTTGCAAATTACTAGCATCATAAACCATGCGGCAAAGCATTAATTGTTCCAGTGTCTGTGATTATTTGCAGGGGCTTGTGGGTGTCTCTTTGCCCTGTATATTCTCTTTTCCTAATATTTGCCACAGCTTGTCATTATGTGTATGTGTTTAAATGTCTGTCCCCAGGGCCTTTGCTGGTTTCAGCTGCACCTCCAGGGCTAGAATAGCTCCTGGCTTGGAGTGGGCGCTCAGTGGACACCGGGGCTGAGATCATGGTGTTCACCAGCACCCAGCCCAGCACTTGACCCAGGATCCCTGTCTTCCTGCTGAGAGGCAGAATTACCAGCTGGGCTGCTCCCCTGAGGCAGCTGTGTGGCGGGTTACCCGATTCCCTCTGGGCACCTCAGCTAATGTTCCAGGGACTGGCCTGGACATCCTCCTCCAGCTGATTGTGATGATGTCACTCTAGGGAAAGGTACTGGTGTCAGGAACTCTCCCAGAGACCCCGAGACTGGGTATGATGCAGAGTTGTGTTCGGAGTAGAATGTCAAGCCATTCCTTCAGGGTTATTCATTGACTAGATACATCTCCTACTCAATTACTTAGCTCTTCACTCAACATGTTAACACTCATTGAATGCCTCCTAAGTGCCTGGCACTCTTTGAGAGGCTAACTTAGGCTTCATTTAAAATAGATTTACAAGGACCCAGGGCAATAGCAGATCCACAGGCCATTCAACATGCACCACATACCATGCTTGTCACCAGGTCCTTAGGCTACATTATTTCTAATTTTCACCATAACCCAGTTGGCAGGACTTATGATCTCATTTCTACAGAGGAGTGAAGCATTGTGCCCAGGGTCATATGGCTTCTGGTACGTCTCAAACTGAGCTTGGTCTAATATGCTCCGCTCTCTGGTGCGCCCCTTACCTGTGCCAGGCTGCTGACACTTGTCACCTCTACTCCCCACAGTGAACTTAACGTCTGAATTATACTCTCCTCTTTTTCAGATGAGGAAATGGAGTCTTAGAAGCATTAGGTAACTCACCCAAGGTTTCACACACAGGAAGTGGTGACCTCTGGACTTAACTTTTCCCCTTGTCTCACTGTGCCTGCCATGCAGCTGCCTCCTGGTCAGGTCCCTTGGCCAGTGAGCTCCACAGTCCTTTCCAGCGCAGACTTCCCAGACTCTCCATAACTCCAAGTAGAAAACTGGGAGTGTGTCTAGCTAGATAATCCAAACCGGCTGAAACTGGCAAGTCTCCCCTCCTACTAAGGTGTTCATCTAAGTGTCCCTTACCTGCAGCAGGTGGGGAAACAGGGTCTTTTCTTCCCCTCTCTGATCCCACAGCTCTGACCTGCCCCCAACACCTCTCCCTGCTCGCCTTCATAGACTGTTGTAAGCTATGGAAGGATTCATGAGCAGCCAAGGCAACATCATGACTCTAACACGTGCCAGGCCCCGCCCGGCACAATTTTCATTGTGCCTACTCGTGCGAACGCCACAAGAACCCAGTGAAGGGAGGACACCTGTTAGTCATGGACAGGTGAGCGTTACATCAGGGCAGACGTATGGCACACAGGCGCACCTGCATGGAAAGCCTGTGACTTTCCGCCAGGCCATCTATGAGCCAAGGAAGGGGACCCACCAGCTGAAGGTCAGTGCCCCTGAATTCCTTTTCTGGAACTGTCTCCCACCCTAACCCCAACCCCAACCCTAACCCTAAACCCAAACCCAACCCTAACCCTAAACCCAACCCCAACCCCAACCCTAACCCTAACCCCAACCCCAACCCCAACCATAACCCTAACCCTAACCCTAACTATAACTCCAACCCAACCCCAACCCCAACCCCAACCCTAACCCTAACCCTAACCCCAACCCCAACCCCAACCCTAACCCTAACCCTAACTATAACTCCAACCCAACCCCAAAACCAACCCCAACCCCAACCCCAAACCCAACCCTAACCCTAA
>JAQQAC010002837.1:12397741-12444723 GCA_029783875.1 Phataginus tricuspis | reverse complement strand
TTTCTGGAACTGGCTCCCACCCTAAACCCAACCCTAAACCCAACACCAACCCTAACCCTAACCCCAACCCTAACCCCAACCCCAACCCTAAACCTAACCCCAACCCTAACCGCAACCCCAACCCTAACCCCAACCCTAACCCTAACCCCA
This sequence comes from Phataginus tricuspis, assembly GCA_029783875.1. NCBI lineage: Eukaryota > Metazoa > Chordata > Mammalia > Pholidota > Manidae > Phataginus > Phataginus tricuspis. The sequence continues at coordinate 12,444,573 of JAQQAC010002837.1, read as the reverse complement.
ACCCTAACCCTAACCCTAACCTCAACCCCAACCCTAACCCCAACCCCAACCCTAACCCTAACCCTAACCCCAAACCTAACCCTAACCCTAACCCCAACCCTAGGTGCCCATGTTCCTTCTCCAGCACCCAGGACCTCTCCTGGGGACAATGACTGTGAAAAGGTCAGCACCACAAAAGCAGGGACAGCAGGGACTTTCCTTGGCTCATTACTATACCCCCAGCACTTAGAATAGTGTAGCACCAAGTAGTTGCACAAGAAATAACTGTATTTTATTGAATTGAAAGCTATTTATTTTAAGATACATCCCTTGCTTCAGCACCATTTGTTGAAAAGCCTATTCTTCCTCCATTGAATTTTTTTCCCAATTTCTATCAAAAACTAGCCCTACTTGTGTGGACTATTTTTGGGTTCTCTTTTCTGATAATCTATATGTCTATCCACCAACCAGGCACAGTCTTGATTACTGTACCTACATCTTGAAATTGGATAGACCACCTGCTCCCACTCCATCCCTCCTTTTTAAAAGTGTCTTAGCTATTATGGTTTCTTAGTCTTTTCATATAATTTTAGAATAATCTGGCCTATATCTACAGAAAATCTTTCTGGGATTCCGATAGTAACTACATTAAACATATATGAATTTGGGGAAGAGTGACATCTTTACTATGTTGAGTTTTCCAATCCATGAACAGATATGTCTCTCCGTATATTTAGATCTTCTTTCATCAGCCTTTTGTAGCTCTCAGCATCCAGTCTTGTACACGTTTTGTGCGGTTTACACCTAAGTACTTTGTTTTGGAACAGTGATTATAAGCGGTATTGCATTTTTGGTTTCAGTGTCCATGTGTTCATTGCTAGTATATTAAAATACAATTGATTGTGATGGATTGATCTTGAATCCTGTGGCCTTGCTGAACTCATTTATTTGTTCTAGGAGTTTTTTTGGTAGATTCCTTGGGATTTTCTATGTAGGCGATCATGTCATCTACAAATAGGGGCAGTTTTATTTCTTCCTCTCACCTGTACACCTTTTACTTCTTTCCTTGCTTAACCATGCTGGTTAGAATGTTCAGTACTAGGTTGAATAACAGTGGTGAGAATGGTCATCCTTGTCTGATTCTCAATATTGCTGGCACATTCAGTTTTTTTTACCATTAAATATGTCATTAACTATAGATTTTTTTGTAGATGACCTTTATCAGGTTGAGGAAATTCCTCTCTATCCCTAATTTGCAAAGAGTTTTAATCATGAATGACTATTGGATTTCTTCAAATGCTCTTCCTGCATCCGTGGATATAATGGCATTATTTTTGTCATTTAGCTTATTAGCATGGTGGATTATATTGGTTTTTGTTGAGCAAAACACCAGGCACCAAGGACCAAAAGCGGGGAAGGACTTGCACTACATGGAGGATGGCAGGATTATCACAATGTCAGTCTCCAGGAGTAAAAATTCTAACACTTCTGTCCAGTGCATCTTGGTATCAGAATCACCAAGGGAAATAAAATACAGTGAAGCCCCGGATGGATAGTGCTTTTACGCACAAAGAGGAGAGAGAAGGATCGGCATCAGAAGTGTGCATCATCTCTCAGGTGCCCGGCAGCTGTCACAGGGCAATTATCCTTGTTGTACTGCAGGAGAAGGACCCTTCTCCCGTCCCCAAGGAGCCTGAAATACTGAGAGCTGGAGACATGCCTGAGAGTCATTGAGTACATGTTAACCAGGACACTCACTCACTAAGCCTGAAACAGAGGAAGATATTCCCAAGCAAGGTGATAAGCCAGGAAAACTGTGAAGCCAAGGCCCATTTTCATGCAGCCTGGTGGGTGAGTTGAAAGACTGTGCACATGAGGTTGCCTTTACCAGCAGTTTTGAATATTGTACCAGCATTGTAACCTTGAAATAAACCTCACTTGGTCATAGTGTATAATTATTTTTATATATTTCTAAATTCTATTTGCTAATATTTTGTTCCAAATTTATGTCTATGTTTATAAGGCATACTGGTCTGTAGTTTGGGGGCTTTGTACTCTGTTTTGTCTGGTTTGGGTATCAGGGTATTACTTGACTCATTCAATGGGCTGTGGAGTATTTCCCACCTCTTATTTTTCTGGAAGAGATTGCAAACTTGGTAGAGTGAAACTTGTATCATTTTGTAATGCCTTTCTCTGTCCCTGGTGAATTTTTTGTCCTAAAATCTACATTATATGATATTAATCAAGCTATTCCTGCTTTCTTTTGATTAATATTTGCATAATATATCTGTTCCCATTCTTTCAGCTTATTTCATTATATTGAGGTGACTTTCTTGTAGATAGCATATTTTTTAAATTCATTCTGCTAATCCCTGTCCTTTAAGTGATGTATACAGACCACTTATGTTTAATGTAATTCTTGATCTGACAGGACTTAAATCTAATATTTTATTTATTATTTTTTCTGTGTTTTAGTTTGTTCTCTTTTTCTTGCCTTTTTAAGTTACCTGAATACTTTTTATAATTTCATTTCTGTTTATCTATAGTGCTTTTGCATGTTTCTCTTGTTGTAGGGAGTGGGGTACGAAGTCAGGCCTTGTCTGATAGCACCCTGGCTGGAAGGTATGAGGTACCTTGTTATTACTCCCCATGTGGTCCCCACTGGCACTGCTGAAAGGATAATCTCATTGCCATTAGGTAGTCATGAAATTCCCAACTCCCCATTGGCCTCCTGTAAAATAAAGGAACAATTTTACTCTCAAGAAAATTTTGCTTACCAACCCAGAGGAATTTGGAGTGCTCATCAACCAGATGTGTTTGTGGGGATCTGAGACATGAGATGATTCTCCTCCGACCATAGAAGAACCACTGAGCCCATGTTTTTTTAGTCACTATGACAATAGGGGACTCCAAGTCCATGCCATTTAGAAGGGTAATAGTTTATTCAGGTTCAAATTATACGCTTAAGTAATTCCTTCATTTACTTTGAGTCTGGAAACCTCCATGGGGCTATGGCTAACTTCTTTCAACTAATTGCCTTACTGCTTGGTTGAATTATGAATTTTTATTTGCTTCCTCTTATAGGTATTTACATTTCATCCAGTTGGATAATACATAACTCAGGCACTTGTCCGGCATTGCCAGGGATTTGAACAGGGATTTGGACCCAGGCAGGCACAATGCCCAACATTTTTCCCTCCACAAGTGGACAAAAGGCATGCAGCAGACATGCGAGAGGGTTTGCTTTGTGCCAGCAACAACCACGTGTCTGGTCTGGTTGATGGGGAGTAAAGGCTCAAGATCTCTCTCCCTTTTTGTGGGGAGTAGGCTTCCCCACTTCTGCCGAGATTCAGTCAAAAAAATCAATCATTTCTATCCTTGCAGAAAGCAACCAGCATATTATTCGAGAGTTTAAATAAGACACTCCTTCCCCCTTTCTTCCACCCCCATAGTCAAGGTCCTGACCCTACTTCTAGAAGAAACTCAAAGTGCCACCATGTTGGAGCTTTGTATCCTGTTGAAAGACACTTCCCAGAGGAGACTTCATATTTCACATAGTAGAATTAATGATGTCCACGGTCTCCTTTTAAAATTTTATGATGTATGTTCCTCTTTTTATGACGAGTGAGTGATAATAACAAATTTGGTTCAGAAGGCTAGTTGGAGGAAACATAAATAAAAATATCCTGTGATTCCTTTAAACAGTCATTTCTAGCAAATAATTTTATTTCCTTACTTTTTTTGTATATAGAATTTTTTTCTTCATATCTTAAGGATTCCTTCCTGTTTTTGTGTAATTTTATTTGTTTTTAATATTTCTCAGTCATTATTCCAAAAGTAATATGTTTTCTAAGTAGAAAGATAAACTCCTCCCCACCCACAATCCCTCATTCCATTCTTTACTGGTAACCTCTGTTATCAGTTAAGTGTGGATCCTTCTAGAAATTCTTCTAGATCATTATAAATGGTGGGATTATGCCAGATCTACTGTTCCACAACTTTTTTCATTTTTTAGGTCTCAGACAACTTTCTGTCTTGTGTGTATAAAGCTATTTGATTTTTTTCCTTTTCCATATGCTTAAATTTTAAAAGATGTATTTTAAAAATATGCCTACTTGATTCCATTTCCATAAGTCATGATTACTACAACCACCCCCACTTATTCACTTTGCATTTTTCCATTTCACAGATCACTTCCTTTTGTAGCCAATTTTTTTCACTTACCTGAAAGTTGTCGCATTACCATAAAGAGCTTGGAGGTTTCATATATTGCATCAAATGGAGGTACCACAATTTTCCTATCCATTCCCCAATGCTTTTAAATTTTGACCAAGCATGAGTCTCATTTTTTGCTATCATGAATCTCAAATAAACACTTGTCTCAGAATAGGATTACTTCCTTATTTGTTTTCCTAGAGGTAGAATTCCTAATATTTAAACTGCTTTACAAAGTATTATTAAATCGCATCTGTATAAGCAATTCACAAAACCACTTACTTCACAGGCTTCCCAATAACTTTTGTGTTTGTTTTTGTTTCTGTTATTGCAATAGTAGCATTTTAGCTCGTAATGACATTAATAAATGTTTCAGATGTTTGCCATCCAGTCGCTGATGTTGTTTTCGAGCAGTTTTGATCAGGAGAGGTGTAGGAAGAGAGCCAGGAGCAGGGGCCCTGCGGGCAATTTGTAACTTTACAAGTTCATTGCTTTGCTTTTCTGGTTAGACTATGATCGCATCTCTCTAACAGCAACTTGAAAGTTGAAACTGGAGCTATGTTAAAATAACATTGCCATACAAACCTGAACCTAGCTCTGGTTTAAAATAACACTGACACCCCACCTTCTTCCTTAGCCGGCTTTGGGTGATGATCTTTTTCAAGATTTGTTTGCTCAGTGGATTCACACCCAGCCAGGAAGCCAAGAGGCGGGGCTGGGTGGCGCTCTTGCTGAGGTCTTGGGAGAGTGTGGCTGTTGGCTGCCTCTTCCGCGATCTTCTTCTCGGTGCTTCAGACCTCAGTATGTATCCCTTCTCACTAGGGATGCTCGCTCAGCCGTCATCAGCTGCCCCTCGAGTGCCCAGTGGGATTAGCATGAACACTGCCACTTGGCCTATGAAGTCCAGGGCCCAGAGCCATAGTGGAGGGTGAGGTTGCCACATGTCTTCACATTTTAGGGATCTCATCCTATTTTTCACTGGTCAGGGTCTCAAATGACTGCAACGCACTATTTGTGCACCATCCCTCCGTTCAATTTACAGAGCACTTGTTGGGTGCCAGGCTCTCTTCCCAGGTTTTAATGAATCTAGGCCTCGATTTTTCTGAGAGGTTCTTATTTTAAGTATGCTGTCCCAACATATTGCTTCCTTATGTACCTTTGTGTAAAGAATGTTAAGGTCCTGTTGTCTGTGTTCCCAGCTAATAACAATGACTACAGGGTACTGAGCTCTGGGCAGACTCCCAGCTAAGTCTTTGAGATGAACTGTCTTACAAGGTCCTTGTATTAACTCCAGGAGGAAGGGATTATCAATTTCATTTTGTAGCCAAGGAAACTAAGACTCAAGAGGTTGAATGACTAGAACAAGATCACACGACTGGTAGTAAAAGAGGTCAGGATTTGAATCTAGATGGAGCTGACTGCAAAGCCTTAACCACAGGATTTACTAATCCATTAGGGAGAAAATAAAAGTCCCAGACTCTCCAGTCTTCTGATTCAGATTCATCCAACAAACATCTGCTAAGCACCCCCTGTGTGCCAGGCATCGTGCAAGGCACTTGAGGACATAGCAGGTAGAAGGGTCTTTGCCTTAAAAGAACATGAAACGAAAGTCCAAGAAATGGAACCAATAGCAGATCTCTCTCTTTCGGATATTTACATATTCTGAGTCAAGGATTTGGGTGTAAGTAGTTTATTATTTGGGAGGTGCAGGATACACCTTGAGGGAGTGGGAAAGTGAGACAAGGAACCAGAGATGGGTGTGTTAGCCAGCTGGTTACCATTGTTACCACTGTGGGTACCTGGAGCTTGAGGCACTGGGGAGCCCAGGGGCAAGGGAGCTGGGGCATTATACACCAACTCCCAGCAATTGTTGACTGAGGGCTGCTCCTGGTGGGCATGAAATGTTCCCTGGCACTTTGGTCAGCCAGCTCTGGTGGCCAGAGAAAGCCTCAGGTGAAGAGGGCAGGTGCTGGCACTGGGAGGCCAGGTCTCCATGAACTGAAGGGTGGGGACATTGACGGCATCTGTACAGGAGTGGGGGAGGGTCCCCACCCCTTCAAGGAGCAGAGGACAGCTGGGGATACCTTCCCCCTAAAAATCCACATGAAATGTTTTGCTTGCAGTTTGATGGGTTCATGGAGCCTGGAGCCCACCCAAGGACTCTGATTTAAGACCTCTACCTCCAGTGACTCTTCCTCCCTCTTTCTCCCACACTTACCCACCTTCCCCCACCAGGAGATAGTGAAGGCCTGTAGCTCTCCACCCACACATGCTCCAGGACTCATCCAGCCAGAGGGGCCTCAGCAATGGCACTGTGGTCTGGTCATCAGTTTGCTCCAGAGCAGCTGGTCCCCTGGCAGTCCACCTCAGGGGCCTTCCCCGAGGATTGGCAAATCCTCTGTTACCTGCCCAATGGAGGAGATCTGCTCTTGCTCCAGCCAGTTTGAGCCGTGTCCATGAGCTTGAACCATCCACGCACGCACTCCATGGCTGCCTTACCTGTATGCATTTCTTCAGGTTACAAAACATATCACACATGCAGAGGAGTGTATAACCATGCAATAATTTTAGGGAAAAATAATAAAGTGAACACCGTGTAAACATCCCCCAGGTTAAGAAATAGAAAGTCGTCAGTGCCCTTGAGGCAAGGACACCTCCCTCATTGGCCCACGTTGATGTGTGAGCCATAGCTGGGTCATCTTCGTTGCTCTCCAGCATCCCATCACATGCACATACAGCCATGTAGTTATCCATCCTACTGGTGATGGACAGTTTCCAGTTTTGGGATAATTTGACTACTGCTGGCTGTGAATATTCATGCCATTAATAGTGCAAGTTACAAGAGTGCCTCTAAGCATAGTCCTAGGAGTTGACTTTCTGGCATAGGGTATGGGCCTTTTCACTTTCCTGGGTAGTAATTATTCTTCAAAGTGATTGTACCAATTTCATCCCCATCAGCAATTTATGAGGGTTCCACTTGTACCACATCCTTACGAACAGTTCTACTTCATGTATTTATTTATTTTCGCCTCTCTGGTGAGCATGTCATAGTATACCATTGTGGTTTTTTTTCCGAATTTCCCTAATTACAATGAGGTGGATATATTTTCATCTGTTTATTGAAAATCTGTGCTTTCTATCTGGTGAAAGTCCTATTCATAGTTTTATCCTACTTTTCTATGGGATTGTTTCTCTTTTTCTTATTTTTGTTGTGTGGGAGGAGTTGCTTCTGTATCCTACATTCTGGTCCACTTACAAAGTGATAAAGGAATGGTAAATCTGACTATGTTAAAATTAAGAGCTTCTATTCATTAAGTGATTAAGAGAGTACAAAGATAAGCCACAAACGGGGAGAAAGTATATTTGTATACATATAAATGGTGACGGACCCCCATGTATAGGGTTTATAAACAACTCCTACCATACAATAATAAAATGTCTGGCCCTCTGTTCTGTGTAATTGGTCCATTTGTCTCTGCATCAGTTCTACATTCTCCTAAGTACTACAGGCTTATAGTAAGTCTTAACACCTGATTAACACCTGGTTTCCATGGCCTCTCACCTTTTCATCTTTAAGAGTGACTTAGCTATTCTTGGCTCTTTGCACTTCTATATAAACTTTAGAATCAGTTTATAAGTTTTACACACACACACGCACTCACCCTATAGTGATTCTGGCTGGATTTGCATTAATTTATGGATCTTGGGGGAGAATTAACATCTTTTCAATATCGGGCTTTCACTCTATGAACATGGTATATCTCTCCAATTATTTAGACCCTCTCTAATGTGGTCAGTAGAGTTGTATAGTATAGTGTACTCCAAAAAGGTTTTGACATCTTTTATTAGATTTGCAATTTGGCCCCTTTTTTTTTTCATTGCTATTGAAAGTGATATATTAAGTTTTTTCATTTTCTATTTGCTGTTTGTATATAGAAATACAGTTCATTTCTGTATATTGGTTTTATAGTGATAGCCTTGCTAAACCCTCTTATTAATTCTTATAGCTTGTAGATTCTTTTGGATTTTCCACATAAATAATCAAGTTCCAATCTTTAAAACTTCTGTTTCTTTCTCTTGCCTTAGTTACTTCATGAACTTTCTGAACAAAAGTGATAATAGTAGGCACTCTTCTCTTGTTCTGAGCCTCTGATCCTAGAAGAATGGTGTCAAAATTACACCATGAAGCATAATCTTTGATGTAAGTCTCTTATAGTTAAATGGTTCCCAATGTCTCACAGAACTAGAGTTACCTGGAGGGTTTATTAAAGCATACTGCTGCCCCTCTCCACGCCCCAACTCCCCGCCCGAGTTTCTGATGCAGCAGGTCTGAGTGAGGCCTGACGGTTTTCATTTCGGACAAGTTCCCTGGCAATGCTGATGCTGTTAGCCTGGGGACCATGCATCGAGAACCACTACTGTATTCTTTATCAGGTTCAAGAAGTTTCTGTTTTTAATGTTTTATTTTAAAGTCATAAATAGAAATTTTGTCAGCTTTTTTTCTGATTTTATTGATGTCGTGTGAATGTTTTCTTTGATCTATTATTAATCTACTTAGCTGATTTTCTAAGGTTGCAGCTGGCACTCCTGGGGCCACCTTCCCTTGACCTGCTATTGTATCATTTTTGAATTTAGTTTGCTAAGAGTTTTTGCTTAGAATTTTTGTGTTTATGGGTTCATGGCTTTGTCTATAGGTTTCCTTTCTCAAGCTGTTCTTGTCAAGGACAAGTACCTACCTCCAATTAAGTGCTAAAAATTGGAAGCATTGTAGTTATTCTTAGGCCCTTATAATTGTACTGTGAGCTTCCTAAAGGCAGGGTCCACATTTGCTACTTCACTGCTATATCCTCAGAATCTACCACTGAGCTGAGCACACAGTAGGGATACTTGTGCCCACATCAAACAGATGTGAGGATTAAATAGCTTCCGTGGAGAGGATGATGAATAAGGTGCCAGTCCTTCAGGGGGGGAGGAAGGTAAGTGGAAAGTAAAGAAATGAGTATTTGTTGGGGCTGGTAAGCATTGTTCACATTTCACAGACGGGTAAACGGAGGCTCAGACCTCAGAAATCTCATCAGATTTGCTGCCACTGTGTGGCTGAGGCCACTGACTGTCCCATGTCCTTTCCTGAAGGCCTGATAATGAGAGATCACTGGCTGACTCCAGTTCCCGTCCTTCATGGCCTATTGGGGAGCTCCGATCCTAATTCTGAGTTTAACCACACTTGCTAGATTGGTCTTTGTAATCATATACTTGACCTTTCCTATGGCCTTTATTTCTTAGATTTTTCCTGCTTCAATATTTTTATTTTTTCTCTACTTTTTAATGATCAGTTTGCTGAATGCTTCCTTATTATAAATGGCCTGGAATCCCTTGAGGAATGCATCCAAGGAATAAAAAGAAAAGAAAAGAAAAGAAAAGAAGCAACTATGATGATTGCACTGTCCGGTGCTCTCTTGGGTCATGTTACTCACGTAAAAACTGCCCTGCTCAGGCCTCTGCTTGCTGGAGCCCTGGGAACCGCCTGGGGCAGCTGTGCTTTCTGTATTGAGATATTTCAGATTAAGATAATTAACAGTGAGATGCAGTTTCTCAGGGTACTGAGATGTTTCAAGACCCAAGAAGGGTTCCAAAAAGAAACTATGGAACGAACTTTAATATTGGTCTTAAACTCTTCAAAGACAGCGTTGCTTCAGAGAGTTGGCAGACCAGTGGTTCCCTTTTATCCGCTGGTTCACAGCACACACGTCCGTCAAGTGCTCATGCCAACACTGGTCACCCTGGGTGTTCCAGCATGTGTTCCTCTCCAGGAACTCCAAGGGTGACCACTACCCCCTGACATCCCAACAGGAACTGTCTCAAATCCTCACCACCAACATAACAAGAAAATGCTGGGAACCAAGAGACCTAGGTCTGCTTCTCAGAGCAGGGAATAGGGACCCCCAGCCCCTCTCCTCGCTTGGACCTTGGGACAACCTGCCCACTGCTTACTTCAGCTTCAAGTCTTAGGGGGGTGGCTGCTGATGCAATCGTGATACGCAAACAGGAGACACCACAGTCCACTTCCTAGTGGGTAGAAAGTACTGTGTCTGTCAGGGCTTTGCTGTGGCCAGACTTCTTAAGTATCCAGCTTTAACTTTAAAAAATGTTATCATCAGGAAAAAGTGGGTAAGAGACTCCTTAGGTGACAATGTGAGGCTTCAGAGCCAAACACATTTGTTGTTTAGTTTACTTGGACAAATGATTTAAGTTGTGCCCGCCCCCACCACAGAGCTGTGGTGCACTGAGCGCTAGACACTATGCCAAACAGCCGCCCACAATCTCTTACGCTACTCACGACACCACCCTGAGATATTAGTACAATCCCTGAGGTACTATTATGATCCCCATGTTACCTATGAGGAAAGTAACATTCAGAGAGGTTAAGTAACCTTGCCCAGGGTCACACAGCTGGCAAGTGGCAAAGCCAGGAAACATGCTCTGGCAGCTTGGCCCCAGACCCATGCTCTGAACTTTGCCACAGCTGTTGCCACTTATTGCCTGGGGGCATAGTACGTGCTTAATAAACATCTAATGAATTAAATGCAAGAGTGCTTGAGAATCAGCTCCTCGTTCCTTTCTCCATCTACAGAGCCCTTGCTCATGAGCAGCAGGCAGGTTCAGGTTGGCAGATAAACCTCAGCTACTTCCGCGCTGGCACAGCAGCTTCTTCATTGCCACAAACAGGGGAGCAGTCAAGACAGACAGAGACACTTCCCCCGCACCTTCATCATTCACCAGGCCCTTAGTGAGGGGCTTTTCGTCTGCTTACATGGAGAAACCCTTGACTCATTAATATTTCTCCAGGAAAATAGGAACCATGGTTCTCAGCCAGTGGGTGTGACCTAGAATGGTGGTCCTAGGAGCAGAGAGGGAGGGACTTGCAGGAGTGGGGCTAGTGCTATATAGCTCTGAGAAGATGGCCAACTCTAAACCCCTAAGTTAGGATAACATGAAGATGGCCAACTCTATCCCTAAGGTAGGATGACATGAAGTGAATAGAAATTGAACTTCAGCTGGAAAATAAAGGCTGGGACCCAGAACACCTGCTCGGTGTAGGAGATTGTCTCCTGGCCCAGTCTTTCTCCTGTAGGTTTGAGGTGGCTAGTGGTCAGCAAGGAATTCCTTCTCCTGGGCACCTACAATGTGGACTCAACTCAGCAGGTGGCTGACCACGTGAAGGCCACATTTCCTAGAGTCCCTTGCATCCGCTGAGTTCTCATGGTGGGACTGTAACCAGAAGTGTGTGTCTTTTCTGGCCTGAGGTGGTTAGGAAGCTGGTGTGCTTTCTCCTCTTCTTTCTTCTCTTTTCTGCTAGCTCAAGGTCAACACCCAGGGCGACCTTGGGAACCTCATATAGAAGACAGCAGAACCTCATCAGCCTGGGTCCCTGAGTGGCTGTGGAGCAGAGTGCCCCCCCCACTCCAACACACAAGAGTACTTGCCATTCTCACCTGAACTGCCGTAGACCCTTGGCATGAGCAAGAAACAATATGCTGCATCTGAGCCATCATACATTTTATAGTCTATTTGTTAGAACAGCTAGTTTCCCTGAATGAATGCTTCCTCCCAAACTGGTCCTTTCCCTTTTTCTCTATGACACCTTACCATTCTCCCATTATTAAAGCAAGAGACCCTTCCGGATATGTGTTCTAGAGAGACTCATGAATGTGCACACCAGGAACCATCTCCAAGAATGCCGAGCCCAGCACTGTCTGTTAAGCAAAAACTGGAGAGAACTCAAAACCTATTGACAGAAAAATGTATTATTAAATCCCATTCATAAAGTGGAATACTACTCAGCAGTGAAAAGGAATGAATCATGGTGACACGCAACAAATACTGTTGATCTCACCAAAACAGTGTTGAATGAAAACCGCAAATCATGGAAGAGCACAATGAATGTGACCCCATATATATATAGATTCTAAAAACAGGGAAATCTAAACAGTAAGTAGTTGGCATATGTGGTAAAATGATAAAAAAGGAGAAAAGTAATGATAAGCCCCAAATTCAAATTAGTGAGACCCCCTGGGTGTGGGAGAGGGGTGAGAAGGACCAGTACTGGGACTGTAGAAGGGTTTGGAATGTTCTGGTTTTTAAAGAAAATGGTGCTGAATACATAGGTTTTTTTCCTGCATAATTATCCTTTAAATCACCCAGAAACATGACAAAAAGTTGTTTTTTTTTTTTACTACTTCATAGTAAATCAGTAAGGAAATAAATTTGGAACTCTGGCCCTGCCTCTCCATTCCTACATCCTGTCCATCAGCGAGCTTGTTGCTACTAGTTTCCAAATGGTGAGTTGAACACAGATGTTTCTCTGTGACTGAACTGGTGCTCAGAGCCTTCTGACTTACGTCTTTGCTCGCATCCCATTCCTTACCCGAATCCTGGCGCTAAGTTCTTCCCCACCTAGAGCATTCTTTAAGAAAAAATGTAGGCCAAATCATTCCACCCTGCTTAGAGGGCTTCCCACTGTTTCAGAGCGACAGCCAGGCTCATCGCTGTGGCCTCCCAGACCCAGGGTTGGGGACTTGCCTACTATTCCCCCATTATCCCACGTCAGTCCCCCTTGTTCCCCACATTCCCACCCAGATGTTCTAGAATACATCAAGCCGGTCCCCACCCAGGGCTTTGGCACTAGCTCTCTCTCCACCCCGGCTCCTTCCAGTGCAGCCGGAGATGTCACCTCCTCAGAAGGCCTCCTGTCCACTTACCTAAGGTGGGTCACCTGTGGCTCCCAACCACACGCCCCATCCACTTCCTTTATGAACTGAGTGCTGTTTGGTGCTGGGTCACTACAGTGTCTGCCTCAGACCCCAGACTGTGAGCTCCACGGGCCAAGAAGCATCTCCTGCGGTCTTGATATGAGAAGGCCTATCTTCCCTTTATGCTCTCACCAAAGCTTCAACTTGTATTTTAACTTCCAAGCATGGCCATAGTCTTTGGCCCAAAGCACAGCTCATTTTTATTAAAGAAAAAGAAAATCTTTCTTACAGAGGCACACGTTATGTAATTATTGAAGCAATCACCCATGTGTCCAAATAACACTTCCTTTTAGTGTTCTTTTTTTTTTATCCATTATTTACCTCCTTCCTCCTCCCTCCCATACCCATGTCAACAACCTAATGTGTATTTTGATATTTTTCTCCATGGTTATAATATGCATACATACACACACACATGCACACACACGCAGGTGGGGGGTGCTCTTCGAGGTCACAGTCGCCATAATGATGTCATATTGCACACACTACTTTGTGTCTTCTCTTTCTCACTCAGTGATTGTGGAAATTGGGATATTTCCTATTCATTCTTGCTAAAAAGCAACCACAGAGTGGACTATACCAGAATGTGTTCAAAGACCCCCTCTTGATAAATGGTCACTTTGTGTTCAGATATTTGACCATGATAAACAGGACACTGTTGGGACTTTTAACCCAGGCAGCCATCGGAACTATCTGGGAGGCTTTACAACATACAGATTCCTAGGCCTCTGAGGCTTGGCTGGAGGGGTGGGGGGCTCCCAGGAATCTGTATTTTTTGTGATTTTTCTGGAATATTTTACGTGTACTCTAAGAACCACTGGCCTTGCAAAAAAAATTGAATGCAGCAGGAATGGTCTGGTTTTTAGAGGTTCCACCACAGCCTGAGTGGCTGCCACAGAAGGGAGACCAAGGCCCCCTGAAAGTGCGATTCTAGGCGGAAGAGGGGCACTGGGGAGGGGGAGGGGCAGAGGTGCTCGGGAGGACAGTATGGCAAGGGTCCCTGCTGCTCTACCCTGGCTGCATGTCAGAATCCCTGGCAGCTTTGTGCGATATCCCAGCGTCCAGACAGAATCTCCAGGGTGGGGACTGGGCCCCGCTAGTTTATAAGAGCCTCCCAGGTGATTCGAACATGCATGAGAACCGCTGGGGTGGCTAATAACCCAGGCTGTGAGGTCACCTGTCTAGGCTCAAATCTGTTTCCCCCGCTTAACAGCTCAGTGACCCGGGCAAGTTCCTTCATTTCTCTGTGCCTCGGTTTCCTTGTCTATAAAGTGAGGGTAATAATACCTGGTAATCGTAGTGACAGGAACAACCTGTTAGCCTGTGTGAGTCACAAATGAGATGACACATATAAAGTGTGTGAAACATGCCCTCGCATGGCTCATGCTCGCCATCATTCTGGAGTGGGAGATGTGGGATGACATTGACTTTGTAGGAAATGACAGTTGCCATTGACTGTCAAGTCATCCAGAATTCCTTTTTGGCCGTCCTCCCCTTGTGCCCCAGCCACCCCAACGGACACTCCCGCCTTCCGGGGCCACCAGCCAAGGTACAGGAGGCCACAGAATCAGGCAACCTCCTGCCAAGGCCCTGCAGTTACTTATTCCTAATTCTAAATACAGCATGAGTCAGGTGGGCCCAGTGCCATGGGAGCTGTAAATCCGTACAACAAAGACAGGCCCTGGCTTCCCTTGGGCCGCAACCTCCTCTTGGGTCAATCCTGTGCAGCTGAGGCCAGCAGGATAGGACCTGGGAGCTTCCAGGACAGCCTTCCCTTCCCTTCCTCCCAAATCTGACCTCTGGTCTCAAAGTGCCTCTGTCCCCTATTAGAATGCAGGAATTAGGGGCAAATACACACAGCAGTCACTTGAGAAGGGTCTGGAGGCCGTTACATGACACAACCATCATTTATGGAGCGCTTACTATGTGCCAGGCACTGTGCTGCTAAGCCCCTCATTAAACCCCATGCAGGCTCTGAGGCAGACACAGTGATGCCCACATTACAGAGGAGGCAACAGACTCAGAGAGGTTAAGTGCACAGCTGAGAAGCAGCACTGGAATAGCTGACCGAAGTGTATGGCCTTTCCACTGCACCATGTCGCTTTGCCCAGGGACTGTGGCATGTGGGCAGACCCTGGGGAGGGGGCGGGGAGAGCGCAGCATGCTCTGAGGGGGTCACAGTGGGGCTACAGGGAACCAGCCTCGTCCTCCTTTACCCACTCCACCCCCCGCCCCCTGTCTGCCTGTGTGGGTCTCTCCAACCTGCTGCTCCACAGGCATTCCCCTCCCCTCTGCCTCACTGTGTCTCCCCTCAGCCTTTTCCATGGTGTTCCCAATGCCTGGAAGGGTTTCCCTGCTTGCCCACAGCTCATGTCATCCTTTTTTCTCAGCCTAAATGACCCTCTTCTTAGAGGTGAAGATCAGCACCCAGATAAGCAGGTCCCCCCCTGCCCCCCACTTTCCCACGTCATGGCACTTGCATGATTTCTACTTTCTTTACCTGCTTCCTCCTTAGATGGAAACTCCTGAGGTTAGAGGCTTTGCCTGGCAAGTAGTTGATGCTCAGTGAATATATTTTAAGTGTGGAATGAGGAAGAAACAGAAGGCGTCAGGCTTTCACTGGGTATAAATAACTGGCCCATGGAAAACAATTTCATTCACAATTGCATCCAAAAGAATAAAATACCTAGGAATAAACCTAACCAAGGAAGTGAAAGACTTATACTCTGAAAACTGCAAGACACTCATGAGAGAAATTAAAGAAGATACCAATAAATGGAAACACATCCCATGCTCATGGATAGGAAGAATTAATATTGTCAAATGGCCATCCTGCCTAAAGCAATCTACAGATTCAATGTAATCCCTATCAAAATAACAACAGCATTCTTCACTGAACTAGAGCAAATAGTTCTAAAATTCATATGGAACCCCAAAAGACCCGAACGGCCAAAGCAATCCTGAAAAGGAAGAATAAAGTGGAGGGAATTACGCTCCCTGACTTCAAGCTCTACTACAAAGCCACAGTAATCAAGACAATTTGGTACTGGCACAAGAACAGACCCATAGACCAATGAAACAGACTAGAGAGCCTAGATATAAACCCAAGCATATATGGTCAATTAATATACGATAAAGGAGCCATGGATATACAATGGGGAAATGACAGCCTCTTTAACAGCTGGTGTTGGCTAAACTGGACAGCTACATGCAAGAGAATGAAACTGGATTATTGTTTCACCCCATACACAAAAGTAAACTCAAAATGGATCAAAGACCTGAATGTAACTTATGAAACCATAAAACTCTTAGAAAAAAACATAGGCAAAAATCTCTTGGACATAAATATGAGCAAACTTATTCATGAACATATCTCCCCAGGCAAGGGAAACAAAAGCAAAAATGAACAAGTGGGATTATATCAAACTAAAAAGCTTCTGTACAGCAAAGGACACCATCAGTAGAACAAAAAGACATCCTACAGTATGGGAGAATATATTCATAAATGCCATATCCGATAAGGGGTTAACATCCAAATTATATAAAGAGCTCATGCACCTCAACAAACAAAAAGCAAATAAGCCAATTAAAAAATGGGCAGAGGAACTGAACAGACACTTCTCCAAAGAAGAAATTCAGATGGTCAACAGGCACATGAAAAGATGCTTCATATCGCTAATTATCAGGGAAATGCAAATTAAAACCATAATGAGACATCACCTCACACCAGTTAGGATGGCCAACATCGAAAAGACAACAACAAATGTTGACGAGGATGTGGAGAAACGGGAACCCTTCTACAATGCTGGTGGGATTGCAAATTCGTTCAACCATTGTGGAAAGCAGTATGGAGATTCCTCAAAAAAAACTCAAAATAGAAATACCTTTGACCCAGGAATTCCACTCCTAGGAATTTACCCTAAGAATGTAGCAGCCCAGTTTGAAAAAGACATATGCACCCCTATGTTTATTGCAGCACTATTTACAATAGCCAAGAAATGGAAGTAACCTAAGTGTCCATCAGTAGATGAATGGATAAAGAAGAAGTGGTACATATACACAATGGAATATTATTCAGCCATAAGAAGAAAACAAATCCTACCATTTGCAACAACATGGATGGAACTAGACGGTATTATGCTCAGTGAAATAAGCCAGGCAGAGAAAGACAAGTATCAAATGATTTCACTCATCTGTGGAGTATAAGAACAAAGAAAAACTGAAGGAACAAAACAGCAGCAGACTCACAGAACCCAATAATGGTCTTACAGTTACCAAAGGGAAAGGGACTGCGGAAGATGGGTGGGAAGGGAGGGATGAAGGGGAAAAAGGAGTATTATGATTAGCACACATAATGTAGTGGTGGGGGGGGGAATACGGGGAAGGCAGTACAACACAGAGAAGACAAGTAATGACTCTATAGCATCTTACCACGCTGATGGACAGTGACTGTAATGGGGTATGTGGTGGGGACTTGATAATATGAGGAGTCTAGTAACCATAATATTGCTCATGTAATTGTACATTAATAATATCAAAATAAAAAATAAAGCATTGAATAAATAAATAACTGGCCCATCCTAGCAGCCTTCGGGCTCCCTTAGCCATGGTCCTGACCTTCTCAGGGCCAAGGCTGACCTCTGTGTGGGAGGAAACAGCGCTTGGTGGGGAGAGGGATTTCCCCCACAAGAACCCAGGCTTTCTCGTGGTCCCCCTGGGGGTCTCCAGGCCTGAGAACCAGGTCCTGGGAGGGGCAAGGCAACGCACCACTGGCAGCCACCTGGAAAGTCCGTGACCAGCGGAGGTAACCTTTGTCCTCAGACTTGATGCCGCCCCCAGGGCTCTTAGGAGCTGTCAGACTGCACCCTGGGATCACGGGTCTCAGCCCAGTGTCCCCAAGGGTCCAGGACTGAGCACCACTGATGGCGTCTTTCTCCTACTGACTCCAAGACACTCATCAAGGAGGCAAGCTGGATTTCAGAGGGGACATGTGTGGTCCAGCTCATGGAGGCCAGAAAGTCCAGTCAGGGCCTAGCTGGCTGGGAAGGGCAGAATAAGGGCCCCCCCAAATGTCCATGTCTGTGGATAAAGTGAAGGTTCCTGTGGCCAGGATTCTCACCTGGCCCTTGTTGGCTAGATCACTACACACGTGTGGGCAAATGTTGTTATTGACTCTATATAAAGAGCTCCGCCCAGTGCTCTGGGTGACATGGTGGCACGGTGGCAAGGCTGCAGGAGAGCAGAGACGAGACTGGAGTGGTGGCAGCACCGAGGACAGAGACTGAGACGGCTCCAGGGGCAGAGGGGCGCAGAGGCAGAGACTGGCTTGCTGCATGCAGACTCGCTCTGAGTGGACAGGATTCTAGTGACTGACCTGCCACCGTGGAAATAAAGTTGGGTGTAACCCTTTCACCCCAAGAACGTTCTACTGTCATTTCTTTGGTCACATTGAATCCATAGTGAACTCACCTGGGGCTGAAACCCATTAGCAAGACAACATCCTGATACCCAGGACCTATATACTATGTTACATTCCATTGTAAGGGGGGGGTTAATGTTGTAGATGGAATTAAGGTTGTGAATCAGCTGACCCAGGGATGGTAGATTATCCTGGTTTATTCAGTTGGGCCCAACGTAATCAAAAGCGGCTTTATAAGTAGAAGAAGCAGGCAGAAAGGAAGTAGTCAGAGATGCTATGTTGCTGGTTTTGAGGATGGAAGAGGAGGCTGCAAGCCAAGGAATGCAGGTGGCCTCTAGAAGAGGGAAAAGGCAAGGGAACAGATTCTCCCCTAGAGGCTCCAGAAGGAATACAGCCCTTCTGACACCTTGACTTTAGCCCTTGAGACCCATTTCAGACTCCTGACCTCCACAACTGTAAGATAATAAATCTATGTTGTTTTAAGGTGCTGAGTTTGGTAATTTGTTACAGCAGCAGTCAGAAACAAATACACTGGCTGCATCCTTCACCGGTGGACAGGTGGACACCATGGTCAGTGGCCCAAACAAGGATTTATTTTGCTTCCTTCCTGCATTGGGTTAGGTTCCTGGGGCTGCCCAGTTGTCGCACCCACGCCAACTTAGAGCACAGGAGGCAAACTGGAAAGTGAGAAGTTTCCAGGGCCTTGCTGGATCCACCCAGAGCCCTGCAGCCAGTCTGAGGGCATCTGAAGATGAGAAAAACCTGCGTGGAAACTCATCCCTGTTCTCCCAATTTGAAGCACTTGCCTTCTAAAGAGTCACATTCCCCACCCCAAACCCTTTCAAAAAGTATAATATGCTCAGCACCCTCGTTTGTCCCAGCCTCCTTTGGAGGTGGGCTTACTCTGATACCATCTGGCCGTAAGTGGAGCACCGGGAATTTAAGTGAACTGTGGTAAGGGGTGGGTACTGGGAGAAGGCTGTAGCATCTTCTCTAACCACCCGGAAGCAACCCAGCCCCGGGGCCAGCCTGAGTGTGCTTCTGTTTTACACCTCTGGAGAGAATGGGGGGTTGCAAGGGTGAGGAGCAGAGGGTGTGATTTCCTGGGGCTCTGAAGCAAGCCCACCTGGCTTTTTATAGGTGCCCATGGGCAGAAAGGAGGAGGCTGCTAAGGGCACCCAGCAGGCCTCCCAGTGCTCCACACCCATTGGCTTCCCCCATTGCCACACTCACAACGCAACTTTCTGACCACAGCCCAGATCCTTGCCCTGCCATTCGGGCCTGGCAGCCTGGCATTCAGTCCCTGGGCTTGGATTCATGCATCTGTATCATCGCAACTGTGTGGCAGCCCTAACTTACCCCGTGGCCAAGACAAAGCAACCTTGTCCATCCCAAATCTTTCAAGGGCCAGGCAAATACTCGGCTGCAAGAAACTCCTCTGCTCTTGCTGTTGCACTCTAATCCCAAAGAAAGGCCAAAATCAGACTCCAAGCATCTGTGCTTTTGTAGATTTATTAGCCAGTGATAGAAATACAGCTGGACCCAAACAGAACCCATGCATAACTGACACACATCTAGAGAAAACCACCCCGCTTCTCTCTCACTCCCCCTGCATTAGAGTGGTTCTTTCTGAGAGCTGTCCTGTTGTGAGCTGTCTCAGGGGATCTGGCCCCTCTAGGATAGGGAAACATTGACCAGAGGCAAACAGAATGCCTAGGACCAATTCTGCCAGGGGACCCCTCTCCTGCAGAGAGAGGCTCCAGGACCAGTGAAGCGCCCTATGCATTAGGAAGGATGTTTTCACCCCTGCACCCGCAGGCTTCCTAATCCCCAGGAATTCCCCCCAGATGCTGTCATTTCCATGATTTTCCAGGAAGTCTGTGGGCAAAGCTGGCTTCCTGAATGTTAGATGAGGGGGCGTTTGTAAGGCTAAGGGAAACTATTATTCCTTCAACACATATCTAGAAGCACCTACTATGTGAAAGCTCATGCTGGGTACTGTGAGGGGTACAGAGTTTAACATCTGGTCGGGAGCTTGGCAGCTGAAATTATGTTCAACCTTGGTCTAAATGGGCCCCCAGCTCCTTCTCTGAGGGTGTGGCTATGGGTGGGATCTCTCCTGGGTGGAGGAATTGGGCTTTCGGGCTGCTCCCCTGCAGAGAGAGAGGCACTCAGACCCCAGCAGGATCGTGGGTCCCCCCTCCACAGACCAGGGTGGCAGATGACATGTATGATGTTTCTAGACCCCAAAATGAATTGGGCCCCAAATGGATGACTTGGGGGTATGAAGGGAGAAGTTTGGAGGCACCCCCTGGGTCACGTTGGTCTACATGAGAGGCCACAAGAAATAAGGTCTTTCTTCCTGGGAGGCCAGGAGGAATCAAGTCTGAGGACCAAATGGGTTGCAGGTGAGGCATGAACACTTCCGGGGTAAAGGTTTCTGAGAGGGACGTCACCTTCCATGTTCCAGGTGGAATCTTGGGGTCTCCTGATGCTTGTTGTTCGGGGCCTGTCTCAGTCCCCATCACCCAACAGGTCGATGTCCCACCCCAGGGGGAGAGGGTGGTGGGTGGCTCGGGCTCAGGGCACCATGTGCCACCACTTGAAGGAGAAGGGCTGCCGGCGCACGTTGGTGCCGCAGTGCACCTCCCCGTGCAGCATGTGGTATGGGGTGAAGTCGTCGATGAAAGTGCAGTGGAGGCCCAGCGGCTCCAGCAGGGACCGCACCTTCTCCTCCAGGCAGCAGTGGCCGTTGATGACGGGCCCGAAGGGCTTGGGGATGCCCAGGTGCTTCCCCAGCACCAGCATGTTCACCTGCAAAGACGCGGGATCGCAGGTCAGGGGCAGTTCTTCATCATCAGCTCCCACCTGGCACTCCAATGTGCCTGGCAGGGGCTGCGCTTGTGTTTTGTGCAGCCTTGAAAATAGCTCCAGGCCCTTCCCTGCAGGGGAAGAGGAACGGGGCTGGCGAGGACTCTGCCGCTTCTGCGTTCCCGCGAGAGCATCTGCAGCCTCCCGGTGACACCTTATTTCTTTGGTGGCGACTGCCTTCTTGGGTGGATTGTAACGGCCACCTTGTTTGTGCTAGGAATCCCAACTTCCTATCTCCTCCCAGTCAGGGGATAAAGAGGCAAAGAATCGCAATCAGGATATAAAGGAGTCATGGGGATGAAAGTACAGCATAGAGAATATAGTCAGTGGTTCTGTAACATGTTTCTATGTTGACTGTATCTGCCCCAGAGGGGTGAGCATTTAATAATGTAAGGAACTGTCGAATCACTTGCTGTACATTTGAAACCAATAGAATATTATAGATCAACCACATTTCATAAAGATATATGGTATGGAAAAAAAGATTTAAAATATATCAACAAGAAAAAAAGAATCCCGACCTCCTAGGTAGGAGTTGATTGGACCAGAGTAGACATGTGACCCAAGCTGGGCCAATCTGATTCTCTCTCTCGCTCTAGTATCTGAGGTTGACATCTGGGAGAGTCAAGTCAGATATGTCTGTATCTATATGTGGCCATATTCATATTTGTGCCCCAAAGGAGGCCAAGCTGGGGGCGGGAGGGTTTGAGGGAATGAATGATGTAGATGAGAGATGGTTCCAGGCCCTCCTGAAGTGCCCACTGCAGCCATCCCTGCCCACAGCTTTCATGGCATTCTTATATTAAATCTCCTGTTCTGGCTGAGCCGGCCCCATTTCTTGCAAACCCAAAAACCTGAGCCCATGCACAAGCTTCTGGGGGCACATACATAATTGCAAGGCTGCCTTACACATGCAGGAAGGAAGGCAAATGATGAGAGGCTTTGCAAGTGGGGTAATCAAGGAGGGCAAAAGGCCAGAAGGGGGAAGGAAGGAAGGGGGATGAAGCAATGGTGGTGTGGACAGTTCCCTGTAAGGCTCTGATGATGGGCAAGTTGAGTTCCTCTGGGGGATGGAGATGGAGGGGAAGGGGATGTGGAGGGGAGCTGGGTGATCTACAGCAGCGCTACTCGAAGCATGGTCCTCAGCTGCATCAGCGCCCCCTGGGTCAGAAAGGCATCAGTGTCTCAGCCCTACCCCCAGATCTGCCTGCTGAATCCGAACCCCCCACACCCCACCCCGGGTGGGGGTCCCCAATCACCCAGGTGTTCCAGGTGCAGCTCCAAGTTTTAGAAGCACCAGAAGAAAAGCCCTCAGGGCACAATCAATGACCACTTCTTCCATGAAGCCTTCTTGGATCTCCAGTCCTACCCCTCAGGCCAGAAGCACTTCATGCCGCCTTTCAACTGCCATGCCACTTTATTATACAAAGCAGAAGATCGGGGTGCATCCTCAGAGAGGTGAAGAGTTTCCCCCCCACACCAGATTAGATTGGAAGTTCCCTGAGAACAGGGAGCAGGTTTAATCATCTTTGTATCTCCAACAGGGTACCTTAAATATATGGGGGGGGGGGGCGGTGAGTAGCTTCAAGCCAAGAGAAAGCAAGCAGAATGCGCATCCGAGCCCCCAGCTGAGGATGTGTGATATCCACACACAGCCTCATGCAATCATCCGGTCACTGCAGATTTCCAGTGGGACCCTGGGAGGAGGAAGGGCTGTTCCCTGACAGCTCTTGAGCCAGGGGCTTGGCCAGTGAGCATTGCATAGGGACCATGATGGTCAGCCAATGAGAAGCCCTTCTGCTGGCCACCATGGGATCCCCGGTTCTCTCTGTCACCCCCAGCAGCCACCACAATCCCAAACATGGCAGCCACCAGAGCCTTGGAGACGAATTTAATGAAACTTGAAGTCGCAGATGGTGGCCTCACCAGGTCAGGGAAGAAGGCCACCGCCTTTCTCCTCTCCATCCTGAAGAGCTGGGGGATATCCACTACGTCCTGCTCCGTCAGACCCAGCTCCCGCTTCAGCACCTCGCGGTTCCAGTCGATGCAGCTCTGGGGGTGCAGAGGTGGGGAGTTGTGTGTGTTGTGGGGACCCCAGCGTGTCAGGGTACTTGCCAGTGTGTGTTGAGAGGATGCAAGGGGTCATGTCAAGTGTCCATGAGTCAACTCTCCACACAAACCTTTTACTTGTGCCCCTCCATCAAAATACGCCCGCCCTGGGTCCCACCCCTCACAGAACTATCCCACTAGCTGGGCTCAGATGAGTGTTCCACCCTTGACCCTCTTCCCTTCTCTAGATCCTTCACTCCCTAGGGCATCTCCTGCAGTCTCATGGTTTAATACACCATCTAGACACAGACAACTCCCAAATCTCTATCTCCCAGGGCACTTTATACAGCCCACCCTCTTTCCCAAGCTCAGACTTGCCCAGATCACCGCCACTCCGTATCTTTCCTCGGCTGTCCAATAGGACGTGTCTAAAGACAAATCTTTGTTCCTACACTGCCCCCCAACCTGCTCCTCCCCCAGGGGTCATCAGTCCTGTAAATGTCACCACCGTTCCTCCCACTGTTTGGGGTGAGCCCCGTGCTGTTGCTGTCGATGCCTGCTGCCCTCTCACTCCACGTCCGTCATCAGCACGTCCTACAGGTTCCACCTCTACAATACGGCCCCACTCTGGCCTCTTCCCGTGCCCTCCACTGCTCCCACCGGACGAGCTGTCCCCTCCCACCTGGTGACTGCAGTGGCTTCCTGACCAGTCTCGTTGCTGCTTCTGCCCTTACCCCATGAGGCAGCCACAGTAAGGCTCCTCACAGACCTCCAGCCACAGGAGTGGACTTGACCAGGGGCCCGCCCTTGCTTCTGGGCTTTGGCTCTGAAATCCTTCTCATGTTTGCGCCCGAGGTCTCACCACCCACCAGCTGCATGTGTGGATGTGACCATGACACTAAGGCGGAGCTGTTTCTGGGAGACGGGGACCTGCTCTCATGGCTGGCTTTGGCGGACCCCCCCCCCCCCCCAGCTTTGCCGAAGCTGTCTGGCAGGGCAGGGCAGTATGGGTTGCCTCCCCCCAGCCCTCCTTCCCTCTCCTAGTCTCCTCCGACGCCTTTCCTTTTTCCCTGGCACGGGCATTGCCCCGAAAGGAACCCTTGCATGTTTTGTCCATCTTGGCATTTGCTTCTTGGATGGCCCCATGCTGGGTATTTTTGCTCTTCCCAACCCACCGCACACCTTTTCCTCTGCTCTGTGCCCTGGCAGACTGGCCCTTGGGAATCAGGGGCTCCCAAGCCCTCTGGCTTCTGGTCAGGTTCAGCCAGTGGGGGCACTGGGAGGAGGTGGGGGCTGGTAGAAGAGTGCAGTGGGGGTATTTGTTCCCCTAGTTCCCTCTCACCAGGTCACTGTGGTTTGGCTGTGCAGGTCACAGCCCCTGTCTCAAAGCCTTCTTTTCATAGTGACCTTGAAACCATGGGAACACAGGAACAGGTCCCTTCCCTGATTCCTTCAGGCCTAGGGCTGTGACAGCTCCTGTCTTCCTAGCCTGGCATACTGGGTGGCCCCTCCTGAATTTCCTCAAATCCTACCTGTACCTTGTAATTTTTCTACCAATTAACTTTCCTACGTTTATGCATGGGTTCCCTGCGAGGACCTAATGTCACCACTCTGCACCATCTGCTATGAAATAGCGATATATTCTCAACACAGCAGCAGAGAGATTATTTCAAAGCATAAGTCAAATCCTGCCAATGGCCTCAAATCTCACTCAGGGCCACAGCTTAAGTCCTACTAATGCCCGACAAGTCCTTATGCGACCTGGCCTTTCCTGACACCACATCAGCCTCTTGGTTCATTCTCAAATATTTCATTTCCTTTTGTTCTACCTCAGGGCCATCCTCTGTGCAGTTCCCTCTGCCTGGAATGCTTGTCCTTCTCACATACTCATGGCTGATGACCATATCTCTTGGGGCAAAAGAGGGGGTTAGAGCCCCTCTGTGTGGGCCAGTTCCAGCTGAGCTCTTAGGAACCCTGAGCCTCAGACTTCCATCCCCACTTCTGTCCCCAGCCATGCCCACCTTCCACTCACAAGCCCGGGCCCTTGTACCTGCACAAACTTATTGTAGCTGATGAGGTTTTCATTGGAGAGAACCTGGTTGATGGAGATGGTGTTGACCTGCTTATTACCTGGGAAGGAGGAAGACCGAGACATGAAGGGAAGGCAGGGACAATGACAGTGGTGAGGACCATCTGGTCTGGGAAGCCGCCAAGCAAAGGCCAAGTTCACAGCTACTGGCCTGCTGAGTCAGCAGCTCTCTGGCCTTCTGGGGCACTGGGGAAGCACTACCCAGCACAGCTCAGGCTGGTCGCCGTGCAAGTCCGGGGGTGTCAGGAGCGGGAGGGGCAGGTGGCTGCAGCGCTACAAACTTCAGACCTTCATCCGAGTGCACTGGACGGAGTGGTGGAAGCAGTGATGGGGAATTTACAACCCTCCCAGCACACTGGGTAGTGATTCCGCTTCTTTTGGCTGGTGATGGTGGTGGGGCTGGGGCACCCACTGGCCCATCAGGGCCAGCCCCATAGGACATCCATCTTTGGACACTGTCCCTGCCCTCCAAGGGTGACTGCATGGCAAAGGGGTCCTCTACAGGCCCACCTGCCTGCCTGCTTGATGGGGTGTCTGTGGAGACGGGCCTGGACAGGGAAGGGAAGGTCAGAGCCAACGGCTCACATCCTCACAGCTGCCATTTATTAGGCCTCACTGTGCACAGGCCCTGCGCTCAGGGCCTAAGTTCAGCACATTTAACCCACATGAAAGCCCACAAGGTATGCATTCTTATTCCCACTTTATAGATGTGGACACTGAGGCTCAGAGAGGTCAAATGACTTGCCCAAGGTCTTAAAGCCAGGAAGTGGAGGGCTTGTGATTCAAACCCAAGCCTAGCGCTCACAAAGGGCCTCAAGCCTTGACCAAGGGGAAGGAGAGGGCTCCTTGGGCGTACTTGCCCGCCTGCAGGCCCAGCATCCCCTCCACCCTAGTTGGAGTCACACAGCTGGGGTCCAGGTCCAGCTCCATGGCATTCTTGCTGAGACCTCTGGGCCAGTGACTGCCCCCCCCAACTTCCCTGAGTTTTGAGTAGAATGGAGGTGAAGGGGATGAGAGCGATCTCACAGGCTCCCTAAGATCCAGTGGGGGAATGGGCAGAGGGCACAGAGCCTGAGGTTTGGCACACAGCAGGTGACCAGTGGGGTGCGCTGGGCCACCACGGTCACTGCCCCGGGGCAGCTCCCCAGGGAAGCATGGCGGTTGCGTGTGCCACAACAGCTGTGAATCCCTGCACTCTCCCTCCCAGCTGGGCGGTTGGAAAGACTGCTCAGCCTCTCCCTGGGCCTTGCTCGCTGTCAGTATGGTACTTCCAGGTAAGATGAAGGCCTTCTCCCCACCTGGTATGTAAAATTTAGATTTGAGGAGTTTTGAGGTTGGGTCTGGGCTCAAAAGAGTTTAGTCATGGTCCCTAAGGGAGCATCGGGACTGGGAAGACCTATTTCCTCCCCTTGACAGCCGGGGCTCCAGAGTTGTCGGGATGGGGTAACTGTAGTGAATGGAGAAAAAGAGCCGTGGGAAGTTCTACTTGTGAGCTTCTCCTGCCCTGTCCTGGTGGGTTTTCTGCTTGCTATCTGATGTCACACTCCCTCGAGCACATGGATGCCTGCATGCTAAGTGCAGACCCTTGCCATGCCTGGAGCCCCGCCTGGGAGTTGGCATATGTGCATAGCCCGCTGGATGCCAGGAATCCCAGCCTGAGAGCCCAGGACCCTCATCCAGCCAGGTTTCTCCCCTTCCCACAGGCCCATCGTGCCAAACTCTGGCAAGTGTGAGTTTCGAGATCACACCAGGATGTGCCAGGTACCTGGCACATGCTCCCTGGCAATACCAGTCCAGGACAGGGATGACGAATGCCAGGCCCTACCCTGAGATGCTGAGGGGCATGGGCACCCACCCCTCCCCTGGGGGTAGACGGCTGCAGTGTTGCTGGGCAGGGCTGGAGGGAGGCCTCCACGGGGGGCTGAGGCTCCAGGGGCAGAGGAGTGGACCAACAGGACCCATACCCGGCAGCCACAGGTTCTGCTCACAAGCACAAATTATCAAGGATTTCAAGACAGTAACCACAGATCACTGAACCCCAAGCCATGGGACCTTCTGAGCAGAGGGCCCTGTCCAACTGCACTGGTCACAGGCCCACAAAGCTGGCCATGTGTCCATCTGGCCATGCTCTCCCCAAGCCCATCATTCACCCTGCACTCCCTGCCAGCTCTGCCCCAGCCATGACGGGGTGGCTTGTGGGTAAGGCATGCAACGGCAGGGGTGAGGGCTCCCGAATACTGGAGGACATCCTTGCTCTCAAATTTGCCATCCTTCTCTCAAGCCACACTGTGTCTGGATGGAGGTGAGGGGCAGGAAAGCTGGGATGAGGGACGTGGCACTGGTACCCACCAATGACCCCTTTGAACATGAGGGCCCTGCCGTGGCCCTGCCTCTTCTTCTCCTGGAAGAGCTTGAAGCAGGCGCCAGGGCTGGCCAGAAGCATCCGGAAGCCCTGTGTGGAGACACCAGACTCAGCTGAGCTCCCTGACCTCAGCTCGGCTCCCTGGAACTCATCCCCTGGATGCTGGGGACAGGCATGTCACCCAAGTCCTCACCTTCCCGTCGGGAGCAGAAACGAAGCTCAGAAATTCATCCACGTGGCCCACAGCCAACCAGTCTACGAAGAGCTCCACAGGAGGCTGCACCCTCTGCGCATGGAGGAAGTCCCGCACCACCTGGGTGACCCTGCGGCCGCGGGACCTGGGGCCCAAGGGGTTAAAAAAATGTTGCTGAACTAACAAAATAGAAGTTCTGCAATACCTGACTTCTCAAAACAAAAACAAAAACATGCCTGGCTTTTGTAAGCAGGAAAGACAATAAATATATTTGAAAATTCCATTCAGGGTGAGCTCTTGGTGAGGCTGATGGAGGGTAGTCAAGGACTTGCCAGGTCTTGCTATCCAGGCAAATTGTCACAATCAGCCTCAGACCCATCCTCACATTTTCCAAGAGACGGACTTCACCACCATATGTCATCCCCTAAGGCCAGGTGGTTCTTCTTTGAGCTTAACTTACAGCCCTCACTGCAGCCTCCCCTTCCTGCACACCAGTGGGGAGAGAGGTAGACAGGATCATTCCAGGGGGCCCTCACTGCCCCAGAGGTAGACAGGATCATTCCAGGGGGCCCTCACTGCCCCAGAGGTAGACAGGATCATTCCAGGGGGCCCTCACTGCCCCAGAGGTAGACAGGATCATTCCAGGGGGCCCTCACTGCCCTGGCATTTTATCTTTGTGAATTTGAACCCTCTTTTTGTTTCATCTTCTGGAAAAATATTTAATGGCATGCCCAAACATCCTCTTTCTGTGGGATCTTGTGTTTGAGGGCCATGAAGGGCCTCCAAAGCTTCTTGATTCACCTGTCATTTGACTACAGGTCTGTTCTAACTGCTTTGCTGAATTTGGTTGACTCAATGTCTTGGCCTATTCCATAGCAGATAAACCATCACCACATAATCCCTTTTCTTTTCCATCAGTATCCCCGTGTCACAGGCTGAGTAACACATAATGGGTAACTCTGTGTGTGTGTGTGTGTGTGTGTGTGTGTTACCACCATCTCACTTTTCATGTCCTATACCTCCCCTCTCCTGCTCTCAGGAAAAGAGCTGATGCTAGTCATTTACACTGTAGTATGAACAAACTTTGATTTAAATGCAATTTCTCCCAGGACTGTTGAGACTTGAAGCTTTTTATTCTGTATCTATTAATAGACTGCTATTAGTAACCTCTATTTCCTGAAGCGAAAGACCTAAGTCTAACCATAACTTTGCATTCTGTGTGACCTTTACCAGGTTACTCCCTCTCTCTGGGCCCACTTGTGGAATGTAATGGTTGGGCTGAATGAGTTCTTAGGTCCCTTCTCACTCTGGCCTTCTCGAATTCCCCAAGGTAAGTGCGGACAGTGTCTGGTGAACAGCTCATCACCCCCCCCCCCCGGCGCCCCGCCCCCCCGGTGGGGGGGGGGGGAGTGGCATCACTCCTTTCTGGTTCTCATTCAGCAGAACGGCCCCCCTCTCTCCCAGCCACCATCACCACCCACCCCAGGAACACCTCTCCCTGCTCCTCTCTCACCCAGGCAGGTTGCCCCCAATGAGGATCCTCCCCAGGGGGTACTCCTTCCCATTGGCCACCACCGGGGGGCTGACCTCCAGGTTCCCAAAGGAGTCCAGGCCACTCACAGGGCGGTCTTGTGGTTCTCGAGTCACATAGCCAAAATCTGGACCCTGGTGGGGGAAACTGAATCAGGCTGGTGGGGGGTGCACCCCAGGAAGAGCTTGGACCAACTACGTGGGCCCTGAGCTCCCTAAAAACAGGGCAGCAGTGGCTGCCCATTCTTTAGATGGAAATAATGAGTCAACGATGGGGATCTGATCTATTCAGTGTTTCATGCACACACAGGGCACAGCTGGGAAATACACAGCTCCTCTGGCCCTGCTGCCATATTAGGGCACGTTATTCCCCATGGTCACAGGGAGACAGCAGAGAGGGTCCTGGCTGCACCTACACTCTCCAGTCAACACGGAGCCTGAGCCCATGGCCTCCCCCTCACTCTCTTTGCGGCCTTCCTGCCAAGTCCGGCCCACCAGCGGATTTCTGCTACTCCAGAGCAGCCTGTCCCTGGGGACCAAGAGGCTGGTGAAGGCTTTCTGAGCCTCAGTCTTTCAATTCTGGAGAAGGGGAAAGTTCCCCAGGGCCACCTCTTAGAGAGAACTTAGGCAGCAGTGAGGGCCTGGTGAGAGCTCCTACCACCACCGTGACCCAGTCGGGGGCTGGAGGGACCTCCCATCCTTTATGGGACCAAGGGACTCTCCCCTCTTTCTTCAAGGAGGCCCTGGTCAGCAACCACCATATTCACAATTATCTTCATGACCAATAACAATATCAGCTGATGGTGTCAGAGAAGACCGACAAATGCCTGTGAGGCCAGCGCTATATCATTTTTACTGAAGAGGAAACTGAGGCTCAGAGAGGGGAAATCCCTCAGGCAAGGTCACACAGCATGTGGGTAATTGATTGGTCGTTCTGATTCCAAAACCTTTGTTCTTAGAAGCTGCACTGTCCCACCTCCCTCATCTAGGCACCAGAGTTACTAAATAAGAATACAGGATGCCCAGTTACATTTGCATTTCAGATAAATAATAAACATATTTTTAGCATAAGTATGTACTATGCAACATTTGGGACATACTTATATCAAAAGTTACTCATTGTTTATCTGAAATGCAAATGTAACTGGGCCTGTCCTGTATTTTATCTGGCAGCCCGCACTCCTGTCCCTAGAGAACAGGTTCCCAGTGCTTCCCTCTGCAGGCCACACCCCAGGGTGGCCCTCAGGGTAATGTCCCTGGGGAGTGTCCCTTGGCCCAGGCCTGGGCTGCGAGCCTGGACCACTCACCAGTATTCTTTTGTAAGGGAAGTCCTGCAGCTCCCCATTCCTGGGGGAGTCAAAGACCACTGGGAAGGTCTTGTGTGGTGCCTGAACATAGCCCAGCTCCATCTCGTCCTGTGAATGAGAGACACCCAGCTGTGGACAGGAGACAGCTTCCCTGCTTGCTCGCCCTCAGCACTTTGGGGAACACTCTGCACAGGAGGCCTCTGCCCCAGGCCTGCTTTGCCCTAGTGTGTGACAAGGACAAGGGTCATGGTGCTCACTGGGTGGACAAGGAGCTGGAGGCTCATAGAGCTGCACTTAACTAGGGCCACACAGCAAGACAGGCTGGGAATGAATGAGAAGTGGACGTGACCGTGGCAGTGCCCCCGTGTTGGATCAGGGCAGAGTGGACACAGAGAGTAGTAGCTCGGGACGGCCTGAGTTGGACAGATAGGCTGCTGGGCACCAGCAAGCACCTCTGGCTTCCACAGAGGGTTATGAGGGGTTGACAGCTGGGCTGAGGGGACCTGAGGAGGTACAGATCTGCCTCTTTCTCAGACCTGTAAACAAGTCCAGGTCAATCCTAATGCCTCCGGGCGTGGAGGCAAAGATGGCCCAGCATTGATGAACCATGTATCCAAGAGGCTCCCTATTATGTGCCTGGCTCTGATTTACACTCTTTATAAATATTATCCCCATTAAGCCTCGTGACACACCTATGCAGAGGGACAGTTATCACCCCATGTTACAGATGAGGAAAGTGAAGAACAAAGGAGTCTAGTTAGTTGTCCAAGTTCACACAGCCAGTCAGTAGTGCAGCCAGGACCTGAACCCAGCCCATCTTGCTCCAGGGTCCTGCCCAGTACCACTTCATCGACGACCCTGTAGTCATGAAAGCTCCTTAGCTTGTCACTCAAGGTCTCCCACCTCACATCTTGCCCTTCACAGAAACTTGGCCCTGACCAACAGGAGCCCAAGACATGCTTTCTCACGCCTCCCACCTCTGGGCCTTTGTACACGCTGGTCCTCGGCCAGGACCATCCACTGAGTCCCAGCACACCCTCACCAGCTCTGGGGCCCTGGGCATTTGCTCTCAAGTGCTCCTCAGGTGGGTAGTGACAGGGAGCTGTCAAGAAGATGAAATGGCACTGTGCACAGCCCACGTAAGCGCTCGATAAACGGTGGCAATCATCACCCACCCATTTGCCTAACCTGGTTCTGCTCAGAGGCCCTGCCGCCTGGAGTGTTCACTTATCCCCAAGACAGGTGAGGACACCCTATTCCAAACCCTGCTGGCACTTTGCTGGCACCTCTGCTACATTAGATTGTAGGAGTGGGGATTTTTGTCACAATAATTTACCATATCAGGCTTCTGAGCTTCATTGCTATTGACATTTGGTGCCAGACAGTTCTTCCTTGTGGGGTCTGTCCTGTGCACTGTAGGATTCTTGGCGGCATCCCTGAGCTCTGTCCACCAGAAGCCAGTAGCACCACCCTCCTCAGCATGACAGCCAAAAATATTTCCAGATACCACCAAATGTCCCCAGGGGACAAACTCACTTTCCTTGAGAACCATAGGTCCAGGCCGCTGAGGCCAGGGACTGTGTGTCCCACACCTCAGCCATTTCCTCCAGCTCCAGCCCAGTACCTAGCCCACATCATGGGTGTGAGTGGATGTTGAAGCCAGTGTCAGTGTGTGCCTGGGTCTCCAGAAATTTCGGGGTAGGGGGGAAGCACTAGGGCTGGAATTAGAAAGAGCAGAGCCCTGGGGAGGACCCTGAGTCCCCAGGTCCTCCTGGATCATCCCTGCAGCCTCCTTCCCGCTCCCTGGTGGGGAACAGACCAGCCTCTTCCTCAAGGACAGGGTCCCTCTGGGCTCTGCCAGGGGCCATGGTACCTGGATCCAGCGGTCATTGCGGTTCTCGGTCTGCGGGCAGATGGTCAGCTTACAGCCAGCCTTCCGGGCCAGCTCCGCCACTGCATCCACAAAGCACGTGTTGTTCCTCACACTACGGACAAGCCCGGGGAGAGTGGCTCAGGAAAGAGGGTCTAGGGGCCAGAGGGGCCCCCTGGGTGAGAAGGGCACCCAGTGCCCCTGGACTCACCGGCACACGTACACCTCCAGCGGTGGCAGGGTGCTGGGTGTCATAATCCAGGGGGCCACGCGGAACACCACGGTGTCCGTGAAGATCGGGGACTCGGAGAAATCCTAGCAGGAAGGCGCCAAGGGGAAAGAGCACTGGCCTTAGAGTCTAGAGGCCTGGGTGATTCAAGGACCACGTGGCCCCTGAGCAGACATTTGCATCGCTTAGTTTCTAGAGGCGCCAGCAGGATGGCAGAGAAATCTGAAGTCCTTCATGCCAGTGGTGCCCATCCCTCCCAGGAGCAGAGCCCCTCTCACCCACTTGGCCCTGGCCACCCCCACCTCGTTGGAGACATCCAGCAGGGTGACGTGGAAGGAGATGAGCCCCGGGAAGCCGGCGTCAGGGAAGGAGAGGCCCTCCACGAGGAAGCACTCCTTGTCCTTGTGGAAGCGCGGCACCTCGTAGGCCACCTTGTCCTGGCCCAGCACATGCCTGTAGGCCTCACACGAGTCCTCGGGACCTGGGAGGGGACCAAAAGGGTGGCCCTGACTCCCCAGGGGGCCCAGGGAGCAGGAGGGATGGAGGAAGGGTCGTGTAACCTCACCAAAAACGCAAGCCAGGTAACAGCTCCACCTTTCCCTTCCCACCAGCACAGGAGAGAGAAATGCATGATAATGAGCATGCAAGGCCAGGGGAAAGGGGCGTCCCTTCCTAAGACTGCCGTTCGGATATTTTGGGTGGCAGTTTGGGGGCATCTAACAAAGCCATACGTATCCCTAGCCAGCAATTCCACTTTTGGGTACTTTTCTACAAAATACATGTACGAGGGTGTTCATGGGTGTTTAGTCACTCATTGAACAGATGTTTACCGAGCACCTCCCATGCGCCTGCAAGATGGTTCTAGACTCAGGACGGTTGTGAGCAAGGTCCCTGCCCGCAAGGAACCTACAGTGTTGTCAAACCAAAACACTGCAAACAATTGTCTATTCAGGGCACTGGAGACATGACACACCTCCCTAGTTTAGAATACTAAACTGGGAGCTCTGGAAGAGAGTGAAGCAAAGCGACATAAACACACAGAAAGATGTGTCGAATGTATAATTCCGTGAAAGAAACAGTTTGGAGGATAGAATATGTACACACCACACACACACACAAGAAGATTCATTTCGTGCATATAGAAGATGGTCAGGAGAAACATGAAAAATCACTTTACCAGTGATGGCATTTTAAGAGTCAGGTTTAGGGTTAGAGATAGAGAATGCTCATATTTTACATGTTTATATACTTCCAAATTATTTGACCTTTTAAAAAAATGAATATCTTATTACTTGTACACAAATGTATTTTTAAAAGGTGTTTTATATCCTTGTTTGTCCTGTGACAAGGGCGTTGTGGATATATAACATGATAGCTGTTTTTTTGGTTTTTGTTGTTTGTTTTTTCAGGAGATGCCCAATGAATTATACAGGGACAACAGCCATGGTGTCTGGACAGCATAGATGAAGCAAGAGAGGTAAAATAGTGGTAACTATTGAATCTGAGAGGTTGGCCAGATGGGGGTTCATTACACTGTTCTTTGCTTTTGTGCATGTTTGCAAGTTTAATAAAAATGTCTAAACATGCTTAAAATATATTTTAAAAATTCATTCATCCCATAAAATGACCTTGAGCCATGTCTGTGCTGGGGATGCCAGCTGGCCAGTTTCAAAGCTGCCACATCTCACTGATCTTCCTCTGAGCCCTGGAAGCCTGGAAGCCAAAGCAGAGCCTGTCTTCTGGCCCCGGGCGGGGAAACTGAGGCCCCCCTGGTGTTGGGGGCACAAACTCACCATAGGCGTGGAAGACCCGTGCCCACTTGGCATCATAGCTGGAGGTGTGGAGGACAAGCCTGTGGCCATCAAAGAGAGCGGCAGGGCCTTGGGTCCGCAGGACCATGGCTGACATGTCTTCCAGGTCTGTGGAGCCAGACAGTGGTCGGCAACTCAGGAGGCCCTGGCGCTCAGCACCTCCTCCTCCTGCCCGCCGCCCTCCCGAGACACAGGCTGCCAACACCCCGGTCTCCGAGCTGCAGCTCTGCCCACCCCGTGAACCCACTAGAAAGCATCAAGAGCAAACCACGCAGATGTCTGCCAGACTGCGGCGTGGGAAGCCACTTCACACCCTCCATGGGCTTCCATTTCCTCATCTGCCCAGAGAAACGAGCCAGTCTGGTGCCCGGCACACGGCAGGTGCTCGACAGAAGTGGGGGCGAGAAGGCCACCTGGGCGGCACGCAGGGGAGGTTCCAGTCTCAGTCCCGCATCACTGGCTGGTGACAACGGGCGAGCTCCTTACTGCCTGAGCCCCAGCGTTCCCACCTCTAAAACGAGGGACAATTGTGCCCACTTTCTGAGTGGCTGTGAGCGTCTCACTTGTAGAGCACCTGGCCCACGCCGCAGGCTGGTGAGGCAGCATTCCTGTGCGGGTTGGGATGGATTTGACAGAATATGGGGCATTCCTGCCCCGCAGGCCACAGGTGCCTGAGGAGGCGGCCAGACTTGGAGTTGGAATAGGAAGCCTTGGATCTGCCGCAGGCTGGCTGGCTTTGGGGATCTTCTGACCTCTGGGCCCCAACCTCCTCCTCTCTAAATTGGAGTGTGCTGCCCTTCTGCTTGGATGATTAAATGAGAATTTGGGGAAACAGCCCAGCACACAGTAGGTGCTCACATAATGTTAGCATCTGCTGCTCCCCTGGAGGGAGAGAAAGGTGAGCTCAACTCACTTCCAGAGTTCTGCCCCAGCGTGGCACTGGGGATGCTGGGGGATTTGAGCGACATCAATGTGTCCAGGGGCGGGAATTCTGGACCCAAGCTCTGCCTTCAGAACTGCCTCATGGGGGGGAACCCCTGTGGACTGCCATGACCCCCCTTACCTTGCAGGCAGTGCACACGCTGGTCATAGTTATCCTGGTCACCACAGTTCAGATTGTCCCTGTCACAGTTCACCAGCAGGATGGCTCCATACCCACCAGGCCCCCAGACCCACTGCCGCTGCCGACGACAAAACATAGCTGGCCATGGCTTCAGACCAGACCCGTGGTTTTCTCCCAGCAACCTCCTGGCCAGCCTCCTCACTGTCTCTTCCTTTCCCCCCTACCCTGTGAGGATAGGTCCACTCTCATTGGAGCACCTCCAGCTCAAGAACTGGCAATGGCTCCCTACTGCCCCACCATCAACTCCAAATTACACAGCTGTCTGTTGTAGGGGCCGGTGATATGTCTCCAGCCAGTGTCCTCCTTCCCAACAGGCCACTTCCTGATTACAAGATCTGTCCCTCCCTCCAGGCCTTGGTTCCTCCTGTTCCCTCCACCCGGAATTGTGGCATCACTTCAGAGCCCAGCTCAAGCGGACCTCAAGGGAAGTCTTCCTTCGCTCATACAGCCCACCTTGGCCTTCTCTGGGCTCCAAATGCACTAAAGTGCCACCGAAATCCAGCCCAAAGTTCTTCAACAGTTTCATGCTTGGTAGATTTCTCTTTCAGCCTAGGTCAGGGGCTCAGCACACTATGGCCCCTGGGCCAAATCCAGCCCACTGCCTGATTTGTAAACAAAGTTTTATTAGAACTTGTTTTTAATAAAACAAGTTTTGTTACAGCCGTTCGTTTCCATACTAACGGTAGCTCTTTCACATACAATGGCGTTATCCACTAGCTGTAACAGAAACAGCATGGCTCATAAAGCCAATATATATAACTATCTGACTCATAGAAAAAGTTTGCTGACTCTCAACCTAGACTGACAATCCAAAAGGACTTCCTCCACAAAGTCCAGGGCGGGGCACATGTGTGCTGGGTAATTCTGGCGATGATTTTTTTCTCTTGGTGAAAGAAGACCACCAGCCATGCCTGCTTCCCACTTGGGTCCCTTGACCCTGGCATCAGCTGGGAGGCTGGGGGATACCTATAATGGCCTCTCCCCTCTTAACTCAGCCTAGAGTAGCTCCACAAGGAGAAGCCCCTACCTTGTCCACAAAGCTCATGCTCTGCCTGCCTTCACAGTTCAGGTCACAATCCAGAGTGATGTCTGCAAGGGAAGGGCAGAGGGTCAGTCACTATGGGCTTCCCAGCAGCCCAGCACAGGCCTGTGGCCGCCACTTTTTTTTTTTTTTTAATAACAATTTATTTTATTTTAGTATCATTAACCTACAATTACATGAGCAATATTGTGATGATTAAACTACCCCCTTCATCAGGTCCCCCCCACCAACCCTATTACAGTCACTGTCCATCAGTGTAGTGAGATGAGAATCACTACTTGTCTTCTCTGAGCTGTACAGTCCCCCCCGTGCCCCCCCACCCTATGTCTGCCAATCGTAATGCCCCTTTTACCCTCTTATCCCTCCCTTCCCACCCATCTCCCCAGTCCCTTTCCCTTTGGTAACTGTTAGTCCATTCTTGGGTTCTGTGAGTCTGCTGCTGTTTTGTTCCTTCATTTTTTTTTTTCTTTGTTGTTATACTCCACATATGAGTGAGATCATTTGGTACTTGTCTTTTTCGGCCTGGCTTATTTCACTGAGCATAATACCCTCCAGCTCCATCCATGTTGTTGCAAATGGTAGGATTTGTTTTTTTCTTATTGCTGCGTAATATTCCATTGTGTATATGTACCACATCTTCTTAATCCATTCATCTACTGATGGACACTTAGGTTGCTTCCATTTCTTGGCTATTGTAAATAGTGCTGCAATAAACATAGGGGTGCATCTGTCTTTCTCAAACTGGGCTGCTGCATTCTTGGGGTAAATTCCTAGGAGTGGGATTCCTGGGTCAAATGGTATTTCTATTTTGAGTTTTTTGAGGAACCTCCATACTGCTTTCCACAATGGTTGAACTAATTTGCATTCTGTGGCCGCCACCTTTTAGCTTTGATCTCCTTTGGGGCTGGGCAAGTGGAAGTCATTTCCAAGAAGACATTGCCCAGAGGTGGGGACATCTGGAGCCTATCTCCCTGGGCTGGGAAAAGAGGCCTTGGGGAGGAAGCAGGGTCAGAGCAAAGGCCCAGGTCAAATGCTGCCCCTCCAGGAAGCCTTCCCTGAACCCTCCCTCCTTGATGTCTGGGGCACACCCTGCACTGAGCCCAGGTTGCCCTGGACATTCTTGGTCTGTCGAAGCTGCCTCACCACCCCGGGATGGCGCAGTGAGCCTGGACCTGAGTGTCAGACAGACGTGGATGTGAATCAGGCTCCTGGCACCTACTGGCTGTGGGGCCTCCCTGAACCTCAGCTTCATCTCACACTCGCCAAATCCCAGCCCTCATCCCACCTTCTTAATGTTTCTCCCTAGAAAGTGGGGAGATTCTATAACCCAAACGGAGCATGAGAGAGAGATTTTGAAATGGCTTTTAAACATGCGAAAAAGTTCCCAACCATCATGCAACAAGTGGATGCGTCTCACAAACATAATGTGGGGCAAAAGAAGCCCAACCCCAAAGAATATGCACAGTATGATTGCACCCACAGAAAACTCAGAGAGAGGCAAAAATAGACCACAGTTGACCCTCGAACAATATGGGTTTGAATGGCATGGGTCCATGTTTTTGCAGATTTTTTTCAATAAACACAGGTATTGTAAATATATTCTCTCTTCCTTACGATTTTCTTAATAATATTGTATTTTCTCTAGCTTACTTTATTGTAAGAATACAGTATATAATACATATAATGTACAAAATATGTGTTCATCGACAGTTTATGTTATGGTTAAAGCTTCAGAGCAACAGTAGGCTATTAGTAGTTACGTTTTTGGGGAGTCAAAAGTTATGGATAGGGGTTCTCTTGTCCCCTCCTGGCGTGAGCCGGGAGCTCTGTCCTTTCACTTTATTTCCTAAATAAAAGCCTGTACCTTGCTCTCCTAAAAAAAAAAAAAAAAGAGTTATACACAGCTTTTGACTACACAGGAAATCGGTGCCCCTAACCCCCACATGCCAACTGTATATTATTTGGGTATGCATATTCAGGTGATAAAACCATAAAACAAAACAAGGAAATACTTATCCCATGATAATGGGTAAAGAGGAAGAGGGAGTTATAATCAGAGAAGAACATGTTGTGGGGGATACTTTGGGGTGTCAGTCATGTTCCAGTTCTTGACCTGAATGATGGCTGCTCAAGGGTTTGCTATTAACTATTCATTCCTATCAATTAACTACTAATTAATGATCCATTATTAACTATTCATACACACATACATACATAGGCACATATAAAATAAAACCTTATGCACTTTTTTGTCTGTGTATTTTCCAATGAACAAGGATTTGTGTGTGTGTTGGGAAAGATACCCAACCTTAGTTTTAGCTAAAGGAAGACAAATTTAAGCAACAGTGAGATACCAACCTCTCAGACTGGCAAAAATGGAGAAGGCAGATAATGCCCAGTGATGGCAAGGCACTCCCGTATGCTGTTGGCAGGTGTAAAGTGGGATGGTCTTTTTGGAAAGCAATTTGGCAATACCTATCAAAAATTTAAATGTGTATTCCCTATGCCTTAGTAGTTTTCTCTTCTAAAAATTTCTCCTGCAGATAAAGCATAGTCAGCTTTCCTGCTAAGTGCTCACCAAATGCCATATCAACGCAAACTCTACCCATGGTGTGAGGAGCTCCCCAGCTCAACATTCTTGGCAGTACGAATTTAGTTAAACATTTTTTCATTTGGATTCTGATCACTGGGGCTTCCTCATCTGTGAATTGTTTGTTCGTATTTTCTGCTCATTTCTGTTAATTTGGGAGGGTTTTTTTTTTTTTGGTTGGTTGGGGTTCTCCATAATCTGTAGGCACTAAGTTAGCATTACGCATTGAAAATTTCTTCTTCTCCCAGTCCATAGTTGACTTTTCACTTGTCCTCTGTTGTATAAAAGTTGCATATTTTAACAGAGCCTAATTTATCAATCTTTCTCCTTATGATCTGTGCTTTTGCTTTGCCTTATTACAGAAAAGGTCAGTTGCTGCCCTGAGGTTACAAAGATGTTCTCTTTTAAAAGCTCTAAAGTTTGATTTTCACCTTGATATTTTTAACCCATCTGAAAATTGTTTTGAAGTATGGTACAAAGTAGGACTAAGCTCGTTGATTCTCACATGATAACATGTGAGATGGCCTGTGTCCAGGTTTTCTGTTTGTTCCATTGATCTATATCTAACCCTGCACCAATTTCACACTGCCTCCAGGACTGTAGCTTAGAAGAAAAAATCTTGATATCTGGTACAATGACTTCTTCCACCTTGTTACTCCTCAAAATTGTGTTGGCTATTCCTGCCCTCTGCTCTTCCACATGAGTTTATGATCAGCTCTATAAAGTTCTATAAAAAGCTATGTTGGGATTTTGATGGGAATGTCATTGAGTTTAGACTGTTTGATCCTGTCCCAGAGCTCTTGAATCTCTGTTCTGGTTTTTTGTTTATTTCACTCCTTTTTTTTTTTTTTTTTTTTTGTATTTCAGTTTAGGTAGCTTCTGTTGTCCTAACTTCAAGTTCACTGACTCTTCTCTCAGCCATATCAAGTCTACCTATCAACCCATCAAAAGGATTTTTCGTCTCTGTTATCATGACTTTTATTTCTAGGATTTCCATTTGACTCCTTATAGTTTTCATCTCTTTGTTGAAATTCCCCATCTGTTCACTCATGTTATTTATCTTTTCCTTTGGAGCCTTTAACATATTAACCATAGTTACTTACATTTCCTCTCTGATAGTTCCAACATCTGAGTCATCTTGCATGGAGTTTGTATTTAAACTTGTGGAAAGTTGGCAGAAAAAATTCAAGTTGGAAAAAGCAAGGTCCAGTTTCACGTCCATAGTATGCTTCCACTTGTTTACAAAAGGGAGGAAAATATAGGTATGCAAGTGTCTACTTGTATAAACACAGGATGTCTCTAGAAGGATGCTGGGCTTAGGGAACTGGAGGTCTTGGGCTGGAGGGAGGTTTACTTTTCAATGTAAACTCTTTTGTACCATTTGAATATTTTAAATGTGAACTTCATACTTTAAAAAATAAAACCAGTTGATTTGTATAAAGATCTCTATTCAGCATCATTCCCAACCACTCCCCACCCTGCCCTTGTCTGAGGCTCCAATAAGGCTCCTAACTTACCCACACAGGTGAGGTAGAGCACCGCATAGGCCAGGGGCAGGGGCTCGTGGCTGGAGTGGTAGGAAATCTGAACCTGCAGAGAGATGGGCCCAGGTTCAAGCCAGCTGAAGCCAAGAGCCCCCATCCCAAAAGACAGGTCTTGAGGGATCTGGAAAGGAGGAGAAGAGGTCTCAGGAACCTCTGTGCACTCAGGTTGAGTTTACCAACCCAGCTCTTCCTGTAGCCTTCTCTATACCATTTATTTTTCCATGCCTCAGTTGCCCCATCTGTAACATGGGAACTATTTGTGAGGGATGTCTTGGAGACCTGGTCTCGGTGCTGCTGACTACTGTGTGATTTCTGGCAAACGCCTGCTTCCCTTTGGATCTCAGTTTCACCATTTATAAAGTGAGGAGTTTGGCCTGGGAAGGGTTTAGGGACAGTCTCTTTTCTATGGGACTCAGATAGGCCTGGACTGGAGACCAGCACCTCTGGTTTCTGTGACCTTGGCAAAGGTGCTTCACCCTTCTGAACTGTCTCAGTTTCCTCACCTACAAAACAGGGACCATAGAGTTCCTTACCTCAGAGGATTGTGGTACAGCTTAGAAACAATATGTGGAAAAGACTGATCCCGTAGGACGTGCCCAAGAAATACCAACTACTATGATTAGAGGACAGGGAGCCCTGAGTAACAGTTCGTGCAGAGGCATGGCGTCCGATAGCCTGGACTCGGATTCTGGACCCACCACTTGTGAATATCCTGAGATATCCACACAGTGAAGTTGGGATAATAATAGTTCCTATCCCACTGGGTTGGTAATAGGCTGCGGGAATTAAGAAGGGAGGCTTGGGACATGCTCAGCATGGTGCCTGGCTCCCAGTAAACACCCGGTAACTGCTAAAGATGAGGCTGAAGACGGTGATGATGAGAAAGCAGTTCAAGGCTGATGTTTCACAGCCCGTCCCAGCCAAAGCCCCCCACTTGGACATCCCCTCCTGGTGTGCACCCTGATGTCCTCATCTCAGCCAGAAGGTTCAGGATGTCAGAGAGGCCACTCATCCCTCGGTCCTGGGATCCCCTATGTCCTGCGTTTACTGACCCCTATGTGCCAAGCCCCAGCAATGAGGCCTGCCTCAGGCATTCGACTAAAGGAGGTAAAGGAGAAGTGGGGGACATTCCAACACTCTTCAATCCCTCTGGTCCTTGGAACCAAGGAACTCGGGGTGGGGTGCACCCTTATAGACCCCAGCCCATCAGGACAGCCAGCAGGGGTCCCTCACAGGCTGGCTGGTCCTCCTGCCCTGATACTCACTGGAGCATGTGACATTGATAAGCCACCCCCAACCCCACCCCCCATCTCATTCTCAGTTTCCTTGTCTGTTAAATGGAGTCCTGCCCCACCTGTTCCACCAGCCCCACAGAGCTCAGTGTTGAGGCTCAATTCAGATACACAGGTGGGAAAAATGCGGGGTGATAGAGCCTGCCCCCAGGTGTCAGGCAGGCTGTGTTGAATTCTACCTCTCCCAGTGACCTGCTGTGTGGCCTTGGGCCCATTCCTCTGAACCCTGGTGGCCCCATCTGTGAAATGGGGATCAGGCCTTGCTTCTCAGGACTGTTGTGAGGGCCAGATGAGGTCATGGCTGCCCAATGCCTGGCACAGAGTCAGTGCACCTTAAAGGGCCAGTTTCCGGGAACACTGCTCCCAACTTGGAGGTGGAACCCGCCCCTCCCGTCACCCCTTAAGGGGGGTCATCTGTGAAGGCAAGGGCCACGCCATTTCTCCCACCTTCCCCCTGTCTCCTGCCCTGGGCCAGCCCACGGTCTCAGCTGGGGCTTGTTAAGTTCATCCTTGCTGGCTGGAAGAGCAGAGAGAGGAGAGGAAGGGAAACCATGCCTCTGAGAAGGGACTGCATCACGAAGAGAGTGGATTAAGAGAGGTGAGCACCTTGGAGAAGGGGTCTCCCCCAGCAGCTGTGTCCCTCCCTCATCTCTGCTTTCTTGCTTTCATTCAGAGGGGCAAAGTACACCTAATCAAGCTACTAATGGAGAAACTGAGGACCAACATGGAAGAAT
Organism: Phataginus tricuspis; assembly: GCA_029783875.1. Lineage (NCBI taxonomy): Eukaryota > Metazoa > Chordata > Mammalia > Pholidota > Manidae > Phataginus > Phataginus tricuspis. The sequence goes on along the minus strand of JAQQAC010002837.1, from coordinate 12,401,514 downwards.
TGGGACAACTCCCTTCACCAGGGGTCTTGGGAAGCAAGAAAAGGAACAAACGCTGGCTTATGTCCCATCCCACACCACCAGGAGGAAAATGCTACAATTACCCCCATTTTACAGAAGGGGAAACTGAGGCCCAGAGGGGTGATGTGACTTGCTGGTGGACACACAGTTTGTATTTGTAAGTTGCAGAGCTGGCGGGCTCCAGGACCAGGTTCCTACCCACCAGGCTACCCTGCACTCTGAGTAAAGAGAGGGCACATGCAGAGCAAGATCGCTACCTCCCACCAGCTCCCAGACCAGGGGCCCTGCTCACATGACTATCATTGAGGTCGTTGCTGGGCGAGTTCATGACCACGATGATCTCCAACCCCTTGCCAAAGTGCCACCGCCTGTTATCTGCACGTTCCCGGTCCCTCTCCACACTAGGAGAGATGTAGATGTCCACGCCAGGGGTCCCATAGACCTCAAACATCTCTGTGCCATCAGGTACCGACCTGGGAAGAACAAGAAGCCACGGAAAGTGCTCGAAGGGGCAGCCCTTGTTCAGATGCTTGAGCTCTGGCTCAAGCTCTTGCTTTCTCCAGGAAGCCTTCCCTGACCACCCCCAGGCTTTTCAGATCCTCACAGCAAGCTCCTGGAAATCAGGCCTGGACCCCACACAAATATATACATATTCTTACATTCCAAGGCTCTGTGTTCATTGACATTTCCCTTGTGAGTTTCTTTACCTCCCAACGGAGCTACAAGCTCCTGGAAAGTCGGGACCTAGTTGTGTGCATTATAACCCCCAGTGCAGTGCTAGACGCAAAGAGCTCAGTGAACACCAGCCAACAGCAAGCTAGTGGAGGCCCCTGCAGTTCTGAGACCGTGGCTCTAAGAAGAGCAGCTCTCTATCAAATGATTTCACTTTTCTGTGGAGTATAAGACCAAAGAAAAAACTGAAGGAACAAAACAGCAGCAGACTCACAGAACCCAAGAACGGACTAACAGTTACCAAAGGGAAAGGGACTGGGGAGGATGGGTGGGAAGGGAGGGATAAGGGGAAAAATGGGTATTACAATTAGCACACATAATGTACAGGGGGTGGGGCATGGGTCGGGCAGTATAGCACAGAGAAGACAAATAGTGATTCTATAGCATCTCAGTACGCTGATGGACAGTGACTGTAATGGGGTAGGTGGTGGGGACTTGATAATGAGGGGAATCTAGTAACCACAATGTTGCTCATGTAATTGTATATTGATGAGACCAAAATAAAAATAATAAAAAAAACAAGAGCAGTTCTCACGCCCCTAAATCCCATGGCATCCCTCTTTAACAGGTGAAAAAATGTCCTAGGGGTCTTCCCTAGGGAAGGGCATTAAATTTTATTGAGTGCCCCTGGTGTGCCACCTTATATTTACCAGCTCCTCTTAACAAGTCTGCAAAGTATCACCTCCATTTCAAAGGTGAGAAACTGTAGCTCAGAGAGTTCAAGTAACAAGCCTGAGATTACACAACATCAAATGGCTCAGCCAGGTGTGCCCTTGGGTCTCTGACACAGAGCCCACGCTTTTCCAGGGTACTGACGCTTTGCCTGGGAAACTCAGCCAGATTCAAACAACGAGACATTATTTGTATGGTTAAAAATTCGGTGATATCATCTGGTCCTGGGACGGTGTTCCTCCCCTCCAGCTAGTCTGGGAGTCCTGTTTGAAATCAGTCTGTTCATCCTCGGACTGCTGCCTGAGGCACGTACACTTACTGGCCTCCCCACGAGCCCAGAGCCTTCGATCCCACTAGGGAGCTGAGGACAGCATGGACAGGGCATCCGATGGGGCTCAGGGTCATGGGGCCAGGGGTCAGTGGGATCCCACACAGGGAGAAGCCACTGTGAGCCATAGGGAAGGCTTCCTGGAGGAAGCAGCAAACACGTGCACCTGGGGGGTAGCAGTAACTGACACCTGTGGAGTTCTCACTGTGTTGTAGCCCTATCTGCTTTTCTTTTTCCATTTTTAAAATTTTTATTAAGATATTATTGATATACACTTTTATGAAGGTTTCACATGAAAAAACAATGTGGTTACTACATTCACCCATATTATCAAGTCCCCACCCATACCCCAATGCAGTCACTGTCCGTCCATGTAGTAAGATGCCACAGATTTATTTTTTGCCTTCTCTTTGCTAGACCGTTTTCCCCGTGATCCTCCACACCATGTGTACTAAACATAATACCTCTCAATCCCCTTCTCCCTCCCTCCCCACCTGCCCTCCCACATCCCTCCCCTTTGGTAACCACTAGTCCCTTCTTGGAGTCTGTGAGTCTGCTGCTATTCTGTTCCTTCAGTTTTGCTTCATTGTTATACTCCACAAATGAGGGAAATCATTTGGCACTTGTCTTTCTCCACCTGGGTTGTTTCACTGAGCATAGTATCCTCCAGCTCCATCCATGTTGTTGCAAATGGTAGGACTTGTTTCTTTCTCATGGCTGAATAGTATTCCATTGTGTATGTGTACCACTTCTTCTTTGTCCATTCATCTACTGATGGACACTTAGGTTGCTTCCATTTCTTGGCTATTGTAAAAAGTGCTGCAATAAACATAGGGGTGCATATGTCCTTTTGAGTCTGAGAAGTTGTTTTCTTTGGGTAAATTCCAAGGAATGGGATTCCCGGGTCAAATGGTATTTGTATTTTTAGTTTTTTGAGGAACCTCCATATTGCTTTCCACAATGGTTGAAGTAGCTTACATTCCCACCAGCAGTGTAGGAGGGTTCCCCTTTCTCCGCATCCTCACCAGCATTTGTTGTTCTTAGTCTTTTGGATGCTGGCCATCCTTACTGGTGTGAGGTGATATCTCACTGTGGTTTTAATTTGCATTTCCCTGATGATTAGTGATGTGGAGCATCTTTTCATGTGTCTGTTGGCCATTGAATTTCTTCTTTGGAGAATTGTCTCTTCATATCCTCTGCCCATTTTTTAATCAGGTTATTTGCTTTTTGGGTGTTGAGGCGGGTAAGTTCTTTATATATTTTGGATGTTAACTCCGTGTTGGATATGTCATTTACAAATATATTCTCCCATACTGTAGGATGCTTTTTGTTCTTCTGATGGTGTCCTTTGCTGTACAGAAGCTTTTTAGTTTGACATAGTCCCAGGAGTTCATTTTTGCTTTTGTTTCCCTTGCTCGAGGGGATGCATTCAGGAAGAAGTTGCTCATGCTTATATTCAGGAGATTTTTACCTATGTTGTCTTCTAAGAGTTTTATGTTTTCATGACTTACATTCAGGTCCTTGATCCATTTTGAGTTTACTTTTGTGTATGGGGTTAAACAATAATCCAATTTCATTCTCTTGCATGTAGCTGTCCAGTTTTGTCAACACCAGCTGTTGAAGAGGCTGTCATTCCCCCATTGTATGACCATGGTCCCTTTATCATATATTAATTGACCATATATGGTTGGGTTTATATCAGGGCTCTCTAGTCTGTTCCATTGGGCTGTGGGTCTGTTCTTGTGCCAATACCAAATTGTCTTGATTACTGTGACTTTGTAGTAGAGCTTGAAGATGGGGAGCATAATCCCCCCAGCTTTATTCTTCCTTCTCAGGATTGCTTTGGCTATTCAGTGTCTTTTATGGTTCCATGTGAATTTTAGAACAATTTTCTTTAGTTCGTTGAAGAATGCTGTTGGTATTTTGATAGGAATTGCATTGAATCTGTAGATTGCTTTAGGCAGGATGGCCATTTTGACAATATTAATTCTTCCTATCCATGAGCATGAGATGTGTTTCCATT
>JAQQAC010002837.1:12354865-12397241 GCA_029783875.1 Phataginus tricuspis | reverse complement strand
ATTCAGCCATAAGAAGAAAACAAATCCTACCATTTGCAACAACATGGATGGAGCTAGAGGGTATTATGCTCAGTGAAATAAGCCAAGCAGAGAAAGACAAGTATCAAATGATTTCACTCATATGTGGAGTGTAAGAACAAAGAAAAAAACTGAAGGAACAAAACAGCAGCAGACTCACATAATATTGCACATGTAATTGTAGATTACTGATACCAAAATAAATTGTAAAAAAAAAAAAGAAGTGACAGGTGGCTTGCCCAAAGTCACACAGGTGGTGCATGACAGCCAGGACCCACGGCCAACTCCATCCCCACCTCCTTGCAAATCCAAACCCATCCTCTTTCAGGGGCTCAGGGCCTTGGCTTCTGGGGAACAAAACCAGACATTTCTGGCCTTAGAAACAGATGGGAAAGGTCTCTGTGGCTCAGAACGGAAAGGCTGAGAAGATGACCAGCAAGGTCCCCACTGAGCAGGCCCCCGGGGGGAGAAGAACCTGAGGCCCACACAGCTCGGGCTCTGGGGGCAGCTTCCACTCCCTGCTTGGGGTTCCCAGATCTCGAGTCTGCTGGCCTCACCAACAGAACCAGGGTCAGGAAACCGCTGCACCGCTGAATACCACATTCTTCCTGTCCCTGGTAAATGGCAGCCATGCAAACCCTTTTTCCAAAGCCGAAAGAAATGAGTTGAAGACGCATCAGTCTCCCCAGACCTGCCTCCCTGCATGGGCGGGTCAGAGCTCTTACACCAAACAAAACCCGGTGGGGGCAGAAGTGGAGCTACTTTGTCAAATCAGGGACGGGGCTCAGAGGCCTCCATGAGCAGAACTTGTTCTATGCCAACCTCTTCAGGTACATGTGGGGAAACTGAGGCCCAGGAAAGGACAGAAAGTTGCTCAAAATACTATGGCAAAGGCTGACAGAGCTAGAACCAAAACTCGGGGTCCCTGGCCCCCAGGTGCCCTACCCTTTTCACTCTACTCGACCATCTCTGCTGAGCAGAGCAGCAGTTCTCACTCCTGGCTGCACATTCGTCCCCGGGGCATGGCTCATCATGACATCAGTTAGCCTTCCTTCCTATTCCCGCTCGGAATCCCTGCTCAGGAAAACAAAGTCCCCAAGTTTGGGCCATGTTCAACTCAACAGAAGGCAGGGCAACGGGTTTATGCCATTGCCACAGATAAGAGCCCCAGTGGTCTTTCCTGTCCTCATCCTTCAAGGCTCAGGTTGTTGTTTTTCCTCCAGGAAGTCTGCCCTGACTGCTCAGCCTCTGCTCATTCCTTGTTTCTCGTCTCCTCCTTCTCCCAGTAATGGCTCAGTGGTTGTTCCCCAGCCATCTTGAGTATGGCAGGTTTGTGGACACTTGAGGCCATTCAAGTGCCAGGATGGAGCCTTAAAATGATGATGGTCATGATAATAATGGTGGCAGTTCCCATAATTGGATGTTCCCTACATGCCAGCGATTGCCTGGCATACATATGGCTCTATGCATACAGTCTCATTCAATCCTCCCAATAGCCCTTTGACATAAAGGTCAAATTCCTTGGGTTACCTCCAGGCTCTGCCACTCCTCACTGGCTATGTGACATGAAGCAAGTTACTCAACCTCTCTGTGCCTCAGTTTCCTTATGGAAAGCACTTAGCATAGTGACTGGTCTGGAACAGGCCCTGAGTATCATCTCTGAGACTATTATCATCTCCACTCTACAGAGATTCAGAGAGGTTAAATGACTCTCCCAAGGTCAGACAGCTACCGAGTCAGAGAGCCAGGACTAAGCCACCCGGCCCCCTGCCCTTTCTCCTGTTGGCCCATAGTCTGAGCACCCAGGGTTGCTAAAGCCTGGCATTCCAAGCTGGCAGGGACCTTAGAGCCAACCTGCTCCCCTTGCAAGACAGGAATCCTGCCCACAGCACTCCTGCACAGTGGGCCAGCCTCCCGAGAGCTCCAGAGGGACAGGGATCTCAGAGGTCCCTGCCATGCCTGCTTGTCCACCGTGGCGTCCCTGTGCCTGGCACACACCAGACCCCAAAGAAATACTCAATGAATGCATGAATGAGCGCACTAGGAGCTCTCCCCCACCCCAAGGTCACCTGAGGCCCACGAATCCTTCTTTGAAGGTGCCTGAGGCTCTCCCCTGCCCCCCGTGGCTGTCCCATCCACAGCCCTCTCTGCAAATCCCAGTGTGGCCACTCCTTCACGTGACCGTGACCATGAGACAAGGCTGCCTTTGCCTTCTGAGGCCCCAACCCACCCTCCATCCTCTGCGGAAGCTCTGCACTTCCCGGGGCAGGTCAGTCTGGAAGCACATCTGCCCAAAGGGCAAGAGGCCACCAGGGCAGGTGAGTCACTCACACAGGCACTCAGCGCTGGAGGAGGTGGTGGCGCCAGGGGGCACAGCACCCTTCCTCCCTCATCTTCGCACCCGGCACAGTCTCTGCGGCTGCCCCCTCCTTCAGGAGCCACTGAGCCCAGCCCCACTCCTCGCTGCCCACCCCCTCAACCAGGGGTTAGTTCCCCATACCTAGGTGGGCTGGATCTGCTCCAGACCTTGTTCACCCCCATGAGCAGCTCCTCACCGCATCTCATCCACTGCCCTTGGGACCAGCCCCATCTGGGCTTCCAACCAAGATCACTGCAATTTTTAGTCTGTGTCTGGGGTACCGGTTCTGAGCTGGGGGTGATTTTGCCCCCGGGACACACCTGGAAATGTCTGGGCACACCTGGTTGCCATGAGGAGACGGTGTGCTACTGGCGCACTGTCAGAAGCCGGGATGCTGCTCAGCGTGTCTGGGTGCACAGGGCGCCCACCTCAGGGAACCACCATGTCAAAAGGGCTAAGAAACCTGGTGTGAGGAGAGGGTGGGAGACCTGTGGAAGGGGAACAATGGCGCGGCTCTGCCTTCTCCCCTGCCAGTCCCCTGACTATCTGTGTCCCCAGCTCAGCCTTGGAGCTGGGACCTCTGGAGACTCTTCTCCTAGGTAGTCAGCTCCTGGAGGTTCTCAGAGCCGAGCTCCTGCAGCCCTGCCCAAACCTTCCTCTTCTTCCTGGGAGAAGGAGCCAGGAACCTCCCCCCACCAGCTGCAGGGACATGGCCATAGCACACAGTAGGGGCATAAGGCATGAGTGTTGAATGGCTGGAGGAAACCAGAGCCTTCCTCCTCGAGTGGCAGACAGCTAAAAGCATAGGACACTTAGCCAGGAACGGCTTTAAGTCCTGGCTTTGCCACTTAGTAACTGTGTGACTGGAACAAATGGCTCGCCGTCTCTGAGCCTCAGTTTCCTCATCCGCCAAACAAAATGAAGCCAATTATAAGCTTAGCTCATAGGGTTGTTATGAAAGTTAAACTCAAGGGTTAAATTCAAGAGGCTTGTCAAACTCTTAGAACAGTGCCTGGCACAGAGTAAGTGCTAGGTGAGTATAAGTGATTTCTAAAAACCTACTCAAGGCTCTGTTTGGGGCTTGGAGAGGTACACCTCACCCTATTCTTGTGTGCGCAGCCAGACCCCTAGACCCGCCTGCAGCATCCTCGGGACAGAGAAGAGTGCCCAAGCCCCCATGGTGCCAGCACCTCCCAAGGCCCGGGACTGGGGCTTAGCTGCAAGTTCCCCCATCCAGTCTCCCACACTTCAGGTCCTGGCTAGGGTCTTCAAGAAACCAGGCTGAGAAACTCGAGGACCCAGGCTTCCATGATTAGCTGCTGTTCCAAGGCCAAGACTCAGGAGAGCGCAGCCAAGCCAGGCCGGAGCCTTGAGAAAGCCCTGCACAGCTGGCAGGGAGAGTCCAAGGGGGTCAGCACCAAGGGCCTGCAAACGCCCAGACTGCTGCTCTTACCCGTAAATGTCCACAAGGGTCTCCACTCCAGCCACACACACGGCACTGGTGGGGTGTTCCAGGGACACACGCACAATCCTCTGCAGCGACATGTTAGCCTTGGACTGGGCTTGTGCTACCAAACCCAGCACTGCTTCATAGGCTCCTAGGCCTGTGGTTAAAAAGACCCTGGCCTTCCCCTCCAGTCCTGGGTGCAAGCTCATTGGCTCCAGTCCTGGAAACCCAGCCCCTTCCCAGAACCAGGAGCCCAGGATTGGCTGGAAGGAACCTCAAATCTGCATATGAGTCTATTGCTCCCACCTCTGCACCCCGAGAGTTAATTTCTAAGGAGAGCAAGTCCCCACACCTTATCTGGTCAGGGCACCGGGGCCTTGGGCAGGGCAGAGATACCAAGTATTGAACTAGGCCCCTTCTTCACTTTCCACACTCATCCTTACCACCTTTACCTGCATTTTCAGAGATGTTTTTGTTTGCCTGGAGGTTCTCTACCCTGCTGGTGAGGCTGGTAAAAATGCAGATCCCCAGGCCCCACCTCAGTCTGATGCAGCGGGTTGGGGGTGCAGCCTGGCATCTGGATTTTTTATAAGCACTGCAAAGCATTTTGATGAACTTTGAGAAGCACCAACCTTTTTCTGAAGAGCATTGATTTTAGAAGCGGGATTGGATTTCAGCCCTGTTTCAACCACATCCTGGCTGGGTGACTATGGGCATGTCATTCAATTGTTCTGTGCCTCCCTTTTTGCTTTTGAGAAATGGTTGTTGGGAGGCTTAGATGAGGACCACGTGTGCAGAGCTCTAACATGGAACTGGGCATTATTTTATTGGTGGTGGTGGTGGTTATTATGAGATGCCACAAACCTCCGGAAAGGGTAAATGATGAGGGTGAAAACCCTCTTTGGCCAGGAGGCGCTTAGAATGTCATAGTAGGGGGAATCATTTGTCAGGAGGGGAAACTGAGGCCAAAGGGGGCATTCGGCCACCTGAAACAGCAGGACCAAGGGCCCTGGGGAGAGGAGGCTTGGGTTCAGGTCTGCTGGCCTTGGGGGATTACATCCTCCCTTTAGAGCCTTGCTTTCCTCATCCATAGAAAACATGGCTCATCACCAGCCCTGGCAGAGATAATGGTGGGGACACACCCTGTTTGGCAAGACACAGAAGGTGCTGAATAGAAGTTTCTTCACTTTTCCCTGGAGATGCAGGCAGTCTGAGGCAGGGTGGGGACTAGGACCCTCTCCCCAGAATCTCCCACTGGTGCACTTATACCAGTTGAAGGGTCTCAGCAGGACTCTAAGACTGGTGTTCCCATATCTCAGTTCTGGGAGAGGATATTCTTTTTTTTTTTTTTCATACTCATGATTGTGATTTTACAGCAAAATGATTCAAACCGAAATCAGCAAAGGGAAAGGCCCATGGGACAAAGTCCAAAGGAAAGTTGGCACAAGCTTCTAATAGTTTTCTCCCAGTGGAATCACACAGAACATGCATAATTCCTGGGGGAAGATATTCTTAAGGAGAGCTAGATGCTGGGATACTGGGTCCGATGATAGTTTCACTTTTTTGGCTATAAAATGGTTTGGTGGCTGACTCAGCTCTGGGCTCAGGAGGAGGCCCCAGGCAGTCTCCCTGGCCTGCTTGTGAGCACAGTTGGGGAACAGATGCTGAAGGTGGGGGCTTCCCCCTGGGCACCAGCCCACTGTGCTGGGGGCAGGCCCAGCCTCTTGCTCAGAGCCCTGTCTCTCCTTTTGGAAGTAAACCTGTATCTTCACGTCTATGGTTCTTTTAGACTAAGATATCAATGACTGATTGGCAGCAACTTTTTGCCACTTAGTCCACAAGAAAAGCTAAAATAAAGTGAGTAAGTGAGTGAGTGTCGAAAGGTGCAATCTGAGGCAGCAGCATGTATACAGGACAAGAGAGGTGGTATGTTCAGGACCCTGACATCAAACCCTGAGGCTGGGTAACTTAGTAGCTTTAGGGGCAATAATCAAAGGGAATCATAGTGGCCTGTGGCCCTGGGTACCAGTCCGGCTGGGGAATTTCCCACCTCCGCCAGTAGTGCCCGGCCTGCCTGTCCTCTGAGCGGTGGAGGAGATAGCCCAGAGAAGGGAGAGGAGAGGAAGCGGGGGGACCACCCTTCACCTGACAGCCGTCTTGGGAGGGCAGCCGGCCTGAATCAGCCTGCCTGCCTGGCCCTGGCCCTGGAGGTTCTCCCAGCCGGGTAGGAGCTGCCCGTGGCCAGCAGAAGTCGAGCCAAGGAGCTGGTAGTGCAGTGGGTGGAGCTGGAAGCAGGGGCTCCCTCACTTTCTTCCCCTCCCCGCCACAGCCCAACAAACAGAAGCTAAGGAGGAAACCACTTGAAGAAATGCATGTTGACATTTTTATTAATCAGAAAGGAGGCGACCGATCAGCCAGGACATTCTCAGATGGGACATCAGGGTCCCCCAACAGCAGCAATTCCAGAGGTTCCCACACTCCATGCTACTTTGGAAGGCTTGCCTCCCACCTTCCCTATCTCTCTGCAGCACCCACTGCCTCCTACCCACAGCCCTTTCCCTGGGGAAGCCCAACCCTTCCTGAGCACCCTTGGCCCCTGAAGACTTCCTTCTCCTCCTGGCTCAGTCTATGCTGCATCTTGATTGTGAGCAGAAAGTGTGCATTAGACCAAGGGCGTGCAAACAGGGTCCCACAGAGACTTCGGGAAGAGGGACATCTAGGTAGTATGCCCCTGTCACCTTAAACCAGAGCAGTTCTGTTTTTATCAGTTCATAAACTGGGTTTCCAGGTAAGCCTCTGATTGCTGAGTTTTCTATGGCTAAAGAGTTTAACAGCAGCTGACTCAGTCTAGGCCTCACCAGGGACCACTGAAAACAGAGGTTGGAGTCCCAGGGGGCTAAGAGCCCCTGAGATGGCCCCATTGGCAGAGGGGGGAGGAGGCTGGCTCCCTTCTGCCCGTGCCTGTCTGGGGCGGGGGCCACCTCCTGTCCTGCACTGGCCAAGCCAGGCTGCCTGGGCACGTCGCAGGGACCTCACCCGGGCCAGGCTATTAACTCCCGTGGAAGCTGAGGTTCACGTCTATGGAAGGGGCCCAGGCCTGCCACAGGGTTACTCACAGGTGAAACCCACGCTACCTGCAGGGTCTCCAGGTGGCTGAGAGTGGGTGGGCCTTCCCTCCCACTGCCTGCAGAGCAAAGGGGAGTAATTAAAGACTATTAAAAGAAATTAAACCCCACCTTCAGAGATAACCTATGTGCCCCACCCTCTCTAACATCTGGAGCTCCACCCCCTTCTGCACCTGGAACAGCCAGCCCCCTCCATGTCCAGAGTCCAGAATCCAAAGCCAGGAGCCTGAGGGCGCAGAAGCCAGGCCCCAGGTTCCACCCCAGCCTTCTCGCCTCTGGCCCAGCCTCCCTGCATGTGCCCTCCACAGTCCTCACTTTGCCTTTTCAGCGTTTTTTGAACTGGAAGTAGCCAGCACTTGTAATTAAAGGCTTTCCAGACAGGTAACAAGCACCCTTCTGAGGATGGAGTCAGGTATTTAAAGGGTTTTTGTTGCCTTCTCTTTATAAAACAGGCCATCAGACACTGGATTTTCCTGTCCTTATTTGCCTATGTAAATATGGCTAAGGAGTACAAAGCATCACAGCAGGCACGGAGGTATCCCTGCAGGAGAAGATAGCTGGTAGATAAGAGACAGTGGCTCCCATGCCCTTCCTGGTCTTATGAGAGCCCCAAGGGGCCTAGACCCAGGGTCCTCATACCCAGAGCCCAGGCCCTCTGGGCCCCATTCCTGGTACAAACATGAAGGGACTGTCAGAACAGAAGCAATTCAAAGTGGGGCGCCTGCCAAAGCCCCACACAGCCATCCTTGACCCTGTTAAAGCTCTGCTCTTTTCCAGACCCCTGGGAGCTGTGGATAGGGAAGAGAAGGGGAAGGAATGAGGGCAGCCCCCCTCCGCTGGGGAGGTAAGGACCCAGAGGTAAGGATGCGTGGTGTCCAGCCCTGCGTCCTGGTGCCCACAGAAGCCAACATGTTTGCAGGCACTCAGGGAGAAGTGCCCAAGGCTCCCCCAGGAGGATGGAGGCCAGGTGGAGTTTCCTGCCTTCACCCTGGCAGGGGTCCCTGGCAGGCAGGCAGAGAGGATGGCGGGGGACGCAGGCTCAGGGCACCATGTGCCACCACTTGAAGGAGAAGGGTTTCCGGCGCACATTAGTGCCACAGTGGATCTCCCCAAGCTGCTGATGGTAGAATAAATAATCATCGATGAAGACACAGTGGAGGCCCAGTGGCTCCAGCAGGGACTGCACCTTCTCCTCCAGGCAGCAGCGGCCGTTGATGACGGGCCCGAAGGGCTTGGGGATGCCCAGGTGCTTGCCTAAGACCACCATGTTAACCTGTAAAAGCAGGAGGGTGAGAGGGAGGCCCAGCTGGCTGGGGATGCCCTATACATGGGGGCCCCTGCTGGGCCCTGGCTCTGGCTGACCCATCCCCAGGGCCTGTGCCATCCTCCTCAGCACCTGTGGGCTACCAGAGCAGGCGCTCGTTCAAGAACTAGTATCTAAGGATAGAAGAAATAGACTCATGAATGGAAGAGAGGATTACTACTAGGCAGAGTGCCAGTACCATACAGGGTAGCTTTACATTAATTAAAGGCACCCTTTCCTCCAACACTTTCTCCCTTCTATTAGAAAATTGTCATATTATAACAACTTAGTTAGAATAAGATTTTACTGTCATCTGCCAGAAACTTTACAACGAATCCCCACATGTCAATGTCCTTGTGGGTAGGTGCACTTGAGCAGTGCATAGCTTGCTCAGCTGTTCCCTGGAAGCCCTGACAATTCCTACCGTTTATTGAGTGTCTTCTGTGTGCCAGATAAATCATCATTAAACCTCACAGACTCCCTCTGAGGCTGTGGCTTGGACAGGTTGAGTAACATAATCAAGGCCACATACTCAGTCAGAGAACAGGGAGACTGAAATTTGAGTTGAGTCTGATCCCTACCAAAGCCTGTGTTCTTTGTACTCTGCCAGAGGATAGCCCCGTGGCTACCCGGGGGTCTGAGGGCCTGGGGCAATGAGCTGGGTGGGAGCCCTTGGTTTATCTCTGCTTCCCTGGCTCGGGCCCTACAACTGGGGAAGGGAAGTCTCCCCAGTGCAGGGTGGAGAATTTCTTAGAGGAACCTCAGCCTCAGATTGATATCCAGAGAAGCTGCCCTTGGTGTTCAAATAAGATATTCTGGATCAACTGTCTGGAGGGTGGTGTTGGGTCGTCTCAGTGTGGGGTGGGCTGCCCTAGACCCTGTGCCCTCACACCCTCCATGCCCTGGTGCCTCACCATCAAGTCCGCCCTGCCAGGGCCGTCCACGTCTGGGACCAACATGCGCTGGAGGGTCCCGTGGGGTGATAGCCTTGGCCTGAGCTACCTGGTTGCCCTTTAGAACATGCTGGGTGGAAGTGGGGCACCCAGAAGGACAAAGGGCAAGGGAAGGAGCTGGGAGACAGATTTGGGACCGTAGCCAGCCCAGGTCTGCTTCCTCTAGGAGGAAGACTCAGGACATTGGAGGCTGGTCCACTTTGTAAGCCAGGTGACCTCATGCAAGTCAACCACTCTCCTCTGAGGCCCTGTTTCCCATGTGACAAGCAAAGGGGTTGACTGAGTGTTCCCTAAGGGCCCTTCCAATGAGCAGGGCCTGGACTGAAACGGGGAGATTCCCACAGAGGGTGTGTGTTGGGGAGGGGGCTTCTCATGGGTGTGGGCAAGGCCACAGCCCAAGGAGGGCTGACCAAGGTCATGAGCTCCAGCCCTCCCCCCCAGTCCTTCGCCAGAACCAGAGCCAGATCACCCCTTAGGGCTTCATTGTCCAATATGTGGCTGTTGAAATTAAAATTAAATAAAAGTAAAAATTCCATTCCTCAGCCACCCTAGCTGCACATCAGATGCTCAGTAGCCCGTGTGGCTTGGTGGCTCCCATGTCATCCGGCACAGATGTAGAGTATTTCTATCATCTGAGAAAGCTCTAAGGTGCCACCTTAGAGCAGTGGTTCTCAACCAGGGTGATTTTACCACCCAGGGTATTTCTGGTTGTTACAGCAAGGGGGTGTAATTGACATCTCGTGGACAGGGGACAGGGATGCTGCAACCATTCTACGATGCACGGGACAGCCCACGACAAAAGATTCTTCAGCCCCAAATATCATTAGAGCTGAGGCGTGGAGCCCTGCCATAGAGTGGTCTGCCAGGACCCCAGGTGAGGAGTCAGGAGTGAATGCAAGTGCTGGAGGGGAAGCCCAATCCCATACATCTGCCTCCAGTCAGGACTCTGGGATCCACTCTCAAGGCTTGGCTTGTCCAATGACAAGTTTTGAAATTAAAGACCCCAGGTGAAGAGGGAGGCTCTCTCATCCTGGGAGGCTGCACCTCACAGCTTCTGACACCCTGACATCCTTTCCAAGGTGTTAATGGGCACTTTAGCCAGGACTTTGTTGATAGCATCCCTCAAGCCCATCCCAGGGGCCACACTGGTAAGATCACATCTGCTCATTTGCTTGTCAGCTGCCTGAGTTAATGACAGCCAGGGAGGCAGCCCCACCCTGCCCAGGCTGCCAGACTCAAGAGCCCCTCTGGGGAGCAGCCAGAGGAGTGCCAGGCTGGGAAGCAGAGCAGGCAGCCACGGCCCAGAACAAAAGCCCAAGACATTTGGAATCAAACCAGTTTCCTTTTCCATTTGAGGGGGAAAAAGAGCTCTTAGCTCTGGGGGCTGTTCCAGGTGCCATGGGATGGTTAGCAACATTACTGGCCTCCATCCCCCAGACGCCACTAGTGTCTCCCTCCAGTAGAGTCAAAATGTCCCAGGGGGCAAAACTGAGAGCCTGACTGAGAGCCACTGATGGAAATGTTCTGCATCTGTGCACAAAGCGAGCCAGCAAACACGGGAGAGGCCTGCAAGGCCCGCCCCAGCCTCCGTGTCCTGGGCCAGGGGGTGCTTCTCCTCTGGACCCCAGCTGAGCCCCCACCAGGACCCTGCCAGGCGGCAGGGACAGGAAATGACCCATCCTCCTGCAGCTCTCACCAGGTCAGGGAAGAAGGCCACCGCCTTTCTCCCCTCCATCCTGAAGAGCTGGGGGATGTCCACGATGTCCTGCTCAGTCAGGCCCAGCTCCCGCTTCAGCACCTCGCGGTTCCAGTCGATGCATTTCTAGGGGCGGGAGGAGAGGCAGCGGGCATACCCAGGGAGCCAGGATGGCTCTAACACTTGCTAAACACCCACTGTGTGCCCTACCCTGCACACAACCCTCTGCACCCTTTAGGTCCTTTGATCCTCCCAACAGCTTTGTGCCATTGCTACCCCACGTGGGGAAACTGAGGCTCAAGGCATAGAGCTAGGAAGTGGCAGAGCTGGGGTTTGGACCCAGGCAGTTTCTGGTTCTGAAAATGCTTGCCATCACACCACACTGTCCCAGCCGCAGCATGGCTTAGGCTCCAGCCCACCTCAGCAGTTCAGGAGCGAGTCACCGCTGAGAAGCAAAAGGCCCCCTCCTGTTTACAGGGCACGGATTCTGCAACAGGCCCTGCAGTGTGCATGTGGCAGATCAGCCCAGCCTCCTGAACCTTGTTGCACCCACCTCACAGGCCCCCATTTCCCCACCACACCTCTCCATCCTCTGGACTTCTCAGGTGAGAACTAAGTTCTGCTTCGACAGAAACCCATCACTGGCTGAGGGCAGGGTAAGCTCTCCCTCGTCAGCCTGGGAGCTCCCTTGTATGCCATGCGTCCTCCAGCGGACTGTCCCAAGGGCAGAGGCCCTATGCTCCCCACAGGTCTCAGCAGCCCCCAGGAGAGTCAGAGGCCCAGGACTGAACCCCTCACTCCACACTAGCAGTTCCTGGGGCTGCTTTTCCCCGGAAGGTGGGGGACCCCACAAGCAGGCAGCAGGCTCACCCCTCACCTGTGCATACAGACTGTCATTCCTGAGGCTTCTGTCCACCAGCATCTCATTAATGCTTCTTTTCACCTGGTGCTTTAATCCTGAGAGAGAAAGAGAGTGCTGGGGCTCAGGGAGTCTGCCAGGGGCCACTTTGGGCCTGGGGCTGCACAATCCATGCCAGGATTTTTCTCCCACCTCAGGGCCAGTGTCTGAAGCTAGGATGAGAAAGCCAGAAACTAGAAACCCTGAAGGGACCAGGCTCTGGCTGCAAGTAAATCCTGGTTATGAATCACAGAGTTCTTGGAAAAGGACTCCTGGGCCTATTAGTTACAGCACAGCTTACCAGTACTGAACACCCACCATGCTCTGGGCACCCTGATACATTATTATTGATCCTTAAAACAATGTCAGGTGGGGTTAATCATCAGGCCAGTTTTAGAGAAGAGGAAACTAAGTCACCCAGAGGTTCAGAACACACCCTTGATCTCACAGCTAGCAAGTGGCAGGATCAGGATTTGAGCCCAGGTCTACGCATGCATAAGGCAATGCCACATCCCTTCCAGGACTCCGTGTCCACGGTGGGGGAGAGGCAGGTAGGTGCTCAAGGGGGCCAATCAGGCTCTTAGTGGGTCTGTCGATTCCCAGAGAAGAGCCCACCGAGGGGCCCTGCCCACCCACCTGGCTTCTCACTCATCTCACACTTGAACCCCCAGTCCTGTTGCTCCCTGCTGTAGCCTGGGCAAACCGTTGTTCTCTGAGCCTCGAGAAAGGGGGTAAGGGGGAGGGTGGGAGATGCGCCGGAGGAGAGTGTGAAAGCAAGGTGCGTGACAGACACTCAGGAAGCTCCCTGTCCCGCTCCTGGGGTGTGGCCAGGAACTGCCCACTCTCACCGAGGAGGAGAAGGCCGCCCCCTTGTATCTGCCTGGGACAATCCGCTGGCTTCTTGGCTTCCCTTCCTTGGCCCCAATAAAGGGACAGCCCTCATCCTTAGCCCCCATGTGGGAGCATCAGAATTCGTGATGTCAGGCACTGAGCTGACAAAGGGCCTGACAATGAGCAGCTATGAGAAGCATCCAGGTGTCCAGGACTGGCAGCGAGAGACCCACGGGGTGGCTGGGTCATCGACACTCACCATCGAACTGGGCTGCCTCCCCATAGCCCTCCTCTTTCTTCTCTTGGAACAATTTGAGGCAAGCACTGGGGCTGGCCAGGAGCAGCCGGAAGCCCTGGCACAGAGGGAGTGAGAAGAAATCAGTGGGGAGGGTCCCCCTAGATGCAGGAGACCCCAAACTCAGGAAGGGCCTGAGTTCAGAGGCCCGACTGCCGATGGGGCTTCCTTTCCGCCCTCAGTTCCACCCACAAGTCACAAAGAACTATCAGCAATTCCAATTCCTCCAGGCTTTCGTCCCTGATGGTCTCCTTGCCCAGAGGCTCGTCCCCACTTTGTTCACCAGGGACTCAAGCCCTGGTCGCTGGGAGGCCTCCCCTCCCAGGCTGCTTGCTCCCTGAGGGCCGGGCCCGCCCCTGTCACTCAGCAAGGCAGCCGAGTCAGGTGGGTAACATGTTGGTCCAGAGCCCCCTGTCTGGGTGTGAATCTTAACCTAATTGCCCTTCTGAGCCTCAGTTTTCTTATCTATAAAATGGAGGCAATGATAACATAGTACCAGCCTTAAGGGGTTGCTGGAGGATTAAATGAATTAAAACACACATCACAGTTGCTTCGTAAATGTTACCAATTATTATCAGTGTTATTCCTAGGTCTTGGATGGGAGATCTGAATCAGACCAAACACCCAGTAAGTGTGAGAATGAGTGTGTGAGTAGTGAGCAAATTAGTGCTCTCCTGACCTGAGCACCAGCCTCTTCCAGAAAGCCCTCCTGATTAACACCACCTGGCTCCAAGGGTGCTCTGACTGCAAGCTCACTATGGGCACAGGTGGTGAGCTGGTTCCCCGGTGGTTTTGCCCTATCTCGTCCCACCAGGTCAGGGAGGAGCAGAGGTATCTCAGACAGGAGGAGGGGGGACACACCTTTTGATCGGAGGTGGGCACAAAGCTCAGGAACTCGTCCACGTGGCCCACAGAAAGCCAGTCGGAGTAGAGCTCCACGGGCGCCTGCACCTGCTGGGCATGCAGGAAGTCACGCACCACCTTGCTCATCTGCCGCCCGTAGGACCTGGCCGGGGAGGGAGAGGGTGCGTCACCTTGTGCTGTGCGCTGGCTCCCTGTAGGCACTTCCTGAGCACTCCTCCCCGCCGGGCTGAGCCGCATGACAACCCTCGGAAGGGGTCTCCTTTCATCCCCACTTCCCAGCCAGCCCCCAGGTGCTCCTAGGCTCTCGCTGTCCTTGCTCCCCATCATCCCGGGGTGTCTGTCCCTCCTCACCCAAAGCATCTCCTCACGGCCAGAAAGGCTCTGCCTGCCCCTCCCCCCAAAAATGATCAAATGAGACATCTCCACTTGCTAGCGGGGACCGGAGTCCCTCATCTCACATCCCAGACTCAGAGAGGTTGACTCTTTACCCAAGGCGCCCAGCCTTTGGTTCAAAGAATGACCAGAGCCCCTCCCTCAGTCCAGCATTTCCGAGAGTGTGGGACCTGCACCCCCTGGGGGTCAGATTCTGTTGTTAAACCTGAGGATTCCTGGGCCCTGGTGTCCTCCACATCTCAGAGTCTTTGAAGATGTGGCACATCTGAGGTTGTGGAATCTGCATTTTGACATCTCAGCTGATTCATGGGTGATAGATCACAGCGCCAGTCATTTTGTGCTCAACACTGACTATCTAATCCCCAGCGGGTCCTGCTGCTGAGGTTGAGGAAGGTCCAGGCATTGCCAAACCACCCTTCACTAGCAGAGGGAGGGGCTGAGGTAGCTTAGAACAGGGCATAGGGCACCAGGCAGAGTCCCCGCGCTGTGGGGGGGGAGACATGACCAAAGGCTGCCTGTGCACGCAGTGACTCTGATGTTGCCTTAGGAAAGGGCAGAGTTCCCATTTCACAGATGAGGCAGCTGAGGCCTAGAAAGTTCAAGGGATGACTTGTCCAAAGTCAGAACAGTGTATTATGCCCTGGACACTTTCCTCCTATCGCTGGCACACAACACGGTGGGCATACTCACACACACACACACACACTATTTGTATAGAGATTTGTCTTTTTTCAGTATGTCTCACAAGAAAGGGATCACTTTTCTTGCTCTTGCTTGTCCAGCTTCAGGACACATGGACGAACTCCCTGCCCCACATCCAATCTGGTGGTTTTGCCTTAGACAGAACACGATCCAGCCTTTCCCCTCCTCCCCCCCCCCCCACCACCATCTGGTGTGACACCTCCCTTACCTAAAGAACCCCAGTGGCTTGTCCCTTTCCCTGGTCTCCCTGCTTTCACCCTTGCTTCGCTGCACTCTAACCAGGGAGAGGCTTTCATTCTTTTAAATATGTCAGATTATGTCCTCTTCCAAACAAAACCCTCACATCACTGACCGTAAATGCAAAGCCCCCACAAGGACCTGCACAGTCCCTACCAATCCCTATAACCCCCTCCCGCCACTCTCCTCTGCGTTTGCTCAGCTCCAGCCATGCTGGCCTCCTGCTGTCCCTTAAATATACCAAGTATCTTCCTGCCTCAGGATTCTACCAGGATTGTCACCCACTCCCCATATCCCCAGGGTTCCCTCCCTCCCTTCCTTCAAGTTTAACTCAATGTCACCTCTTTTTCTATGGGGGTCTTTGAAAATTGCAACAATCCCTCCACCCCCTTCCAGGCTTTATTTTTCTTTACAGCATTTGGTGCTCGGTGTACTTGATATCTTGTTTATTGTCTGCCATCCAGCTAGAATGTAAGTTCCAGGAGGGCTGGGGGTATTGTCTATGTTCACTGCCGTATCCCTAGCCCCTCTTACAAAACAGATGCTCAACAAATATTTGTGAATGCTTTTGAACAACTGTGTAATGGCCCATGATCTATATCGCTTGCACATGTCATAAAGGCTAGAAGGGAGACCTGACAATCAGTGACAAATGACAACACCAGTTTGATTTGGGGACTGGGATTATGGAAAATAATTTTTTGTGTATTTCTGTTGTTTTAATATAGTGCTGGCAATTTTTAAACACTTCTTTAAACAACTGAATTGATGGACAAGAGCTAGACTTCAGAAATTGTTCATGAGCATAAAGTGGCATCAGAAACATATGAAGTCGAGGAAGGGGCAAAGTCCCTGCTGGAGGCAGGGCCATGGACCAGATAACTGGGTGTTAAATTTTAGTTTGGGGCCCAGGAGGGAGACCTGGATTCTAACTATAGCACAACTTGCTGTGTTCCCCTAGTCAGTAGCTGTCCCTCTCTGAACCTCAGGACCACATCTGTCCACCAAGGACCTTGTTCCTGGTTTTCAACAATGGTCAATGGAATGGGAACATAGCTACACCGGAGGCCCTGATCTTCCCATGCCTGGTCTTTGCTCTGAGCCTGGGAGCTTCCAGAACATTTCTTTCATCCCCAGCCCTGGTCCCCAGACCTGGCATGCATTTATTGAGTTAGTAAATTGAATACGTGAATGAGTGTATTTACTTTACTTTTCTGAGCCTCAGCTTTCTCATCTGTGAAATGGGGATAATAATTGCCCCAACCCCATAGGGCTAGGGTAAGAATTAAATGAGGTAACCCAGGTAAAGCCTCATGTTTGTGGTACATGGTAGTGATCAGTAACTTTTGATCGATGATCTCCAGCCTGCCTCAAAGCTGACTCATTCCTGGGGGGCCAGGTAAACAACACCTAAACATTCAGAAGGGGAATTCTTTGTCTTTAGTAGAGTCAATTATACAGCTAGGATTGGGTTTTTTAAGAGGTCCGTTTCACAGACAAGGAACTAAGGCATGGAATATAAAATATTTTTTTAATTTAATAATATATCTGTTTCATTCAGTGAGATATCCCTAGTACCTTCAACAGCACCTGGCACATAGTAGGCATGCTATAGATGTCTTTACATAAAGAAATCGAGCATCTACTATGTGCCCTGCAATGTAGTGAGCACGGGTCAGGTGCTGTACCCCAAATCATGTGGCTAGTAAATGCAGAGCCCAGACTCAAACCCAAGTCCATCTAATTGCAAAGCCTGTGTTCCTTCCAACTGGGTCCCTCTCTGAAGCACACGGTGACTGCCTGGAGGCCCCATGCCCTTCCACCCTAGGGCCAGGGCCAGGACCCCATCCCCAAGGAGTGTCTGTGCATCAGTCACCGGCAAGGTGAGAGCATTCCTCTTGCCCTGGCCAACCTCAGTCCCAGGCACCCAGCCTGGGTGCCAGGCTATCCACGTGGGCTTGGTGCCAGGAAGACTTGCCTTGCCTGACCGAGGACCCTGAGGCCACCAGGGTCTCCACTTGAGGATGGGTAACCGTCCCAGGACCACCTGGCTGCTCTGGGCCCAAGACCAGATAGTCAGCAAGGCTTAGGGGGTAAGCTGGGGCCTACACGGGCTCCATGCCAATCCCACAAAAATAAGAGGGTGGCCTCCAGTGCCTTTGGAGGGCTTAATCTCCACACAGGAAGCAGGGGGTTCCCCCAGGGCCCACACTGCACACCCCATCTTTGGTTTCCTGCAGGCAGGGTGGGGATCCATTCAGCAGGTTTTAACAGATACTGTCACCTGGCTGAGCACTGAAACTTAAATATCTTGCTCCCTGCCCCATGACAGCTGTCCAGGGTGGGACCCACTGAGTCACTTTTGTTGTCCTGGTGTCCTGATCAGCCACTCGCTCACTTGCAGCCACATGGTAGCCTCTGGGCCCTTCCAAGCTGTTACTAGAACAGCGGCTATCTTAACATCCTACGGGGAGAGGTCAAGAGGTCCATCTCCTGCCTCTGCACCAGATGGCACATCACCTTCCCAGCAATTCCAATTTTTCAAAGGAGGCTGGAAATGTGACTATGTGAAACCTCCCTATGTATATTTATATTTATATCTCTATATCTATATCTATATTTATATTATGTTGATGACTAAGGAAGCTCACAAAATACTAGGTGGGCCAAAAGACTGTGGACCATAGCATTTGTGAGTTTTCTCCTAAACTTCTGTGACCTCTTAAGTCTAAGATTCCAGGACTCTGACTCTTTGTTTGGAGGACTCTACGCAAGAAACTAGGAGACCTCTGACCGGGCCCGCGTCACACTATCACACTCCCTGCCCTCCCCCACCCTCCCGTTTCCGCTGCTCACCTGGGAAAGCTGCTGCCGATGAGGATGCGGCCCAGCGGGTACTCCTTGCCGCCCACCGTGACTGGCGGACTGACGTCCAGGTTGCCGAAGGAGTCCAGGCTGCAGGCACCAGCAAACGGGATCTCCCGGGTCACATATCCAAAGTCAGGACCCTAGGGGAGGACGGGCAAGGTGCCCCCACCCCCAGAAGAAGGGGTCCATTAGGAGAGGAAGCCCAGCTCTTGGGCTGCGGGGGTCTTGGGGGGATGCTGAGGGACTCCCATGCCTCTATCTACTTTTCACAAACCCACCCTGTTCTCTGAGCAATGTGCCATTAAAGTCCGAGCCAATAACAGAATGATAACTAGAAAATCCCCAAATGTTTAGAAATCAGGCAACACGCTTCTCAAGAACCCATGGGTCAAGGAAGAAACCAAAGTGGAAATTAAACGGTATTTGGAAGTGGAAGGTAATATACATTAAAACTTATAGGACGCCAGTGAAGCTGAACTTCAAGGGAATTGCCGTTGCTCTAAACATGTATATTGGGAAGAAAAAGGCCTGAACCATCATAGCTTCCATTTCCAGCTAGGAAAAGAACAGCAAATAAGACCCAAAGAGTAGAAGGCAGGAAATGATAAAGATGAGAGCAGAGATCTGTAAACATTGCCCTTCCCACCTCATACCTACGGTGGAGGGGTAGAGGGGTGGAGGGGTGGAGGGGTGGAGGGGTGGAGGGGTGGAGGGGTGGAGGGGTGGAGGGGTGGAGGGTTGGGCCCTTGGCTGAGGCAGACTCACCCTGCAGGGCCCATTGTCACCTCCGGCACTCCTGGTCACCTGGGACTCCTCCCTGACCCTTCCAGGCTGGGGTGAATGCCCCTGCTTGGGTGCCACTGAGTTCCTGGACTTCCCCATCACAGCCCCAACCTGGACATTGGCATTGTCCCCGCCATGGGGAGGTGGGGGCCAGTAAACAGGCAGAGATGACGTGCTTCAGGAGGTGGGCCCACCTTGAAAAGCAGTTTAGCCTAGCAGTAAAGTACGGGAGCTGCAGAGGCAGCCCCTCTGGTTTTGCATCTTGGTGCCGCCACTAACTAGCTGTGTGGCCTTGGCTAGGTGACTTAACATCTCTGAGCCTCAGTAAAGAGGAAGTAAAATAGTACATGTCCATAGGAGAGCCATGGGGAGTAATGAGTGACCGCGTAAAGCTCGGGGGCAGAGCCTGGAACTCAGTACACGGTTGCTGCAACTGCTCTTGTTGCCATCCTGCACGTGGGAGGCAGCGTAGTGCCTCGCACACAGTAGGTACGCAGAAAACACTTGTTACCTGAAGGGAAGCCCCCGCTCATAAAAGTAAGAGCCATGAGGACTCACTAAGGGTGAATTCCCCCCCAAAAGGCGCTTCAGTCTCCCCCAGGGTTAACCCCTCTGTTGACTCCCTCTCTGGGGAGAAGGAGTTCTGGCCTGTCCCTCCCAGAACGTGGGGCAATTTGCATGAGATTCGCATGTCCTGTGCACACTCTGCCCAGACTTCCCACTGACTCCCCACCTGCCAGAACACACTGCCTGGGTCCTTTTGCCCCCTTGAAGGACCAGGACCAGGTAAGACTGACTGCAGGGTCCTATGGGAGGAACCAACCAGGGGTTCTCCACTCTGCCCTTTGCCACATACCAGGATCCTGTCATAGGGGAAATCCTTCAGGCCTCTGTTTCGGGGGGAGTCAAAGACCACAGGAAAGGATTTGTGAGGGGCCTCGATGTAGCCAAACTCTATCTCATCCTGGGAGGGGGAGAAGAAAAGACCACTGTGGCCTCCTTGATGGGGTTTTCAGAATGGGCTGATCCCCCCAGGCCTGCGTCAGGGTGGAGTGGCCGATCTCCCCCAGGACCTGGGGGCTGCAGGGGCCAGGGGCAGAGGGGAGGGTGAGGCGTCTTGGGGTGTCTGTCTGGGCCCACAGGAGTCCCCCCCAGAGCTGCTTCCCCACCAGCTCCCTCTGAGTCCTGGCCTGCAGGCTGGCCTGGCTTCTCTAACCCTAACCACGGCTGGTGAGGAATCTGTCCAGGCCCTCTTTCTCAAAGCCAGGGTGAAGGGCAGGGGCTCAGGCCTCCCCGACTCTTTCTTGAGGTCTGCTCCCACGCCCACCTGGACCCAGCGGTCATTTTGATTTTCAATCCAAGGGCAGATGATCAGCTTGCAGTTGGCTTTCCACGCCAGGTAATTCATGTCGTCCAGAAATTTCTCATTTGAGCCCTGAGAGTCTACCACACTGCAAAACACAGGAAGAGGGGAGCGTAATAATGACCTCTGACTGTGGTCTTGGCCATAGGCTGGGAGGCAGGGGACAGACAGAGTAGCCTTGATCCAGTCTGTGCTCAGCCGTGGTGGTCTCTTAGTACAGGGGATCGAATGCAGTCCCTGCCCTAGAGAGGTTCATGGGCTAATGACAGAGATGGATAACATCCCCAGATCATATCAGGTGCTAGGTGCAAGGTGAGGGGCAAGCCCAGGGCTGGGGAGCCCCCACGGAAGACACCAGGGGCAGCTACAGAGATGACTGAGGACCAGATCTCACTGGTTAAGGTGGTAGTGAAGGTAGAAGGTGGCCCCATCTACTCCTGTTTCTTTGGCCTAAACAAAGGAGTCAGGGCAGGATTAGTGAGCAAATGGAAAGAAAGAATTCCTTTTCTGAACATCTGCACACATGGGTCCCAGTTAGGCAGAGCGAACCTGTTTGTTCACACCCTTTCCGGCCTTTGGCTTACGTTCCAAGTCAACTATGGCCCTTTCCAATGGTCTGATGCTCTGGCAGGGGCCCGGAGTGGCTTTGCCAGTCAAAGTCACCTGTCCATCACGAGGCCTGACAAGGATTCTGAAAGATGGCAGAAGGACCAGGGAGCCTGGTTGGGCCAGGGCTCACAGCAGAGCCCAGGCCTGCAGTCTCCAGGCTCTGCAAGCCCAGGAGCACACCCATATCAGAGTGAGGCTAGGTCTCCTGCAGCCACCAGCAGTCTAAACGGGGCCTGGCCTCAGCGCCTGGAGTAAATCCAGGGTGTTCCAGGGCTGCTGCAGGCAGGACAAGGTAGGGATGGGGCTGCTGGAACTTGAGCCAGTGACCTCAGCTGGGCCTTAGCTGCTCAGGGCCAGATGGGGCAGGCCCATGCCAGCCTGCTGCTATTGAATACCTCGCTTGCACCTGGGGTTGACCTCAAAGAATCTGTCCAGCCTAAGTGAGAGCCCAACACTGGACACAGCATTCTTTTCCTATCTCTAAGAGTCCAAAGATAATGGGAGAGCTGCAGGAGGGGTGAGACCTCACCTGCACACATACAGCTCCAGGGGGGGCTGGGTGTTGGGGGTCATGATCCAGGGGGCCATGCGGAAGGCCACGGTGTCTGTGAAGAGGGGCACCTCGGGCAGGGTCTGGGGGGGAAATGAGGACTAAGCGGGCCCTGCAGGGAGTCCCATCAGGCCTCAGGGCCCCCCAGCTCCCAGCCTGCCCGGCCCTCGCAGCCCCCAACACTGTACATACCCCAGTGTCCATCAGGCTGATGCTGAGGGAGACCAGCCCCAAGAAATCAGCATCAGGGAAGGTGAGCCCCTCCACGTAGAAACTGATCTTCCGCTCCCCCGGCCTCCGCTCGACTTCATGGGACAGATGTTGGGGTCCCAGCACCTGCCTGTAGTCCGAGACGGAATTCCCACCTAGGGCAACCAGAGTCAGGGACCAGAGCTGGCACAGTGCTGTGAGGCGGTGGGGATGGGAGGCCAGGACGCTCAAGGCCAGGAATCCAGCAGAGCCACCTTTGTATTAAATTTACTTGGGCTCCTCTCCTCTCCAGCTCTGCCATGTGTATGGTGTGTGACCTTGACTCAACCTCTCTGAGCCTCAGTTTCTCATTTGTAAAATGGACTAACCTTACATGTCTCATGAGGTCAGTGTAAGCTTTAAACCAGATAAGGAGATAAAAGCACTGGCACAAAGGGTGAAAAAAAAAAACGAATGTCCATCAACAGATGACTGATGAACAAAACGTAGTATCCCCAACATGCTGGAATATTATTAAGCCACAAAGAAGGAATGAAGTACTGACACGGCCTACCTCATGGATGAACCTTGGAAACATGATGCTGAATGAAAGAAGCCAGATACAGAAGGCCACAGATTGCATGATCCCATTTCTAGGAAACGTGCAAGACAGGCAAATCCAGAGACAGAAAGCGGAGTTGCGGTCTCCGAGGCTGGGGGGCACGGGGGTGGTGACTGCTCATGGGCACAGGGCTCTATTTGGGGCGTGATAAATGTGTCTTAGAATGAGAGAGAGTTGGTGGTAGCACAGCATGGGAAATGCATTGAATGCCAGCCAAGTGTTCACTTCAAAATAATTACACTTTATGTGAATTTCAACTCAACTTAGTTTAGAAAGCACCCAGAACCTGGTAGCTCTGTCCTGCCCCCCTTCTGTCCTCCCTTGAGGCTGGCTGGAAAATGTCACCCTGGCGTGCTCTTAATCACAGTAGGAAAGGTTGTCAAAGCGGTTCTCAAGACATTGCTTAGGTCCAGGTATCCCAGGAAGAGTTTGCAAGCAGGGCCTCTGCCAAAACTCCCACCGTTGGTGCACGTGAGGGAACATTCTGGCTCCTGCCAGCCTCCTTTAGCCAAAACAAGTTCTGAGTCAGTTTGAACAGAGGAGGATGAAGAGGAAGAAGGAAGGAGCAGGAATGGCCTCTTGCTCTTTAGAAAAATGAGCAAAGGTAGCTCAGGGTTAAGGTTTGGAATTTCTTTAAAGCCGCAGACTTTGATTAATAAAATCCCTGGCAGGTCAGCTGGATGCAGAGAGCAGGCATGGGTCGCGGCTTGCTGGTTCCTGCTCCCACCTCTCCCAGCAAGGACAGAGACTGCAGTGAATGGAGGGCTGTTCTAGGCAGACTGGCCGGCTGTGGTGGGCTCCGTGGAAAGAGGAGGGGCCTTCGAGCTCAAAAGACCTGGGTTTGAAAACCTGTTCCACCCCCAACTAGTTGTGTGGTTTTAAGACAGTGAATTCATGGGTCTGGGCCTCAGTTTTCCCTGTAAAGTGTAAAGTAGGACAGTTTACCCTGTCCTCAGTAAAGTGGGACAGTTTTTGAATCCCCTTCTTGGGTAACACGTTGTGTGCTGAAGGACTAGCTGTTTGTCAGCTGCAGGGAGAGTTGCAAAAACATGGAAGAAAGGGAGAGACGTGGATAAGAGAAAGAAAGTGTTTGGGAAGCAGAGGATGGAGCAGAGAGGGAAAGGGCCCCGCCGGGCCACTCACCTCTAGCACAGAAGACCCCCACTCTCTTGGAATCAGAAAATGGCACATTCAAGACGAGCTTGTGGCTGTTGAAGAGCTCGTCTGGGCCGTCGCAGGTCAGGACCATTGGCGACATGTCCTGTAGGTCTGGAGAGAGTGGCACCCTTGAGACAATCCTCCCTCCAGCCCCGCCAGCAGTCTCCCTCCCACCCCCAGCCCTTCACCTCCCCACACCATCATCCTGGACGACTCCATACTCGCCTTCTGCCACTCACCCTTCAGCGATGTCAGCTGGCTGTTGGCAAGGTCCTGCCCCCTGAACCTGAAACCATCTCGGTCACAGTTCACCAGCAGGATAGCCCCGTAGCCCTCAGGGCCCCAGTGCCAGGTTTTCTGTGGCAAAACAAGAGTCCCTGGGGTCAGTGGGGCTCAGGAGGCTCTAGAAAGGTGTTCTGGATGTGGCTAGCGCTTTGTTTATTTGGAGACTTTTGTATTCTGGGTTTGCTTAAGGACTTAAAGAGGAATCAGATTTGGCACCGGCACTCCAGGTCTCTAGATCCACAGCTACCCCACTCTTGGGCAGTGAACAACTTGTGCAACACATACAGTGGCCCTGCCCAGACATCACACTGGAGGAGGAAGGGTGATGTCGCCACACCCAGAAACAGCCTTTCCCAGCTTGCTGAGCTTTGGCCCTGCCTGGCAGACAGAGACTGCCTCACCCCGACCTTGATGGGGCTGGAGAATCCCTGGGAGACTGTCCCCCTCCCAGCACTCTCCTGGGGCCTGCGAACCCTGGACATCTCTGACGTCCACCCACAGTCCGGCAGGCCCTGCAAGGAGGTCCGAGATGAGGTGGGAAATACGGCTGAACCCCTGCCTGATTGGAGCTCTCTCCGATATGCCTCCAGGCCCTGTAAGAGAGGGTTCCCTTTCCCCATGTCACAGAAGACAGGAGAAAGGCTCGGGCAGGGAGCCCCAAGTCACATAGCTGGGATTCAGGCTTGGGTCTGGGGGACTACCCAGGGCCACCGCTAGCCTGTATGACACTCTAACCCACCCCTCTGGGTAACGGCTGCCCTGAACCATTTGCATCATAGCTCCAACTCACCACCTTAGCCAAGCAGTCTTGTGCAGTGAACGACCTGATAACCATCCATGGCAGCCTTGCCCTGTCTTGTTCTCAAAGCCTTGTAATCCGGGCTTCCTCTCTGGGGTCTTTCCCTGCAAACTAGACCTTCCACCCCTCCCATGACAGCTTCTGGATTCTTCCTGTGCAGTAATGCCCACCCCATTCTCCTCTTCACTCCTCAGGGTCTAACTGGGGCTGTACACCCAGTCTCCTTTCCCAGATGCCTTATCTTCTCCTAGTCTTCATTCAGTCACTCAACAACCTCTTATGAGGCAAGTATCATGTTTGGAGTCCAAATACAGCCTAGGAAATAGAAAAGGCATCAAGCGAAATATTCCAAGGTGGCACAAGAGAGGCTCAGAGAGGGTAACCTGCTTTCCAGGAGTCACACAGCACGTCTATCACACGGTGTAAGTTAACACCCACTTGTGCCAATTTGGTAGTAGGAACCTAGATGGGTTCCCTACACTGTTGTATACCATGGGCCCCTAGGAATCCATCGCCCTTCTGGAGGACCATCCCAGGACCATCCCCGGGTCTGCCTGTTAACCCTGCCATCTTGGGGTAGCCAGGAGTTTCACCTTGTCGCCTTGGCCCCTCTTCACCTTGCCCGTGCGATGCGTGTCGACATCAAGGGAGATTTCTGGAAAGAGATGGAGAGGGGCTGCCAGGGGCTCACCCAGTCCCATGTTCCCATCCATAATGCCCAGGTCAGGGCAAGCTTTGCCCCATCCCAAAGCCCATGAGAACAGTAAGACCTATTCTGGGGACCACACCCAACCCCTGGGAGGGCAGCCCCCTGTGGTTCGGTGTGTCGGAGGGACCCGAGCCTTCAGCTCTTGAATTTATCGCTCATCTGTGTGTGCTGAATTGCTGGCTCTTGGTGGCCCTGACTCTGGCGAAGCAGGACCAGGCTGAGGTTCTATGTGCCAGTTCCACAGTTCTCGGATCTGGCTGTCCAGGTTCTGGCTGAAGGTGGCACATGGTTCTCCAAGGTTTCGTGATGAATGTGGGAGCTCAGTCAGTGTGACAGGTAGGGCTCTGAGTAAAGGAGGCCTATTGTGGGTCTAGCTGCTGACACATGGGCAGTGCAGCTTCCAGATTTTGGTGGCCCTAAGAACTGCTGGGTCTCCATCCCTGAGCTTCTAGACTCAGTGGACAGCCTCTGAAGAAGCCAAGCTCCTCAGTGGCAAAGGCACATGGCCATGGACTTGCACGCCGGGGCTCCCCTAAGACCCTCAAGCATCCAAACTGGAGGGGTGAGGGGATTTACCGAGAGCCAGTGAGGTGGAACTTACCGACGCCGGTGAGGTAGAGCACGCTGTGGCCCATGGCATCGCCCTGATGCTGCCCGAAGTAGGAGACCTTCACCTGTGGGGAATGGTCAGCCCTAAGCCAGCATGGCTGCCTCTTCAGAGATGGCAATGGGGGCACCCCAACACCTGCTTGGAGGCCCCAGACTCACGGGCCCCCCAGTTTGGATTCAGAGCTGCCTTCCCAACTAGAGGCTGGCGGGGAGGCATCCCTGGGTCCTAGGGCCAGGCTGAGGAGCAAGAAGGGCCAGGTGGGTTACGCTTGAGTGTGGGATCTAGGTGGGTCCCAGAGAGAGCAGATGGACCCTCAGGAATCCATGGGGATGTTGGAGAGAAAGGGAAGGGGCAGCTATTGCCCTTGACTTAGGCAAGTTACTCAACCTCTCCAGACCTCTGCTTCCTCATCTGTAAAATGGGAACAATCCTCCCCACACCCCCACCACAACAGCCAGGGTCACGTAGCTCTTCCCTTGGTCCAGAACCCAGCCCAAGTGCTCCAGTGAGCTGCCGGGATGGCCCAGTAGACAGGGTCCAACATCGTGAGGCTGCTCAGGGCCTGCCTGCAGCTAGTAAGCAGAGGAAGTAGAGTCTGAGCCCATGGCAGGCTCCAGGGTCCCTGCTCTCAACAGCTGCACAGTCCCTGCCGGGCGGGGAAAGGGCCATATTCATGAGTTGGTGGGTCACTGCGTGGGTGGTGGGTGCCTGAGGGCAAATGAGGAGTGTGTCACTTGTGAAACAGAAGGCTTCCATCTTCCTTAGGTGTGGGAAACACACACATGTCCAGGTAGGTGTGTCTGTGTGTTTAGCTACGTGCGCAAGAGTGGAAGTGTTTTAGGGGTCTGTGCGTAGGCTGAGTAAAAGGATTAGCGTGGGTATGTTTGTGGATTTGAGGGCGTGAGCAGGCAGGCATATTCATTTGTGTGTGCACGTGTGATGTTGTGATGTTGGGGTAGGTTTGCATTTTTTGGCATCTATGGAGCTTATCAGCATGTGTTGTGTAGATGCAGGTGTCCTAAGCCTTGTGGAGTTCGGATGAGTGGGGGCAGTATGTGAATGGGGCTACCCTTCAGGGGCCTCGTACCTTGGACTGGGGTGGGGTGGGAAATGAAGCCCCTTTCTGTGGGGAAGCAGCCTCTTACCTTAAGATCATTTAAATCCTTACTGGCTGTGTCCACAGATACGGTCACATCCACGTTGGCATCCAGGGGCCAGTGGGTCTTGCCTGTAGGTGCTGTCACCCGTGCTGGGTCGTAGACCACAAAGACTTCCAACCCAGAGCTCCCTGAGACCCTGAATGTCTCAGCTCCCTTGGGCACATCACTGGCAGAGAAAGGAGAGAGGACACAATCCAGGGGCTGCTGCCCTCAGGCTATGGGCACAGCACCCCCAACAGCTGGCCTGGGGAGGGCCCCTGTCCTGGAGACCAGCCTGGCAGGGCACCAGGCAGCCTGGGCCCCATCCCAGCTCTCCGTGGATCCCCACGTGACCCACCCAGGCACACTGTCCCTTGCCCTCAGCCTCCCTGCCTGCAACATGAAGGGGCTGGAGCCGAGCAATGGCTGTGGAGCTTTGTTTTAGTGGCAGAGCCATTTCAGCAGACCTCACATAGAACCTGGACAGAAGAGACAAAAGGGAGCTGGGGATGAGGCTAGCCACAGCATTTAGCCCCTCCACTCCAGCAGCGTCCCCACAGCTCCAGAGAGCCAAGACAGCACACATCGGGGCACCCCACCCCACGGCTGCCACTCGGATACTTCTAAACTCTCTAACCCAACAGGAAACCCATTGGCTGACCACCTCTCAGCTCCTCCGTTGCCATGCCCATGCCCCTGGATTGCTGGGCAGCCCCCTCACTGGTCTCCCTAGGCCCACCCGCGCCCCCTCTGGTCTGTTCCACACACACCACTCTCAAGTCAGATTGTGCTGCTCCTCTGCTCAAAAGCAGTGGTTCCTGTCACACTCAGTAAAAGGCCAAGTCCTCACAAGAGCACACAAGGCCCCCCTGATCCGCCCCTGCCCCCTCCCTGACCTTCTTCTCCCACTACACTGCCCCTCACCACTCTGCTCCAGCCACACTGACCTTCCTGCTATTCCAGGAAGCTGCCAGTCTCCTGCCTCAGGGCCTTTGCACTGGCTGTTTCCTCTGCATAGAGTACTCCCCCCCTCAAGATATCCACAAGGCACACTTCCTTACCCTCTTCAGGGCTCTGCTTAAATGTCACCTTCTCAGTGAGCCCTCCCATCGGCCCACTTAACACTGCCCCTTGGCCCACCTTCTCCCCGACTCTCCCATCCCTCCTACTCTGCTCTGATTGCTATCATGCTGTTGCTTATTGTTCATCTCTCGTGCTAGAAATTCAGCTCCATGAGGGCAGGGAGTTTTGTACACCTACAGTGGTGTCTGTACATCTATAGTAGCACCTGGCACATAGTAGGTGCTTATTCATTGTTAAACGAATGAATGGATTCCGTTTCCCCTACTCTGCAGGGGGATTCAGGCCCATCTGTATCCAGCAGTACAGAACCTCACTGATTCCAGCACCCGGGGCAGCTTCTCCCATCCACTACTACAACTCGTCCACCTGATAACCCAGAGTCTGGGCTTCACAACAGGGGGAACTGAGAAGCCCTCGGTCTGCTGGGCCCCAGCCTGGGGCTCCCATCTTCCAGGCCTCCACACTAGTCCTCATAGTACCAGCTGCTCCCAGCCACAGCAGATAGCAGCCAGCCTTCCTGGGCCATAGACTTGGAGGGGATGCTCTGTGAACTTGGACCACAGGGCACCCGGAGCCAAGCCAACAGGGCCTCTGCCAGTGCATCTCACCCTTCTTTGTCCCCTGAATAAAGCCTGAACTCTGAGCCTCTCTGTGGCAGGCACTAGCTAAGCCCCAGGTTCCAGGAAGCCCCTGGCATGTGGCGCCCACACCCTGGCAAGGAAGTCAGATGAGGCAATTTCATGTCAGTGTTTCTCCTTCCCTTGCATGTCAGGGTTCTCACTGCCATCCTCCAGGGCAAAACCATTGGCCTCAAGGCTACCACCCAAGGTCAAGTCCACTTACAGGCACCCAACTGCAAAGATGTTACAGCCAGAGGGGTCTTTTGATATATCATCCTGCCTCCATACTTTCCGGGACCCCTGAGAACCCACCCAGACACCCCTCCCCAACCCCCACCATGGTCGCTCTGTCCCCATCAGACAGCTGCCCGCACTGACAATGATGACGGTGGTCATAGTTACAACAATCCCAAGTCCTACTCAGGGCCTGGCTCTCTGATCTTATCGTGGCCCTTCAAGGCAGTTATTCTCCAGATGAGGCTGGGATGGAGAGGGGCCCTGGAGCCCCCTGCTACTGGCAAGACCCGCCTCCCTCACCCCCAACTCATGGCCTTCGTGAGCCGCGATGCCTCCAGGGATCCTGCCATCTTCACGCCCTTCATCTCTGTTTAATCAGTTACCATGGAGCCCAAGTATCCCAGGCTCCCACCCTCTAGTCCAGCTCCGCCTCTCATCCTCCCCCACTCCCAGACAGTCTCATGTGCCCTCATCTGCACGGTGGCCTCGACCACACGTGGGGGCGTTTCTTCAACCTTCATACTGCATCAGAGACCTGCTCCTCTCCACACGCATGACCTCCCCTCCACGGGGACTGTTTCTCCCTCTCTGCCTGCTGCCCCTGGGCCCAGAGGTGGTAAGCGGTCCTGCTTGGTTCTCACTGTCACTCTGTCCTCATTCCTTGAGGGCACCAGCTCCTGTCCCTGTCTCCAGAGCTGCTGCCGCCACTTGTTATTTCAAAAGCCACGTGGGTGACGTGCGGGCACCCTAGCCCCTCCGTCCTCTGACCTCCTCTCTTCCAGGGCTCCTGTGTTCCTTTGGGCCTCAGCCACCCTCTCCCTGGGCAGACCCTGACTTTAACTGCACCAAACTCCCCCCTTGCAGCTCTCTCTGATGCCACCTGCTAGCCTGCCAGCTCACTCTAACACAGCAACTCCGCCAAGCCTTCAACGGCAGTGGCACCTGCAGCCATGGCAGGCCGAGCCAGCCTGCTCTACCCGCTTCCCGCAGCCCTCAGGCCTTCGCTCAGCTGGGATTCCTTAATCCCGCATCACGGCCCCTCCTTGCCCCACTCTCAACGCCTGCATGCAGCTTTGCCTCCATCATACTGCCCAGGCAAGCTCCAGCCACAATCAACCCCACCTCTCCCCTTGACTGTGGCCCACTTACATTCGTGACCACTGCCTGCAAGTGACACTTCCCAGCAGTCTGACAACATTTCTGGGATCTCTTTTCTCTTTCCAGTCCCAGAACAACATTCCATACTTTCTCTCTCCAGAAACCTCCTTCGCCCGCTCTCCCTCCTCACCCAGAGCTGATACTTCCCTGATCCTGCTTCACGTGCCAGCACACCTGCCTTGAGCCCACAGCCACGTCTGCCATCCTGGGACAAGGGATGGACTGTTTCCAGCCTCCCTGCATGCTTGTTCCCCTACTTACGGGCCTGGCCCCAGCCTCGCGCCTCCTGGCTCTCCGTCGCCGAGCACACAGAAATGCTGTAAATACAGTCATCCTTCCTCCCGCGCCCACGGCCCCCTCATTGCTTCCCCTCCCCACCTGGGAACATGCTTGCTGCCCAATTCTTCCTTTCCATCGTCTCTGTGACCCACCTTCAGATCAGGCTTTCCTCCCCACCGTACCGTCAAAACCTTCCTGTCGCTAAATCCAGAAGTCCTGTCTTTTCTTCCTCTTGATGGCCCTTCAGAGGCATTTGACCCAGATGATCAGCTGTCCTGAAAACACTTTCCGCTCGGGGACCCAAGGACTCACCTTGCCCTCCGCTTTTCTCTCTGGCTCCTCCTTCGCTGCTCCCTGCTCACCCCTGACCTCTCAAGTCCAGAATGCCCAGGCAGTGGTGGGCCGGCCGAGTGTTTAACCACCAGCCGTTACAAGGGGGGGGGCGTATATATAAGTTCATTATAAATATTAAATATATCGATGATGTGTCACATACACTTGACAAATATGAGTACAATATACATTACTCTTTACCATAAAATCTGTTGTAAAACCTATAGAGCCCACTGATACTCGCAGAATGCCTCTCTTATAACCTGTGGCCGTAGTTCAACCACAGTTCCACAAAGGGAGTTGCGCCCCGATCTGATTCTCTCCCCAATTAATTCACTGTCATCAAATCTGATATGGGATATGAATGTTGATCGATATTTTCATTCATGTTCAAGAGTAAAATGGAAGTGAAACAGTGAAGATAAAACTTCACTCCTTCAATGACATGAGCAACTAATGGTTTTGCTGAATCAGATAATAGGAAATTTATCTTTTGGGGGCAATCACATTGGGATTAGCCATAGACACAGCATGCTTTCAAGTTTAATTTGCATGATTAACCTTTTCTCCATCAGTCAATCAACACGCGGAGTCCTGATTTGGAGGCTTCGCTGATTTCCATGGCATAAAGACTCCCACTAGAGCCAATTTCAAGTTACCAACCCAGTGTCTCTGAATTCAGACTTGTGAAGAGACACACAATAGCAGCCCATGTGTAACTATTTCTACCATACAGAGGGCAGTGATCTTGCAGCACAGATGATGGTAGCATGTGGTAAAATAAGAAGGAAGTGGTGCGTTTTGACTATTTATTACCTTTGTTTAATATAATTTGTTGAATCGTAAGCATATGTAGGTTAATTTTGAAAAGGGGCTGTGTTTGACAATGGGCTCATAAAGTTTCTAAAAAATTGACAGTCAGGTCCCCTTGGGGAAGGACCCTGCTACACTGCTAAAAATTTCTACTGCTCACCTCCCACAGCCTTCCCCAAAGGGACACACCGCCGTTTACCAGGGCAACTGTGTGCTGGAGAAAAGGAAATAATCAGACTTTTCAGTTTTACTGGACACCGGCTCTGAACTGACGCTAATCCAGGAGACCCACCTGTGGCCCCGCAGTCAGAGGAGAGGCTGACCAAGTCAAGCGATCAATGGGTTTAGCTCAGGTCCCTATCACAGCAGGGCCAGCGGGTCCCTGTGCCCATTGCAGTTTTCTCCCCCAGTTCCAGATGTATAACCAGGACAGACACAGTCAGTGATGGGCAGGTCCCCGCCCTAGCACTCTTGCCAGTGGGTCCCCGCTGGTTCCAGGCCCCCTGGTCCCAGGGCTTTGTACTCTGTCCTCTTCTCTGTTGGCATGCACCCCTTTGGTGATCTCCACCTGCCACGCCAATATGCTTAGAACCCCCCCTTTGCCATCTCCAGACTCTCATAGCCAACTGTCTTCTGAACATCTCCCTAGGGTATCTAATAGGCATTTAAGATTTAATGTGTCCAAAACCAAACGCCTGCCTCCCCACTCCTGCCCCATCTGGAGTGCTGTCTCCCAGGCCGAGAAAGGTGCAGGAGGGCTGGGGCCCCCCCGATGTGTGAGGGAGGGGGCCACGGGAGGGGCTGCTGCTTCGCCCTGGTGCCCATGCTTGGCAGGTTATGCCAGGTAGGCACCTGCTACCTCAGATTCTCATTCCCTTGGCATCTTGCCCCCACCCACACCCTGGGCCTCAGAGATGGGGTTCACACTCCTTTCCTCATCTCTCAGGCTTCCGGGTGGATGGGTGGGACCAGGGATGATGGGTGCTGATGGGGTTGTAAGAGGCGGGTGTAGGAGTCTGGGGTGAGCGCCCGGATGGCCACACTGGGATTTGCTCAACAGCTGCTCTGCAGGAGGCTCCCAATGCACAGCTCCCCTGGCGACTTCCCTTTAGTGGAGTCGTGGTGCAGCCCCCGGACCCAGCCACAGCCCCAGTAGGCAGCCCTGGAGTAGCCCCAAACTCATAGTCAGATGAGACCATGGATTTGCAAGCACCCCTTCAAATGAAAGGGACTGCCCTCATTAGCATACAGGAGAAGGCCTTGGGCGTAATCATCGTTAGTAAGTTTATCATCATGTCCACTGTTAAGCCGATGAGTCTGTGTCTTCACCTTGCCCTCTACCGACCCCCCCCCCACGCCACGGCCAATGCCCTTCCACCGATCTCCTTGTGGGGCGGGGAGGATGGGGATAGGGGAGGGGCATCTTCTGCGTTCTTGAAGACCCACTGTGAATGCCACCCTTTCTGTGGAGGGGACTGTGGGCTCTCTGTGAAGCGTAGCCTCTGACCTGCTCACGCAACTGCTCTGAGCGTTGATTTTCCTCCTCTGTAAAAGGGTACAGTCCTATATAAGCCACTTCCCAGGGCCACAGGGGGAGTCTATGAGATGAATGCATTTAAAGTGCTTGGCACATAGTAGGTGCTTAGTGAGTGTTAGGTGCCATCGTGGCCAGAGCCCCCAAGAGCCCAGCCCACTTGGTCCAGAACCCCACATCCTTTCCTCTGTGCTCCCACAGCACTGGTCACCCCTTCCTCAGGGACCTTCACAGTCCATCTATGTCACCTGGAGCAGGGTCTTGCCTGACTCATCCGGCTGCCTCCCCGCATCCCAGACGCAAAGCAGGACCCGGGGCACCAGGCTAGTAAAGAGGCTAGAAGGAGGCTGGAGCCCGTTCTTACAGAACCTCACAAGAAGAGGGGAAGAGGGTGGGTTGGGGAATTTCAAATCAACAGATAATTCCCAGCCTGCCAGGACCTAAGGAGAGCATGTTTCACAGATCCCATTGGGCTGGGATATGCTGGGGTGACATTTTTAACTGCCTACTATGTGCTGGGCACATGCTCAGTTTGTGATGCCCATGATCTCACCTACACCTCAGAGCAACCCTCCCAGGTACACATTGCTGTCCTCATTTAGCAGATGAAGAAATCTTCTCAGAGAGGTTAAGTAACTTTCCTAGGGTCACACAGCTGACAAAGGAAGGCAGGCACAGCAGGTTTGTCTTCTATGATATTCTGGCTGACATTAAAATGAGTGTGCGGGCCCTGAGCAGACCCCCAACCAGGGCCAGAGCGGGGAGATTGTCGGGAAGACGTAGGGAGGGAAAAGGCAAATGTTGAAACTTCACAACACAAGCTCCTAATATGGTTCCTTGGGAGTGGGCCGGGGAGGCCTAAGGCAGTATGTAGGGCACCAGCCAGGAAAGCCACAAGCCCTGCTCCCCACCCAAGAACCCGAACCTGGCAGGGGTGAGGTTGGTGCAGGCCAGGAAGATGGCACCTGGGACCTGGCCCCTGGCTGCCCTAAGACAATGAGACTGTGGAGTATCTGCGTAGGCATTGGGTCAGGGAGGGGTCTTGGAGGTCATCCTGGCTAGTCCCCTACCTATTGCAGGACTCCGTGCTTGAATACTTCCTGCAGCAGACAGCTCACTATCTCACAGCCATCTGTGTTTTGACAGGTCAGATAATTAGCAAGCGTTTCCTTGGCCACCGCAGCCTGCCTCCCAGAAGCCGCCACCCACTGGGGCTCCACAGGCCACGCCTTACTTCTACTGGGAAGTTTATCGCCTTGTATCTAGGGAGAGGAGAAACGCAGCAGTCACGGAGCAGTCCCTCCCATGCCATCTGTCTTCCCTGCCGCTGGACTTCACCAGCCCCAGGGGACAGAGCTCACAGGTCTGCGACAGCCTAGGTTCTGGGCAGGAGCTGCAGAACAGTGCTGACCCAGCCCCTGGCTGGGTGGGTGGGTGTAGGGGTAGTGGCAAAGGGCCGGAGCACCCAAGAGGGTTCTCCAGGGCTCTGTGCTGGGGGAGAGGCAAGGGCAGAATTGATGGAGGGCTGAAGAAGCAAGCCAGAGGTCAGCCCTCAAGCAGAGCAGGCCAGCTTAGCTGGTAGACCCCTCAATCCTGGCCAGCCACCTGTCCACCAGGTGCCCCCAAGGTACCACTCTCCAGGTATCCTGGACTTGAAGCTTTCTGGACTGAAGCCAGAAGAAACACCATAGGACCTGCCAGCAGGAGGCAGCAAGCCCTCTCTGGGACAGCCAGCTCTGTGGGTCCTGCTGCTGGGAGCTGGGCCAATAGTCCCACAGAGCTGGCTGGTCCCCTGTGGACTCCGGTCCTAAAGGACAGCAACTCCCCAGGGGCGCATGGAGGTCCCAGTGGCGCTGCCAGAGACCCTGCCTCCACACGTGTTTCCTGAGCACCTACCATGTACCAGGGCCACACTGGGCACCAGGAAAGCAGAGACGACGAATCGCCCCTGGCCCTGCCCCTGTGGAGACCACACGGGGAAGGTGTCCCAGTCTACACGATGCTCTTACTCCATTTTCATTCCATCCCCTCGGCCCCCGCCTGCTGACAGGGGAGTTATTTATTATCCCATTTTACAGATGATGAACTGAAATTTCAAGTGGGTCACACAGAGGGCAACAGTGGCAGAGCTGGGATTTGACCCCACTTGGTCTGATGGCAAGCCTCTTCCTCTTTCCCAATGCACCCCCACACTGACCCAGCACCATAGAAGGTTCCCAAATAATGGGCTCTTTCAGGGTCGAGCTCACAGAATTTGGGATTAACCAGATCTGGGCTTAAATCCCCAGCTCCAGCATTTGTGGGCTGGTGACTTTGGGCTAGTCTCTTGACCTCTGTGTGTCTTTGTCTGCAAAATGGCATAGTTGTCTGCATCCCATAGGCTAGTCACGGTATTTCACTGAGAGAATACAGTTAGTACTCGAGAGTTCTGTCTATTGTCATTACTGTCATGAAGGGTGGGAGAGCAGGCAGATTCTGGGGAAGAGAGCTGGCGGATAAGAGGATTCTCTATTCCTTCTCTGACCTCACCAAGAAACCTGACGAGCTATGCGGTTGTTAACATCCACATCCTGAAGTTCTAGCCCCCAGGCTAGGAGGGGAGCCCCTCACAGGTGGATACGGGCTATATCATTGAATGCCAAGCCTGACATGGACCTGGGCACTGATCAGGTGTCTAGGGACTTTTATTAAGTGACCACAGTGGGGTAAAAGCCACAGAAGGTTCAGACCACCGGCTCCCCCTGGCTTCCAGCCCTGGCATGGTTTTCTCCTGGGTCCTCCCCGGGATCTGGCTGTGGCTGACAGGTTGGAGGAAGGAGATGGCTGCTGCCCCATACACCCCACATCACGGGCTGGGGCTTTCCCCGAAGTCTGGAATCACACAGGGTGTGGCGGTGTCCTCTCTCTTCCCCTCCTTCCCAGAGATAACGATCATGGTGTCTTGCACCCTGTCACTGCTCAGGGAGGGCAGGCTCAGAGCCTGGAAGGAGGGCCCAGGCTGGCCAGGCCTTCTTTCAAGTGGACCCCTGCCCTCCCAGGAATGGGGGTGGCGGGGAAGGGAGGCAGCTGTCACCCATGGGACTTCCCAGCAGAGGCACACAGGGCCTGGGGACCAGAATTTCCCAGAAAGAAAGAGCTTGAATGGAAAAGCAGCCATGAGTCCCTTCTTGCCCCTCGGCCAGTTTCCCCATCTGCAGATGAAGGAAAGCATGCCTGTGCCTTGTGGATTATGAAATTCCTTATTGGTGATAAGGGGGCCACATTCACAGGTAAAACAATAGGTGATGTCCCCCCATCTAGCACGGGAGAAAACAGGCTCAGAGCAGCTATGTGACTAGCCCAAGGTCACACAGCCTACAAGGATGGGCCTGACTCCCAGCCTGTGGTCGTGACTACCCGCCA
The DNA here is from genome assembly GCA_029783875.1 of Phataginus tricuspis. Lineage (NCBI taxonomy): Eukaryota > Metazoa > Chordata > Mammalia > Pholidota > Manidae > Phataginus > Phataginus tricuspis. The sequence continues at coordinate 12,360,977 of JAQQAC010002837.1, read as the reverse complement.
TCCTATCCTCAGCAGACACGGCATTGACTCTCAGATGGCCCCACGCCTACAGATCTTCCTCCTTTGGGGCCAGTCGAGATGGAGGCCAGCCTTCCTTGCAAATCCTCAGCCAGGTCCAGGAGCCCCAGGGCCCGCCTCCCTGAGGTCCTGCAGCCTTGGTGCCCAGCCTGCTCAGGTCACACAAGCTGCGTCCTCTGCAGGATCCTCCTATGGGGCTTTTTACCTCCCCTTTGCCCCCCACCTACTGCCTGCTCCAGCCTGGCGCCCAAGACCCGGGTGGAGGCAGGAAGGGTCATCGGTGTGGCTGAGGAGCCCTGCAGGAGAAGCACTTCAAGGGCTCCAAGTGGCCTTGGACTCAGATGCAGGATGACCAGGTTGTCTGTTCTGGGGCCTAGGGTGCATCTGGGGGACCAAATACACGTCTTTTCCTCGGAGAGGCCAGGTCCCAGCTTCTTCCGCACTGCCAGGGCGGTGGGTGCCCACACTCTGGAAGGCAGCCTTTGGACTCCCCTACCAACTCCCCGCCGGTACCTCCTGGGCTCCCTGGGTATCTGCTCTCTCGGCTGGGGTGGGGGGGTGGGAATTTGCTGGTTCCTTCCCCCCCGCATCCCAGCCCCCACATCTCTGAGCAACAGGACCACTTGGCAGAGTTGAACGGCTGCTTAGAAGCTACAGAGAAAGGAGCGGAAGCTTCCGTGGACAGAGCAAAAGAGGACACCATGTCGCAGGGAAAGCATTCTGGGGTTTTGGAGGAATCTACATCGCGGGTAAGTGACCGCCCTCCATTCATCGCCTTTCCCGTCTTCTCAGCGTCCACAGGCTCAGGAGAGCCAGCTTACCTCGGGGCCCTCTTAGCGCCCCCCACCCACCGACAGAGAAAGGGCGGGGACTGGAAAGGAGGAGAGGGAACTGGGGGATTGCAAGTAACCGAGCTGAACAGGGAAGAGAAGAAGGGGAAGAACAGGTGAAATTCCCAGACAGAAAATGATAGGAGAGGGAAGGGGGCGGGGCTGCAGACGGGGCGGGGCCGGGGCGGGGCTACGGGAACAGAATTGGGGAAGACTGTGACTGATGAGGTGGGGTTCCAGGCGGGTCTCAAAATAGCGGGTGGCAAAGGGGACCGGGAAGGCAGGGACTTCTGCAGGATTAAGGGGTGGCTGACCTCTGAGACCCTCCCTGATAGCCACTATTTTACATTTCAGGAATGCACACACTCCATCTTTCCACCTTCAGATTCTACAAGTCGTGTGTCTATCACGGCCCTGTGGAACTTATGGGCGACCCTGGCCTCATAGTCTCCAAGAACCTCAAATTTAAACTTTGCATTGCTTCCAACAAAAGAATGCGATGCCAGCAATAAGAAAAAAACAAATCCTACCATTTGCAACAACATGGATGGAGCTGGAGGGTATTATGCTCAGTGAAATAAGCCAGGCCGAAAAAGACAAGTATCAAATGATCTCACTCATATGTGGAGTATAAGAACAAAGAAAAAAAAAAATGAAGGAACAAAACAGCAGCAGACTCACAGAACCCACGAATGGACTAACAGTTACCAAAGGGAAAGGGACTGGGGAGATGGGTGGGAAGGGAGGGATAAGAGGGTAAAAGGGGCATTACGATTGGCAGACATAGGGTGAGGGGGCACGGGGGGGACTGTACAGCTCAGAGAAGACAAGTAGTGATTCTCATCTCACTACACTGATGGACAGTGACTGTAATAGGGTTGGTGGGGGGGACCTGATGAAGGGGGTAGTTTAATCATCACAATATTGCTCATGTAATTGTAGGTTAATGATACTAAAATAAAATCAATTGTAAAAAATAAAAAAAATAAAAAAATAAAAAAGAATGCGATGCAACGACTGGATGGAGCGATGTGGAACAAAGACGTCTACCCTGCTTTGAACCCATGTCCGAGGCCAACGCTAAGAGCCCGTCAACCCTGTGATTATCCTGCGAGGAGCACAATTATGCTTCATTGTTCTGTGCAAGTTACAAGCATTCATTTACTTAATGTAAACATTAAGAATATACATACCTCAGATTTTACAACTCTGCTTGGGCATTTTTGTGTTATGAAATACAGAGAACCCCAGAACTAGGAAGCAGCTAGGGCTGTAGCTCTCTGGCTGTCTGAGGCCCTGCAGAATCCCTCCTCCTTGAACCCCTTAAGATTCTACCAGTCTCTGATCCAATATAGACTCTTTGGAGTCTATATTGCTTTTATGCTTTTGCAGGGCTGTGGGAGGCATAGGACAAATGCAGGAGCGTGTCCCTGCCCCCCACACAGCCAGGCTTCTCCTCCTTTCCCAAGCATAAAACATTCATTATGGCCACCCCAGCCTGGGGCTCTGATCCTGACCTCTGGGCAGACCAGGAGGGCCAGGTTAGACCACTAATGGGTTCCCCAACCTGTCCACCACCTCTTTTTGGCATGAGTCCTCTGAGGGCCACCTCCAGACAAGGGCCACCTCCAGACAAGGGACATCCAGAGCAGCCTGGCCAGGGGAGTCAAGGCGGTGAGCTAGCTCATTGGGGTGAGGGTGTCAGGGTGGTGAGCTAGCCCATCGCGGTGACAGGGTAGGATCACAGCGCATGCTGCGTCAAGGGATTTCAAAAGGTTCCATGGGCTGGGACGGCCCTGGGGCACACAATCACCCCAACACAAATATTTCCCCCTAAATAACCAGTCTACACAGCAACTGGGGGAATTAATCACTTCCCTGTGTTGTCATCCCCTCATGTCATGCCTCTATCTCTACCGGCTCTCTTGGAGGGCTCAGAGTCCAAGCAACTCAGGTGACTGGCACACCTCCTCTTCTGGGGTGCTTCCCCCCTTCTGTCCGCAAGGCTAAATAGAAACCCCTTGCTTGGCCTGAGGTGGAGTCAGGCACCCAGCAATAGGGGTGGAGGGACCCCAAGTTCATCATCAAGTATAGCCCCTTCCTCCTAGCCAGCCCAGGCCCTGGCATGATCTTTAGGCTTCTCTTACAGCCTTCCCAGGTTGACACCCCCTTTTCTCCACCTATTAGAGACCTCACTGGCAGGAAGTTCATCTTCAGGTCTACTTTTAAACCAGCTTGCTGCAGAATAAGTTTTCTAGGTTAGAGACCCTCAGGGGCTATGACTCTGGTCACCACCAACACCTGGGGTGAAGGTTCCCGAAGGGCTCTTGGGTGGAGGTCTGCCAAAATGCTCACTCAGAACCCAAAAGCAGTGCCCCCCCCCAAACTTACCTAGAGCACAGCAGCTATGGAAAATCCAGGGAGCTTCCTTGTGCCCCTAGCTGGGCCAGGGCTCGCATTTGAGGATGCTAAGGGGCTTGGTGATGCCTAAGGGGATTTTCAGACAGCATCGCCCTACATTCCCACCACACACACCCTGATCTGTCCTCTGCAGCTCTCACCCTTTGAGGCCTGATGAGAAGAATAGACACTGGGGGAAGGGAACCCACAGAGCTGTCAAAGCTGTGAGCATCCCACTTCCAGGGCACCTGCGAGGGGTCCTATACATGAATGGTCTCGTTCATCCTTCCCCTAACCCACTAAGGTCAGTTCTGTAGTCAGATGAGGAAACAGGCTCAGAAAAGTGCAGCAGCTTGCCCAGGATCACACAGCCATGAATGGAGCTAGGATGAGAACCCAAGTCTGTGCGGCTCCAGAGTCTGGGCACTTTACCTCCACACTGAACTGAAGAGGAGATTCAGGTCATCTTGTAGGAGCTCAGATGAAGAAATGAGGCCCAGAGAGGGCCAGTGACTTGGCCCATGTCAGATAGCAAGTCAGTGGCAGAGGCAAGACCAGAACCCAGGTCTCCTAGCTCCCAGTCAAACGCTTCTGGCCTTAGTCAGCAGCACCACTTAGGGCCTAGGGTTCTGAAATTACCTTCCAGAAACAGCCATCCCTGGGATGAGAGCAGGGGTCTGAAATCATGGAGGCCCTTCTATGCTCTTGGTGTTAAAGCAGGGTTGCCAGGTAAAGTATAGGATTCCTAGTGAAATCGCAATTTCAGCTAAATAAGATTTTTTTAAAATACAAGTATGCCCCAAGCCATATACTAAAAAATTTATCTGTTGTTTGTTTGAAATGTTAGCTTAACTGGGCACCTTATATTTTCATTTGCTAAGCCTGGCAACCCTGTGTTAAAAGGGCGGGAGAAAATGGAATCTCTGCTGGTCACTTAGATTCAAGAGAAACAGCCCCACACCAGGGTCTCCAGCTGACTTAGAACCAAGGTCCGGCCTCCACGGCTCTTGGCTTCCCCTCCCCAGCCTTGTCACTGGGGCCCCAGGCATGGTTGGGGAGGATAGGAAGGGTTTCTGGGGCAGAGGGTCACCTGCAGCTGGTGGGAAGCCAGTCCAGAATTCATGAGCCAGACTGGGAGAGCTCAGAGACTGAGACCCAAGACAGGTCTGGGAGTTCCGATCGCACCTTGTAACAGACCCCCAGTAGCCACCTCCTGTAGAAGGGGGTCTCCCACCCTTAGCTCCCCATCGGCAGGGCCCCCAGCACCTTTTGATCCAGCAGAGATGGAGTTCATAGACAATCTGTCAGAGCTGGAAAGGCTCCCAGAGATCCCTAAGTCCATCTCTTTCAGTGGCCAGGTGGGGAAACTGAGGCTGAGCCAGGTTCCTGGGCCCCCATCTAGGCAGAGCCACAACAGGGAGGATTTGGGCCAACGGGAGAAGCTGATTCTTCTGCTGCCCATCAGATACCACCAGTGCCACCCTCAGCACCATCACGGCAAGCACGAGACCCAGGTCTTATTCCCAGTTCTTTTCCTTTATTAACTCATTGAATCATCTCCTCACCACTCCCTTCTGATCCCAATCTCCCTGGCTGACCTCCAAATATCAAGGTGCCACACACCACACCCGTCCACTTGAGAGAGAGATCATTTGCAAAAAAATGAGGGAGAAATTCAGGGAGACCCAGTCCTGTTCTCTGTGTTGAGCAACAATTCATTCTAATGTTGCATCCAAGTTTCATTCAGACATCAGAGTAGAGCCCAGATCCCAAAGCGTGGCCCCGGGGCCCAGAGCTGGAACCCTTACCCAGGGGCTTGGGGCCAAACACCTAACCCTAGTGCCCAAAAGATGGACCTGACACCCTAGCTCCTCCCTCCCAGGCTTTCCAGCTAACACCACTGTTCCGTTGTCAGGACAACCTCCTGTCAACTCCCTCCAGCCTGGTTTGTTCCCTGGGCACCCAACCCAATGTCTCAGGGTTCTCTGGTCTAGCCCAGACCCCCCACAGCAGGTGGGTGTCTCTCAATTCTCACCTGTGAACATCCACATATGTCTCAACTCCCACCACACACACAGCGTAGGTGGGCTTCTTCAGGGACAGCTGCACAGCTCTCTGAGGGGCCATCCTGCAGCCCTGGCTCTGTCCCCAGCTCCTGTCCTAGGCACCTTGCCGCAAGGAAGGAGCGTGCGCTCTGATGGGTCTACACTTTCCTCCTCCCTTTTAATTTCACCCTATGACCTGATTAGCCTGCCTGAGCCAGGTTTCCACCTCCCAGCTTCAAGCCCAGCCCTTCTCATTCAGGCCTGTCAATCTGGGAGACCAGGAGAGAAGGCACCCGAGGCCTCTCTGAGGGATGGGAGATGGGGGCTTCAGCCGGGGACCCCTGACGGAGCAGGGCTCAGCTGCCAACAGACCACCAAGCTCCCCCATCAGCCCCTGTCTGCCTTTCTGAGCTTTGCCTCTATCCTCAGACCCCTTGGTGCCCGAACCCACGCGGTCATGATGTCAGCATTTTCTGAGGGCTGACTATGTGCCAGATGCAGCCATTCAGTTTGAAGATGTCATCTCCTGCTGAGAGACAGGTGGCACCTAAGGCACAGTGTGGTGCGGTCAGTCTGCCTGGTTTCAGATCCCACTCTGCCTCTATACCCTATGATCTCGGGTGGTTCCTTAACGTCTCTGTGGCTCCATCTCCCCGTGTGTAAGAGGGCAGGTGTGACAATAGTACCTGGTCTGCTGGAATGATGTGGGATTACACGAGTTATGTGTGAAAGGTCAGCACAAGGCCCAGCATGTAGTATTCACTAAAAGCTAGCTACTATTACTAGTATGCTCATTTTACAGGGAAGATAATCATGGCT
>JAQQAC010002837.1:12250737-12354365 GCA_029783875.1 Phataginus tricuspis | reverse complement strand
TAGCAGAGTGGGCAGAGAGACTGAGAGGTACACCAGCAGATTCCCATTTCACAGATGAAGAAACTAAGGCAAAGAGAAGGTAAGAGCCTTTCTCTGAGTTGGGAAGTGGTGGAGCCGGGTTGAGCCAGGCCGCCTGACTCTAGATGGGCTCTGAACCGTTGACTACATCCCTGGGAGGTAGATACTGGACCCTCTTCACCTTCTTCCTCATGCTTTTGTGCACTGTGGGGCCAGTTTTTGTGAGCACATGTTTTTACTATTAGAAAAAAATAGTCTCTCTTTGAGGAAAAATAAGATGAGTTTCCTGCTCTCGGCCTCCCTGCTCACCCCCTGCTATTTACTCTCTGCCTCCCTCTCTCCTTCCTCCGGCTCTGAGAACATTTCTTGTAAGACACCAAGACCTGCCCGGGCCCTGCCCTACCCACAACCCACAAAAGGCACCTCCGGCACTCCCCTGCTGTGGTCTATTTGAACCTGGAATTCAAAGGTCATTTGGGAGGGGCAGGGTCGGGGAGAGTGGGGGACATCACTGCCCCCTCCCTCTGCAGGTGAAACACACAGCAAGGAGGGCCTGCCCGGGCTAGCCTCAAACGTAGCCCCACGCAGGGGAGAGGCCGGCCGGCTGTTAGGGGCCTGTGGCCGCAGACTGGGATGTCCCTGCAACGCCCAGGGAAACCAGAGCAGGGAGCGTCTAGTGCTGGCACTGCCACGTCCAGGGCTTCACTTTCCCTATCCTTCAGCCATGTTTTTGAGCACCTGCCATGTACCAGCCATTATTCTTGGCGCTGAGGACACAAAATAGAGAGTAAGACAACCTTGCCCTTACAAGATATGCAGAGTAGCAAGGAGAGGAATGAACTGGCAGGACAGAGACCAGGCATCAGGAAGTGAGCAGACACAGTGAAAGCCGAAGGGGCTGAGAGGATAACGAGGAAAGGCCTATCTGGGGAACGGATCCTGGAGCAGAGATCTGATAATGAGACCTTGATGATCTCAAGAGCTCTTCCCGCCTCAGATAACCTAGGATTCTACTAACCTAGGAGCCTCCCTCCAGTCTCCCTATTCAAAAAATGGGATTGTTTAGCTAAGGCAGAGTTTCCAGACTAAGATGATTTAAGGGGTCAGGCAGATAACATAAATGTGTGAAGCTGCCAGGTACAGGACAATAGGGAAGGGTGGAAACTGTGGCGAAAGGAAGGAGCCTGTTTTGGCTAAGGCATTAAAATTAAATGTTTCTTAAAAACAGAACACAGCCGGTCAAGCAAAACCCATTTGTCAGTCAGACCTGGCCCTTGCGCCATTGTCTGAGACCCCAACATTGACTGTTTATGGATCGCTGGGTAAGGATGGTGGTGGGGGGAATGACTCTGGTCAGGGAAGTCATTTGCTACGCATGAGGTTCAGCTACTTGTGCCCAGGTAAGCCTTGGTACCATCTGCCTGGCTCAGGCCCTGCAACTAGAATAGGTCCTGATCTGCTCCCAAGATTGCTGACACCTGCTGTAGGCAAGCGTCCACTCAAGGGGATCCCTCTTCCCCTACAACACATAGCCTGTGTCTGAGCTTACCTAGGACAGCCAGAGCCCTGGACTCCCTGCCCTCTGACCTCTCTCCATTCCCAGCACCCTGAGCACCACAGGGACAGATCTACCTTCTCTCCAGAATCTTCCAATTTCAAGCTGGAAGGGTTTCCTAGAGCCCATTGATTTTCCAGTTGGGTAAGTCAAGGCTGAGGTAAACCAAGGCTCAGAAAAGAGCAATAACATACCCGAGATAACACAGTGAAATCACAGGAAGCCAAATCTGGATCCCAAAGTTTTCATTCATTCATTGAAAAAAAACCTACTGGGCATTTTTTGTATAGAGATGCCATTCTAGAACTCAGTCCTCACCACCTGCCACATCCTCTCTGCTCCTTATTGACTCACCCTTCTGGATCTCCCAGGTCACCCCCAGCCCCTTCCCAAGGTAGGATCCTGGACTCCTGGTGGGTGAGGGGACCAGGGGGCTCTGACTCAGCCAGGGTAGCTACTGATTCCCATGGGGCCAGAGGGCCTGGGGGCCTGTGGCTCTAATAGCAGGAAGTGGTGAGAGCTGTGAGTCACCCAAGTCAATCCACACCATCCCCTCAGAGGCTGAAACACGGGCCCAGGTCACCGCTGGGCACCATGGACCTTCAGGGATCAATCACTGTCTCCCTGCTCAGCTCTGGGTCATCAAAGGCTCCGTGTGGAAGCATCATCAGCGCTAATGACACCGAGTGTGTGGCAGGGCTGGGCACAGTACAGGCCTGGGGGGCTTATGGTCAGGCAGAGTCAGCCCCACCCCCACAAGTCAACTCAGCAGCCTGCCAAACACACCACCTCCTGGCCTGTCCCCAACTGGCTTTTTCTCATTTCAGCAAATGGGCACCTGCCTCCACCCCAGTATCCAAACCAGAGACCCAGGAACCTCTTTGTTCTTGCCCCCTCCCCTCCCCAGTATTCAGCCACCCCATCTGACTCATCAGCTGTACTTCCCAAACTTCTCTTGGCCTCATCCCTTTCTGTCCACCTGACCCTCATCCCCACCACGTCTCTGGTGCCAGCCTCCACCATCTTTCAGCTGAGACCTGAGCAGCCTTTTGGATTCCCAGTCCCCAGGCTCACTGCTTTCTGTGCTGCAGGCAGCAGTCATCTGTCTGAAATATGCATCTGATCACATCATTCCCCTGAAAAGCCTTCTCCACCTTCCTATGGCCCCAGGATAAAGGAGGGTGGCTGAGTGGAAAAAGTGCAGACATTGGGGCCCTACTGTCTGGTTTCCAATCCGAGCTCAGCTATTTCTTAGATTTCAGGACCCTGAGCAAATGACTTAACTTCTCTAAGGCTGAGTCTTCTAATTCATAAGATCTAGAATACTGTAGAAGTTATAAGTGACATATGTAAGTGCCTGGAATATACTGGACCCTCAAGAAATAGAAACTTCACCTGGCATTCAAAGCCTCCCAGCCCAGGTTCCTGAAGACCCCTCCTTCACTCAGCGCCCGACCCTTGTCCTGTTCATTTCTCTGGGCACCCCACCCCGCTCCCGCCGGGGACTTGCTCCCTGCCCGGGAGTCCCCGTGAACCTCTGCTCATCGCCAGCCTTCCTGCCCTCCACTTCCCTTCCCCACTTCCACCTCTGTTCCTGCAGCATCCTCTCCACAAGAAGACTCAACACTTCCATTTCTGTCATGGTTTTATATCTCACATCCTAATAAAAAGAATTTGAGACAGCTTACACAATACCCCCTGGATAAAAATAAATTTTAAGTGAGAAAATTAATTCAAAGACTGGGAAAAGAAAGAGAAAGACAGAGATGGACATCTTGTCTGGTTCGTAGATTAAGCTGTGAGTTCCCTGGTGGCCCAGGAAAAAAAGGGAAATATAACTGATTCCATGAATCCTGGTGCTCATAAGGTAAAACTAAACCAATTACGGAAGGGGAGCCCAGCTCTTCCAGGCTCTGAGAACTAATGGAAATCCTCCCTACCTCCGGGTGGGATTTACTAAGTGAGGCAAATGTGAGATATTGAACTAAGTCATCCTTACCATTGGGTGTGGTTTGATCCACAGTATATTTTGGGCTGGGGTGTCTACAGACAAATGTGCTGGGTATCCTTCAGGCTTTTCCCCATGAGCATTCTTTGTTTTGTCCAAGCTTTTGATTACATAGGGAGTAGCAGGGAATTTGGGGTTTCCCTCCCTAATGTCAACTCTTTCTTGCAGCTGTTAGAGCAGAGAGCCAACCTGAGGTTCCGCCGTGGGAATCAACCCAGGTCCAGCACCTTCTGCGGGCTCCCTCGGAGCTGGGGAGTCATTCCCGGAAAGGGTATAGGATGCAGTACCTCTGCTGGGCATCACCTAACACAGCTTCACCTCTCAGCAGTCCCTTCCAGAAAACTTGGCCCACCTGCCTCATTGAACAGACAGGGGCAGAGAGACCCAGAGTGGGGAGGACTTGCCTCAAAACACACAGCCTCGTAGAAGCAATGTGAGGTCAAAGACAGAAAATCGACCCCAGAGTTAGAAACTTGGATTCTTAGGCCATCTGACATGGTTCCTTGAAAACCTTTTCTTTCTGCAAGGGCAGCCCTGTCCAATAGAGGCACACCATCCGGGTCTGGCCTGCCCACCTGCGCTTCTCACCTCTATGGTGCTGACGAGACATCATCTCCCAAAAACTCCCAGTGGGAAAGCCACGGCACGGAAGGCTCAGCGTCTTTCCCCAGATCACTCACTCATCTGTTCAACAAGCATTTCTTGGGCACCTACCACAGGCCAGGCCATGAGTGGATGAACAAGACCTAGCCCCAGCCCACCTTACAGGAGAGCGCAGCTCATGGGGAACGTGTGAATATGTCGTTATGGGGACATTTCCGAAATGCCACAGCAAGGGATTGAGCTGAGGCCTGGGGACACATGCATGGAGGGAGGGGTGGTAATAAATGGGAGGCAGCATTTATCGAGCACTTACAGTGTGCCGAGCACTTTGCCTCATCGTCTTTCATTCTTGCATCAAACCTGCTATTGCCTCTGCTTTGCAGAGGAGGAGATCTAGTCTGAGGCAGTTGAGGCAACAAGCCCAAGGCCTGCTAATGAGGATGGAAGCAGAGCTGCAACCCCATCCATGGGGCTCGGAGTTTGGGGAGTGATTGTTACATCCTACTGTTGATGGCACTTACCAGCTGCAGGGGCCGCTGGCTTCAGCCCCTCCCGTGTGTCACACACACCCAACTTCTGCCCTGAGAAGGACAAGAATGTCCTGTATCTGGCCTGCTAGCCCCAGGGCAGCCCCTCTGCACAGAGGCTTGATGGCAGGAAGATTCAAGGGACACCCAGTCCTCAGCCCAACACAGAGAACAAGGAAGAAAGAAAGAAAAGAAGAGAGACACAGAGAAAAGGAGGGGCAGAAAGACTGAGACAGAGAGGGAGGGAAACAGCAAGAAAGAGACAGAGTCCTTGGGCAGGAGAGAGTCTCATGGCAAGGCGGAAGAGAGCCCAGGAGCAGAGTCCCAGAGCCCAGCTGGGCCCCTCTCAGCTCCCTGCTTCCCCCAGGGTGGGCCTTTCCCCAAGCCTCCTGCTGTCTGCTCTCAGCTCTGTACTTATCACCTACTTTGCACCAGGCCTGAGTGCTGGGGACACACCTCCTTTGGCACCTCCTAGGTAGTGACTGTGTTTATCCCCACTGTGCGGATGAAGAAACTGAGTCTGGGAGTCATCAGGTGACTCAGCCAATCAAACTGGATCCACCACTGCTAGGGTGCCAGCGGCAGGGCCATGGACAGGGAGACTGAGGCCCAGAGAGGGGCAGCGACTGGCTCTGGATCACACAGCAGTCGGTTGCAGAGTAGAGGCTAGAAGCCAGCTCCCCTTGCCTGGCTCCAAAGAAAACAAAATAAATCTCATCAAGCCTTTGGCCCAGAGGCCCCAAGTCTTATCAGATGGGCTGTGGCCAACACCTTAGTAGCTGTCAGCACTCCCGGCCATATCCTTGCCGTCTCCCTCTGTCTTTTCTCGGAAGGGCAGCTTTCTGGGTCTGCCTGAACCTGTCCTCTTTTCTAGGAACCAGGCCCCCTGCCCCCGGCATCTCCCCAGCTCCCTACTCACTGTCTTCCAACCCGGACTCCCATATAGAACTGACAAGAGGCAGGAGGCGGGATGGCTACTCCTACACCCCTAACTTTTCCTGACACCAGCAAAGTATGTCCTCAGGCTGCCTGCCGTGTCCTGGTGTGTCCAAGGAAACTTCCAGAATCACTGCTCACTGCAAAGGATTTAGAGACCCAGCCCATAAAACAAACAGGGGAAACCTTTCTTTTCACCTTGGCTGGATTCTGACGATACTCTCCTAGATAAAATGTTTGTAAAGCAAATCGTGTGAGCTTGGTGAGAGGATCTGGCCCAATAATTGCTTTATTTCTTTCTCATTCTAAATATGTCTCCTCCACAGAGGTTAAGCTCTCTTGGAGGGCAGGGGCCGCATCCCATGCACTTCACCGCCCCAGCAGCCAGCACAGACAGGCCTGGCTCATTCATTATTGATGCTGCTGGGGTGAATTGATGACTAGATGAGCTAAGTTTCCTTATAGAGGAGAAGATAGTTAATAATATGTACATCTGACAAAGGACTCACAGCCAGAACATATAAGTCTTACTAATCAACATGAAAAAGAAAATTCACCAGCTCTGTACAGTAGAGTGAACTCCAAATTCACCTGGCACAGGTATGAAGCAGGAGCCAGAAGAGCAGTCTTCTCACAGCTAGCTTCCCTGGTTACAACCCCCAAAAGTTGTGTATGCACTTGGGCCTTTACTGGGTGGGGGGTAAATTTTGGAAAGTCTCACACAAAGAGCCCTTGATAAGAAGGGCTGGGTTGCAGAGCCAGAGCAGAATGGTAAAAGGGAAAGAGGGAGGATGATGATGCCAGAAGAAAGGATAAGAGGCATGGAAAGTCTTCCCGGACAGGCCCCAGACCCACCTCTTGGGTTATCCAGGCTCAGCACTAATAGTGGGGTGGGAGTGAGGGGTTCTCTCCACCCTCACATGGGAGGGGAGGCTCCCTAACAGTACAGGCTGGGTTTGCCCAAGAAGTTGGCAGGCAGAGTGGAAGGGGCTGTGGGCCACTATGAGGAGCCCTGGGTTCCAGCCCTAACACCCTGCAGACTGGCTGGGTGACCTTGGGCCCCCTCTCCGTGACCTCAGTCTTTATTTACATCTGTACAAGGAGCAAATTGGGTAGCTGATCCTCAGAGAGCTGTCCGGCTGTGACTCAGCGAGACCAGGCGAGGCCCACACCTCCTGCTACCCCAACCCCACCTTCTCCCAACAGCATCCCAGCACCCCCAGCCTCAAGGACCCACCCTTTCAAATAACTCCCAAGGAGGCCAGTCAGGGTTTGGCTGAGTCTGAGAGCCAGCCAGCTCCGGATGTGGACTTGAATCACCCAGCCCGACCCTGGCCTCTGCCCCGGGAGTTCATGGTGCCTGTGTGGCCTGGCAGGGCGGGCACCTCAATCTGAGCCAGGGCTTTGCTTTAATCCGTGCTTCTTGCTCCACTTCCCTTGAGTCCATGTGCAGCCTCTTTTCTCCCTGGCGTCCAGCGCTGGTCCCCAGGTGCCATCCATGCACACAACAGCTGTGCACAACGCAAGCCTCCTAGGTGCTGGCTGTGAAGAAGGATAAAGGAGGACAATGGGTGGGGACCGAGTCTGCAGGAGAGGCATGGCCCATGCTCTGTGGGACCCCCAGGCTGAGCATAGGCCAGTCCCTCAGGCCCTTCCTCTCTGATGGGCGAGGCACAGCTACCCTTGGTGCAGCTTCCAATCAGATGGGGAGGCCTAGCCCTGGCCACACAGATCATCCAGTCTGATGGGGGTAACACATCTCCTGCCTTAGGAGTTAAGGGTTGGACAAACACCCTCTCTGTCCTCTTTTCCAAACCTTCTGGTCTAATGGGAGAGGCACAGCCCCTGTCCTGGAGGAATCTCTGCTTTGATGGAGCAGCTCTCAGTGTACTCTTCCTGGCGGGGGAAGGGCCCCGCTCCATCGTAAGGGTCACTGAAACTGCACACTGGCTCACATCTGGCAAAGAATTTTCATGTGCCGTGTCCTCTGAGCTCCTGCATCACCCAGGAGTAAAACCAGCCAGGGACTGGCCTCCCTGTTTGACAGATGGGGAAACTGAGGCCCCAGAGGAGAAGTGACAGGGCTGAGGCCACACAGGCAGGCAGGATTGGAGCCCAGGATTATTTCCGGGTGATGCCAGGGTTCTTGTTCGCAGAGTCGAAGAATGAACTTCACAAATACTCGAGGTAGGAGAGCAAGTGAGAGGCTTTTATTTAGAGATAAAGCGAGAGAACAGAGCACCTGGGGGACAAGAGAGTCCTGGGGTGGTGCGTTGTCTAGGGGTTTTATAGGTGGTTGAGAGACAAAGGGCTAGGGATGTACACCTGCTAAGTAGTCCCAAAATGTTTATCTTTGAAGAGACATTAAGTTTCTTAATAGTCTTCTTGGTTATTTACAAGAATTTTACTGCTCTGATTTTCTCGCAGGATGGCAGCTTCCTGGTCTGGGAGCATATCACTTAAGACTGCCTGCCTGCTTTGCTCCCAAGGTGGACTGAGTTATTGTCTGTTAAAGAGTATGTTAAGAAACTTACTTTTGAACTAATTGGGTTTTAAAATGCAATTTTATTTTCAAGATGGAATCCTTCCTGTTTTTACTACATTGTTTTGGGCTTGCTTGCTACATTGCCCAGGTTGCAAATCGTTTGTTTAGGGCTGGAGGAAGAAAAGCAGCACCTGGGTAAAGTCAGAAAAACAAGCTGGGCTCCCCAGCAGGCCAGAGCAAATCTCGCGATGGATCATCTTGCTTTGTTTTTTCCAGAGGCCCTCACCCTACTGTCTAAGCCCATGGTCCCTGTCTCACAGGGAAGGAGGTGAGCAGGAAAGAGAGGTGGATGACTAAGGGAGCTGGTTTCCCCTGCCCTTGGCCAGGAAGGCTGGGTGGCAAGATGCCCTCTGCTCCAGTACCCCTGCTGTGGCCTGACTCAGAGCTGCTCGGAGCCGGCCTTTCTCCATTCTGCTTGGAAAACACTTTTTATTTAAAGGAGGCCTGCTGCCTCGCCAGGTGTTTATGAGCCTAGTTTATTGGTCTGGCCCACGGAACCTGGGGCATAGCTTCTGCGGGAGCCAAAGGAAGTACCTTGGGGTGCAGCCCTGGCCCAGGCCAGACCCTCTGGAAACCCAAGGCTCTGCACTTTTTCAGCCCCGCCCTCTTCCTTTCCTCCTGAGATTCCAGTGACTGAATGTTAGATTTTGTGTTATAGTCTGACAGGTCCCTGAAGCTCTGACCACTTTTCCTAATCAGTTGTCTCTCTTTTGTTCAGATCAGGCAACTGCTATTGTTCTGGCTTCAAATTCACCAATTCTTTCCTGTGTTTTCTCCATTCTGCTGTTGAGCCCATCTGATGAATTCTCATTTCAGTTATTGTATTTTTTTAATTCTAAAATTTTCATTTGGTTTTCTTATATCTTCTATTTCTTTGCTGTGTATTTTTTTTTTATTGTTTCAAGAGGACTCACAATTGCTCTTTGAGGCATTTTTATGATTTCAAGCTGCTTTAAAATCTTTGTTGAAAATTCTAGTGTCTCTGTCATCTCAGTGTTGGTGTCAAGTTGAGCGTTTCCTAGTTCTTGGTATGCCAAATAATTTTCTATGGAAACCTGGGCATTTTGATTATATTATGAAACTCTGGCTCTTATTTAAATATCATTTACATATTATGTTAACACTACTGTCGAGGAGTAAGGGATGCCACCTCATTGCACCAGGTAGGAATATAAATGCAGGTTTCCTATTCAGCTTCTCTTGATACCTGTAAGGGAGGGCTTCCTGGCTACTGCTGAGTGTGAGTGAGACTTCAGGCTCGCCACTAGGCTCGGAGGCTCAGGAGGACCTTTTAACTGCTCCCTACAGGGCCTCTACTAATACCATAGGGGTGGGGCTTGGCCTCGACAGTAGTGAAAATCCTGACCCCCTTTTAGGCTCCTTCTAACACCACCACGGTGGGAAGAACCCCGCAGTACTGCAGGGTGTGGTGGAAGACTGGGCCCCCACCCGCATGGGCTCCTCTAATTTTGCAGGATCAGGAAGGACCCGTTAACACCCAGAGAGAAGGGACACCCCAGCTCCTCAGCCTTCTCAGACACCAGCGTAGCTGAGAGGTTGGGGCACATCCTATACATTGGCAAAGGCGGAAGTCAAGATTCCCAATCAGCCTTTGCAGGGGGGGCGAGACTGGAGACAGTTTTTTCTGTGGCGTTTGGTTGGAATATGGCGGTTATGGCCTAAAAGATTCCTGTCTTGCTCAGCTGTCCTTTCCTGGGCCCTTTGGCTAGAGAAAGCAGGCTTTTCTGTCTGTGTCTATGGGTGCTTCCAGGTTGCTGGCTTTCCCAGTACCCAGTCTGAGATATACAAAGAAAAAAAAAAAGGGAAACTCAGCTTTATATACTTTGAATTTAGGCCATCAGATCAGACGAAGTCAGAATCATTCCAGCTTTCCAGTGTATTGGACCTTTTAACATTATATGGTGGTAACTTCCTTCTTATTGTATATATTCATAATATACATTTTGTGTATTTATTTATAATTATTATAGTTGAATGATATATATTATCATAAACAATAACATTGTTGTTTCCTAATGTTTTATCCATGATCACTAAAGCCACACTGGCTTCCTTTGGGTTAGTGTTTCTTCTGGCATGCCTGTTTTCTTTTACTTTTCAAACTTCCTATGATATAATATTTTAAGAGTTTCTTTAGTATACGGTTGTGCTTTTTTCATACATTCTGATGGTATCGGTCTTTAGATTATATTGTCCATTTCCAGTTATTGTCATTGCTGACTCATTGGTTTCTGTCATTTACATACTCAGGTGCCTACTATGTGCCAGGCACTGTTCTGGATGCTAGGATATGGCAGTGTACCAAAGAGCCCAAACCCATCCCTTCAAGAATTAGAGTCTTGTTGGGGGAAACCCAATAAGCAAATGACTAACATCTATATTGTCTGTAGGTGAGAACTTTTATCCAAATAATTTATATAGCTACTCTTCCCTCGAGCAGGTAGAGCTTAAGGATGGGCTGCACATGACCTTCTTCCAATAAGTAGAGGATGGAAAAGGTGGGAAAGTGGGACTTCACGGTGGTCTATTATTTTGCTAAGGCTGCTGTAACAAAGTATCACAAAGTGAGTGGCTTATACAACAGAAGTTTATTGTCTCCAGTTCCAGAGGCTGTAAGTCAGGAACTGAGATATCAGCAGACTGGTTCCTTCTGAGGGCTGTGAGCAAAGCTCTGTTCCAGCCTCTGTTCTTGGCTTGTAAATGGCCATGTTCATGTTCACACAAGGCATTCTCCTGGCATGTGTGTCTGTCTACAAGCTGCCCCTTTTAAGAGGTCATATTGGATTAGGGGCCACGCTAACAACTTCATTTTAACTTTGATTATGTCTCCAGATCAGGTCACATTCTGAGGTACTGGGGGTTAGGACTTCAGCATAACTTGGGAGGTGGAGGGACACAGTGCGGCCCATAGAAAGTGAGAAAACTGCCCAACGTGTCCTCAGCCAAGGGACCAAGGCCAACATCAATAGTGGTACAAGGCCACAGAGCAGGGTGCTGCTGTCTCTAGCAGAGTGACATGTGTGTGGAGCCCTGAAGGAAGCACAGGAACAAGCAGTGGAGACATCTGGTGGATCTGAGTGCCAGGAAAGGGAACAGAACATGCAAAACCCAGAGACAGGAGCTCAGTTTCACTTTCAAGGCCATATGAAGAGTCTCGCACATCTGAGTGTGATGACCAATCACCGAAAGGTTTGAGCAGAGGAGAGACATGACTTGGCCCACATTTTAACAGAATCCCTCTGGCTGCCTTGCAGACCACAGATTACAGGAAGGCAAGAGCGGAAGCAGAGAGATGAGTCTGAGGCCAGCACGAGCAACCCCAGCGAGAAACCAGCAGTGGAGCAGGTAAAAAGTGATCAGATTGAACCTATTTTTTGGAGGCAGATCTGACAGGTTCGCTGATGGATCAAATGCGGGGTGTGAGAGAAAGAGAGGAGACGAAGATGACGCCAAGGTTGAGTGTAGGCGACCGGAATCCTAGAGCTGCCACTGACTGAGATGGGGAACCTGGGAGAGGGGCAGGTTCGTAGCGCTGGAACCAGGAGGGTGGTTTTGCAGGTGTTGAGACTCGGGTGCTGATCAGACCTCCAAGAGGTGATACGTGGTAGGTTCCTGGATAATCCCGCTGGAGTTCGGGGACAAAGGCTGGGCTGGAGATACGAATGCGGGAGTTGTCAGGAGACAACAAGACCAGGAGGCTGGCTGAACAATCCTGGGGAGTGCAGATAGGCCAGAGAGAGATGAGGCCAAGGACCGGTCCTGGGCCCTCCGACAATCAGAGGCTGGGGAGAGCGAAGGAGCAACTACGGAGGTAGGAGGACAGCCAAGAACAAGTGGGGATGTCCCAGGAGAGAGAGTGTCTGAAGAAGGGGCAGAATCAGCTGCATGGAATGCTGCAGAAGAGTCTACAAAAAGGACTGAACACTGACCCCAGCCAGGCCTCCTCACTTTTCCTATATTATGGCACACTCAGAAAACACCAATATTTGTGTGGCCCCCAGGGAAACGGACAAGGCTGCTCAAGGATGAAGGTGATCAACTTGGGGTCTCCAGCCACCCCAGGCCTTGCCCAATGCCCCAGGAGCTGAGAAAACCTGCATCTGGGCATCTGGGACCCTTCCATGCACGACATCCCAGTCAGGGTGCTGCAGATGACTAGGCTGAGCGACATGTAGGTCTAGCCTTTACTAGAGTGGGACAGAGCTGGTAGCCTTCACCAGAGTGGATATGGAGACAGGGGCCTCCGTGGAGTGGCTGGGGAGAAGAGAGGTGATGCACAGAGAGGGTGCATGAGGCCGCCTCTGCAGAGTGTTTTGTTAAAATCGAAGCAGAGAATCCAACAGTGGCTAGAAGTACTTGGGTTTACTGCTTCCACCTTACTTCATACTTTCTATCATCTTGATTTTTTTTTTAATCTTTCTTTTGGACTGAGTTTTCTCCTCATTCTAGTTCCCTTTTCTCTTTGTTTAAATGTTATGTCCTCTGTTTCTATTCTTTCAGTAGTTACCCTAAAGCAGAGATGAGCAAACATTTTCCACAATGTGCCCAATAGTAAATATTTTAGGTTTTGCGCGCCACACCGTCCCTGTAGTAACCACTCATCTCTGCTGCGGTAGCATGAAAACAGCCACAGATGACACATAAAGGAATGCTCATGGTGTGTTCCCATAAAATTTTACTTATAAAAACAGGCACTGGGCCTAATTTGGCCCAAGGGCCAAAGTTTGCAGACCTCTGTCCTAAAACATATTCACACAAATCACTACAGTTACTTTCCTCTAAAATAGCAGAGCAATCTTAGAAAACCTTAAATCCGATTACCCCTGCTTGACTTAACATGCTGCCATTGTCTAGTATTTTCACTCTATTTTTTAAATTTTTTAAGCCCTTAAAAAAGACGTTATTGCCACCAATTATAGATTGTTTAATGAGATTTAGCCACATGTTTAGTGTGTTTATTACTCACAATTTCATCTGTGACTCAGACTTCCCTTCTAAGATAATTTTCTTTCTTTTTGAATCACATCTTTTATGATTTCCTCTAGTGTGTTTCATTTGGAACTGAACTCTAAGCTTTTCTTGATCTGAAACTGCCTTAAACTCCTTCTCACTCTTCAAAGACAGTTTCACTAAGTATCCAGTTCTGGTCAATAGCAATTTTTCTCAGCACTTTCATCTTTTTACAGCTTCTGGCTTCCACTATCTCTGATGAAAAGTCGGCTGTCGGCCTAATTGTTATTCCTTTGTAGTTGATCTGACTTTTCTAATTTCTTTTAAGGTCTTCTCTTTATCCTTGATATTCTGAAATTTCAATGTAATGTCAAGATATGTATTTCTTTTTCTTTTTCCTGCTTGGGTTTCTGAATTTGAGGATTCGTTTCTCATTAATTCTGGAATCTCAGCCTTTATCCCCTTGAAAAATATTTCTACTATATTTTCCCTGTTATCCCTTTCTAGAATTCTGAGTCAATCTGTTTAGACCTTTTCACATCATCCTTCACCTCTATTGACCTCCCTTTCATAATTTTCATCTCTATCTCTCTGTACTGCAATCTAGGTATTTATTCAGCAATCTTTGGGTTCACTAATTCTCCCTTCAACTGTGTCTAATCTACTATTCAACCTATTTATTGCATTTTCTATTTCAATTTCATATATTTCATCTCTAGATGCTCAACTTAAATCTTTTTCAAATGGCCTGTGTATTGCCTTTTAAAATTAACCTTATTGAAGCATAACTGATTAGGTATTGTTACATTGTACATAATTACGATACAATAAATGCATGTAGTTTAAGTGTACAGTTTGATGAGTTTTAATAAATGTGTAGTCATGTAACCACCACCACAATTAAGATAAAGAACATTTCCGTTATCCCACAAAAGTCCCCTTATGTCCTTTTTCCATCAGTCCCCTTTACTGTTGACTCTAAGCAATTGCTAATTTGCATTCTGTCCCTATTAATCAGTGTTTGCCTATTCAAAGAGTTTATAAAAGTTAAATCATACAGTTAGTACTCTTATGTATCTGCTTTTCTCTCTCCACATAATGTTTTTGGGATTAATTCAGGTATTTGAAAGTATCCACAATTCCTTCCTTTTTCATTGCTAATTAGCATCCCATTCTATACCTCATTTGTTTCTCTCTCCACCTGTTGGTGAACATCTGTGTTATTTCCAGTTTGGGGCTATTATAAACTGTTACAAACATTCATACACAAATCTTTTCCAGCATATATGTTTTCATTTCTCCTTGGTAAATACCTAGGTGTGGAATTGCTGGCTCATAAGGCAAATATATGTTTAATTTTATAAGAAATTACCTGGCCATTTTTAGTAGTCTCTGGTTAGGTATTCATAATTTCAATACTTGATTTTATTTGTTTAATTATTTAGCACCTTTATTCCTAATATGCATGTCCTAATTCCAATACCTGAAGTGTTTGCAGTTCTGACTCTGCTACTTCTTGTTTCTATGAAAACTTGTTAATGGAATCTTGGTCTTTGTGTGTTTTTTAAAGTTTTCATTTTAAGCCCATGATCATTAAGACTCTATAGGAATTTTGCAAAGCTCTGATTGATTTTGTTTTCCTCCAGAAAGGATTTTAGTTTGTTTTTTGCTGGACACTCAGGAGCATTACCCAGCAGGAACTACTTTAAACTGAATTCTGAGCTTGAGGGTTCTGGACCAGGCAAGAAGTAAGAATCTGGGTTCTGATCTCCCCTGAGGGTTAGCTCAAGGAAGAGTTTATTTGTCCCCTCTGTCCTGAGTCAAAGCGAAGACTAACCATTTTCCTTGCTATCTTGTTTTGAAAGACAGATATTTTTCAAGTTTACCTTTTCACTAAAGATATTGCCTGCAGAGATTCTGACCTTATGGGGGATCTCAGATCCCACTTTGCACCTGGTCAGATCTTGGGCTCTGTCCCCTAGCTCACGTACATCTGTTAAGGCAAAGCTATACATTGCTGGTCCAAGAGAGAGATGCAAAATGGCACAGCCCCTTTGGAAAACACTTTGGCAGTTTCTTATAAAGTCAAGCATGTACTTGCTAACTGACCCAGAAATCCCACTCTTAACTATTTACCCAAGTGAGACGAAAACCTACATTCACACAATAACCTGTACCCAAATGTTTATGATAGCTTTATTCGTGATTACTACATCTACAAACAACCCACATGTCCTCAACAAGTGAGTGGAAAAACAACTGTGGCACATAATCCGTGGCATAAACTACTGACACACACAACAACATGGATAAATCTAGAATGCATTATGTTAAGTAAAAAGAGCCGTGTACAAAAGGTGACATACTACATGATTCCATTTATATGACATCCTGGAAAAGGTAAAACTCTAGGGAAAGAAAAGAGATCAGTGTTTGCCAGGGACTGGAGATGGGAAAGAATGGTTAATTACCGAGGGACATAGGGAGATGAGAGGGATTAAACTGTTCCATATCTTGACTGTGGTGGTGGGTATACAACGACACACATTTGTCAAAACTCAAAGAACTTGATACCCAAAAGGGAGAATTTTACTCTATGTAGATTTGGCCTCAATTTCAAAAACAAATCTGTAGTTTACAGGAATCTTTCCGTTGAGCTGCCAGTTCGGGGCTCACTTACTTCTCTTGACTTATGTACTTATTATTCTTTATTTTTTCATTTTTAAAATTGTGTGCACTTATTTATCAATTGCTTTTGAGTGCTACCTTTCCTGCCAGCTCAGTCATGCATTTTAAAACATTCTTTTAGGTCTTTCATCCAGAGCTCCAGCCTAGCAAGGGAGACCCCATCTTTATCCTCAAAGGGCTCCTAGTCCAATGGAGGAAGACAGAACAGGCCGGTAGGGAAGAGCCTCCTCCCAAGCATCCATGGACAGCAGCTCCCCCAGCAATTTTGGGGCTTCCTGGACCTACAAAATTACACAACTTTTTCATAGTGACAGTAGTGGCTGTAATTAACTGGCATAAAAATATGATGCATAATAGGCAGCTGGCTGGACTCACCACCAGGAAAGAGGTGCTGCATGACTCAAGCCATTGCTGCAGGTAACAGGAGGGCAGGCCAGAGGGGAGGGTGGCCTGACCAGGCTCCAGAGAGAGACCTGGAGACACGCAGACATCCCCTCGAGCAAGTAGGCAAGGTTCAGAGCGCTAAGCTTGTGCCTGACTCAGCCTCAGTCAGCATCCAGAGGGTTCCAGAGACGGTGCTCCCTTTGCCAGGGAAATAAATGCCACAACTCCGATCTCACTGGTAGCTCTCAGTACTGAGTGCCCCCCAGATGTGCAGCCAAGCCCTTCACCAGCATTTCTGAGTGGAATCCTTCTGTGTCTCTGTTTCAATAGTATCTGTCTCATGGGGTGGCTGTGAGGATTCAGTTAGTGACCATGTGTAAAGCACTCAGTACCAGGGCTGCCCCTCAGTGAATGCCGGCCATTGTTATCACCACCCCCATTAAACTGATTAACTGGGGCCCAGTGCTGTTAAGGGACTTGCCCACAGCCACACAGCTCCTAGGTTGCAGAAGGGAGTATGCCTGCTCCTAAGGCCTCAGGTAAAGCAAGGTCACACCAAGACAGAAGTTTCCAGGTCTCAAGTGGGACTTTAAAATATTCCAAGGAGGGGAAAGCTCCCCAGAGCCCTCTCCACCCAGCTCTGAGAATCTCTACTCTATCCTCACTGCCAACCACCTAACCCTTCTCTGAATTTGTTTCCCAGATCTAAACTCCTCCTCCAGAGAGCCTTCCTCAATTCCCCCACCTTCCTAATCTCAAAGCACATGATTGTATGTCATTTAATAAAGGCCTGGTAGATATTAGGCACTGCCTGAGATTCTTGGGATGTGGCAATGGAGACAGATAAGTCCCTGCCCTCGTGGAACTGACGTTCTAGTGGAGGGAAGAGATAATACACAAAATTTAGAACAGTAAAGATAATTGCAGATGTCATTAGGTCTATGAAGGACTCAAATAAGGAAGCGTGAGAAAGCCTCATAGACAGGTAGCATTTAAGTTGAAACCTCAGGGATAAGAAGGCTCCAGACCTTGTCAAGAGTAGGGTGTTCCACAAAACAGCAGCAGACTCACAGAACCCAAGAATGGACTAACAGTTACCAAATGGAAAGGAACTGGGGAAGATGGGTGGGAAGGGAGGGATAAGGGGGAAAAGGGGTATTACGATTAGCACACATAATGTAGTGGGGGGGGATACGGGGAAGGCTCTATAACACAGAGAAGACAAGTAATGATTCTATAGCACTTTACTACGCTGATGGACAGTGACTGTAATGGGGTATGTGGTGGGGACTGATAATAGGGGGAGTCTAGTAACCATAATATTGCTCATGTAATTGCACATTAATAGTAGCAAAATTAAAAAAAAAAAAGAGTAGGGTGTTCCAGGCAGCTGGAAGAGCTTGTGCAAAAGCCCTGGGGTGGAAAGCAGCTTCG
This sequence comes from Phataginus tricuspis, assembly GCA_029783875.1. NCBI lineage: Eukaryota > Metazoa > Chordata > Mammalia > Pholidota > Manidae > Phataginus > Phataginus tricuspis. Next base: position 12,336,696 of record JAQQAC010002837.1, on the reverse strand, counting down.
AGGATTTAGGAAACTGAAAGGAGACCTTTGTGGCCAGGAAAGTGAGGGAGGGAAGAGGGTAGGATAGATGATGGAAGTTAACAGGCAGGAGCCATGTCACGAAGAGCCTTTGCAGCTTTGATTCTGAGCAAGGTAAGAATCACTACAGGGTTCAGAGCAAAGGATGCCAGGGAGTGGATTCCATGGAGTCAGAACCGGAAGAAGAGAGATGCGGCAGTCCAGGCAGGGCTGATGGGGGCTTGGACCAGAGTCGGGGCAATGGCTAGAGGCCAGAGATGTTAGTAAACATTCTACAATGTTCAGTCCCCCCAGTAAAGAATTATTGGGCCCCAATTATCAGTAGTGCCAAGATTGAGAACCCCTGATGTAAAGCATGCCAGGCACAGAAGAAAGGCTCAATAAATGTCAGCTTTTTCCATTATTTTAAAACCGTCCAAACCAGCTCCTGCCCTACCTTCTGCCATTTTTCCCAACTAAGAAAAAATACCACCATCTACCTGGTGTTTGAGACAAAATATATACAGTGTTTCTGAGTCCTCTTGTCCCCTCACCCCAAACATGTCATTAGCAAATCCTATCAATTCCTCCCCAAACATCCTGCGTCCTTCACCTCCTCCCTCCTCCTCAATGCATCCACTTCATTTCAGGGCCTCATCGATTCCCCCCAGACAGATGCAGGCTTCTGCTAACTGGACTCCCTGCTTCCACGTTGGCCCCACTTTTGTCCAGTCCCCACACACAAGCCGAAGTGATCTTTCAAACATGCAACAAGATCATGTCATTCTCCTGCTTAAAGCCTTCCAATGGCTTCCCACCTCACTCAGATCTCAGCTCTTTCCCTGGCTTACCGAGCCCTACACATGCTAACCCTCCCGTTCTCTGCACTTTCCTCCACACTTACTTCTCTCTAGCAAAACTGGGCCTCTTTGGGCTTCTTGGACATTCACGCTCATTCCTACTTGGGGACCTTGCACTTCTTTGTTGTTCCCTCTCTGGAGTGCTTTTCCCCAAAACTATTGTAGGGCTGGCCTGCTCTTGCCCTTCTTGATATCAGCCCTTCCTGAGAGATCTTTCCTGACCACCCCACCCCACTTAGAGTAGCTGTCACCTCCATCATATCAACCTATTTTACTTTGCTGCATAGCACTTATCACTGCCTGCAGTATGAGATATATTTGTTCATTATTGCCTTTCTCCAAAAATTAGGTTATTCCATGAGTGCATGGACCTCCTCTTGTTCACCATGCACTTCCAATGTCTAAAACAGTGCCTGACATACAGTAGCTGCTCAATGCATAATTGATGAATTGATTTTAAATGATGTGACTTGTCTCTTTGAGATTTTTACCTATTTTTCTACTGAGTTACTCATTTATTTGTAAGAGCTCTTTGTTTATTAAGGGTATTAGCACTTTTTCTTTTGATTGCTTATAAGGTGTTTGCTAAAACAAATGGTGCAAACTTTTGACTCTAGTAGTGTAAGTACCTGGCTCTAACCACTTGGATGAACTGCTCCAGCTTCAGAACATAAACAGTGAAAAAACACTAATGGACACTTAGGGTTAGCTAACCCATATGCACGATCAAAGGGAGGGACCACTTCCCCCCCTCAGAACACAGGAGTTTGGGCTCCCAGGTCGTTGCCCTGACTTAGCTAGTGGTGTGAGCAGGTGACTTTGGCATGTCTCTCTGCCTGAGCTGAGTCACTTGCAAACCGGGGATAATGATGTTTGCTCTTGGCTCATCAGCTTGGGGTGTTGTTTTAAAGTTTTCAGGTGGTAGGGCTTAGGGTTGGATCAACAGGTACACAGATATAGGTCCTCTGTACCAAGGTCTTGCCAGAACTAAGACATAGTTCTGTATTCACGTTTACTGTCCAGGGAGGGCAAGAGACAAGTACACAAACTGCTATAGTGGCTGGGAGACCCAAGAAGTGGGTGAGTGCCTAGAGGGAGGGTAAGCAAGACATCCCAAGGAAGGTGACATCTGAATAGGGTTTGAAGGAATGAACAGGAATTTGTCAGACAGACAATAGGGCAGAGAAGTCACATGGCAGAAACTACATATGAAAGGCTTGGAAGTGCACAACACGATGGATATGGGGAAACTGCAATTCTATAGGATTCTTCTCTGGCTGATCCCAACACTTCCATTACTTTTTTCGTTTTCCAGCTTTGGCCTGAGCCAATGTGGTCTTGATGGGGAGCTGGCCTGTGTGTGGTTACAGGAGTGGGGAGCCTCCCTGGGGAGGACTGGGAAGCAGCCCTGTTAGGAGGCACTACCTGGGGGAACCAGTCTCTAGGGGGGGTTTTCAAGTCTCCTTCCTCTGCACCACACAAAAAGAGGAAGGAGGCTCTGCAGGGGTAGCTCTCTGGCTTGGCCCAGCAGTCTCACCTGTCATGGGGAAGGATCCTTTCCAGAAGCAGAGAAAGTACAGGGATGGGGGTTCTAGGGTTACTGGAAGATACTCAGCTGAATGGTAGAGTTGGGGAGAACCTGAGCTCCTCAGTCCAGGGAGGGCAAAATGCTTCATCTCTCTTGGCATCTCTATCCTTGGTGCTTGATGGCTGCCGGGAGTTATATATTTGAAACCAAGACGTGCTTCAGCAGGAAAATGTGCTGTGATCAGAGTAGATCAAGTTCTGCTATGAGTATTGGAAGGGGGAGAAGGGACTGCATGCACTGTTTCTCACCACCTCTGACCCAGCCAAAGGCTCTCATTTTGCAGATGGGGAAACTGAAGAACAGAGTGGAAGTGTCTTATTCATTTTTCCGTCTCTATTCCCAGGACGGTGTCTGTCACACAGTGTCAGGAAAAGTCTGTTGGATTGACTTGTTTGAGACTAATAGCCCAGTTCTCCCAAGTTTCAGTTTTGTGTTCTATCAAAACTGGACAAATGGCTGTTTGATGCACAAAATCTTGCTCATTTCCTAGGAGATTGTCTGCAAAGGAACAGCTCCCAGGGAAGCCTGGGCAATCAGACTGGTGCCTCGTCTTGGCACCTGTGGGCTGACCTGAGCAGAGGCTGGGAAGAGACTCAGGCACCAGGCTCAGGAGAGCTGATGTTGTCCTTTTAAAAAAGATCGATTCAAAAATATTAAATATGAAACAACAGAGCCACAGAACCTCAAGTCTGAAAGCCCTCGACAGACTCCTAGTTCATTCAGCTGAGAAGAAAACACAAACTTGGGTTCAAATATCAGCTCTAGCTCTAGCTCTGTGACCTCTGGTTCCATTCTATTTCCTCATATGTAGAACAGGAATAACATAATCTCCAACTCAAAGGATTAAACGAAATATGTAAGCAAATTGCCAGCCCAGTGCTTGGCACAGAAAGTAGGAGATTCACATTCTACAAAGTGAAAGAAAAAAGAAAAAAGAAAAACGGTCAAATTCTGGTTCCTAAGAGCCAAAGATATTAGCATCCACATTTCCAGCAAATATTCGTATAAAATAGGTCCATTTTACTGATCCATTCCACACCTTCCAGAATACTCCAGCCCCTCACTTCCCCTACTAAGTCCCCAGGCCACATTCATCTTTTTCACCAATTTCAGTGTGGAGTTCTGGGATGACCCCAAAAGGCCCAGGTTGGCTGAACACCTACTATGTGCCAGGGCCTGGCCTAAGCATTAGGGCACAAGTGTACTCTAGACGGGTACAGGTGGTGACAGTCGGGTGACCAGGGTTTCCACATGAAACCCAGCTCTGCTGGCCCTGGGCGAGTTCCTTCCTGCTGGGCCTCAGTTCTATCTGTAACAGGGGGATGCCAGCCTGGACCAGAACTAGGGGTGGTCACTTCCTGTTCTGGCCGGCGGGACGGGGTGTCAGGCAGGCTGTGCTTGGGGCCTGCGGAAGGTAGGGGCAAACCACATGGCGTGCTCTGTGCAAGGGCGGCGCGCCCGGCCGGGCCGTGACCCGTGAGGACCCGGCCCTGCCCTGCCCAGGAGTGAGCCCGCAACTAGGGCTTAGCAAGAAATTAACCCTAGATTAGGGCGGGCGGCAAATCTCAGTGACTAAACCACGCTCTGTGGGTAGAACCGCTCCCCCCACACACATACTCCCACCCCACACACACACCCCCTCACACCCCCCCACCCCGGCACCCAAGCCGACCGCGCCCTCCTCCAATCAGGGACCGGATTTGACCCCTCCGCCGGCGCGCTGAAGAAACGCCGGAGCCCATTGGCTGGCAGCGCCGCCAATTCTGTGACACCCCCCCCCCCCCGCCCGCTGGAGAGGCTCGGGCTGGCTCCCGGCGGGTGACGGCCGCTCCTGCAGACCCCCCGGGCCCATCCTTGCACCTTGCAGAAATCTGCGGCTCCAAAACGAACCCCTCTTTGTGTGTAGTCCCAGACTTCCTTCTGTTCGTGGCAACCTGGCACAGTCAGGCGATCATGGGTCCTGGGTCCCATCTCTAACGTTTGCCTGCTCCGTGACCTTGACAAGTTAAGCCCTCCAAGCCCCAGTTTCCTTACAGGGCCGTCGTCAAACTCATTTTAATAATAAGGGCGAACCCTTCTTAAGAGGCCTCAAAGAGTCTGGAAGCAGCACCGGCATCTCCCGGGAGCGTGCCAGAAATGTAGCGGCCGCCCCCCAGCCAGACCTGCTGAGCCAGACTGCATTTTAACCAGATCCCCAGGAGATTCGAGTGCCCGCTGAATTCTGAGAGCTGGAGCGCCAGGACCTGCCCTCCGACCGGCTGCCTCCTACCACCTGATGAGTTTGGGCTGGTTGCTCAGGGTCGCAGTTCCCTCCTCTATAAAACCGGGAGAATAATAGTGTGAGAATAATACCTTTTAGAAACCTGTTGCGAGGGTTAAACAACTGAAAAGTGAAAAAAACAGCAGTGCCTGGAACAGAGTGAGGACTCCATAAACGAGAGCAGAGCATCGTGGGTTCCTACATCGGCCTCTGCTGCCTCTCCAACTCAGGGCGGCCGCCTGCTCCGCTTTCCCAGGAAGCAGTTTCTGACCCAGCCCCTGTCCGTCTGGCCTCTGACTACTCTCCCTCCTTCCACGGATCCCTGTCTCCCTCTCTCCCTGTCCCGGAGCAGGGAAGGACATGTGTCCCCCAGTTTCCACCACTGTTCGCTGGGGCCTTACACACAGTAGGTAATGAACAAGCATTTGTCCAATCTGATTGCGCCGACCCCCATTGTTGCTCTAGGGGGGAGGCTTACAGGGACTTCAGGGATGATAACCTTTATTAAATACTTACTGTGTTTAGCAGACATAAGGTGGGGGGGCACGGGGAGGGCTGTACAACTCAGAGAAGACAAGTAGTGATTCTATAGCATCTCACTACGCTGATGGACAGTGACTGTAATGGGGTTGGTGGGGGGGACCTGATGAAGGGAGTAGTTTAATCACCATAATATTGCACATGTAATTGTAGATTAATGATACCAAAATAAATTGTAAAAAAAAAATACTTACTGTGTGTCTAATCCTTGCTAAGTACTTCACCTGGTTATTCATTCAGTGCTCAATAAACTTCTCTGTGAGTGAGGTCGGCGCTATCATTATCCCATTTTTCTGATGAGGAAATGGAGGCTCAAAGAGATGAAGTCACTGGTCCAAGTACCCACAGTGGGAGGTGACCACTCTGGGGTTTGGCTTTATGTTTCTACCCCACTGTGTGACATGTCTCCTCGTAAGTCTCTGGGGACAAAGAGGAGTGAAAGAACCAAGGAGAAGGGGGTCTAATGGGTCTGAACGGAGGTGGCGGTCAGAGGCTCTCCTTTGCCTGTTACATGGAGAAAGTATTAACCATGGGGTGGGAAAGGAGGGAGGGAAGGAAGGAGAGGGAGAGAAAAAGAGGATGCATAAGAATGGAAGCAAGCTATTTCTAGAACTTTTCTTCCCCATTTTCCAGATGGGGTGACTGAGGCTCGGGTGCACTGCCTTTCTGGGAATCTCACAGTCAGAAGCTGATGGTGGCCATTGAGCTGAGCCGCCACATGCTTGTTTCCCTCCCCCAGCACTGAGGCTGTACCTGGCATCTGGGCCAGGACCTGGGCCCTGCCCCTGTTTCTTCCTGGCCCGCCCAAGACTCTTCCTTAATTCTACTGCTTTGGCCTGGCCAGGTGAGGCGACCCAAGATCAAAGGTCCAGAGGAAGGGCTGGGGTGGTGCTCTGCCGAGGTGTCTCACTCAGGGAGGTGACAGGCTTGGCTAGAGAGGAGTAAGACACCACGTAAATCTGGACTTCATGATTTCAGGGCTGAGATCTCAACCTCTAGCTCTCCCAGGATTCCATGGAGGTTGGGGCTATGTCACCTATTTCCCAAATGAGGAAACTGAGGCCCAGTATCTGTATTCATCTCCCATAGCTGCTGTAACAAACTGTCACAAAGTTGGTAGCTTAAGGAAACAGATGTATTATTTTCTAAATTCTGGTGGTCAGAATTCAATGTGAGTCTCACTCCACTGAACACAGTGTCCCCAGAGCTGCATTCCGTGCAGGAGGCTCTAGGGGAGGATCACGGCCTTGCTTTTTCCAGTTTCTAGACGCCACTCACATTCCTTGGCTCATAGCCCCCTTCCTCCAGCTGCAAAGCCAGCATCCCTGAGCCTTTTCCTTAGTCATGTCTCCCTCCTACCAAGGCTGGGAAAGCCTCTCCACTTTAAGGATTCATGTGATTAGACTGGGCACACCTAAATTATCCAGGATTATCTTCTCATCTCAAATTCCTTAGCTATAATATAATCTGCAAAGTCCCTTTGGCCAAGTTCATGGGTTCTGGGGATTAGCACTGGACATGTTTGGTTGGGGGGCATTAATTTGCCTGGCACAGAGGGCTAAGTGATCCGCCCCAAATCACACAGCCCTGAAGTGGAAGAACCAGGACTTGAACCAAAACCCCAAACCCCAAGCCCCAAGTCCCTGTGACCTCTCCCATCATGCTCCTCTGCTACTCTGGTTCTAACTTCTATTGACTGGGTAAAGTTTGCTCAAAGGTTCAGGAACCTTCAAGTCAATAAATCATTTTATAAACAAAGATGTGTCTGTTGGTAGGTGCTCAGTAGATACGATTAGTTGGAGGACAGAAATGCCAAAGATGTGATGGAGGAGCTGGATACCCCAAGTGTCTCTGCTGCCCATGGAAAGTCAGTCTTTCTACAAAGGCTGGTGAGAGACAGCAATTTGTTTGTGAGAGCTGAGGTTCCTTTCAGATGGAAGTAGGAAGTCTTGCCCGGCCCCACCCTGTATCCTTCACTGTGGGCCCTTTAGCTCTGCCTCCACACTTATCCAGCAGCCTCTGGGGCTTCACCCTAGATCTGCATCTTGGGGTATAACCTTGAGGTCATTATTCAGCAAAAACTACGGAGGGAATTAGCAGTATGGATGGAGCTGGAGGATAAGTAGCCATGCCCCCTTCCTGTTCTCCTATAATCTAACCTAATAACAAGCGGGGTCAAGAGAGCTCTATAAAAACACTGACTGTATTTAGTGTGGGGATATTGTTAATACTGTTTATATTTGTTAGGGTACTTTTCAGCAGCTACAGTTGGGGTTGTAGAAAACCCAACTCAACTAATAAGTGGAGTTTATTGGCTTATGATAATGAATCTTCAGATATGGCTTGATAGGTGAAACTTCAGGCACGGTTTGATCCCACAGCTCAGTTCTGGGGCTCTTTTCTCAGTCAGATTTTCCCTTGGATTGCTGAGTCGGCTCAAGAAGTTTCTGGGAGTTTATGTTTCTAGATTAAAATGCAGTGGAAAAGAGAAAGCACCCTGGTGGCCCACAAAAGTCTGGAATGGAGTTTGTTGGCACTAACTGGCCTGCCGTGGATCTTGGCCGCAAGGATGGGACATGTTGATTGACGCCAATTGGTGCCTGCCTCTGAAGCTGGGGGTGGGGTCAATTTCCACAAAACACCAGGCTGGCAAATTCAGGGTCCCGTTAGGAAGGGAGAACGGATGCTGGAGAGTCAGTGAAGGGCGCATCTCTCATCACCATGTTCCCTTTGTGAGGACACACAGCTTTGCTCTTTCAGAACAATGGGCACGTTTGTACCTATGGATACCATGACTTATGTGTGTGTGTATGTGTGTTCTTTTTCGGATAATAAAATATTAGGGAGAAGAGAGAAATGAAAGTCAAATAGGATAGAGTCAGGGAGAATTAGCACACAGATGTTAATGTCACAAGCTTACGGTTTGTCCCAGCCTCTCTGAGCCATAATTTCCTCATCTATAAAGTGGGGAAACTAATTCCAGCATCACGACATTAAATGAGAGGAGGTCTGTAAAGATCTATGTAAATAAAAAGGGGTGACCGTCCAATCACTCAACAGTCACTTTTAGGCACCGACTATGTGCCAGTTCCCATGCTGGGGATCTAATGATGGACAATACAGACATGATCCCTGACCCAAAGAATCCTGAGTTTTCCAAGTATAAGAAGCTGTTATGATTATTAAAAATGCTATCTACAAGAGGAGGGAATACTTCCAAACTCTTTCTATGAAGCCAGCATCACTCTAATACCAAAACCAGGCAAAGACCTCACCAAAAAGAAAATTACAGACCAATATCCCTGATGAACATAGATGCAAAAATATACTCAACAAAATATTAGCAAACCGAATTCAAAAATACATCAAGAGGATCATACACCATGATCAAGTGGGATTCATCCCAGGGATGCAAGGATGGTACAACATTCAAAAATCCATCAACATCATCCACCACATCAACAAAAAGAACAAAAACCACATGATCATCTCCATAGATGCTGAAAAAGCATTTGACAAAATTCAACATCCATTCATGATAAAAACTCTCAACAAAATGGGTATAGAGGGCAAGTACCTCAACATAATAAAGGCCATATATGACAAACCCACAGCCAACATCATACTTAACAGCGAGAAGCTGAAAGCTTTTCATCTAAGATCGGGAACAAGACAGGGGTGCCCACTCTCTCCACTGTTATTCAACATAGTACTGGAGGTCCTAGCCACAGCAACCAGACAAAACAAAGACATACAAGGCATCCAGATTGGTAAAGAAGAAGTCAAATTGTCACTATTTGCAGATGACATGATACTGTACATAAAAAACCCTAAAGACTCCACTCCAAAACTACTAGAACTAATATCTGAATTCAGCAAAGTTGCAGGATACAAAATTAACACCATAAATCTGTTGCTTTCCTATACACTAATGATGAGCTAACAGAAAGAGAAATCAGGAAAACAATTGCATTCACAATTGCATCAAAAAGAATAAAATACCTAGGAATAAACCTAACCAAGGAAGTGAAAGACCTGTACTCTGAAAACTACAAGACACTCCTAAGAGAAACTAAAGAGGACACTAACAAATGGAAATGCATCCCATGCTCTTGGCTAGGAAGAATAAATATTGTCAAAATGGCTATACTACCTAAAGCAATCTACAGATTCAATGCAATCCCTATCAAAATACCAACAGCACTCTTCAATGAACTGGAACAAATAGTTCTAAAATTCATATGGAAGCACAAAAGACCCCGAATAGCCAAAGCAATCCTGAGAAGGAGGAATAAAATGGGGGGAATTACGCTCCCAGACTTCAAGCTCTACTACAAAGCCACAGTAATCAAGACAATTTGGTATTGGCACAAGAACAGACCCACAGACCAGTGGAACAGAATAGAAAATCCAAACATTAACCGAAACATATACAGTCAATTAATATATGATAAAGTAGCCTTGGATATACAATGGGGAGATGACAACCTCTTCAGCAGCTGGTGTTGGCAAAACTGGACAGTTACATGTAAGAGAATGAAACTGGACTACTGTCTAACCTCATACACAAAAATAAATTCAAAATGGATGAAAGACCTGAATGTAAGTCATGAAACCATAAAACTCTTAGAAAAAAACATAGGCAAAAGTCTCTTGGACATAAACATGAGTGACTTCTTCATGAACATATCCCCCCGGGCAAGGGAAACAAAAGCAAAAATGAACAAGTGGTACTATATCAAGTTGAAAAGCTTCTGTACAGCAAAGGACATCATCAGTAGAACAAAAAGACATCCTACAGTATGGGAGAATATATTCATAAATGACATATCTGATAAGGGGTTGACATCCACAATATATAAAGAACTCATGCACCTCAACAAACAAAAAGCAAATAATCCAATTAAGAAACGTGCAAAGGATATGAATAGACACTTCTCCAAAGAAGAAATTCAGATGGCCAACAGGCACAAGACCACATCGCTAATCATCAGAGAAATGCAGATTAAAACCACAATGAGATATCACCTCACACCAGTGAGGATGGCCAACATCCAAAACACAAACACCAACAAATGTTGGCGAGGATGTGGAGCAAGGGGAACCCTCCTACACTGCTGGTGGGAATGCAAATTAGTTCAACCATTGTGGAAAACAGTATGGAAGTTCCTCAAAAAACTCGAAATAGAAATACCATTTGACCCAGGAATCCCACTCCTAGGAATTTACCCCAAGAATGCAGCAACCCAATTTGAAAAAGACAGATGCACCCCTATGTTTATCGCAGCACTATTTACAATAGCCAAGATATGGAAGCAACCTAAGTGTCCATAAGTAGATGACTGGTTAAAGAAGATGTGGTACATATACACAATGGAATATTATTCAGCCATAAGAAGAAAACAAATCCTACCATTTGTAACAACATGGACAGAGACAGAGGGTATTATGATCAGTGAAATAAGCCAAGCCCAAAAAGACAAGTATCAAATGATTTCACTCATATGTGGACCATAAGAGCAAAGAAAAAAACTGAAAGAACAAACAGCCACAGACTCACAGAACCCAAGAACGGACTAATAGTTACCAAAGGGAAAGGGACTGGGGAGGATGGGTGGGAAGGGAGGGACAAGGGGGAAAAAGGGACATTACGATTAGCAGACGTAAGGTGGGGGGGCATGGGCAGGGCTGTACAACTCAGAAGACAAGTAGTGATTCTATAGCATCTCACTACACTGATGGACAGTGACTGTAATGGGGGAGGTGGGGGGGACCTGATGAAGTGGGGAGTTTAGTAGTAACCATAATGTTGCACAAGTAACTGTAGATTAATGATACCAAAAGAAAAAAAATGCTATCTACAGAGCTGCCTCCCTAACCAGTCTTGAGTGGGTAGTGACACTGCCAAGGCTGCAGAGTGGTGGAGTGGGGCCTTGAACTTGGAGCCTCCAGCTCTCTCCCATGTGACCCAGGGCCTCTCCCCTCCCCACGCAGTAACCACCTCCTAGTTAATGAGCCAGATTGCCTCTGGTGCACTCAGGAGGCACGTTTGATGTTGCTCTTCCTGGCTCCAGGAGTGGACAGGCCCTCCCCAAATTACTGCTGGTAATTGGGGTGGAGAATTAATCACAGATTTGAGCCTCCACTTTCCCCGCAGGCAGCTCAGCACTGCTGCCCAGAGAGGCCGAGCAGGAACACCAGGGAGTGAGTTTTGTGTTCTGAGGTGAAGCCACTGGGAGGAGGTCAGGCCAGCTCTGCTCTGTGTACATGTATGTCTGGGTGAACAGCTCACCGGGGCGTGCAAGGGGTGTGCTGGGTGGGGGTGCGGGGGAGAGTCTATGAATAGGCTGGGATATGGCTGGTCAAGGGCAGGGCCCTCCCCAGAGAAGACCTGGGTCAAGACCTTGTTCCTCTGTCCCTATTTGGGTCACTAGGACCCAGTAGCCTTTCCCCAGTTGGCCTCAGTTTCCTTAACTGTAAAACAAGGATAATCCTCACCTTGGTCCTTATCGTCCTTAAGATGTGTTTATGAACAACGAGACCCTGAGGACAAAACTGGACAGGGAAAGAGATGGACACCCCACAGAAGCAGAATGGCCTTGTGGTCAGGGGCCAGACTGCCTCTGTTCAAGTCCCAGCTCCCCCGTTTACTAGCCACGTGATCTGTACTTCACCTCTCTTGGCCTCAGTTTCCTCATCTGCAAAATGGGGAAAAGAGAAGTAACCAAAATTCATCAAATCTAAGGTTACCATCAATTGTCCAACACCAATATTTTATGTACCATAAGTAAAGAAAAAAGGCCACCAATTAAACCAATTGAATCACAACACAATGCTTCCCTATCACTTAGGTTTTATTTCATTCTTACCAAAAGAGCCCTTTCAGGCAACATTCTTTATCATAAGTCTATCTTGTGCATACCGTCACAGGAAAATATAAGTGAAAGGTTAAATGAAATACAAATGAATTGGCCAAGATATTTCTCAAACATCTTCACATTCGAAGTCTAACTTTTCTGAATTATTTTCCAGCTCAGACTTGCTGGGGAGCATGTTTTCCCACAATTTCGTCTTCTGGGCCAGGAGGAGTGTATGGGGAGAGGTTGGCAGCATCTCTTAAAAAACAGCTTGTCTCAGAGTCTTGACTCTTGAGTTCTCTTCCTGTCCGAACCTTGGGAACTTCCTTGCCAGCACTGTCCCTTTGAACTCAGTCACTACAATGATCTCAAGGATGAGGCCTAGACAGGAGCTCCACTTTGTAGGTCAACCTGTAATGCCTGACTTAGGAAAGTTTTCTGGGCAGTTGTAGCTCATTCCTTTTAGACACACATCTCACTGTGTTCCTAGTGTCTAAAATTATTAAAACCAAAATCTCTCAGACTTTCCCAGCATTTGGTAAATCCATGCTGGGGAGAAATGGAAGAGACACGTTAAATTCACTTGACAGCGACACCCATAAATTTCACTCAGTTTTTAATAGGTATGTATTATGCACCCACTAGAGGCCTAGAGCTGTCTCAGCAGTGGAGGTGCAGCAAGAATACTTTGTACCTGCTTTGTGGAACTTGCCCAGAAAAGTAGGGAATATGGCTCAGAACCTTTCAAATGGAGCCTCAATTGGGTCAAAATCAAACTAAGTTTATGAAATCAATGTGAAGGTCTTCAATTGCATGAAGAATGGCTTGGTGAACCCCAGGTATAGAAATTTCACTGATTGAAAGAAACTTCCAGTAAAACCCCAATCACTGATCTAATATAGTCCTTGAAATTAGGAAACCAAACACTAGCCATATATCTTTCCCTATAAAATTTTCTCATGAAAAAAATGTTAATTCTAAGCTTAGAAATAGATGGAAAGTTTCTTTGAACTCTATCGAGATATAACTGGCATATAACATTGTGTACAGATGGCTGTAGAGAACAATAAATAGATACTGTATTTTCATAAATAAGTGCCAACATTGTGCCACAAACATTTCTGATATATCACTCTATCACAACTTCAAAGAGAAACAGCTTGTCCTACACTGTATTTCCTTTCAACCCCCTGACCCTCCTGCCTTGGGAGGCCGCTTGTCCCCAAAGCAGCAAAACTGTGCCACTGTATAAAGAAGGGAGATTCAGAAGAAACTGAAAGATTACAGCCGCCAACCCCCACCCCTTGAGAGGAGCTCAGAGGGCAGGAGAGGAGACTGCAGAAGTCTGGGGATCCGAGAACAGAGAGAAGATGATGGACCCCATCTGGAGCCTGGGAAACAGTGATGATGGGAGGGCTGCCAGGCTGTACCCTGAGTTCTCCGACCTCAGACGGGGTATAGAGCAGTCCAAACTTCCAAGAAAGGTGTGAAGTGAACCTGGGCCAAGATAGCCAAGCCCCCACCACTGGAGATCAGACAAGATGAAGACCCCTCAGGATGGCCCTGAACCACATGGTCTGACGTCTGCCTCTGATTCCACCCAAATGCCAGAAGGCCCCAGCTCTGGTCATCAATATTTAAGTTATTTACTGGAACTTAAATGCTACTGAGGAAGGTAGAAGGGGTCAAAGATGGGGAAGAAGAACCCTAAATTGATTTACTCAAGGCCAGCAGATCCTAGTTGGCCGAAATTAATCTGAAATGATAGAGGTTACCCGCCGGCAGGCTTATGTTTCCATCATCAGGGAACAAGGAGCTTCAGACATAAACTACATTCAGTTGCACAAAAATAAAGTGTTTCTTGTGTATGAGAGTTTGTGTCCTGAGAAATCCATGCCCACTGCATATTCAAATACACCTGCCTACATAAATAGGTGAGTATGCATGAATATATCGACATATGCTGAAAAAAGAAAGGAGTGACATCAAATGTTAACACAGGTTTCCTGTTGATAGAGCTACCCTGGTTTATGTCAGTGGACACACAGGTTTTGTAGCTGTAACAAAGCAGTGGCTTCCATGAAAATCAGTGGCTTCTGTGAAGGAGAGCAATGAGGAGAACACACTCAGTCCAGGACTGATGTGGCAGCTTGACTGACATGTTGGGTCCCAGGCTCCTTCTGTGTTGTTGGTGTGTCCTCCTCAATACTTGGCTTCCACCTTATGATGTAATCTGGCTGCCGCAGCTCCTTCCATCACATCTGCATTCTACCTAGTGAGCAGGGAGAAAGGGGGAGGGGGTGGGCAGGTTTCTTTCTCTTTTTTTAAAAGTACAATCACTTCCTCTCACATGACTTGGACATATCCTGGTCACGTGGTCACATGAGCAGCAAGGGGTGCTGGGAAATGGAGTCCAGCTGGTGGCCACATGTCTGCTGTTAGGGAGAGACCAGTCTGGCACAGGGATGGTTTTCAGTATTCCTTTTTGTACTTCCATAGTTAGGAAGTCGTTGCTGATTCTGTTTTTATGTTTTTTCCTCCTCTGTATGAAGGAAGGCAGTGTTATAGAAGGAAAATGAGGATCAGACTGGGTTAAATTCTGCCACTTTCTAGCTGGGAAACTTCAGGCAAGTCATTTAAACTCTCTGTGGCAGATGCTGTTGTGTGCTGCCCAGATGCTCCCCCACCCTAAAAAAAAAGGTCCTGAAGCACATGTGTCATGGCTTGGAGGAATGTGGTGGCTGACAGCTCTCAGAGTCCCTCTCCAGGAATTGCCTTTGGCCGAAGGAAGCTACCTGTCCAACCAAGGCCATGCCCCTCTGCTGGGACCATCCACATCCAGTGACTTGCCAGTGTGGGGATGCAAAGCCGCACCCCTTGCCTCGGTGTAGGACACCTCTGAAGGACATTCCAGCTCCAGCGCCTCCTGTGGGGTTGGCTGAGGCCACTTTTGTGGATGCACCACAGCCCAGCCTCCCTGTCCAGCCTGCCCAGCTTCCCTCCCTGCTGCACCCCACAGGTAGTGATCATGAGAGAACTTTTCAATTAACTCCCTGTGTGCAAATCTCCATCTCAGAGTCTACTTCCCAGAGAAACCAACCTAAAACACACTCCAACTCAGTTCCCTGGATCTGTAACAATATCAGGCAAATGAAATGTGATGTTTTAGGTGAAATGGCCAGCACATAGTAGGTGCTCAGTACATAACATTAGCAAACACTTAAATAGATAGCACTGGCTCTGCCAGACAGTGTTCTTTGCCCTGTACACACATCACATCATTTCCTCTTCACAAGAAGCGCTTGAGAGAAGTATCACTATAGCCCCATTTTATAGATGAGGAAACTGAGGCTTGGAGAGGTTAAGTTATGGGCCCCAGGCACCCAGCTTGTAAATCCTCAGATGCAGCACTGACACCTGTCAACTGGTGGGTCAGGATTACGAGGCCAGAGCCAGGAAGATGGGCTCAGCAACTCCAGGTGAGGAGCCTGGACATCGGGAACCTCTGCTGAGAACCTCCATCCATGTCACCTCACGGGCTCCTTCAAGGCTCCCTCCCATGCGACCACAGGTGGAAATGCTTTGTAAACTGTACCGTGCCAGACACCTCAGGGGCATGATCATCTCTGGGGATTCTCCTTAGAACAATTATAATAGTGCCCATGTGTGGGGCGCTCACCATGTGCCAGTCCCGCATCAAACATTTGACAAACATTATGTCATTTACTTCTCATCAACCCCACGAGGCAGGCAGCTGTCACTGTCTGCTTTATAGATGAGGTCATAAAGGCTTGGGGACGCCAAGTAAAGTGCCTTAAATCCCAGGGCTGGGAGGTGGTGAGGTGGGATGAAAATCCAGGTCAGTGCGAGTCTTGAGATTGTCCCTCACCCTGAGGCCTGGGACAGGATAAGGCCCCAGAGGAACTGCCCCTGAGATCCCAAATCGAGAGGGCAAGTTTACCAGGGTTGGCCCGTCTCCCAGAGCAGGAATCCCAGGGAGTCTCCAGGGGGTGGGGGAAACACAGGCCTCCCGGAGAAACCCCACTTTGACAGGCAGGCTCAGCTTTTGCCCAGGCGGAGCCATTAGTCTGAGGAGGGGAGCCCTGAGGATGCTGCTGGGGTGGCAGAAGACATGCAACCCTGCCTTGGAAGAGCCTGCAGTCTGATGAGGGAGGCTTAGCGCTGGCCCTTGTGCGCACGGTGGGGAGCTCAGCTGCCAAGAGCGACCCCAGGAAAGAAGAAGCAGAGGTGAGAAGGGGCTGGGGCTGGGGAGGGGCTGGGGGGAGCTGGAGCAGGGAGTTGGCCAGAGGCCAAGGCCAATCACTCCTGCCTCACCTATCCCATCTGTTCAGGCCTCTGCAGCAAGCCTGTGAGTAACTGCCCAACAGGTGGGTGGCCAGTCATGAGGACGTGACAGAGCCTCACGAGGAAGCCACAGAGCCTGGTGTGTGGAACCTGGTGACTCCGGAGCTACCCCATAAGGTTGCGTGTGCACAGGCTCCACCGTCTCTCTGGTCTGCTCCCCTCCCCTACCTGCTGTGTGGTACTCCTTTTCCTTTCTGGGCCTCAGTTTCCCTGTCTACCAGTTGGTGGGGAGGGATGGCCCTGGAGTCTCTGTTCCTCCATGGCTCAGTCACCTCAGGCCACAAACCCACCCGGGGCCCTCTGGCTGGGAAATGAGGTGCCAGGACACCTCCAATTCGGGTTCCTGTCCTTGCCAGCTCCTCACACCTTCCAGCTCTCCGTGCTCCCAAAAACCCCCTTTTTAGGAAGACCGTGCAGCCAAAGCCAGAAGTCAGCCCTTGGCCACATAGTGACTTGGACTAAATGACCTGCTCCCTCCCTGGGCTGGGTGCCATGGCACGTTCCGGTTCCCCTCCTGCTGATCTGTCTCCTCCTTTCCCCCAGCTTGGCAGAGTGCAGGGGATGGGGGACACTTAGCAAGATTCAGCTGTGCCTCTGTGAGAACAACTCCCAGAGTGCACATCCGGGTGCTCACAGGCTCTCCCACTGGAGTGTCCCCAGGCAATGCTCCCTGCAACCCCCCCATGCTCTGTTCTCATGCGCTGAGTTATTTCTCTCTTCCCCACATTCAGTAGTTAGTGAGAACTTGGTATTCTCCGACCCAGGCAGGTTTGTATCTGGGACCCAAAGCTAGGCACCCCTCAGACTGTAGGCTCTTACAGAGCTGCAATGGGGTGTTTGTTGCACATTTTTGTACCCCAGTTCTGGACTCCAAGCCTGGCGTGTAGTAGATGTTCAATAAATGTTCAAATAAATATGGGTGACTGGATGGCGGAATAAATGCACAGAAGTGTCCTCATTTGGAAAATTGGCATGGGATGGTCATGGTACTGACTTCTTGGTCATTGGGAGGAGAAATCAGAAGTGCCCGTGAGGGGCTTAGCACATGCCTGACACACAGCAAGTCCCCAGTGTATGTTGAGTCTGTTCACCATGATCTGTTACAAATTGGCAGAGCAAAGTGATGGGAACTTGCACTTGTCACCCTGCTGGTTTCCTTTGGGCCTCGATTCAGATTCCTGCCCATGGCCTTTCAGAGTGAGTCCAGGCCAGTATCTGATGGAGGAGTTGAGAACCTCTGAGTCTCAGCCTCTAGCTCCAGGAGGCTTGTGGGCCACTCAGACCCCAGTGTTGTTGCCAGTGCCCACAGGAGTCAGTGGGAGGGGAGCTAGCTACTCTCCGTGAGGCTCCCATCTGAAAGCACAGAGGTGAGGCAGGACCCTGCACAGAGGGTGGCTCCTGGGGTTGGACCAGCCTTTAGATCAGTCTCTGACTCTCTACTGAGCACCTGCTATGTGCCTCCACATGGAGACGGTGGGGTCTGGGTAAGATGTAGGAGGCCCCTGTTTACGTGGAGCTTGGAGTCAGGCAGATTTAGGGTCCAATCCTAATGGGGTGGCCATGGAAGAACCCATTCACCTCTCTGAGCCTGAGTTCCCTCAAGTTGCAAGCTGACACCGAGGACGGCGGGAATGCAGAGCACAGCCTCATGCGGTCGTGCTGCTGGGCGCAGTGCATAGCATTCAGAAAACAGCACTCACCTTTTATGCTTCTTTACAGGATTCAGTCTTGGGCCCCAAGGGTCTTACATTCCAGCTGAGGAGGCGGAACTGGTAAGAAGCAAGCTCGGAGTCCATAATTCCAGCCGCGATGAGGATCCCAGATGATAAGCAACTGGAAATAGTTAAAATAGAAAGTCACCTGGGTCAGAGTGATCCAGGAGAGCTTTCTGGAAGAGGGGGTCTCTGAGCTGAGCCCTGGGGAGAAATAGGCTGATGGACTGATGGATTCAGGTGGCGTAACAAGGGGCAAGGAGTCATGGTGGTGGGGTGGAACCCATACACGGAACCTGCTTACAGTGTCGGGGGTGGCAGTGGTGTGGTCTGAAGGCTGCCAAGGACACTTTGGGGTATGACAAGAACAGGGCGGAAGGCAGGTCCCACAGTCTTCTGGGGCAGGTGGAGGTTGCTGAGTGAGCCTGGTTTAAGGAGGGTTTATCTTTTCCACACCAGGCAGGGTTGAGAGTTAGTTTCAGCAGCTCAGGGAAGTGATGAGAGGTTGCAGCCTCCCATCACCTTCAGGATCAGTCCAAGCCCTTCATCCTGGCCCCTGGGGCCCTTTGTGGCCTGGCCACTTCCGACCCCCCCAACCCGAGCATCCTCACCAGACCCTCTAACCACGCTGAACCATGCCCTGTACCTGAACATGCTCTGGGCCTTTGCTCCACTGTCCTTCTGCCTGGAATGCCCTTTCCCCCATGCCCACCTGGCAAACTCCTACTGATCCCTTAAGACTTGGCTTAAAAGCTATCTCCTCTGTGAAGTCTTCCTTGATCTTCCCAGGAGGAATGAACTCTTTTCTCCTCTGTGCCCCACAGCATAACCTGCCTTCATGCGTCAAAGTAAATACATTTTGCTCTGCCAATTACTGATTCTGTGGCCTTGGGCAAGTTATTAAATGTCTCGTGCCTCCATTTCCTCACCTGTAAAATAAGGGCAGTAATGGAACCCACCTTGAATGGATTAATGCTTGTAAAACATTTAGAACAGTGCCTGGCACTTAGTAAGTAGTAAATGTTACCCATGATTAAAATAATTACTGTTACCTCATAGGGCTGTTAGGAGGATTCATGAGTTATTGCATGTCAAGTGCTTAGCATGAAGCTGAGCCTTAGTAAGCCCTCAACAAATTGGACTTGTCTTCCGCATTTTTACCACCATCATCCCCTTCCTTGGCATCATCACTTTGCCCCCCTGCCACCTTCAGTGCAGCACAGACCCAGGCACACAGTAGGTGCTCAATAAGTGTTTCTTGGGAGGATGAAGGAAGCAGTGCCCTGGCCTGGGGCATTGAGGAGGGGAAACTCTGAGTGAGGTTTCAGAGGGAGAGTTGTCAGGACCCGCCCTAGGGGTGGGGTGAGTGTAGGAAGGGTGGGCTGGCATTAATGTGGGAGCAGCCATGGCCAGCAGGCTCTGTCCCCTGCAAAGCCACTCCAGACCCACTTTGGATCTAGCCTCTGTTGGAGCAGGAGGGCACTGAGAGGGATTTGGGGAAAAACAGGTCCCCTCTGAAGTCATCTCGCCCTAAGCCTCTGGTCTCAGGGCTCATCCCCGTCAAGGATTCCGCCCTCAGCTGGAGCTGTTGCTTCTGCTGATGTGTGAGGTGGCTCTGGGTGAGGAGGGTGTGTGCAGCCCAGGACAGTCTTCTCAATAGCCAGAGATGTAGACGGGGAGGGAGAGTCCCTGGGATGCAAGCTGAGGGGGTATGAGAATTAGTGAGTGCTTCCTGGGAGAGGTGTCTCTCTCTCTCTCTCTCTCTCTCTCTCTCTCTCTCTCACACACACACACACACACACACACACACACACACAATTAGACCACCAAAAATGTCTCCAGACACTGCCAAATGGGGGAAGTCACTCTTGATGAGAGCACTATGGGGGTGCTCCCATAAAATCCTCACAAGCACCCTGAGGGGTCAGTCTCGTTATCATCCCCATTTTACAGGTGAGGAAACTGGCCCAGAGCACTTCGATACCTTACCCAAAGTCACGAGCTCTTTGTGGGCCAAGTGGGGCTTGAGTGCCCACTGACCATCTGGGGAGCGGCATGGAGCAGGCAGGGGACGGCTACAACTGCGGGTCAGGGGCGCAGCTACGGTGCAGAGGGAGCCCGCCCTTGGGAGGCAGTGGTGCCTGGCCGCGGGCCTGGGGGAGGTCACCCAAGGAGACTGCAACGCCCCTCCCTTCTTCTGGAAGATGTCTCTTCCGTTGGCCCTGCTGTCTGCGCCATCACCGGTTTCTCCCCCTTTTCTGGATCGTCCCCAGAAGCCAACACAGGGAAGGTCATCCCCCTTGGTCCCAGCTCCCCCTCCATCTCCTGCCCCGTTTCTCTGCTCCTGTGAGAGTAACATTCCCGAAAGAGCGGGATGATCTGGTTTTCCCATCACTGCTCCCCTTCCTAAAGCCCCACCCCCTGCAATTAGGCTTCCACCCCGACATGCTCCTAAGGCTGTGGCCTCCATGCCACTAAACCCAGGGGTCGTTTCTCTGTCCTCATCTCACTGGCCCTCTCAGCAGCCTTGGACACAATTGGCCTCCCTTCTTCCTATGACACTTTTTTTCTCAAATACCACACTATCTTGGCTTTCCTTCAACTTCGCCGCTGAAACGGAAGGGGCCCAGGGTCTGGTCTTAGCCCCCCTTCACTTCCCTACTTATACAGAAGAAAATACACAGATGGCCAGCGCACAGAGAAAAAGGTGCTCTGCCCCACTTACAAGACTTCCCAATAAAGCAAATAAGATGTAAGTTTAATCTATCACAGTGTCAAAGATTAATAATACTCAGTATTAGTGTAGGTATGGGGGGTGTGACCACGTCCATTCACTGTCGGTGGGAAGAATAAATGGTATTGTCTTTTTTTGGAAGGCAACTTCTCATTATCTACCAATAGATAAAATAGAATAGAATGATCAGTCTTACTTTGTCCTAAGCTTTGTTTATTGACATAATTTCAGATTTACAAAAAAATTGCAAGAATAATACAAAGAATTCCCAGATGCCCTCCATCTAAATCACCTAGATTCCCCAATTATTAACATTGTAGTACATTACTGTTCCCTTTCTATATATACATATATTTATATATATTCACTTATATTTTTCATATATTTACATATTTTATATATATACGTTTCCTAAACCACTTAGCAGTAAACTGCAGGTGTGATGTCCTTTTACCATAAGTATTTAAGTATATATTTCCTATAAGTATGGAATTTTCTTACACAACCAAAGTACAACGATCAAAATCAGCAAGTTAACACTGAGACAATACCAGGATCTAAACCAGAGATCTTATTGGGATTTCAGCAATTGTCAGAATAACGTGTTTCAGCAGAAGGAAATCCAAACTTGTGCGTGGCATCCAGCCATTTAGTTTCCTTTCATCTGAAACGGTTCCTCCTCGGTGTTTCCTGGCACTGACATTGGTGAAACTTTCTCATAGAATGTCTCTTTGCTTTTGCTCGTCTGAGGCTTCCTCACGATTAGACTCAGGTGATCCACTTTGGCAAAAACACTTTTGTGTCTCTCTCCCTTCTGCTTACAGCGCTGGCTTCCTAGCTTTTCAGCAGCTTTCTCCTCCTCCTATGAGTCTGACGTCAAATGTCAGAGGGGCCTTCCTCAGCTGCCCTGTAAATAGGTCTCTTCTGTTTTCCTGCCTGTTTCCTTCACGGCACTACTAGTAATCCACAATTATTTATGTTTGTTTGTTTATCATCTATCTCTGTGGATAAAGTAAGCTCTATCTGAGCAACAACCTTGCCTGACCTGTTCTTTGCTTTCATTCCAGAACCTAACACTGTGCCTGGCATAGAGCAGGTGCTCAGTGAATATTTGTTGGCTAAATGAATAATGATAGTAAGTAAAAGCAAGTTGCCAAATACGCTATATGACATTTGCGTGATCCATTCTTGTCAGAAAAATTCATGCATATGATTATATATATATATATTTGGGACTCTCTGGAAAGATTCCCATCATATGACTAAACGTGGTCACCTCTGGGGAGGATGGTTGAGGGGGATGAGCTTTCACTTTTTTACTTTATACAGTTCTGTGTTGTTTGATTTTTTTTTTTTTACAACGGACATGTATTATCATTGTGATAATTTTCTTAATGCTTCTTTAACTAAAATGATGCATTCCCTGTGGGAAGTGTTCCCCAACCAATTCTCCCTCCTCTGGCCCCTCCCTGGTAACAGTGCATGTTGTACGGGCTGAACTGGGGCAGCTGCAAGGCCAGGGGCTCCCAACCTTCTCTCCCACCCCCATCTCCGCAGATGCTGTGGCTGAACGAGTAAGTGGCTAAATGAGCAGAACTCTGGGCCCAGGGCCAATGTGCCAGACCCACTCCTCAGAACATTCTGTTCCCATCACCAGACTGCTACCAGCATCCTGCCAGCAACACCCTTCTCTATCTTCTGCCTGGCAAACTCCTATTTGCCCTTCAGGACCCTGTTCAAATATCACCTCCTCTGGGAAGCTTTCCCAAACTCCCACCCGCTGCTCCTTGGCACTTACTCTGTTCTAGCAGGTACTGAGTTGAAGCCCGTATCAGTGTCCCCATTTAGAGCTCCTTGAAGCCAGGACCTGTCCTATTTATCTCTGACTCCCAGGGTCCAGCACAATGTTGGGGTCTCGTGTCTTCTGCCAGTGTTAATGGAACTGTAACAGGTAACCTTTGAGCTTAAAGGGAGGATAAGCTCTCAGATTCTTTCCAGGGTCCACACAATGGCCATCACAGCACCCCGCGCATAGTAGGTACATCCCCAGGATGCAGCTCAGTGCCCAGCAGACAGTGGGTACTTAGCAAGTGTCATCAACGGAATGGACGAGTGGGTCCTGATGAGGGTGATCAGCCGCACCCTCAGGGACACGGAGGGAGGAGGTTGCCCTAAAAAGCAAACTTGAAATTCTCCCATAGCTCAAGAGCAACATGAAGTTCCCTTGTGGAAAAGTTCCCATTTTTCACTGCCAGGGAGATGTGCATCCATCCGTGTGGGAGAAGCGCCTTGCCATGGGCCCTAAGCATCTCTCTGCCTTTTTGCTTGATATACCAAAAATGCACACTCCTGACTGCTCTTGACCCAGGCCACTCGTCAGGATGTTTTTGCGGCAATCAGCCTGGAGGGAGGAGGTGATGTCTACCCCTGGAACAAACAGTAGCCTTGATTCCACTTTCGAGAAAAGCAGCGGACCCCTCAAACTCAGCGTTCCTCTACTGCTGAGTGGACCTTTCTCCAGCCCTCCGGGCCACCCAAACTGCCCCTCCTGCAAACCATCTCCCCCTCCATCCAACCGGCAGCCTCTGGAAACAACCAACAAAATCATTAACTCACAGGCGTCCAGCCCTGAGAATCCTTTTGAGTAACCTCGCCCTGGAGTAATTAACACATTAATGGCAGCTCAGGGACTTAATCTTCTGTTCCTCAATATATCAAAAATGCCACTAGTGGTACCCCTGATGTTTTTTAGGCGGTGCAGGGAAATGAACACAGCATTAGGTGGCATTGAATCCCCCTGGAGCATGTTATCCCTGTTAAGAGTTCTTTTTCATTCCCTCTGATTATCTCAAGGAGGAAGTCTCAGGCTGCTGTTACTCTTGTCTTTGAACTTGCCAATCTCCCTCTCTAGTGAGAGAGATCAGGCCTCAGGCTCTCAGAACTTCTGCCCGGCTCATGTCTCTGGCTTAACTTGAATAAAAATGATTGCACTTTCCTTACATGTATATTATAGGAGTCTATTTAGGACAAATAACACGGGTTTTCCCCTCACCACAGTTATGTAAAACTGTCCTTCTTCAATAACCTCAAGTCTAAAAAGTGAGTTCACTTAAAGACAAAATATTAAGTGAAGAATTCATCTAGAACATGGATATGGCCAAAGTTGGAAAGTTGAGAAACATGCCACAGTTCGAGGGGTGGTACCGCTAATGGTGGAATTCTAGGTCTTCGGTGATGTAGGTAGGAGCTCTCTGGGCATGGACTCCTCCAGGCCCCTCCAATCTGTCCCATCCTGGCCCTCAGCTCTACTCAGACCCACCTCACACCTGCTGCTCTCTGAGCATCCATCTTCATCTCCACATAAGAGGTTCTCTGCTTGAACGATAAAGATAGGACCACCCACAGCGAATGTCCCACTGCCCCCATTTCACAACAGAGGCAACTGGAATTGGAACTGAGAGACATAAAGCTACCACACCGAAGAAGAGCATCGAGGAGCCCCAGGGCCCAAAAGTTAATGGTGGAAGGGCTTCTCTCTGGGACACAGCCCTGAAACTCCATCCTGTCTCTGATCCCCTGCGTTCCTCCCTTAGGTTGCTGACGTGGACCGCAGTATCCTAGCCATATGTTCAGGGTACCAGGGAGGACAGAAATGTCAGGTAAAGTGGCATCTGAGGTGACCTGAATTCTTCCCTACTCATGTGGAACCAGAACAACTCACTCAGAGCAAAGGGACCAAAAGTCAGTTCACCAAACTATCAATTCTCTGAGGAAACCACTGGCCAAATTATTCAGAAATGTAATGTTTTAGACCAGGGGCTGGCCAACTACAGCACAGAGACCAAATCCAGCCCACCGTTTGTTTTCCTATAGCCCGCAAATTAAGAATGATTTTAATGATTTTTAATGGCTGGGGGTGGGGGAGAATAGAAAGAATATTTCATGACAGGTGAAAATTAAATGAAATTCATAAATAAATGCGCATGTCCATAAATAAAGTTTCATGGGAACACAACCACGCCCATGTGTTACATACCGTCTGTGGCACTTTCACACTGTGATTTGAGCAGTTGCAAAGAAACTCACCCCTCTCATCTCTATACGGCTGCTCAGTGCACAACATATTCCAGTGACACGGCTGTAAGATGACAGAGTGCATATCACCATAGTGCAGCCTTTTTTAAATGATTATTACCAGTGCATTCCCACTATGTCAAAACAAGAAAAGTGGACATCAAACGTCACACTTTTTTTATTGTGGCAAAATACACGTAACATGAAATTTACCACCTTAACCATTTTCAAAGTGAAGAGTTGGTGGCATTAAATGCATCCACATTGTCATGCAGCCGTCACCACCATCCACCTGCAGCTTGCAAAACTGAAACTCTGTATGCATTAAACCCAAACTCCCCATTCCCTCACCCCAACCCCTGGCAACCACCATTCTGCTTTGTCTCTGAATCTGGTGACTCTAGGTATCTCATATACACAGAACCTACACTGTTTGTCCTTTTGTGACTGGCTTATTTCACTCAGCATGCTGTCCTCGGGTCCATCCATGGTGCAGCATGTGTCAAAATTTGCTTCCTTTTATAGGCTGAATAATATTCCATTGTATGTATATAGTACGATTTATTTATCCCTCCATCCCTTGATGGTCAAATGTTGCACTTTTAAGGTACAGTGAAGGGTGTATTATTTTGTTATTGAAATTCTATATCAAAACATTGTGCTTATTATGCAATGACATTATATCTCTGCTAAAAGAAAACAATATTATGTCTTGGTCCACAGCACCTACAATATATATACTACCTGGCTATCTATAGGAAGGGTTGGCCCACCCCCATTTTTGCTTTATCCTGGCTTCCCAAAAGCCATAGGGCTGGACAGAAAGTCTGACTTCATTGCATGCGAATGTCAGCATGGTTCCATTTCAAATACAAATTCAAATGCTCAACTTTTATCTGCAGCTTTGTGTGGGCTTCCCACAAACCCACTTGGCCCTTTCCTCCTAACTGTGCCAACGAGCCCTGCACCTGGCCCAGAGCCGCCCTGATCACCCCCAAGGTGGCCCTGTCCTCCCTTACCCAAACATTCTATCATTCTGTCACTATTTCCTGATTCCTCTACTGTACCCAGCCCTCGGGAACTTGACACTTAAGGAAGGGGATGATGTTTATGCCCAAGACCTGTCCCTGCCTTCCCCACCCACATGCCCAGCATCTTTCTGAAATTAATCACAGAATCTGCAAATTACAGGATCTGAGATGCAAAGGTGCGAATTATAGAATCTCTGAGCTTTTAAGCTCTTGAGTTAGTAGACGCTTACAATGGAAGAAATGCAGGACCTTAGACCATTAAAATGTTAGGATTAGGGGTACTAAATTGTTTTTAAAAAATAAAATAAAATGTTAAAAATGGCGAACTGAGAACCAGGGTCTTAGGACAATGGAATATCAGAGTGTTCTCAGCGCTCTGGAGGGTCAGGGACCCACTTCTCACCTGAGTCACGAATCCCTTCCAGACCCCCAGCAGCCTTCCTCTCCCTGCCTGGTGTCAGGCCGGGGGGTTTGTTGCCCAGTCACACTGTGAGCTTCCAAAATCAGCCCTGCTTTCCACCCACCCCTCCATTGCCTCCCTGAAGACACCAGAGCTGTCGGAGCCTTCAAGCCTTGCTCACATGGTCTCCCTGCCTGGCTCTCCCTTCCCTCTGTCCTCACCTCCCTACCTGCCCAGCTGACAGGGCCTCATCAAGGGCCTCCCCAAACGTCACCTCCACCAGGATGTGCCCTTTCATTTCCCTGGGCAGAGGTCACAATGCCCCTCTATCCTCAGATCACCTTAAGCCTACAAGTCCCTTTTTATCTCAGGGCCTCAGTGTTAACATCTGTCAAATGGGAAGAATAAAACTCCCTCCCCTGAAGGGTTGTTGTGGAGATGCAATCACAGAACACGGAAAACATTCAGCTCAGTGCCAGGCACATAGCACTAGCTGCAGATCTCAGGGGCACCCTGGCTCCAGAGCCCCTGCTGAGGGCTCCAGGCACAGGATCTCCGTGGGCAAATGCAGAACCAGTTGAGCGTGGTGTTGAACCTGAGCCCAGGAAGAAAGCAAGTGTGCACGTGGCAGGGAGGTGCCCATCTCAGGGAACCCAGGAAGACTCCCTGAGAGAGGATGGACTGCCTTTGTCAGGAAGCGCTTAGGTGACGACAGAGAATGAGGGTCAAGGGTGGGGTAAGCATAGCAGGTGATTTCACCCCAGACTTGGAGAGAGCGACAGGTTAGAGGGAAGAGCTAGGGAAGGAATGGGGGAGGCGATCTTCTAGCCTGGTGGGAGGTTAAGATTTTAGCTCTGAGAGAAGTCACCCCAGCAAGCAGGGAAAGGAACAGTGCATTTATTGAGCCCGTACTGTGTGCCTGGCACTATGCTAGGCACTTGCTACAGGCTGGGTTGGTCCTCACCAATGCCCAGCCTTGAGATTGAAAGTGTTTAACAGAAGAGCGGGGACGACCTGGACCCAAATCCCAGCACTGCTTCTTCATGGCTGTGACTCGGCCAGGCCCCATCCTCTCTCTCAGCCTCAGTTTCCTCATCTGTAACACAGGGATAATATTAGGCTGAACCAACTAAATTTGTTCACATTTGGTTATTTTTGACCTATAAAAGATGGCAATTTCACATGGTTTGTCCTAAAGGATATCCTTGCAGGTTACTGAGAGGATTAAATAAATTAATCCACCTAATTTCCTTGGTCTAGTGTCTGGCACTTAGTACTAGCTCATCTTATTTAATTTACACAATAAGTAAGAACGCAAACAATAGCTCATCTTATTGAATCGTCCTCATGCAACAGATGAAAACACTGAGGCTCAAAGAGATTAAGTAACTTGTCCAAGGCCACCCAGCTGGCAGGCAGCAAAGAAAGATTCAAACCCAGACGCAAGCCCAGTGCCCTGGACTCCTCCTCTCTGGAGCAGAGCCCCCTTCTGTCTCCACCAGGCAGCACAGGGACCAGTACCTGAGGCTGAGAGGCTCAGGCCTCTTGTCTACATGTCTTGGGTGCTGGGGCTCCTGTTACCCCAGTTCCATCAGCCGTCTACTGGGACCTCCACCCCTCCAACTCCCCACTCAGGGGGCTGAATCACAACCAGCTGAGAGGCTGGGACATCCGCAGGCAGGCAGGCTCCCTGGGTGAGCAGGGCCGGGGGTTTAGGGGGAAATCAGGAGATCCCCAGGGAAGTGGAGTCAGGCAGAGCCTGCTGTGAGCTTTTGCATGGACTCAGCTTCCTTTCTAGCACAAAGGAGACTCTCCAGAACTTGGGAGCCCGGGAGCGTGAGTGAGTGTGTGTACGTGTGTAGGTGTGTGGGGAGGGGAGTGTTATGAGGATGCGTGCTGCCTTGTGGGTGGGGCACCGGGTGGGGCTGGGCGGGGCTGTGTGGGCGGCCCCAGTACACACCGGAGCCTGTGCGCCTGTTCTCAGTCATGCTCCGTGAGTGTTGGTGTGTAGTCGTGGGGCGGGGCTGCAACAGGCAGACCGGCAGGGCGGCCCGGGGCACGGCTGCTGGAGCCCAAGGCCTGGGTCTGAGCCCTGACTCTGCCACTTGCTAGCTGTGTGACTCTGGGCAAGTTACTGTCAGATCAAACCCAACAAATCTAGATTTAGGAAGGAGAGACTTAGGCAAAAGGATATGGCAGGCGGGGGCTGGCGCTAGTGGAGTTGGGAGGTTGGGGGCTGTAGCACCAGGGAGGCCGCCTGGAGGCAAATTCTGCAGGCATCACAAAGGCTGGGCAAAAGGGGTTTTCTTCCGCAGAGAGGAATAAACAAGGCTAGAAGAACCGGCTGTGGAAATGCGCGGAAGGCGGGTGGAGACTGTTTCACCCTGAGGCCAGCCTATTTTGCAGAGGGACTCTCTGCTGGCTGAGGGTGGCCCAAGTTCAGGGGTCTGGCGGGAGGAAAGAAGTTTAAGCAGGGTTAACAAGCATTTCGTCCTGATTGATCAATGAGACAAGCAGTTTGGCTAATCACTTACCAGGCAAAGAACGCGAGTTTTCAGGACCCTGCCTGGCCTTATCTTCGGGAAGCCAGGGAGGCATCTGAGAGTCTTGGCTGAGTCACAGGGGAAAGGGGTTTCTAGGCAGTAGGCTGTTTTCTGGAACACAGGATGGGGCTTTCTTAACCTTTAGGCTTCGTCAGGCTCCCAGGGCTAAATCTACCACTGTCACCACCTACCTCTCTGTGCCTCCGTTTCCTCTTCAGTAAACGTGAGGTAACAGCAGCCCCTGCCTGGCCATCTTACTGATAGTGCTCAATGGGTTCCCACGGAAAAGTGGCTCCTGGCATGAGGCAGGTGTTCCATACTCCGGCTTGTTCCTGTGTGGGAACCAGGTCCCTGATCTCACCCTTCATTAAGTGGTTGTGAGCACCTCCAGGACCCAAAACAGGTGCTGGGGAAAGAGATGAAGTAGAGGTCCCTGGACACCAGGGTGAGGGGACCTGGGGCTTGGAGAAAGGTATGGGGTTGCAGGGGACAGGGAGGCTTCTGGGGAGCTGACGGTCACAGAGTTCATGGGCCGGAGGCAGGACAGGCTTGCGTATGAGAACTCTGAGAGTGAAAGACAGCAAGATGCAGGGGTTGGGGTGAGGGGGTGGCTGCACACGTGTGTCTGGGCCAGCGTGTGAGGGTCAGCACATCGGTGCAGAGGCTGGTTCATGGGTGCAGGGGCTGAGGCTTCCACCCCTCCCTGGCTGGGAGTGAGGATGGCTCCAAATGGCCCAGCCCCACGGAGGACCCCAGGGCCCCTCCCCAGAACCCACCACGGCCTGTGAGGACAGGAGGCTCACTGCCTGGTTCCAGGAGAGAACACACAGACCACACGTGTAACCCTCATTCACTCTCAGGTGCAGAGAGGCCCCCAGAGTGGGCACCGGGAAGGGTACAAGTGGATGCACTCTGCTTTGCTCTGTGTCGCCATCTCCTGGCCTCAGGATGGTGGAGCAGAGGAACCTCAGAGGCCGCTGGTCCCCACCACGTGGAACAGCAGGAAACATCAACACGCTGAGCCCCGAATTCTATTGCAGACACTGGAACAGCACATTCAAAAACTGTGTCTAGGGTATACCTCTGTGGGGTCAGACCCAACCAGGGCCCCAAGAATAAAACTCGGTATTGAACTCAGTGTCATCATAAAAACCTTAGAATCGTCCCCAGGAGCCAGACACACGTAAATTATTAGATTTCGGAGAACAATTTAAGTATTTGAGAAAGTTTTATCTTTAAGGCAAGTGAAGTATTTTAAAAAGAAACTGACTATATTAAACATATAGATGTAGTTTAAAATGTTTAAACGTGTTTAAGTAACTGAGATTGTAAATATTCACCCAGTGTCCCTTAAAAATTATTTTTAAAGTTGCCATATTCATAACAGATTTTTAACCTGAACTCAAAAGCTGAAGTGAGATTGTTGAATTTATAACTATAATAAATGGAATGTTAATTTTTGAAAACCATATGAGGCTCTGAATGATCATTTCTAGGCAGAAAAGCCTGGAACACCAAAAACTCACGCTGACACCATGTAAGAATAGCTGTGGAAATGAACATCAGGTCACCCATTCCCACTTTCCCAGTGACTTGAGGTCCCCGTGGGTTCACTGGGCTGCTCAGATGGGCTGGGCTTCCTCAGGCAAGGACCTAGGTCTCTGGACAGTTCACGTCACCTTCTCCAGACAGACCAGCCTATTGGTCAACCTCCTGCTTGGCCCTCATGGGTAGTGGCTGTTTGCAGACCCTACCCACCAGTAACAACAGCTAGCATCCTCTAGGCACTATGTGTGGGTGCTGAGGTCTGGGAGAGGTGGTGGTGGGCTTCTTTCTTTGAGCCCTAAGACGCTGGGGACTTCTGCATCAGTGGCACCTCCTGCTTGAGGCTGGGCATATGGCATAGCCAGGCAGAAAGGAGCTCACCTGACATTTCTGCCCAGGGAGGGACAGAAAGGGTTCCAAGCTCCAAGATTTCCAGGACCTGCCCAGAGAAAGTCCTTTAACTTCCCCTTTGCCTCTCTCTAAGGTCTGTCCTATCTTGGCCCTCATCACTTGTCACCTAGAGGTGACAAGCACAGTCCCCCACCTGCTCGCAGGAGTCCCTCCTGCTCACCCTCACCCACACCCACTTGCATGGCTCCCTACTGCTCAAAGAATCCAGCCAGAATGCTCCCTTGCCTAGTACTCAAGGCCCCAGACCATTTCCTTAGCCCTGCCCCCAAAATATACTCCTACCGTTTATCCCTCCAGGTCTCTGGGTTCATGTCACCTTTTCCAGAAAGACCAGTCTCTTGGCTTTAGCCCTCAGGACACGTGGCTGTTTCCAGACCCTGCTTCTTTCTTCCTTAGCCATGCGTGCTCTGCCTCCTGCCAGGAATGCCGTCCCCCACATCTACTTGTGAAACTCCTACCCATCCTTCGAAGGTGAGTTCAAAAGCCACCTCTTCCATGAACCTTCCCTTCTTTCCGAAGCTTGAATTAACTCTTCCCTTCTCTGTTGAAGCAGAGGCTGTGCATATGGGCCCGACTCCCAGTGGTACCTGTGTCTCTGCGGGAAGGCTTGTTCTACCACAGGCGACAGACCAGGAGGGCTGAGGAACTACCCCAGCCCCCACCCAGGCACAGCCCTCCCCCAGGACTAACTGGCCTTGGAGGATGGACACCCCAGCTCCCTTGCCCCTCACAGGGTAGCTGAATTCATGCCCCTGGAGACCCCAGTGGGATCAGGCTGCAGCTGCTCACAGCGGGAAGTTGCTTGACAGAGCGCTTCTAATCGACTCCCTAACCTTTACTGTCTCAGCTCCTCATATACTCCTACTGGTGTATCTTGCCTCTCAAATAAATAACTTGCACTGAATTCCTGTCCCAGGATCTGCTTCAAGGGAACCCCCACTACACCTGGGCAGTGCCCCATGGTACTCAGCCGATGCCTTTGCTGCAGTAGTGGTCAGCAGAGGCCCTGAGTGATGGCCACTAAAACCACAGGCAAGATGAATCGAGCACTTTCTACGTGCCTGGCCCGTCCTATCTATCACCTCGTGTAAACCTCACCACAGCCTGGGAAGTAGGTGCCATCGTCATCCCCACTTCACAGATAATAAAACCAAGTCTCATGTAAAATGATTTCTCTAAGATATCATAAGCCAACGAGTGGCAGGTGGTATTTTAAATCCAGGCAGACTGATTCTAGAGATCCTGTGGGATGTAGCAGGAATAATTATAGCACCTGCCGCCACGTAGTTGTAAATGCCTGAGAAATGTTCTTATAAAAGGGGTACTGTGTGTGTGTTTGTGTGTGTCACCCCTGCTAGATAGCTCTCAGGGATGGATTGTGTATTAAACACTTGTTAGAATGAATCAACAACCCAGGCTCAGAGGACCAGGGCATTAAACCAACAGGACAGGCATAAAGGGTGAGGCTCAGAGGACTCCACTCTGCTACCACTACCAACAGTCTGTGTGACCTTGGGTGGACAACTGTCCCTCTCTGGGCCTCACCTCTCTTGCTCTGTCTATTGCCTCTCTGTCCAGGGAGAGGGTCCCACTCTAAGGAACCTGCCACTGACCTCCCACAAATAGAGTCCCTAAATCCAAACCCCACCGTCCAGTGAGGAGAGGGTCCCAAGAGCTAAGGAAGGGGCCAAGTGAGGTTGCACGAAGACAGGAGCCGTCCTTGATCTCTCAAAGTAATGCCGCCTCTCTGGTGAGAAAAACCTCCTGTCTCCCTGCTTCCAAGGTGGAGATCTGGTGCCCCCTTGTGGTCCCCTCCTCTTCCATCGCCCACCATGGTTTCTTTTCCTTCTGTACCTTCTCTCCAGCGACCGCACTGGTGCCCTCTGGGAACACCAGGGCATTTCTGCTCCCTTCAAATATCTACTATGCTCAGGCACCAAGGCTCAACTCAAGAGAGCCAGTCAAGAGCAAGGTGGCCACAGGCCCTGCCTGATAGTTTAAGTAGGGTCTGGACCAACACTTCCAACAGAAATATTATGCAAATCACAAATGCACACCTCACCTGTGATTTTAAATGTTCTAGTCGCCACATTGTAAAAATCAAAATAACTAGGTGAAATTAATTTTAATAATATATTCTTATTTAACCCTGTATGTCCAAAATATTATTTCAACATAGAGCCAGTATATTTTTTAATTCCCTACTGTGTTCAAACTCCTTGTGTATTTTACATCTCAGTTCAGACTAGCTACATTTCAGGTGCTCAGCAGCCCTGTACGCCTGTGGCTACCCACCACGATGATGTGGGAAGTCCCTGCACCCAGGTCAGCTTGCGCTGCTTCCTCAGCAGCCCTTTGGAAATCTAGTTCATCATGTCTTCTTCAGGATTTACCTTTGTAGCTTTGCTGGAGGGGCACAGAGGGGTTAAGGAACCAAATTCTGTCCTCCCACTGAGCTGGGTTCCAATCTCAAAGCCTAGGGACACAACTCTGGGCAGTCATTTTACCCTTTGAAATGTAAAATGAGGGTCATAAAAATGCCAACTTCTGGGGTTGGAGCAAGGATGCCTGGCAGGAAATATTTACTTGCCCATAAATAGTGACCTAATGGATCAAAACCTTAGCCCACTTTTTGGCACCGTGATGGTTAATTTTAGGCATCCACTTGGTTAGACTGTGGTGCCCAGTTTAGTTAAAACACCAGTCTAAATGTTGCTGTTCAGGTATTTTTAGATGTGATTAATATTTAAACCAGTAGACTTTGAGGAAAGCAGAGCTCCTCCACCCCGTGCCTGGGCCTCGTTCAGTCTGTTGAAGGCCTGAAGAGCAAAGATTGAAGTTTCCCAAGAAAGTGATTCTGCTTCAAGATTACAACAGGGAAACTCTGCCTGAGTTTGTGTCCTGCAGATCTCAGGCATCAGCTCTTCCTGCATTTCCAGTGAGCTTGCTGGCCTGCTCTATACATTTCAGAATTGCCAGTCCCCACAATCGCATGAAGCAATTCCCTAAAATAAACCTCTCTCGTGCGGCATGTAAAGCATGACTCTATGATATATATCCATTTCCACAGGTGATGGTAGCTCTGGAACCTCATTCTGAATACCTGTACATTAGAGGTTGAACAACTACACTGCTCACGTCACTGCATTAAGGTAACAAAGTAACATCCCAGCCTTTCCTTCCCCATAAGTAAAATGTGTTGCAAGACAGAGTGGGCTGAGGCAGAAATGGAGTGAATGCCCCCATTCCAGAGCCCCTCCTTCACTTCCAGGCCAGAGACCCCTTCCCAGGGTGTGGGATAACGAGGGTGGGCTTTGCTGGGGAAAAGGGGATGTGAGGGTCTGGGAGCTGCCCCTGAGGTCTGAGTCAGGCGTGGGAAGTCCCTGCGCACAGAGGATGGATGGCCCAGGCCCCCATCATCTCACCACCCTGGCCTCCTATCAGAATTCCTGTTGAATTCGGCTCCACATGGCAGCCAGAGTGATTTTCCTGAAGCACGCATTGTGTCATTGTCATGTTCCAAGGTCCTTCCGAGGCTTTCCTGAGATCTTAAAATAAAGCCCAAAGTCCTTCACAGGACTTACAAGGCACTGCATGACCTGGTCTTCCCTCCCCCAGCCCTGGCCAGATGGAGCTCATGGGACCCTTGCGTACGCACTGCCCACTGCCTCTTGTCCCTGCACGTGGCCCACCCTCCAGGTCACACTTTGGGCACCTGCCCCCTCCCCTCGGCAGCCTTGCTCCCCTCGGCTGGGCCCCCAAGGCCCTGGCTCAGTGGCGCCCCCCAGAACTTCTGTATAGGAGGGCCTTATATAACAAAGCCAGCTGCCTGGTTGGCCCTGGGGGCTCCTGACAGTGACACAGGCATTACCCTGCCCCTGCCCTCCTCCTCCCAAGTACAGCCAGCGCTGGACTGTGACTGTCGGTCCTCACATCTCAGGCCACCGGGTGCCCCGTCCAGCCTCCCACACGGTGGTGCTCACGAAATATCATCCCCTCCCTGTCCCGGCTTCTTCCATTTGCTGCCTGGGTGGGTGGCCCTGCGCCAATTAGAACCTTGCTTTGATTTGCAAACTCTGAAGTTCTGGATAACAGAAAGGGGGAGACGGTGGCACCCTATGAATGCATGCTCCGGACACACTGCTGAGGTTTTTCATGCATGTTATAAAATAACATGTACAGTCAGAAGACTGTTCTTATAAAAACTTAAAATAACTCCACGTATATGTAGAAAATAACTGCCAACTATTGAGACTTAGTCTGAGCCAGGTTCTAATGTGCTGAGCGCCCTACTGTGTGTCATCTCATTACTCTTTAGAGCACTGCGGGGTGGGTACTGCTAATATCTCCCAAATGGAGGAAGAAGCTGAGGCCCAGAGAGGCCCCCTAGCTAGTGAGAGGTAGAACTGGACTTGACCCCAGGCTTACCAAGTCCAAAGGCCATGTGCGCACTTTGCTGGCAGGCCAGTTGATGCCTCTGTCCAAAATGGAAATAATAATAGCTCCTACCTCATAGGGTTATGGGAGGATTAAATGAGCTAAGAAGTGCGAAGCCCTTAGAGCAGCTCCTGGCACGCCTAAGGGCTCAGTAAGTATGTCACCCACAGCAGCATCGGACCGTCTCTGGGTGGGCCCTGCAAGATCACACTCAGGAATGTTAACAGTGGTCACCTCTGGCCATGGGGTCATCGGTGATGATACTTTAATATTTTTCTACAGTGATCAGATATTACTTGTATATTTCTTTCTTTTTAAATTCTTGCATATATGATGCGTTCAGTGAGCTGTCACTCTCCCCAAGGCAGCCCCATGAGTTGTCTGAGTCACTTCCAAGGTTCCCCCCAGGCCTGGAACAGAGAGACCCCAGTAAAGGATCAGAGCGGGGAACATTTCAGATGAGCCCCTCCTAGCCCAGTTTCAATGACAACATGCTTGGCAGGAGTCAAAGTTGGGGGTATGGGGTGTGGATCAGTGCCAGAAACTGGCCTGGACTAAGCCTGTCCTTTGCTGGCATTTCCCCAAAAGGCACAATGGGCCCCGGGGGGGGGGAGCAGCCGTGATGCGTGAGACCTCCGGCCCTGAATCCCCCAACAGCTGTGACCACTTCAGCTATTTTAAACCCTTGAACACCAGGAGGCTCCCATCACACCAACCAGGCACTGTGTCCCCACATCTCGGGCCCTGAGCCAGGGGTAGGAGCCCTGAGTATGGGTCTGCCAGGTCCCACTGGATTCTTTAAAGAGATGGAGTTTCATTTCTTGACCACTCAACTTGTGCCAGGCACTGTGCTAATGTTTTCCATACATTGTCTCATTTGCTGTCATCCTTACATCTATGCTGAGAGATCAGTTGTTCACAGATGAGGAAAATGAGGCTCCAGGTGTCTGGGTGAATTGCCCAAGGCTCCACAAGGGCGGGCCTGGGGCTAGAACTTGGGTTTTTTCTTCTGCCAATTAAATGTTATCATTACCCTGCCTCCTGTGGTGGCCTACCCAGGTGCAATGTTCCTCCCTCCACTCCCCAGTTTGCTGGTGGGTGAAATCAGGGCGTTGTGCTCTATGATCCCCAGGAAAGTCGAACTCTGGCATATGCCCAATATCTGCCACATAGTAGGGGTTCAAAAGATTCCAGTAGAGGGATGCCCAGAGAGAGCCCACCCTGGGGGCCTCACAGTCAGCTCTGAGCTGCACCAGTTTTTCCCTCTGGCAGCTAGTCACCCTGGAGCTGTCTCCTGATTACAATGCACTCAGCAGCCAGCAGGAGCCTATCAAAAGTCACCAGTGTTTCCCTAGGCCTGTGCGTTTTTAGGGGCAGATAACCCCCTAGCCCATTTCAGGCCTTCCCGTCCTCACCCACATTCCTCCCCTTCTTGGCTACCCAGGAGCAGCTGGGCACCCTGCCATCTCCTAATTTGGGCCACCTTGAGGAAGCCGCTGGGGTCCGGGGGTATGGGTGTGTCTCAGCTCTGGGCCCTTGCGAGCCTCAACCCTTCCATCCCCCTGCAGTCCTACCCCCTTTGCAAACATGCATCCCCTCCAGCCTGCCCTGTCCTTCTAATAACCTCTGCCCCTCACTCCCAGTAACTGACCGCTCTACCAAGGACCACATGCACATGGCTGGATTATCTGAACAAGCCCCAGCTTGGCTTCAGAGCTGGAAGGGTTTGGGATGGGGCGGGGGTGCTGGTTCAGGAGCCCCTGGATGTCATCCTGCACCTCAGCCTCCACAAAACACCAGTTGACCTCTGCAGCAGCACCCCACCTCCCCCTTACCCAGTAGCCCAGGCCAGAGCGTAGCCCTTCTCTGGCCCTCCATGGGAACATCAATATTTCAGTCCACAAACGCAGGTCAGCTCAATGCCCTCCTGTCCAGCTTCTCACGCAGCCACAGCTGGGGTCTTCATGCACCCTCCCTAGGGACCCCTCGGTCCACGGCCGCCAGATGGCCCCTTCCACTTCCACGCCTGGCCACTCCTCACTGAGCAGGCCATGCCATGGCTCCCATCTCCCACCCCCAACACTTTGGCTTGGCATTGTGGCCCTGTAGGGAGCTCCCACTGCCACGCCTCCCCATTTGCCCTCTGGTAATAGGGATCAGGGATTGTTGTGGGGTGGAGGGGGATGCCAGGCTGGCTTCCTAGTTTCACTCAGGCGGCTCCCTCTCCTCCCTTCCCCTTAGTTTGCAAATGCCTCCTTTAAGAAGGCTGGTCCTGGACCCCAGGCTGTGTTAGGGCACCCACTCCCTCTGGGGTCCCACCACTTCCGGCTCTCTCCCCTATAACAGCTCCACGTTTACAGTATCTGCCCCAGCTTGAGCATTGTGCCCCGGAAGGGGGCGGGGCAGGAAGCGCTGTGGGCGTGGCCACGCTTGACGGACGGGCCGCTGCGAGAGGAGGCCGACGGGCCGCCCCGCCCACCGGCGGCAGGATAAAGGCCGAGCGCCGGGCCTGAGTGGTCTGGTGGAGGGTGCTCACCTGCCACTGGTGCTCCAGGCGGGCCTGGATGAGCTGGGACACAGGGCCGGCCACTCCGGGAAAGATGCTACACGAGCGGACGGTGCGGCTGCAGTACGGCAGCCGCATAGAGGCGGTGTATGTGCTGGGCACGCAGCTCTGGACCGATGTCTACAGGTAAGCAGGGTCCCGGCGCCGACCCAGGGATGCAAGTCCCGAGATCTCAGCCCCAGAAATCCGGAGACCCTCCCCAGACTCGGACTCCGGGTGGGGCGGGCAGCCAGCCTTCCTCCAGCCAGAGTTGCCCCCGGTCCGAGATCCCTGCACCCAGAAATCCTAAGAACCTCACCCAGAAATCTGACAGCCCCCAAACCTTGCGTCAGCCTCCCCGAAATCCTGAGATCCTCCTAGACCGCCTGACTCCCTCACCTGCACCCCAGGCTTCCCACCTCCTGGCCCTCTCCAGCCCCTCTCCCAGGAGGACCTCAGCGCCCCTCAGCTTCCCTGCTCTCCCCCCTACACCTCCCTTCTCCTCCCTTGTTCCTCCACTTCCCTCAAACCCTCCTGACTCACCGCCCACCTCAGGCCACCTGCTTCCTCCAGGATTTGCTGGGGCCAGAGAGGAGCTGCCCTGGGGCAGAATCTGGCCCTGGGGGTTGCTCAGGCTCCAGGCTCACCCTGGTGGTGGTGGTCCATCCGCAGGCACTGGCTGTGAGCTCCAAGTCCCCGAAGCCTTCCCCTGACTTCACCCTGGGGTCCCGGAGGGACCTTGTTCCACCCCCTGTGGAGTTAAGGTTTTTGTCAGAAGAGTACTCCTGATCCAGGACCCTGTTCCCTCCCTCTCTTCTCCCAGGATTTCTGACACCAGAAGACCTAGGGTACCGGAATTGAGTTCAGGGCCCCACCACTACCCCAGCGCCCAGGAAGCAGCCCAGTCCAATAATCCATCTCCCTGTAGTGTGTGGGGCCGCGCTGTGAAAGTCTGGCTGATTTGAAGGAAGGGGCGGAGAGAGTCCAGGGTATCATTCAGCCCTCCATCCAGTGCATTTGAAATGTCCCCAGTGCTAGGGTGGGAGGAGTTGGTGCTGAGAAGAAGAAGCACGCAGGACTCAGATGGGACCCTGTGCTGATAACCTTAGGCAGGTCCCCTGATCTCTCTGTGCCTTGAGCTAACCTGAAGTACCAATGTGTCTCACTGCTCCCAAATCATGACATCATATGGAGCACCCTGCCACTCCCAGGCCCCCAGCAAACCCCATCCCTGGGTCTTCCCACACGTCCTCCCAGCCCATTCTCTCTGTTACCTCAATGGCCCTGGCACCTCTGCCAGCTCCTGAGCAGCCACTGGCTGCACTGATCCCATCAAGCCCCAGCCTCCTTCCCGGAGGGCAAAGGGCCCGGTCACTGTGCCGACCAAGGATCCTCTCCACTCATCTGCCCTTGGCTTCCACTGTCCACACGTAAACCTTAGGAGTGGTTTCTGGGGGTCACAACACAGCAGTGGAGTGTGGTCCAGTCCTCAGTGGCCTGGGAGACCTCCCCTACCTTCCCCACTCTCAATCCTAAACTGGACACTGCCAGGGAGTGGGCTAGGGGCCAGGGCGCTCAGGTCTCTAAG
Source organism: Phataginus tricuspis (assembly GCA_029783875.1). Lineage (NCBI taxonomy): Eukaryota > Metazoa > Chordata > Mammalia > Pholidota > Manidae > Phataginus > Phataginus tricuspis. Next base: position 12,297,209 of record JAQQAC010002837.1, on the reverse strand, counting down.
CTTCAGCTGTCACCATACCCGCCTGTTTGTTCCTTGGGGCATTCGGTGCAGCCTAAAAGGCTGGCACGGGGCTGCCAGTGGGGTGGGGAGTAAAGAAGGGGGCCGTGCTCAGGCCCCTGCCCTGCTTTGCCCTGGTGGAGAGAGCCCAGCCCCAGTGGGGGCAGGGAGTTGGGGAGGTGTGGACTCGTCCTCCCTCTGGCAGGGGGCGCAGGTGCAACGATGCCCTCATGCCTTCTCCGGAAACCAGCCTCAGCCCCAAGGACCCACACCTCTCTCACTTGCCCTTCACTGAAGACCCCACCACCCCCAAGCAAAGAAGTGCAGTCTAGACCAGCACCAGCCAACAGAAAGAGAATGCAAGCCGCCAGAGAGCCACAAGTGTAATTTTTAATTTTCTAGTAGCCACATTTTTTTAAGGTTAAAATAAACAGGTGAAGTTCATTTTAATAATATATTTAACCCAACATATCCAAAACATTATAGAGTTTCAATATGGAATCAATGCAATACTTTACATCCTAAGTCTTTGAAATTCAGCATGTCCTTTATACCTAAAGCATATCTCAGTGCAGACTAACTGCATTTCAGGTGCTCAATAGCCCCACGGAGCTGGTGGCACTGAACTGGACAGCACAAGGGTAGGGCAGGGGTTCCCAACCTCAGCACTATCACATATGGGGCCAGATAATTATCTGTTGTGGAGGCCACCCTGTGCATGGTAGGATGTTGAGAGCAGCATCTCTGGCCAATCTGGAGGGTGACTGGTAGCACACCTCCCCCGCCAAATTGTAACAAACAGAAACGTCTCTGGATAATGCCAGCAATCTCCTGGCAGGAGGAATGGCCTAGTCTAGAAGACCTCCAGCTGGGAACCGCTGGTCTAGTAGAACAAAGCCTCTCCCAGAACTAAGGAGATGGGCCGTTATGGCTGGGGTTACTCCTAATATCTGTAATGGTTAAAAGCTGCCGTCATTATTGATAACAGAAGGGATATTAGTGAGCACTTAGGAACCAAATGCATTGTCTCCTGTCTTCCTCACCACAGCCCTGGGAGGCCATGCTGGGGTCATCCCATTTTGTAGATAAGGAGAGTGAGGCTCAGAGAGGTGAAGCCATCTGCCCGAGGGCACTCAGGACTCAGGTCCAGGTCTGTCTAACTCAGAACTCATGCTCTTAAGCTCCACTCTACCTTGGGGGACCCTAAAAGTAGCAGGTTGAACTGGATGACCCTCTCAAACTGTGTCCCTTCCACCCTTCACCCAGGCCATGAGCCAGCTGCCTCTGGACACTTCACCCACCCCTGTTCAGTCCTCCACTTCCCACTGAGTCCTTCCAGACCCAGACATAGGTTCTGACTCAAGACCCCATGCGATGCCCCCAAGGAGACATCAAAGTACAAGGCGTTACCCAATTAGTAAGGGAGTCCTCTCTCTTAAGTCACAGGGGTGAGTGAACAGACCTCAGTACTCACCCCCTTTTCCCAAGGGCGCTGGACCCCCTTTTCCCAAGGGCTCTGGGCCCCCTTACCTGACCTATACACACAGCTTCCCATTCCTCCAGATATACAGCGGGGGCCTCGTCTTCCCTGTTCCTCACCAGACCCTGTGGTTCACCCACTCTTGCCCAGAAAAACTAGCCTTTTGGGGATAAGTGCCCTGACCTGGGCACATTCTGAGTGCTAGTGTCCAGCAAGCTAGGAGCAGATGCACAGAAAGAAGGAAGTAGGATTTTTTTCTAGGGATTTACTTTGCGATTGTTGTGACCAACGCCTGCCATTCCTGCCTAGTACTCCCAAGCATACTTGTCTTGCATCTGGCACGTGTGCACCTTGTCCACACGGTCTCCCCTGATGCCCCCTTTAGCGGGCAGCTGCATCTTCGCTGGAGCTGGCCTGGATTCCCAACTGATTCTGGCTTAGGTTGGAGAGAGGGCACAGAGTGAACAGCATCCCCATGTTGGTTTCTCCCCCTCTCTCACTTCTGGGGAGTGGTATTCTCCCTGCACTGGTGCCAGGGACCCCCCAGAGTCTGGAGGGATTGGAGAAAGGGTAGCCTCAGAATCAGTAACAGGGTAATCACACTCTGCTCTACTCTCCCACTGGCCCTCAAATAGGACCATGAGGACGCTTCTCCTCTGCCTCCCTCGGGTGACGCATCTACCCAGGGACTGGGAGGTCTCACTGAGCAGGCGCCCCCTCCTTCTCCGTGGTGGAGAGGAGTCAGGAGCAGCCTGAGGGCTGCAGGAGCTTCGAGGCAGAGATGATGCTGACAACTGTCTGCTGTCTCTGCAGAACAGTGTCCTGGCTAGATGTGATCTCATGGTGAGCCCATGAGGTGGGAGGTGGGGTGCTCCCCTACTCCCTTCCCCAGGATACCCCAAAGCAGAGGTTAACCAGCCAATTTTCCCAGAAGGAGGTTGCCCATCACTCTATGGCAGAAGATATGAAGAGGATCCCAGGATAAAGTGCCTAGAAGCTGGCACAGTAAAATGCGGGAAAGCATGCAGAGAAGTACCCCTTCTTGGGGAAGAGCCTGGAGAATCTAAATTCATCCTGTCTCACGTCTTCGGCTCACTCCCAGACTTCCTCTGTCTGTCTCTTAGTTGGTGTGAGTGTTTTAGAAAATATCCTTAGTACAAAAGCTGGGGAGTGTCTGCAGTCCAGTTTGAAATGAGAGGGATTTGGGGTGCCAGGGTCTACACTTCCCATAGAGTGCCAGGCCCCACTCCACTGACCCCATCTCCTGCCACCATCCTGCACACACGCCACTGTGGCCACATTGGCTTTGTGGATATAGTCAGCCCTTGACTGCACCTAGCTCCCACCTGCCTCAGGGCCTTTGCAAGTGCTCTTCCCTCTGCCTGGAGCACTATCCTTCAGACCTCTGAAGTGCCCTACCTCATTGCTACTTCTCTTCCCTGCAGATTTTTCATTTACTTAATATTGCTCACTGATATTTATTGAACACTTATTCTGTACCAGGCAGACCTTAGCACCTTGCATGCTCTTCATGTATATTTAATAATTTGTGTGTGTTTAAACATCACAACTTTGAATTGGGTACTATTATTGGCCCCCTTTTCAGCTGGGGAAACTGAGGTAAGGAATGTTTGTCCAAGATGACACAGCTGAGAATGGCGGTGGTGCAGAGGCCAGGCCCCTGACCGCTCTGCTGGGCTGCATCCTGGGACTTGGCTTTCAGGCATGTCCTCCTCTGCTCTCGCTGCCCTCCTTGTTCTGTATACCTCCAGCCCTCAAGTCAATGAAGGTCCCCTTGGCTGAGTGAATGAATGAATGCATGTGGCCAGTGATGCATGTAGACTGGCCTGTCGTTGGGCTGAGTTCTCCACCCCCAGCTCAAGGGACTGGCCAGTGGAAGGTCAAGGGCATATAGCCGAGCTTGGCTAGAGCAGCACTTGCTCCTGAGAGAATGATGGTAGGAGGAATCAGACCAGGTCAGGTGGCCTCATAAATTAGAACGACACCCAGAGCTGTCAACCCTGAAAAAGAGGCCCTGCCAGGAGCTGCTCCAGGGCTCCGGTTTCAGGCTAGTTCCCAGGGGGTGACAGGGTTCTAAGGAGGGCCTGGCACCCTGTGTGTTGAGCCCACAGCCCCCTGCACAGCTGGGGTCCCCAAAAGCCTTCCCCTCCTGCCCACAGGGCCCTGAGTCAGGATGGGAGGATGGTGATAGGGGCTCACCCCAGTGCCCACCCCCAGCTGGACAGGCATACCTGTTAAATTCTGGGGAGGCCAGCTTTCAGAGGCAGCCCTGTCCTACCCAGTGGCACCAGACCCAGGGCCCAGGGGCCTTGAATAGCCCACAGCTGCTTATCTCAGTCACTCACCCGAGAGCCCCGTGCAGGAAGCCAGCCTTTGGTGTCCCCTCTCTGGGTCTTTGACCCCCACCTGCAAGATAAGTAGAGGCCTCAAGAGGTTCCTAAGAGCTTCTCATTTGATCCTTTCCTGAGCCAGGCCTGATACCCACTGCCAGCAGGGGTATCCTGAAACCTCCAGCAGGGACTATAACCTACAGTTCCTCTCCCAGGAAGACAGCAGCCAGGCCCAGAGCTCAAAGAGCTGGACCTCATTTTGCCATTACTGTCCCCGAGAGTGCTCACCCTATGCGGGCCTCAGCATGCTCATCTGTAAAGTGGGATGACATTAATACAGGCCTCATGGGTTTATAGAAAGGATGGACTGAGTTCATGTGAGCCGAGGGCTTGGAACATGCCTGGCACATAATAAGTACTCAGCAAGTAGTTATCACAAATTAGTGTTGGGTTTATTATAGTATTATTAAAACAAATAATAATGAGATATGGCCTTAAAGAGTTCAGAATGCTCCTGGGAGAGAAATGTTGACCAACATTTAAGTATTTGCAGCACCAGCAAAGGGAGAGAGAGATGGGTCCTGTGATGGGATCAGGGGAGACTTCCTGGAGGAGGCGGCAACCAAGCCAAAAGATGGACAGGGGTTCACAGTGTGACCAGAACATGCCATGCAGGAGCAAAGGTACCTGACAGGGAAGTCGGGACACATGGGGGCAAAAAAGGACATAGTTTCAGTGGCATAGAGTATAAGGCTAGAGAGTGGATGAGCTGAAACAAGGGGTTTGAATGCTGGGCTCAGGTGTTAGACTTAGTTCTGTAGGCAGTGGGGAGTCATTGAAGGTGCTAGGGAGGAGTGACCAAAGATTAGATCATTTCTTCCCTAAGGAGAGGGCCCAGGGCAACTGGAGGCATCAGTGCCTAAGAGAGGCTGGGGAAGTTACCAGGCAGAGAAGGAGGGCTGGCTGAAGACCAACATCATGGTTTGCTTCTGCTGATCCCTGTCCAGGGCAGCTACCTGCCTCAGGGCTCCAGCCACCACCATGCCAGGTGCGGGGCCTTGCCTCCCTCCCCTCGTCCCCCTCCTTGAGGGTGCTCGCCATGCGGTTGCATGCCAGGCTGGCACCCACGACCCCCCGACCTCAGACTACTGCAAAGCCCTGAGGGCAGGATGTGATCCCAGGCTGCCAGAAGCTGGGTTCACTGTTGGCGTAAGCCCCAGTTGGTGCTAACAAGGCCCAGAGCAGGTGGACAAGCTGAGACAGGCAGCTAGGAGCAGGCACGTCATGCCCTCAAGTCTGGGACTGAGCAAGCCCCCAGCCTGTGAGGCCAGGCTGGTCACCCTCTCCACCAGTTGGGCAAAGAGCAGAAAAGCTGACTGCCTCCCCAGAGGCCACCCAGCCTTTGTGGGGCTGAGCAGATATTAGGTCACAAAGCCCAGAATTCCCTTAATTAGTCTGGGCTCAGTAAACATCCGTCTTCTACATCTGACATAGCTTTCCAGTCTTGTTTAAAGTTCGTTTGACATTTCTCTCCATTTCCAAGGCCACCGCCCAGTCCCATGCCACCATCACCGCTCACCTGGACAGCTGCAGTCACCTTCTCCCTGATTCCCCCACCTCCCCAATTGCTCTCCTGAAATCCACTCCCCTCCCTGCACCCTGGATGATCTGTCTCCAATGCACAAATGATCACGTCACCACCTCTTAGAAGGCTTCAGTGCTCTCAGGAGAAAGGCCGCTCCTCGCCATGAGCTGGGTCCTCTCTGCCACTCTCTCCCTCCCCCTTGCTCACAAGATCCAGCCTCACTGACCTCCTTCCTCTTTTTGAACATGCTGAACTAACATCCACCTAAGGCCATCACCCAGGCTCCAGGCTGTCCTTGCTGCTTGGACATCTCTGCACCTCTTCCTCTTCTCACTTTGGCCAATTCAGTGCTTCTCAAACTGTGGTCCCTGGACCACCTGGGAGCTTTAGAAATGCAGTTCCACTCCACAATATATGTGTATATCAAGTCATCATATCGTACACTGTTTGTTGTATACGATGATACACAATTACATCTGTCAGTTGTTTCTCAATGAAGTTGGGAGGAGGAGAGTGCAGTTTCTCAGGCCCCAGCCCAGATCTGGTAAATCAGAAACCCTGGGGGATGGCCTGACAACCTGTATTTTAACAGGCCCTTCAGGTGATACACACTCAAATTTAAGAACCACTGATCTAATTAATGCTTGTCTGTCCTTTAGCATGTAAAGTTTAGACCTCAGCTGAAATGCCACCACCTCCAGGAAGCCTTGCCTGACCTCCAAGCCAGGGCTCAAGGCATCCCATACGTCTCCTTGATAGCAATCCTCATGGCTGAAATCACATAATTAGTTGTGTAACCCATTGAAAGCCTTTCTCTTCCACTGGAATATTTGCTCCATGGGCTCGAGAACATGTCATCTTTTTCACCAAACTGCCCCCGGCACCTAGGGCTGTGCCTGGCACATAGTAAGTGCTTGATAAATATGTGTTGAGTGAATGAATGACCACATAAGAAAGCCCCCTCCTCTAGCCCTTCCTGCAGCAAACACTTAGACCTATTGCTTGCCTCTACTAAGCCAGGTGCTAAAATGAAAAGAAAATACAATCCCTGTCTTCAAGGAGCTAACTGCCATAAGGGGAAATAAACACGGATGGAGACAAATCGATTGAGTTGGGTCTTTAAAGAGGGATGGACAGTTGCCAGGCAGAGAAGTCAGGGGGAAATATTACAGGTAGAAGGAATAGCATATGCAAAATACACAGTGAGCTGAAACAGTGCAAGGAGTTAGAGGGTAAAAGGAGTTTCAGGAAATGAGGCAGGAGGGTCAAGTTGAGATGCAGTGGCCAAATGCCCCTGGGTGAGTTGGATTTTATTGTATCAGTAAGCACTGAGGAGCCACTGAATATTTTCAAGCAGGCAAGTAAGCTGATTTCTTTGCCTTTTTAAATCACTCTGGCTATACAGTCTGAGAAACCAAGAAGAGTGGGTTCATTCATTCATTTATTCCCAAAGCATATATTGAGTTTGGCCATGTCCTGGGCACTGGGATACAACTGTTGGCATCGCAGACGTGGTCCTAGGGACTGGCAGCCTGTCCTTCTGTCCACACTATCTTTAGCCTCTTTCCCATAACCCCAAGACCATGGCCACCACCAAAATCCCCACTCCCTTTGCGTCGATATGGTCCTGGGCCCCTCCCTGCAGCCTCCAAGGAAAATTGAGGGGCCTGCAGCCCCTGGTTCTAGGGTTTCTGCCAGGGATTCTGAGAGGTTCTTCCTGGGGAGGGAGGTAGCCTGCAGGATCCACAGGGGACAATGGGTGCCTTTGTTGCTCGTGCCAGGGCCACTCCAAGAATAGCTGTTTGCTCAGCTCAGAGCAGGGCTGGGGCTGGGGTAGGAGGGTGTGGGGCTCTGAAGCTCCAATGTAGGCCGGGCATTAACCCCCTGAGCCTCTGGGGCCTCCTCCAGTTTCTCACTGGCCGAAAGCATCACTTATACCAACTATTGTCAGAGTCAGTGTCCTAAAAGATCCTCCCCTGTGAGTTTGTAAAGCGTTTTGTCCTAAATAGAATTGTATGCAGAAACCCAATATATAAAACCAGATGAAATACCAGTGGCTCTGGTTAAAAGTGGGCAGAGACCCATCAGAGGGATTCCCAGTTTTTCAGCCCCTCCCTCCCCATACCTTTGTCCAGGACCTGTCTCCTCTGCACAACCTGAACTCCAGCCACCTCTGACCTGGCCCCATCCTCTTATTTTACACTTAATGAAACTAAGAGGAGAAGCACCTTGCCCAAGGCCACCCAGAAAGATGATGGTCAAAGCTGGGACTTGCCCTAGAGGAATATTTCCCAGACCCAAACCCGTAACTGCTTAGACTCATGATTTTTACCAAAACCAGATTCTACCTGTAGTACTACTAAACATTTTTCTTTAAATCAACTCACATTTTTCTTACAACTTTATTTTAAATGGAGATCTTATTACCATAAATGGCAAGCCTTTATCAATTCCCTTAAAAACATACCACATGTAATAAACACATCAGTCTTTTGAAGTGTTCATCCATGTACCACCTAAAAGCATCTTCCCTGCACGGCCACACCTCCCTTTGGGAAGTGCCGCCTGGTGCTTCCACAAGGCTCACCTCTGTCCTGCTCAGTTCCACCCTCTTCGCTCGGTGTGTGTGATGTGCCCAGCCCCGTGCTGGTCCCTGAAGGAGGAGGGATGGAAGAGGCCAGAACTTGCCCTCAGGGGCTCACAGTACAGAGGAGGAGAAGTACGTGAGACAAAATGCAGCCCTTGCCCTGTGAGGGGAGAAAGATGAAGCCTGTGGAACAGGAGCGGTGGGTGGTCATCCTGTGTCTTACAGTCCAGCACATGGACACCCTGAAGGTGCAAGGGACACACTCAAGACTCTCTCAGCAACTCATTGGCAAAACTGTGCTCAAACCCAGAGGTTCTACACATGGACCCCCAACTCAGGGTTTTTGCTTTGACTCTGTGCTTCTCCTAATAATGGATGCAGACAGAGGGCAGCCGGCCACAGCCAATGGGCGTCCAGTGCCCCATGACTGGATGAGGAGTTTACAGAGGGGTAGATGGACAAGAACCAGAGTGGCCCTGGAGCTTCTTTCTTGAGCTCATTTCCCCATGCTCAGCACGGGCTGCCAGGCCCTGTCCCTCTCTATCTTGCCATGTCCCAGACCAGCCGTCTGTGCCAGTAGCCCCTGCAGTCTCTGTGGCCTGGGCCTGAGAGACCCTGCCTGGTGGCTTCTACAGATTCACACTCACAGCCTTGGCCACCGCAGGGCTCTACCAACCACACTGCACTGCTGACCATGTAGATCAACGATCCTCAAAGTGGAGCCACTGGACCACCAACAGTTCCTGGAAACATGATAGAAATACAGATTCTAAGGCCCCACTCCAGACCTGCTGAACCTGAAACTCAAGGGAGGGGCCCAGCAATCTGTTTAGACAAGCTTTCCAGTAAATTCTGCTGCTGAAGTTTGAGAACTATGAACTACTACTGTAAACCTCTCGTTCAACCCTGGCCACTGTTTCCTTCTTCAGCTGCCCCAGCCACCCCTCGGTTCTGCCAGCTGGACTCCCAGGGCTGGGATCTACCAATCTGTAGCCTTAAAAAACACTGAAGGTTTAAACAAGAGCCCCTGATGATTCTAATACCCAACCATAGTGGAGAACTTTTCTGGAACCCCAGGCCCTCAAAATAGCAGGTGTGCCCCTGAGGCAGATGCTTGGGCCTAGGTCTTAGTCCCAAATCCCATGAGAATCCCACCTAAATCCCTCTGAGCCCTCTTTGGCCTTTGGGAGTCTTCAGACTGGGGGTTGGATTTAGCACAACTGTCAGCCCTGGGCACCCTCCTTCCTCCGTTTCTCCATCCTTCCTGTTACTTCGCCTTAAGCTTGAGCTGCCATAGCAAAATACTGTAGGCTGGGGGGCTTAAAAACAGAAGTTTATCTCTCACAGTTCTGGAAGCCGGAAGTCTGGATCAGGGAGTCCATGTGACTGGGCTCTGGTGAGGCTTCTTCCTGGCCCACAGCCAGCCACCTTGCTGCGTGCTCGCATGGCCTCCCTTGGTGCATGTGAAGGAAGAGAGCTCCCTCTTCCTCTTCTTCTGAGATGGGCCATCCTATCAGCTCAGGACCTCCCTCTCATGACTTCACTTGACCTTAATTATCTCCCAAAAGCCCTATCTTCAAATACCATCACAATGGGTCTTAGGGCTTCGAAATGCAAATCTGGGGGGACACAACATTCAGTCCATAGCAACCAGATCACACCAGTTAGTTTCTTGCCCCGAAATCTTGATGGCTTTTCAAGAATTCCAAGAGTATTTCCCTTGTAATGGATAAACATCCAGAACCCCAAGGAATGACTCTCAGAGAGAATTCCAGGCCATGAAAGCTATGGCAGGATGGAGGCGACTTTGTGACAGAACCAACCTACTTCTTCCCCTTTAGGACCCAAATTCCAGGCTCTATCCCTGTGCAAAGCCAGCACTTTGATGCGTGCCTCCTGGCTGTCAACTGAGTTCTCCTGGCCACCAGCTCAGACACTAGAGAGGGGTTGGGAGATAGAGTTCTAGGCCTAGCACTGTCTATGAAGCAAACTCATTCCTGTCTGGGTCTCAGTCATCCGCCCTTGCAGTACCATGCGCCCCTGAAGCTGGCTACCTATCAGAAGCACAAGGAAGCTTGTTAAGATTTCGGATCCCCGGGCCCCACCCTTGAACATTCTGAATGCCCGAGGAATCTATATCTTTAAAACAGCTTCCTCACTACTGGTGTAGCTGGGTGCCCTGCGGACCCCAGACCAGACAACCTGGGAGGCCCCTGGCAGCCTGGCCCCTCTAGGAGTGTCCTCCCGAAGCCCCTTGTCCCACCTGCCCCAGGGGTCCCCATGACCTGCTGTCCTCTCTCCCTACAGCGCAGCCCCAGCCGGGGCCCACACCTTCAGCCTGAAGCACTCGGAGCGTGTGCAGGTAGAGGTGGTACGTGATGGGCAGGCCGAGGAGGTGGCCACGAACGGCAAACAGCGCTGGCTCCTCTCTCCCAGCACCACACTGAGGCTCACCATGAGCCAAGCGAGCGTCGAGGCCAACAGTGACAAGGTACCATGGCTGGGGGGTGCACCCCCTGGGAGCCAGGGCCAGGCTGGCTTGGAGAAAGGCTTGGGCCAGGGTCGTCTGATAGAACCAGAATGGGAGCCACGCATGTCATTTTCTGTTTCCTAGTAGCCATGTGAAAAGAGCAAAAAGAAAGCAGTGAAATTAATTTTAATAATATATTTTACTTAACTCCATATATCAAAATAAGGTCGACCCTTGAAAAACACAGATCTGAACTGCACAGGTCCACTTATAAGCATATTCTTTCAATACATATATTGGAAGAATTTTTGGAGATTTGTGACGATTTGAAGAAACGTTTTCCTTTTCCTAGCTTATTGTAAAAATATGGTATATAATACATAGGACTTACAAAATATGTGTCAATGAGCTGTTTATGTTATCAGTAAGGCCTCCAGTCGATAGTAGTCTGTTAAGTTTTAGAGGAGTCAAAAGTTATACACAGATTTTTGACTGTGCAGGGGGTTGACTATATAATCAACTGTATTGTCACTGCAACATGGTATCGATATAAAAATATTAATGAACTAGCCTACATTCTTTTGTCCTACAAGTCTAAATCTGGTGTGCATCTCACGCTTACAGCACATCTCAAATCAGACTTGCCATTTCAAGTGGTCCATAACCACCTGCAGCTGGGGGCTACTGCATGCGACAGCTCAGTGTTAGAGCACAGAATGATGGCCCCACAGGAGGTTAGAACTGTGGGCCCCTCAACGATGGAATAGAATCACTGGAAGTCACCCCAGCCACAGATGTCTTTGGTCTCTCTTCGCTGGGTTCTCTAGTTAATTACAAACTTCACCATGCGCCCCATGGCAGTGATGGCACTGGATGTGATCCAAAGAAGACAGTCTCAGCCCTTCCCCCTGGTTGCTTAGCAGGAGCTGGACATACACATGGCAGAGGTGGGGGCCCCACAGGCAGCAGAATGCACAGCAGGGGCACAGATAGGCGGGCAGCACCTGGAGGCGCTTTGAGAGGAGGGGAGTCACCTATCTAGTTGGATAATCTGGGAGAAAGAGCCCACCAACACAGAAGTGCTTCCTGGAGGAAAGGGTTCAGCTGTTCGGTGAGAATTGGCTTGACAGGCCATGAGGTGTAAGGCAGGGAGGGTGGCAGAATTTTCCTGCCTATGATCTGTGATCTCTGCTCTTCTCTCCCTCCCACTCCCACTGTACCCCCTCTGCTCCAAGGTCACCGTCAACTACTATGAGGAGGAGGGGAACATCCCCATCGACCAGGCTGGGCTCTTCCTCACGGCCATTGGTGAGTCGGCGTGGCTGTGGCCCGGGAGGCTTTGTTCCCCCGAGGCTGGCATGGCAACCCTCTCGGCAGCACTTGGGCTATTTTCAAGCGGCAGACCAGGCACTCGGAGTCCCTCTGAATAATGCAGGCCCGAGGAATGATTCCACACATGCCCAGGTCCTTCTGTGCTGGGATGAGGAACGTCCTGCCGGGGTAGGCGTGCCTTGGTCTGCCAGCAGCTCACTGCAATGTCAGCGCCCCCATCCCAGGCTCTGTGAGCCAGCCTGTCCCCTGCAGCCCAGAGAAGAGTTTGCCTCTCATAGCAAAGGAAACGGCCTGTCCACAAAGGGTCCTTAACTCACCTAGTCCAAGCCTCTCATTTGACTCATGAGGACAAAGAGGCCCACAGAGGTTAGGGCACTTGTTCAAAGTCCCACAGCAACTCAGAGGCAGGTTGAGTCCAGAACTCAGGATAATTCCCCTCCCAAGTACTTCCCATTTGTGCCGCACTCCCCTGCGCTGGGTGCCGGGGCACGTGGGATGTGCTCTTCTGAAACTTGACTGTCCTGCAGTTGAGATATTTTATATACTTTTTCAATCTTTTAATCATATAATGTTTAAACCAGGAGGACATTTCAGAGAGTCATTTGGTCTGTCCAGCCTTAATTTAACAATGACGAGTTGCCACACGGCTGGGGGAAAGAACTACCAGATATTGAGAATCAACTATATGCTGAGTGCTTTGAAAATAAAAATGACATCTTCCATTTATTTGACACCTGCTCTGTGTCCAGGACTGTGCTGGGGGCTTTGAGGAGGAGGAGGAGGAAGACCTACGGGGCGCCAGGCTCTAATACTATATGTTTTACTGTCATGATCTCAATCTATTCTTACACCTATTCCAAGGATAGACACTACCATTGTCCCCATTTCCCAGATGAGGAAACCAAGGCCCATAAAAAGTAAACCAAATAAAAACATGTCTGAGTCCACACCCCAGAAAGTGGTTTGTGGGGTGCCAAGTCATCTCACATCCTCCAGGGCTCTCAGAACTCCCCCCCTAAAAGCAACTATGTCCCATGCTGGCCCCTCTTTCTCCAGTCCTGTGCTTTTAGCCACCAAAATAGGCCCAACAACCATGCTCCCCTGCTTCTCAGCTTATTCCCAAATGTGCTCGATTGCTGGTTGCCCCGTCCCTCTTTCTGCACCAAGGGGGTGCCCAGCCTTGGGGTGGGGTCCTCAGGAAAGCCGCAAGGGGCCTTGGCAGATGGAAACCACAGGTGCCTGAGTCCAGCTGAGGTCTGACACACGTGTGAGCCTCCCATGCACACAGAGCCCCAGGTTGTCTCAGATGACGGTCCCTAAGGAAACCTAATCCAACAGAGACAGGGACACCTGAGGACACAGCAGGAAGGGTAACGGCCAGAGCCTGTCAAATGAGGGTGACCCCAGAGCGCTGACTACACCATTACTGATACTTTCACCAAAACAAGGTAGACATAGGATAGGTGGCAAAATAATGCACTAGCAGGGGGCAGGGCTGGACTTTTCCTCTCCACTAGAAGACTGTAAAGCTTGTGCTCAGGGGATGTGTGGGTGGGAGCCACGGGGCTGAGACCCCAGGAGATACCAGGTCCACCCAGGATAAATGACCAGGCTCATCCTTCTGAGGTGCTGAGACACTTTTGCTAAACAATTATTTAACTGCCACCAGTTCCAGACAGTTAGGTTCCATGGGCCAGTAAAATGTTCCCCCCACCAAAAAAATAATAATTCTGATGGTTGGCCAAAAATAACAGACATTAATAAAGCAAGCTACTATCCATCATCATTGTCACATTTTAACACCTAAAAGAGTAGTTGGTGCATAATCTCAGAATACAGCCATTTACATTGCAAAAATTAAGCTTTATGAAAACGTCACCCGGTTGAAATTATGTTTCCTATTCCACCAGAAACACTGGTGAATGTTTAGTTTCCCTTGGAACCCACTGGTCTATCTGACCCCTCCAGGTCTTGTCTTCCCTCAGGCATCCACCCCAGGAGCCCTCGAGCCCCAAGACCTGAGTAATCATTCAGGGCAGCACCTCAGAGGCAGGAACACCCTGTGGTCAGATGTCCCCCAAGGACACATATCTGAGTCCGTCGCAGTCTAGCTCTGTCTTGAGCCCATGCTGAGCAGAAAGAGCCCTGGCTTCAGAAGCAGACAAATAACAAATAACTTTTAAGTTCTGGCTCTACCCCTTCCAACCACATTGTGACCGTCACCCCTCTGATCCTCAGTTTTCTTATCTGCAAAATGGGACTCACAGTGCACTCCTGCGCAGAGCTTACAAGGACTCGATGGGATGGTGCCTGCAAAGGGCCTGGCATGGAGTAGGTGCTCAGTTGATGCCCTTTTTTCTCTTTTCCCTTCCTCTTGGGGTAGTCACACTTTTTCTCTGCCGGGGTGGAGTTGAAGAACCTCACTGTCCCTTGGTCTTCCTCCTAGAATTTAGGAACAAACCATGGTACCCTTGACCAAACTGGGCCCTGGGTCTTGGTCTCCATCCTGCCAAGCTCTTGCTGTATGACCTTGATAAGTGACCACTGCCTGTAGACCTTTTTCCCCGCAGTAACTGATAGCTCGGAGCCCACTGGTCCCTGAGGTCCTTCGAGGCTCCAGTTAGGGCTGGTTTGCAAAGCCCTCCCTGTTACGGGGGAAGCTGGGTGGGGAGGGGAGGAACGGTCTTGCCCTCTTCGCTGTGATCCTGCCAACAGGCGCAGTGCACGTCCATGAGCCTTGAGACTTTCTGGCCTCAACCTGAGGACCTCCCTCCTTGTGCCCCCTCCCCAGAGCCTAGGATAATTGCCCTAGTTGGCTGTGGGGGAGAGAGTCCTTCCTCCCCACCACACCCAAGCTGCCCAGTTAGGTAAGCAGGCTGGGCACTCTGCCACTGGCCAAGGGGGCCGGCGGCCCGCCAAAAAGTTTGTGCTTCTGTGTCCAAGCTGAGGCCTCAGTGTCTAGATTCCCAGGGCAGACCGCCTTGAACCCAATCCCAGTGACATTTCCCGTTAATCTGCCCCACACCCCAGGAGACACCTGACACCTTGGGGCTATTCCGGGGAGCTGAGGTAAGAGTCAGAACCTCTCGGAAATGTTTGGCCCCGAAACAGGTGTCCTCTTCCTCCTTTCCCGGGAAAGGCAGAGCCATCCCACGAGGGGAGAGCTCTGTGCAGCCCTGTTCTCCATCCCTTCAAGAGTCATCCCACTGGAATCCAGTTACACTGGACACTGGGGGAAGTGCTGAAGGGGAGAAGTCCTCCAGGATGGCCTCCAGCCTGAGGGGGGTTCTGAGGGAGGATGGAGAGGAGAGGAGCCCATTTCAGGTGATGGTGGAGGCAGGTCATGGGTCATCAGAGAAAATGCAAAGCTCTGGGGCAGGTTGGAAGGCGGGTGTTACGGAAGCCCAGTTATACAAGGCCCAAATCTCGCATCCGGAAGTCAGTGGAACTTGTCTCAATGTAGTAAATCCAGAAAGAGCAATATACGTCTTATTTAGTTTTACAGAGATAACCTCAGGCAGGTGAGGGGACGGGCTGGCCTTTGGAAATGGCTTGGTCCTATGTGATTTTTTTTGCACTGTGTGCAGACATTATACTGATACAACTTGTAAAGTTAAGAAATTCATAAGGAAGCCAAGCACAATAAAGTGCTTCACAGTTTCTCTCCTGTGACCCACTTCTTTGTGGACACACCACAGAAGCTGCCGTAGGGCTGCCCGCCTGGGGATGTGTGTGGCCAGCTCCAGGGAAGCAAGTCGTGGGTCTTGAGGAAGGCGGCCTTGGGTTTTGGAAACAGCCCAGGGCGGGGGTCAGCCTGAGTCAGTGGAGACAACAGCCAAGGGCAGGGGCCTGGAGTCAGAGCCCTCGTGGGACACCTGGTTCTGTGGTCTCTGGAGACAGTATGGTCACTACCCTGCTCCGGCCTTGGTGTCCCCGTGGGTGTGGCTGGGCGGGTGATGACTCCTCCCTCTGGGCGTGATTGACGGAGGGGCGTGGCATGCAGGGCGAGGGCTCTACCGCGGGCAAAGGGAAGGGTGCCCGCAGGAGAGGTTGCTGTCTTGAGAAACAGAGAGTGATTCTTTACCAAGAGGCTGGGTCTGCAGCTTGTTTCCGGGGAGGCGCTTCGGGAAGCTGACCTGAGGCTGCACTCACGGGGAGTGCTCAGCTGGCAAGTTTGCGAAGGTCTGAGAGCCAAAATCAATATCGTTCCCCCATCTGAGCCTTCAGCCTGTTCAGCAGCAGCTGCCGGTGCCCCTTTCCCTGCTTTCCCCCCAGAATCCTTATCCCGCACCAGCTTCCCAGATCAGCCCGATTTGCTGACACGTGACATCTCCGAGTCGGGGTTCGCTCACCTGTAAAATGGCAACAGGATTCCTTTCATGGGCCTGGGATCTCCTTGAGAGCAGGCACTGCGCCCCAGTTGCCCACCACTAGGTCCCCAAGCCTAGTGCGGGGCCTGGAACACAGCAGGTGCTCAACAGTGATGTGCTCAGTGACCGGGATCAATGGGAGGGTTTATCTAATCATACCTCACATCCTCTAAGGGACCGCGGTCAGGACGCTGAAGTGCTGCCTCGCCCAAGGACCAGGGGCCCTTAAAGCCCCCCCATACCTCCTCCTTCCGGACCCAAAAAAGCCAAATTCAGTGCTGGGAGGGAATCAGGCTGTGGACAAAGGGAGGACTTGAGTGTCACCAGATTCAGGGTGAACCGCCCGCCCAGGGAAGAATGACATGAGCGCCCTTCCTGTGCCAGGACTTTCCTCCCCGGCTGCTCCAAGGAGAGGGCACGCCTGCCAAGGGGACCGACCAGGAATGCATTCCCACCCACTCCTACCTTGATCCAAGTCATGCTCAGCGTGAGGCCAAGCCCACTGGGCAGTTCCAGGGTCTGGACCCAGCTCACCTCATCCTGTGTGACGCTCCCACCACCTTCCCAACTACTCCCTTGCCCCGCCCTGTCAGTCGATCACCCAAGGGACATTTGGCAATATCTGGAGATGTTCTGGTTGTCACAACTAGGAGATATTACCAGCATCCAGTGGGTAGAGGTCAGAGATGCTGCTAAACGTCTACAACACACAGGACAGCCCCTCACAACCAGAAATATATGCCTCCAAACGTCCGTAGCACTTGCTTTTGCAATTAATGCAACTCCTCTGACTGGGAAAGGGCCCCATTTTATAAGTAAAGAAACCAGGGCTCAGAGAAGCTGTCTAACCTTCCCCAAATCACACAGCTTATAACCAGAGAAATAGGGTTTGAACCCAGGACTGCCTGACTTTAAACCTTGGGCTCGTTTCTCTCTGCCCCACACAGTCTTCACAAAGCCTGTCCCCATGGCAGGCCTAGGGATACTGAAGTTCCTTCCCCAAAAGGAAGGATAAACAGGACCCTGCTCTGGGTCCTCTGGTGGCCTGGCCTCTCGGGCACCCTCAGATCAAGAGGGGTTGGAGACTCAGTTTCCCACCCAAAGTAAAGCCCTCAGACCTCGGGGGTAGGCGCTCAATCACTGGAAGCTCCGGGGGACCCACCAATGCACAAGTGCGCGTGCCTGAGACAGACTAGGAAAGGTGTTTAGGGAAGCCTGTGAAAGCTGTTAAAATCTGACTTCGAATCCCACCAACCGCAGTGTGCTCCAGTTCTGCTAATGCCACCTGTGTGACCCTGGCCATGTGACTTGGCCTCTCTGAACTGAGGCTTCCAGATCTGTACGGTGAGGCTCATCCCTCCACCCCCCAGAAGTGACTGAGGAACAGGGAAGAGGTGGGGGTTCCCTGACCTACCCGACAACACCTGTCAAACCCCTAAACTATGCCGTCTGCTCCGTGTCTGCCTACTTCTCCATCAGGCAAGGGATGCTGAGGCAGGGGGCTGAATAAGATGACCTCACCAAGGCCCTGCCCTTCCAGGGACCAAGCAAATGGGTGAGCTACACCCACATCCCATAGGTCTTCCTCCTGTGTGTAAACACACAGCAACTCACCTGTGTGTCTGTCCCCAGAGATCTCCCTGGATGTGGACGCCGACCGGGACGGCGTGGTGGAAAAGAACAACCCAAAAAAGGTACTGAGCTACCAGCACAGAGGGCCCTGACCTGACCTGGGTGGGGGGCTCCCGGGGACAAAGCCTCAGGCTGGATCCTCCAGGCAGCCGTGGTCCTCCCACCAAGCCCAGGCAGCTCTCGTTCTATAGATGAGGAGACTGGGGCCCAAGACACACAGCGCACCAATGACCGAGCCCACAGAGTAGCCACGTTCCCACACGGGAATGGCTACAGAGCAGGCTCCCGAGGCTGCTGCCCTAGCCACAGGATGGCACGCCCAGTTCATGGAGTTGCTGGAAAGGATAAATGTCCTGCCACAGTGGAAGTACTGCCAAAGCATTTGCTCTTACTATTTTACCTTTTTTTTTTTTAACCAAGATGGGAAGACCATCAGAAGTTGGCAATAGTCATTCTCAGTTCAAGGCATGTTATCTTTAATGGTGCACACACACTCCCTCTCCTGTTTTTATTCATTCATTCATTCATCTGCTCATTCATTCATTCTCTTTTACGGTGCTTTCCCCGCTGCCATTCTGCTCCCCCCCAAAGGACCATTTTAGTGGGGTTGACATGTCTCTTTCTGTTCTCTCTTATGATTCTTGCGAAACATGCGGTGTGTTGGTGTGCATGTATTTTTAACTTGTGCAGATAGCTTGCAGTCTCGATTTCATTCTGTTTTGTACTTTTCCCTCAACCCAGTTTTGAAGCTCTGGTGGTTTTGCTCTGTGTACATCCAGGCTGTTGCTTCTATTTTCCATTTTCTGCCCTTCTATGTCCCTTAAATTTTATATGCCCATGGGCATGTGTTACTTTTACAATAACAACCTAAAGCCTGGTTTAAATTATATGTAGATGGATACTTTTAAAAGTTTAATAAATACAGCCCAAGGAGAAGCCTCGGGTCTAGCAGCCAGTCTCAAACTCTGCGCATGGCCAAGAGGGTCTCAGGCCTATTGGGGACCCCCTTCCCCAGTCCTCAGTGGCACTGCCCCAGCCCTGCCGGCCGCAAGAAGACGCCGAGTCAGCCTTGCACATATGTTCTCCATGTCCACGGCCAAACCACGTGACAATAGGCTCCATGGAGCCTCTGGGGCATCCCAGCTCCCCTGGGGAGCAGCCCGGGTGAAGTCACACAGTCCCTGTGGACGTGACCTTACCCAGACTTTCTCCATCCGGGCCAGTGACATTTCATATTTTCTTCACTCATCCCATAAATACCGTTGAGAGCCTTTTCATTCAGGACTGGGTCAGGAAGTACAAGAGGAGCCCAGCTCCTGCCTTCAGGGAGCCCTCCGTCGAGTGCAACAGGCCACATTAAGTAAGGAATGACACAGGTGGCTGTTTAATCACAGTTGTCCCAAGTCCACCCCCCAGAAATGGGTACAGTGCCAGGGAAGCTGCTCTGGTCTGAGGAATCAGAAAGAAGGGACAGTCGGTCATGCTGGGGCCAGGAGTGGAGTTGGCCTGGTGGAGGGAGCCAGGACAGCACTCCTGGCGGAAGGACAGGAGGACAAAGGCCCGAGAGCTGGGACAGAGTGGAAAGGCGGCCAGTGTCAGGGAACAGAGTGAGTGAGGGGGAAGGTGGAGGGGAGCAGGTAGAGAGGTGGGCAGGTCTCCCCCAGGCTTGCAGGCCACGGTGAAGGATTGGGACTTTATCCCAGGGCAGCAGGGAGCCCCTGACAGGACTTAAAGCAGGAAGGCAGCATGATCTCACTGGAGCTTGTTCTAATATCGCTCTGGCTGTAGTGTAGAAAATGGACCACCCTGCAGGCCCCGTGTGGAGCACTCAGAGCATGTCTGGCAACAGCTGGGTGTCGGCCATCCAGGCATCTCCCCTGAGCCCTTCACAGAATGTCTGCCCGCTCATTTCTCTGGCCCCCGCTGCCTCCCTGCCTCCACCCTCCTCTAGGGGCAGGCACCCCAGACACGAGGCTCATAAATGCCCTGCTCAACCCTCCTGTGTGTCCCCCTCCTGCACTTGCCTTTGGTGCTTCTGCTGACCCTCTCCAGGCATCAGACGCAGGATTCACGTTTGCCCGGTCGTGGCTGCCCCAGTGGCGGTGGCCGCTCTTTATTCTCACCCTCAGGCTATCTCTCTGGCCTCCTGTGGGGTCTGCACACCGGCTGGGGATATCTGCCAGGAGGTGGGGCGGACGGCACTGACCTGCCTCCCTGCCAATGCAGGCGACCTGGACCTGGGGCCCTGAGGGCCAGGGGGCCATCCTGCTGGTGAACTGTGACCGAGACACGCCCTGGTTGTCCAAGGAGGACTGCAGTGACCAGAAGGTCTACAGCAAGGAAGGTGCCACTGGGACCTGCATTTGGGGTTGGGGGCAAGGAGGAGCAATGGAAATACTCATTCTAAGTCCTGGAGGGTGAGGCGGGGATGGTGGCCTCAAATATCCACCCTTGTTGAAAATGGAACTATCAACATAGTTCAATTGGAACCATGTTTTTTAAGTGACACGTACATAGAAGAACTGGATGGAAATTCCCGAAAGGTTATAGGGAAGTCATGTGTGGTGGTAGAGATGACAACCAGTTTTTATGTTTCTCTGTAGTTTCCATAATAAACATGTGTGGGGTTTCTCTGTCCTGATTAGAAAAGTAACCATCATTTGTGAGCCAACATTCCAAATCTCTTAATTCTGTCCTCCTCATGTGTCCACCCATCAGACCTCAAAGACATGTCCCAAATGATCCTGAGGACCAGAGGCCCGGACCGTCTTCCTGCCGGATATGAGATAGTTCTCTACGTCTCCATGTCGGACTCGGATAAAGTGGGCGTGTTCTACGTGGAGAGTGAGTGACCACAACCCAACCGTTGGGCTGTTCTGATCCATCCGGTGCTCACTGAGCGGCCCCTGCTGGGGCCCAGCTCTGCCCTCTGAGGTCCCCAGACCCCTCCTCTTAGTAGTCAGGTTCCCACAGGTACAGGTTACTGGAGAGAGCCAGGATTGGCCTCTTGGGAGTAGTTACCAGGAGCGCCATTGTCCTGCGGAGTCAGGTCCCATGGGATGAATCTCTCTTCCCTCCAGGGATCTGGGAGTGATGTGGGTTTATGTAGAACCCGGAGGCCCTTCTTGCCCATGAACCAGAGGAGGAAGGGTTTTGAAGGTCCATCTTCCCTGGAGTCAGGTCATCTTCGGGTTCCCTGAGGCAGGTACCCCACTCCTCCGGGTGTTTTCAGCCCGTCTCAGATTTTCGGGAGCTGAGAACTGCCTCTGACTTTTAAAGAGCCCCTGATGATGCTGTGGGCACCCCCAAGGAGCTGACTCCTTGCTCCTATTGATAGTGACAGGCGTCTGGGGCCGCCACTAGGTAGGGAACGTTCTTCGGCCATGGAGCCGGTCCGCACGGCTTCCTGCTCTGTCCCCGTTCCGTAAATGTCTGTTGAGCCTCCCCGGTGCCAGGTGCTGTTCTCAGCGCTGGGATCCCTGCACTGAACTCTGCAATCACAGCCTGCCCCCCAGGAGGTGACAATCTAATAAAGAAGACATAATAGGTAACAAAATTGGAGGAAAAGACCCAGATAAATAACAGAGAGAAGCAGTGGCAGAGGTGAGGCCCCACCAGCCTGGGTGCTCCAGAAAGGCCTCTCTGAGCAGGCGACATTTGAGCTGAGACCCCAGTCAACACTGAGGAGGAGCCAGTCATTCATGGACTCAGGGAAGAGTGTCTGAGTAGAGGGAACAGTATGTATAAAGCCCAGAGGAGGGAGCTGGCTTGTAGCATTGGAGGAGCTGAAAGAAGACCCAGGGCGGAGCAGGGGGTGGGTGTTGGAGTCAAGGTCAGCAAACCGGGCAAGGGCCAGGGCATGCAAAGAGGGCTTGGATTTTATTCTGAGTGAAGCGGAAAGCCATTAGAGGGTTTGAAGCAAGGGACTATTAAGATCTGATTTATGTATTCAAAATCTCCATCAGCAAAATAGTCAGCTTTGCAATTGGCCACGATACAGAGTGGAGGACTTAGAATCTCCAGCGCAACTCTGAGGCCCACCTCCGAACAGGCCCACCAGAGCGAGCACAGTCAGCATGACGTCACCAGGGCCCTGGACCCTCAGCTCGGGGAGTGATTTAGCCAGGACAGCAATGGGCAGCTGCCATCCAAAGCCAGTCCTCCTTCTGGCTCAGGCAATGACCTCACACAGGTTGGAATGTCCCCAGAGACAGGCCGGCTCCACAGCCCCAGGGGCCAGAGATGTTGATATTTATCCCCACCAGGCCAGGGTTGCCACAGGGAATGGGGCTGCCAGCCAGGGCTGGAGTGGCCCCAGAAGGACCTCCCCCTGGGCTTCTGGACCATGGCATCGAATTGTGAACATGACCTGTTGCTAGTAGATACCTGGGCGTTATCTAGAGGGTTCTTTCTGTTGATAGGAGTGGATTGATGTCTGGCCCTGCCATCACATCCCTCCCCCTCGCTTGCCACCTGAGATGGGTCCTGAGCAGACAAGGAAAGGAAGAATACCACCCCAGGCACTCTGACACACCGTTTCCCAGTGTCTTTTCTGGGCTGCCATCCTGCGGGGGTGGAGGTACGGACACAGCCATGATCCCAGAGTAGTCAGTTCCCCACAAAATGTGAACTGCTGGGTGAAGACTCTGCTCACACTAAAGAACAGGGTGAAAATTGTCAGTGGCAGTTTCTTTCCTTCCATGCAAACATTTTGGGGTTTTGTCAAAATCCGAGTACACACCTGTGGATGAGAATGTGCTGTGTCACATGAATGTCATGCATCACCTGTGTCCCCCAAGGGCAGGAGGCTTGGCTGGAGGCCAAAGGGCCCCGAGAGGGAGCCCAGAAGGTTCAAATCCTGGATCTGGGCAAGTCTATACTCACTAGCCCATGTCTTGGGTTCCTTATCTGTAATGTGACGTGGGGATGAGGGCCCTGACTGTCCCCACCAGTGATGAGGAGTAAACGAGGCACACACGCCAGGCACTCAGCTCACTCGCCAGCCAGGGACCACGCTGGATAGATGGCACTTAGTGGGATCATTAGTGTGATTATTAATTATAACCATTAATTAATAAACCAGAAGTCTCCAGCACTGTTAGGAAGGCCCAGATGTCTGTACTCCAGCCTCAGATTCTGCCTCAGGATCCCGAAGTAGGGGCCTGACCTCTTCCTACAGGGATACAATGACCACTTTGTCCCAGTTTGCCCAGGACTTTTCCTGGTTTTAGCTCTGAAAAACCTCTATCCTGGGCAAACCAGGACATCTGGTCACACTATCAGGGAGTCTCCTTGGGAGGTGGAATGGCTCCAAAGTGCCTCAAAATCTTAGGCCAGACCATACCAGGCACCAGTGCCTGGGGTGAAGGAGAGGACAGGGTGATGGCGGCCCAGCCCAAGGCACACGCGCTGCTCAACAGAGGGGCATTGTTCATTCCTGCCAGAAGGGCTGGTGGTGCTCAGGCGGGCCAGCACGGAGCTAGGGTGGGGGAAGGAGGCTCTGCAGGACAGCGGTTAGGTTGTTCTCACCAAGCAATCAGTCCGCCTGGAGCTGGCCAAGCTACCAGAGAGAGAGATGCGTGTAAAGGACAGGCCATGGAGGGAGAAAACTGATGCAGATTGGGAGGAATGTATACTTCCACCTGACCCAGCCCCCTGGCAGACCCCTCCCCACCGCAGGCCTTGATGGAGCCCTGCCCCCTCCCAGCTGCCCAGAGCCCTGGACAAGTCAGCTTCTAGGCCTGAGATCTCTCCCCTGAGCATCAATTCAAGTGCAGCCTGGGACATGTGAGCAAGGAAGAGAATTTTTTAATTGTGCAGATCCACCTGGGTCTACTCAATGCCTGGAACACAGGGCACACCTTTTTGTTTTTGGATGAGAAGGACTTCGCCTTCTGTGTCAGGCTGTGATGAGTTCCTTGAGACATTCAACATCCGAGTCTCTCTGCCTCATTTCTTGGGCCCACCCAAGAGGAAGTGAGGGGAGGCATTATTCCTTTGTGTTCTGGTCATAAGCCATTCAGTGAAAAGGTCCTAAGTTTTCAGTAAGGGGTGTGTTGACTTACTCATGCACTGTCATAATAGTAATATCAAGGGGTCCCATCAGTTATGTTACAGATGGTTACCCACGATTACAGAGTTTTTTTAAGTTACTGAGGCTGTGTCATTTTATCTTGCAGTGGCCTCATTTAACAGATGGGTAAATTGAGGCTATGGGAGATTTAAGTGAATTCTCTTGAGGTTTCACTGCTCGTAAAGCCAGAGCAGTATTTGAACCCTTGCCTTTCTGACTCTGGAAGTCATAACCACTAAAGTTATGCCTTCCATGAGATATATAACCAGGGTCTAGGTGAGCACATTGTCCTACATGAGGAGACATTCTGAGTCTGGGTTTTAGTGGTTCCTCCATTCAATTTGCAAGTTTTAATCAAGCACCCTATTTGTGCCAGCACTGTTCTGGTTACATGTTCTGACCCGTGGGTGACTGGTCATTAACCATTATCATCGTTGTTGACAATAGTGCTGAGCTGAGCCTGATTCTGCCCTTCCAGCTCTGCAGGGCATAAGGAAACTCCTTCTGGAACTTCATAGGGTCCTACCTCCACGCCTTTGCCAATGCAAGTATCTCCTCCCGGCACCCTGCCTCTGCTGCCCTGAAGGGCATCCCTCTGCTCCAGTGGTGCCACCTACTTCCCTTCCCTTCCCCTCCTCACCCAGTAACCTGATGGATCTCTCACCTCATAGCTCTGGTATGACACTTCCCACAACCGCATTTATCTTATCAGCTGAGCACTGCCCTTAGAGATGCTGCAGCCTGACCGCCTCTGTCTCCCCCAAAAGTCCTTGCCCATGCTGGTCACAGCATAGTAATTCAATACATCTGTTCTGAACTGGCCTGGAAATTCCCCCATAGGGAGTGGGTGGGAGCCATTGGTTCATTCATAGACATTTATTAAACACTATCAGCTGGGCCTATCTCTGTCCCCTCACAGGTGACAGTCTCTCAGAGCCAGCATCTAAACACTGAGATCACACCCATTTAGAAGCCTGCGATAGGGAAGGACAGGGGGCCTCAGAAGCTCCAGAGCTCCTGGCTTGGTCTCGGGCAGGAGGGGGGGTGGGGTCTGGGCACAATTCCCAGACGTGACGTGACACAGATCAAGGCCTAAAAGAAGGAGGGAGGCAACTGTTCCAAGCAGGACAATGCTGAGAAGAGCTGGGGGATTTCAGTGAGGCAGGAGTGCTGGAGAAACCTGCCTTTCCTCCCAGCCGTGAAAATGTACAGCTAGAGACCCAGGCATGGGTCTTTATGCCAATATGGCTTCTGTTATTCGGAAGGGAATTTTTGGTACAAGTGGTCACATTAGTGTTTTACTTATATAAAGGGGAGGGGAGCTTGGTATTCAAAATTAGACCTGAATTTGAGTCCCAGCCCAGCCACTTACTGGCTATATGACCTCAGACAAGCCATTTCTCCTTTCTGAGACTCAGTTTCCTCATCTGTAAAATAGGAACAGTAATCCTTCCTCAACCACACAAGCTGGTTCAGTCATCATTTGCTATCCTGTGTGCAATGCCTGGGAGAGTTAGCTCATTTTATAGACAAGGAAGCCAGAAGCCAGAAGTGGTCTGGTTCAGTGCCACACAGCCAGCACACAGCAGTGCTGGGACAGTGACCAGGCCACGGCCCTTCTGGTGGCATTTTTCTGCTTGTGCTTTTCTCTGTGTCTAAAGGACAAGCTGCCCTCCTGTGACCCACCAACCTGACCTCTTCCTGGTGGGGGTGGGGGCCTGATACTGGTCCTTTTTCCTCCAGACCCGTTTTTTGGCCAGCGTTATATCCACATTCTGGGCCGCAAGAAGCTCTACCATGTGGTCAAGTACACGGGCGGCTCTGCGGAGCTGCTGTTCTTTGTGGAAGGTCTGCGTTTTCCCGACGAGGGCTTCTCAGGCCTGGTCTCCATCCACGTCAGCCTGCTGGAGTATATGGCTGAGGTGAGAGCCCCAGGCCCCCACCATGAGGCGCTGCCCCGGGGGGCCAGGAGGGGCTCCTTCCAGAGGGCTACACCCAGGAGCCCCTGCTTATCCCACTTCCCTCAAAGCACCCAGGGGTACTGAGGCTCAAGACCTAACGTCCCCCACCCGCCACATGTATCTGCCAGAGTCCTCTGAGCTGTGCTCCAGGGACCTGCCTCCTTACTGCACCTACTCCCCAGGTTCTCTACAGGTAAGGTTTTCTGACATCCCCAGGCCTGTCCCCGGTCCACCCTCTTCCCTGTAGTAGTATGGGCCTAGGTCTAAGGCACAGAGACCCAGTGGTTAGCACAAGGTGCAGACCAAGCCACACATGTGAGGTTTATTGACTCCTGGTTCTTCCCTCCCCAGACTGACCCCTCATGCTAGCCGTAGGTTATACCAATTCTAATCACAGGCCAAACGCCAAATCCCAGTCCCAGGCCGAGGCCCCACCCTGTAGTTAGATGTCTCACCCACCTTTGCTCTTGCTTTGGAAAAACTAGGCAAGAAAGAGTGCCTGCCCTAGAGAAGGCACCCCTTTCACTTAGGGTGTGTCCTGCCCACAAGGACCCCTCATCACAAAGACTGCAGTCCCAACACCTGCCTCTCAGGCCCACCCTACTTTGCTCAGATACAGGGAAGGACCTGGCTGCCCTCCCAGACACAGGCTTCCTCCCCATTTTCATCCCTGGGCCTCTCTGGGGCAGGACACAGCTGGCTCCTTAGAAGGTGAGGCTGGGTCTAGCTTAGACGTGTGAGAATGGGCTCTGGAGTCAGATGGCCCAAGAGTCAGACCACCAGGTTCAAGCCCGTGAGATGGTGGGCTAGTGAATTTACACCTTGTACCTTAGTTTCGTCTGTAAAACAGAAACGACAAAAACTTCTGCTTCCTCGGGTGGTTGTGAGCACCCAAACTTGTAAGAATTCATTCACAAAGCGCCCTCAAGCCCTTGGGGAGAGGGAAAGGCAGAGCCCACAGGACAGGGTGGGGAGGAGGCTTCTGCTGTTCCAGTGCGCCTGGGGCAGCCTGGCCATCAGGGTCTCTCAGGCCCCTCCGGTGAGCACCAGGAGAAACACAAAAGGCAGACCAGGCAGGAAAGGCCAGCTGAGCCAGAGTCCCACTCCCACCCTCCCTCACAAGGGCAGGGGCCAGCTTCCTGTGGCTCTTCAAAGCCAGCCCCACAAATGAACCCTGGAACCGTATCTCATATTCCCTTAGGTTCCAGGCAAGTTTCCTGAACTTTCCCTTAAAGAGCAATCTGAACAGAGCAAAATTCTCCCAAGCAACATTAAAGTACTCACACGTAGAAAAGGGCAAGGTACCCAGAGCAAAAACAGAAGGGCCAGGCTGGCTCAGCCATGATGGGGCTGATTTCAGGAAGAGAACTTTGATGGGGCAGATCAGACACTGATTCAAAGTATGGGCTCACCAGCCAGACCATCTGGGTTTAATTCCAGGCTCCACCAGTTACTAATCATGTGACCTTGGACAGCTACATAACAGTTCTGTGACTTTGAGGTCTGGGACTCAGTTTCCCCATCTATAAAACAGGAATTATATAGTATCTACTCCCCAGGACTGTTGTAAGGCAGAAGTGAAATGGTTCATGTAAGAATACTTATCTCAGGGCCTGGCACACAGTAAGTGCTCAATAAATGTACTATGGTATCAGTTTCACCCACTTTGGAAAGCAGGAGTGGAGCACACCCTGATGAGATTTTTGATACCCTCCCCTTCTCTCCCACACCTAGGAGATTCCCCTGACACCCATCTTCACTGACACCGTGAAATTCCGTATTGCTCCATGGATCATGACCCCCAACATCCTGCCCCCTGTGTCGGTGTTTGTGTGCTGGTAAGCAGTGGCCATGGCACAAAGGCAGTGAGGCAGAGTGACTTAAGCTGGGGCTTCGGGGGCCGACAGACCTGAGTTCAGATCCTGGCTTTTACTTACCAGCAGTGTGACTTTGTGAGCAGCTAACACCATGTGAGTGGCTGAGTTTGCTTGGCCCCTGACTCCAGTGGCCTTTGCAAAGGTGGCTGTGAACACAGGTGTGGCTCATCTGCTCAGTGCCGCCCAAAGGTGCCAGCTGCTATTGGTCTCGTCTCACCCTTCCTCTTCCCTAACTTCTCAGCATGAAGGACAACTACCTGTTCCTGAAAGAGGTGAAGAACCTGGTAGAGAAAACCAACTATGAACTGAAGGTCTGCTTCCAGTACATCAACCGAGGCGACCGCTGGATCCAGGTGAGGAAGCCCAGGCTGGGAAGGATGTGGCCTAGGAGTCAGGCAAGAAGAGTTGGCTTAATGTCAGTACCCTGGTGCCCAGCAGCTCCAGGTATGGGAATTCTGCCGTCAGATCATACGTGCAAGTGTGCACAGAGACTTAATGCATGAGGCAATTCACTGCAGTGTTGCTTGAAAAACAACCTAAATGTCCATCCATGGGGGACTGCTTGACCATATGATAGGACAGCCTTACCATGGATTACTATACAACAGCTAAAAAGAAGCCCATTTATAAACACAGAACACACTTCAAGTTAAGGTGTTACTTACAGGAAAATATATACAGGATCTTATCAATTATGTTATTTAAATTGGGATTGATGTGAATATAGACATGTTTGGGATGTGCAGAGACAGAGGAAGGTATGTAAAAAACCATTGCCATCATTTGCTTGTGGGGAGGAGAATTGGGGAGGCTGACTGCTGCTCACTGGTGGCCCTGTGGGCTCATCTGACAGCTCTCCTTGGTGTCCTCAAAGGATGAAATCGAGTTTGGCTACATTGAGGCCCCCCACAAAGGCTTCCCTGTTGTGCTGGACTCCCCCCGAGATGGGAACTTGAAGGACTTCCCAGTGAAGCAGCTCCTGGTAAGATGCTGAGGGCCGCCATAGGACAGGGGGTGTGATTCTAGGGACTCCTACCAGGCGGAGTAGTCAGGAGACCTTGGCACCCTTGGCAAATTAGTTTGTTGCATGGGGCCTCTGTCTTCTCATCTGTAAAGTGGGGCAGTTGGGATAGTGATCTCAAAGGTCCTTCCTGCTCTGTAACTGATACTTTCCCAAAATATGGTGATTCTTCTCTTGGGAAATAAGAAATAGGGGCACTGAGTTCAGCCACTGCCCCACCTCCAGCTTGCAGCAACATAAATACCAAAGAGGAAAATTATGGTTAATCATGGTTCCAACGTCAAAGCTCATTAAAGCTGTGATATTCAACTCATATATTTATTTTAAAGTCATCTAACCATATGCCCGCACCCCCACTCTAGAGGCCATTACCACTCCCCTTTTATGTCCTTAACAATGGACTGAATCAAAACAGAAATCAGTCCCCACCTTCCACCTGGAAGAGGCAGGGGGAGGCTTAGAGCATAAAACAGAGACCCAGAGTAGGTCAGGGGACTTCCTCAGGGTCATATACAGGGCAGCCTCCCTTTGAGATATCAGGGATGCTCAGAGGGGACCTGCTTCTTGAAAACATGCACTAACCTAGTCCTCTCATCACAGGGAGGTGGTAGAGCCAATGGTGTGAGTGCAAAGCTCTGAAATGTCAGAGGAACATGACCCTGAGTCCAGGTTCTACTCCTTAGCAGCAATGTGACCTTGGGCAAACAGCTTAACCTTCTCAAGCTTCAGTTTACTCATCTGTCAAATGGGGGTAGAAACAGTATATATCACAGGATTGTTGTGAAGATCGACAGCATTATATAAGGCATGCATGCCATGCCTGATACAATGACCATTGTTAGCTGTTGCTGTAGTTATCGTGCCATGGCTCCGGACACTGTCCTTAGTGAGGACTGTCCACTTCCTCCAACACTGTGAGGGGTAGAATTAAACTGGCCATCGGAACGGTTGCCACAGGTATGAAAAACGAGGCCTCCCAGATCCTGCTCTCTCTTCCCAAGTCACCACCTGCCTTCAGTGCTCCAGGTTGGCCTGGTTCCAATGCCCCAGGCTGCATTGTTCCTGGAGCCAAGCCTGGCTTTGTGCTTCGTGCCTGCCCGCCTGAGTGATGCTATAAAGCCCCAGCTGCCCAGCCTCCAATAAATCTCATCTTGCCATCTGGGGCTCCCAGGCGAGAAAGCGCTAAGCTGCAGCCATCCACCACACTGGGCACGGCTAGCACTTGAGCCTCTCAGCTGGGCCAGGATAAGCCACATCTTCCCACTCCACGTTTTTTTCAAACAAGGTTTCTTGTCAGGCAAGCTTAGTCCCAGCCCCAGTGCAAGCTTCCAAACAAGGCTCCTACCTTTTTTTTTTTACCAAAAAATCATGAAAGGAATCTTAAAATTCAGGGGTCACTGGGGTTGTGTCATGTGGCAGCTCCAGTCTGTTGGAGCTCTGTGCTAAGAAGGATTCTGAGCTCAGTGAACAAATCGGGTTGGTTGGGAATGAGTTGGGATGGCACCCAAATTGTGTTTCTGCCATTCCTGTGTGTATTGGTCAGCTTTCACTAGGTAAGGCTGCAGTAACAAACAACCCCAAATCTCAGTGACTGACAACAGCAAAAGTCCATTTCTTGCTTCGACCCCATGTTGGCTGCTGGCTGTCTGTCTGCAGCTCTGCTTCTTCAGACCTTCCTCATTGTAAGGCCCAGACTGCAGGAGCTGCCCCAGTCTGGGAAATGCCGTTCTCCTAACACAGAGGAAAGAAAGAGAGCTGGAAGGCATACCCAGTGCATCTTGTGGCTTCTGCTCTGAACTAGTACACATCACTTCTGCTCACATTTCACTGGCCATAGACAGGCATATGACCAAGTCTGACACTGGGCGGGGAAGTATATTCCTTCCACAGGGCAATAAGAAAAGGCACAAAACAATGGCTTGGGAAGCAACATTCTCTTACTGGGAAGGGGGTAGCAAGTCTCTGGGAACAATAATACAATCTACCACAGGTCACCTAATCCAACACCTCTTTTACAGATGGGGAAAGGGAGGGTCAGAGAAATTAAGAGATGAGCAGGGATAAAATGAGGACTAATCCTAAAATCACTTGTGTTTGGGAAACAGAGGCACACACAGGGACCCAGATATACACACACACTCATACACACTCCTTTGCTCCTATTCACGCCCATGCTTACACCAAGGTGCTCATAAGTTCAGCTGCCCCATGCCAGGCGCCTGCTCTATGGTGGGAATGAGAAGACCATGGGCAACCCCCCAAGAGGCTAAGTGTCCATAGTGCCAGACCAAAAGTGGAGAAAGAGTGCCCATTATTGGGTGGCTGGTTTGGGGCTAACGACTTCTGGCGGCAGGAGACTAATGACGGGTATGTGCCCCCTGCCCAGGGCCCAGATTTCGGCTATGTGACCCGGGAGCCTCTCTTTGAGCCTGTCACCAGCCTTGATTCCTTTGGGAACCTGGAAGTCAGTCCCCCAGTGACTGTGAATGGCAAGACATACCCCCTGGGCCGGATCCTCATCGGGAGCAGCTTTCCTCTGTAAGAGAAGCCAGGATGGGACTGGGGGCAGTGGGAGGGGAGGTTACTATTTCTCTTTACAAATGGCCTTGGATATTCACACATGAAGTGATTGGCCGGGAGCATTAATCTCTCCCACAACTCTCTGATAAGATAGACACTCTTAGAAATAAAACCAAGTTGGCCTTTACATCTTAGTATGAATTAGAATCTAATATAAAACTCAGTAAGTCACTTTTTTCCCAAAATGGGAGGGTGAGATTATAAAACAGGTGGAGGAGGGATGAAGGAGCCCAGAGAAGAAATACTGAAAGAGGATGAGTGGGTGTGTACCAAATCCTCAGGGGTGCCTGTACACAAAAGAGACTCTGCCCTAAAGCTTGAATCCCTGGCTCCCTGGCCTGTCCACAACACCTTCACTCCCTCCCCAAATGATTCACCTGTCAATGAAAAGGCAGATTCTTCCTTGGTCAGAGCAGTCACTGGGGGGAAAATGAGTATGCTGGGTCCTCACTTCACAAAAGGGCTGCCAGGAACCTGCACATATGAGATCAACCAGGATTTGGACACCAAGTTCCTTTGGTGTCCACCACATGGGAAGCTCTACCTTCTGGAAGGAGACCACTGGCACACACAGTGACCAGTTGCTCACCCTCCCCTCTTCCCCCTGTGCTCAGCAGTCACTCATCCATTGAGCAGTTATTGCCCAAGCACCAGCCAAATGCCAAGCCCTGTGTCAGGCATGGGGTTCCAAACATGAAGTCCAGCCCCCGCCTTCAAGGAGATGGTGGACATCAGACATGAAACAGGGGATGTTCAGTGATAGAAAGAATGATGGGGAGCCAGGGGAAACCAAGGAGGGGTCCTTAACCCCTTGGAAAGTTCAGGGAGGGTTTCTTAGAGACAAATGTTTATTCTCTGTGCCAGGCATTGTTCTAGGCCCCCGAGATACAGTAGTAAGCAAAACAAAGTCCCAGCTCTCAGGCAGTTTTCAGTGAGGGGTTGGCGAAGTACAGAAAGTAACATGAAAGCAAGAAAATAAACTGGGTACTTCTGGGTGCTAATAAGTACAATGAAGAAGATAACATAGGATTACATGGCAGGGTAATGGGATAAGGGCACTTTAGGCTCTTGGTTTTAAGGAGCTGACTTTCGAATTGAGGCTTGAGTAATGAGAAGGATGCAGCTATGGGAAGATCAGAGGGAAAGAGCACCGCATATAGAAGGAACAGCAAAGGCAAAGCCTTGAGGTGATAACAAGCTTAGCACGTGGCTGGAGCAAACAGAACAAGAAGAAAGGAAGGGAGATGAGGTAGAAGAGTCAGGCAAGGGCCAGGGAGAGAGGAATTTATTGGCCATAGTGAAACCCTTGGGCTCTGTTCTAAGGGTAATGGGGAGATTGAGCACCTCAGGTAATCTAGAATCCAGGAAGGGCTTCCTGGAGGAGGTGTCACTTGACCTGATTAAAAACTGAACTTAAGTAGACGTTAACGTATCAAAGAGGCACATGGGTTAGGGCAGATTCTGGAACCATGCCTGTGCCCTCGCCCCATCCAGCACTCCAGACAGGGCCCAGAACACAGAGCTGGCCTCCTCACACCCAGACACCCTCTGGGGCTGAAGGCTGGGCTCCATGCCCTTTCCACAGGCCATGGCTATAGCTAATACCTCTTTCTTTCCCCCCTGGACTCAAACACCCTCCTGCCTGTACTAGGGATTTTCAACCCTAGGGCTCAGTTTCCTTTTCTGTGACTTTTCTGCTGATGCCACTCTGGGTCTGGACTAAGTTCCAGGGGCTGAACTCCTGCAAGCCCTCTGGTGAGGCAGCCACGGTGGGCAGCCTCCTGAAGAGCTGCCTCCCCCACAACCCTGCCCCAGGTCCGGTGGCCGGAGGATGACCAAGGTGGTGCGTGACTTCCTGCAGGCCCAGCGGGTGCAGGCACCCGTGGAGCTCTACTCTGACTGGCTGACCGTGGGCCACGTGGACGAGTTCGTGACCTTCGTTCCCATCCCAGGCACCAAGGTGAGCTGGCCCCTGCGGCTGGAATAAATAGGGTAGCAGAGAAACCCGTGGACTACCAGCAGAGAGCAGGACCCAGAGGAAGTGGACCACCTAGAGGAAGAAGGAAGTAGGCTGAAGCTGGTTCGTATGTTGTCTGTGGCAGGTGAATTTTTAGCCCAGTGTATCCAAAGTCTTAGCATTTCAACATGTTATCAGTATAAAAATTATTAATGAGAGATTTTACTTTCTTTTCATACTAAGTTTTTCAGAATCTGGTGTGTACTTCACTCTTAATAGCATATCTCAGTTCAGACTAGCGCAATTCAAGCATCCAATAATCACAGCGGCCCGGTGGCTTCTGTATTGGCCGTAACACTCTAGAGAGCAATGGGGTGCAGGCCGGGGACTCTGGAAAGGGGAAGAACTTCTTTCATTTTCTGAAGTGGAAGGAATGGCTGCAACTTTATGCACTGGAAATTTTGTGCAAACAGCCTGGCCTCTTGGCCACTTAGAGAAGCTCTTCCACTCTGTCCAACGCCACTTTTGACTCTGAGCTTTCACTCGATGTCATTGCTGAGGTGGGAGAATTTCTGTATCAGGAAGGGTGGGGAATATTCTTCTGAAACAGAGGAAGCCCTGCCTGGCAGCCTTTACCACTTGGCATGGGGGGGGCTTGAGACAATCTGCCGACTCAGAGCAGGGGCTCCTTCAAGTGCTCCTTGGCCACTGTCCCTCTGAGGACACTGTCCCACTGGACGGTCTCTCACAGGAATTCCGGATGCTCATGGCCAGCACTTCAGCCTGCTACAAGCTCTTCCGAGAGAAGCAGAAGGAAGGCCATGGAGAGGCCATCATGTTCAAAGGTGAGTACCCACGGGGCCTTGGCGGGGAGCGAGTTGCTGAGTCCCCAGAGAGACCTCAAGAGATGGGGCAGATGAGCACCGAGATGGTCCCTGAGCACCCAGCTCCACTTCCCCGGGCATCTGGCCCACTCCAGGAATGTGAGGTCACCGTGGTGGGAAGCAGCCCTGGCCTCTTGGGACCCTCGCTGTGGTCAGCTGGACCACGGAGTCGCCCACTGCCCCTCCTCACTATCATCAAGGGCTTCTTCGGGACTTTGTATACTTTAAATGACACCAGACTCAAAGGAGCCTTCAATGTCTCAAAACTGATGTGCAATCTGCATTCAAGGAGCCTGTGTTCTAGAAAAGGAGATAGAGAAGAATATACACGGTGCAGTTGAGGGACAGGAAGAAAAGTGGGAGTCGACAGACATGATACACAGTCAGACATCACCACTGTCAGCCCCAGAGTGAGAAGTTAAACTGCTTAATTTAGACATCCACAAACTGGGGCAGAGGTAGACTGAGATGAGGTTTGCTCTTAAATTAATCATGGGAAGAGGAAAAGCTGGTCAGGTGAACACAGTGAGACAGGCTAGAGAGATCGTGACAGTTTCTTATGTTTTTCTTAAATAACTTTTTGTCACTTTTCAGGTTGGTGTCTCCAACCTACCTGTTCCCAAAAGTCTGCATTCCTAAGGCTGGTTGCTATTTACATACACTACTATCCTCCATATGCAAAAGCAGTGTTTCTGATAGTGAGTGGTGTCTAGGGCAGACAAGACCAATTTCAGACCATTGTCCTTTTCTAACCCCCACTGATGGGAAATTCTTAGATTGGCAAACACGAGTCTTGACTTTCTGTGGGCTTCTTTCTGTATTAAACTTAAACCCAGAGCTACCCATAGGATATGGGAGCCATTATCTTTTTACAAATAAGCCCAAGTGGTGGTGCAGAGACTGTTCAGGTCCAGGGTGTGACAACCCCAGTCTCTATGCCACTGACAGGTTACAAGACTGGGAGGTACAGTGAACCAGAAGACTATTCCCAGGTCAAGCAAAAAAGAAAAAGAATGAATAGCTTAGGCTCTAGAATCAGTCTGCTTGGTCTGCATACTGGCTCTGCCTCCAGCTGCAAGACCTTGGACAAGTCCTGTGACTTCTCTGTGCCCCAGTTTCCTCATCTTTAATGCTAGCAGCCACCTCATAGAAATGTGGGGAAGATTCCTGACCTAACCCACGTGGAACATCTAGAAGAGCACCTGCCACATAGTAGGTGCTGGGTGAGCATTAGGTCATTAGTAATCAGGCCAGAAGCCTGATCACCATGGCCATCCCAGTGGAATAGGAGGCCAACGCAGGCCCAGGCCAGGGCAGGAGCTGAGCATGAGGCAGGTCTAGAAAACAGGAAGGGTGACACCCCCTGGCACCCTGCTTCTGCCACTCTCATCCTGGTCAATTGCTCAGCCTTAGAAGCAGGCTCCAGGTGGCTGTTTGTGCCACTCTACCCTCTGGCCAGAGAGAGGGCAAGACAGCCACCATCCCTTCCCTAGCTCAAGTGACATGGACAACCCTGGAGAAAGGAGTGTGTGCTTCCCTCCTCATGCAGAGGGGGCCTGGTTTCCCCCAGGGGTGCCCCCCTGTGCCCCAGCCCCATCGTCTTCATCCTAGCAGTTAGCCTAGCAGCTGGGGACCCTGGCAGAGGGGAGTACCCAGGCTGTCTACCTAAGGCTAGAATGTCCCCTGTCCTCTGACCCCCACAGGCTTGGGTGGGATGAGCAGCAAGCGAATCACCATCAACAAGATTCTGTCCAATGAAAGCCTCGTGCAGGAGAACCAGTACTTCCAGGTGAGGGGCAGGGGCCCATCCTCTGCTCAAGGGCTGGGGCAGAGGACCTGGGGAGGGACAAGGCTGTGCCCAAGGGCACCTCTCACATCCTTGGGGCTTCCATAGGGAATGGCCAAGGTTCAGGGCACATGACAGAGGGAAGGGCCTCCATGGGCATTCAGTCCAGCCTCCCAGCCTTACTTTGATGCTAAAGCTGCAGGTTAGCTGGAGTGAAAAAGGTAGACGTGCAGGTCAGCAGAGGCTAGAAGCAGACAGGAGACCTGGAAAGGGAGGCATATCAGGCAGTGCTAAGGAGTGAAGCATTCTGTGGCTAGAGCCCATATCATTTGGGGGAGACACACCCCTTTAAAATACAATAAAATATGATGAAAAACTGGTTCCCAGAAAAAATGCATATATGAACACATGCTCTGAATTTTTATTTGATCAGAGGTCCCTGAAGTTTCCTACCTATGTATGGATCCCACCTTCTAAGTCCCTAAATCTCAAAGGTTGTATCCAGAAGTAGAAACTAGTTAACAGAGCCATATTTACTTGAATTAAATATTTCCTTAGTTGTATGGGCATATTTCAAGTATCAATTTAAAAAAAACAACAGGAAACTCAAACTGATTTAAATAAAATGGCATGATTGCCTCATATGAGTGGGAAGCCCAACAGTAAATGGATTTCAGTCACAGCTTGATCAGGGCTCCAGCTCTATTTCTCTGCACTTCTTGGGCTCTACACGTGCCCTCATGGAAGGAGCATAGCTACAGCAGTTCAAGGTCTCACATCCACCCAGCACACCATCCACAGAGAGGTCTTATATTTCCCTAACAATTAAACAAAAGTCTTGCATTTCACTCTATGCCAACCTGAACCAATTACTGTGACCGGGGGAATTCTATACATTGAGTGCCTTAATCCTGACTTACTGTCCATCCCTGAGCTGACCAATCACTGAGAGGTAGGGGCAAGGGCCCATTAATTGGCTCTCTGTGACCATCTTCTTCTTGTTCCCTTTATTACTACTGCTACTAAGCCCTGGGGAGGGGGCACTGCAGGGTGGCAGGGGCGTCCCCTCACTTGCCTGCCCTCCCTTCTTCCCCCTTGCCCAGCGCTGCCTAGACTGGAACCGTGACATCCTCAAGAAGGAGCTGGGGCTGACAGAGCAGGACATCATTGATCTGCCCGCTCTGTTCAAGATGGATGAGGACCGCCAGGCCAGAGCCTTCTTCCCAAACATGGTGAGGCCCAGGTCCCTGTTCTGGCTGAGCTTCCATGTGGCCTCACCCACCCACCTCTCTGGGCCTCTTTCCTTCCTAGAGGTGATATGCTTATCCTAGCTGTCTCACTAGGGTCCTGAGAAATCCTTTGCCTTAGCACCTAGGGAAATGCTTTGCAAGTTAAATAGGCCTTTCGTACAGGAGGGATTCTTGTTATCATAAAGGAGAATCTTCCATGAGATAGAGGTTAGAACTCCCCACCACACACAGATACATATATATATATGCACACATACACACAAACACACGTTTCCACAAATACACACATACATGCTCATGCACACACTGATACATACCTATAAAGCCACATGCATGTACATACTCATACATACAGAGGCAGGGTGCCTGGTTTTCCATGTCAGCTCTGCCGTGTATGAGTTGCTTAGCCCCTCTGTGCCTCAGTTTCCTCATCTGCAAAGTGGGGATAATCACAGTACCTACTTCATAGGCTTGTTGGAAGGGTTCATGGAGCTTAGAGCAGGGCCAGGCGCCTACTGGGTGCTCAATGAATGGGATCTGGTGCCCTGCCTCTCAACACAGGTGAACATGATTGTCCTCAACAAGGACCTCGGCATCCCCAAGCCCTTCGGACCACAGGTGGAGGAGGAGTGCTGCCTAGAGATGCACGTGCGCTCCCTGCTGGAGCCCCTGGGCCTCGGCTGCACCTTCATCGATGACATCTCTGCCTACCACAAATTCCTGGGGGAAGTCCACTGTGGCACCAACGTCCACAGGAAGCCCTTCACCTTCAAGTGGTGGCACATGGTGCCCTGACCGGCAGGGGCTGCTCTGTGCTGGCCTCAGCCTATCAATAACCAGCGCTGTGGCTGGACCAGACCCTGTGGTTCTTATTGTGATTGCAAAATGCCCTTTGGCAATAACCATCAGGGAACTTTGGGGGGGAAAATTGATTACTTACAGGACCTTGAAATTACTTGGCACACCTGGGGCCACACAGTGAGGTCATGGGAGAGAGTGTGCACAGGGCTGGGTTTCCCCTTACTGGGGTCTAGGGTGGGGGCCTAGGGTTTCCAGGACTCACTCTTTGTTAGTGAACTTAAAACATAAGAACCAGAATTTAAAGCTAGGGAAGAGAAAAACCAAGCCACCCAAGTGATCAGAGGTTGAAACTAACCAAGGGCTTTAACACAAAGGGGCTTGTGGGGAAGGGACCATGCAGCCTAGCCCTCTCTCTGGTTGTGTGGCTGGCAGTGTGCTTATTTGAGATAGTGTCTTTGAAATGGGTGCTTCTGTATTTGAAGCTTAAGTCAGGCACCTGCAATACAAAAAGAGGAAACCCAACTGTCAGGGCTACACTCCAGAGGCCTTGGCCTTCCCTCCTTCCCTGCGTTCTCCAGACCCCTCCTGCACCCCCCACCTGACTGGCCTGGGCGGCCCCACCAGGAGACCTTTGAGAAGCAGGCAGGGATTTGGGATATCTGTGCCTTGCCGTCCATCCCTCAGAAGGGCCTCCAGGTCCACTAAAGTCACCCCCAGCGACCCTCAAATTTGTCCTTCTTGAAAACAGCTGGACATTTGACCAGTATCTGTACAACCCTGACATGAAAAACAAAACCCAAAACCACGTACCCAAACCATTCCCCGAAGAACCCTTGGTTTCTTGTCTGGAACTGAAAGGGAAGAAAGGGAGGAGACTCATGGGCCGCCAGTCCGCCCTGTGCCCCGATGGTCAAGACGACCTACCTTGAACTGCCACCACCACTGCAAATTCACCTCCCTTGGGGTGTCCAGGTGGCCGCCTCCAATGATCCATTCCTTCCCAGCCTCTCTCAAACCCCTCAGCCTTCTCTCTGCAGTGTAGACACCAATGGCTAGCTTCCTCATTTCCTGAGGGTCCAATGATTTAGCTGAGAACCTTCCCTGGAAACAGATTTTATCAGAGAAGCCTTCTCATTCTCAAGATGCTCCTTATGCCTCATCTTTCTCATGGACACAAGCTCTCCCACATGCTTGGGGCTTTCTCCCCAGACCAGCATCCTCGTGGCCTGAGAGATCAGCATATACAGTGTACAGATGCCCCGAGGTCAGCCATATCCACCTTCCCTTGTCTGGTCCTCAATTCTCTGGCCAGTCCCAGACCTCCCTCCTCTCATGATCTCCACAGCATCTATTCCTGGTGCCGTCTCTCCAGGCAGCTACACAAGGACTTCTTCACCACCAGCCAGCCTCAGATCTCCCTCAGGATATAATTAAAGGCCTACCCATCCTCCCCAGATATGAGACCCAAAACATAAGGACCCTTGCCTAGCCTCCGGCCTGACCAGCCAGTTCTGGGCCAACCACTGACCTTAGAGATAGACTGATTATCCCATTGAAGTCACCAGTGCCTTTGCTGAAGACCCTCTCATTTGGACGTACCCAGATTAATTCCCTGGCTCCAACTGAAAAGATTCCATTTCAACTAAAAAAAGTTCCTTTAGGGCCAGGTGTCAGGAGAATAAGTGAATTACAATTCCACTTGGAGGGTTAAAAAAGAACCAATTTATAACTTATGGAAAGGTTATAAATTTGTATTCTTGGGAGAACAGGATTTTCTTCTTGGATTATTTCATTCACTCATTCAACAAACATTTGTCGTGTGCCTACGAAGTGCCACACAGTGTTGGGCCCTGCGGATACATCAGGAAACTGGACCTGGTCCCTGCCTCATGGAACCAGTCAGTTCCCAACATGCAATGCGCATGTTTAAATAGCCAGCATTTGCCCTTTCCGTGTGTGCTCTTTAGAAAGGCCAATCTACTATCATTCGGAAATGCACAGGGCACCGAGCTTCCTGTAAGTCACTGTCCAGGGAAACAAGAGGAGGGAGGGTCTTCTTTAAATAGGTCTCCTTCCGATCTAGCTGGGCCAGTACCCAAGAGATGAGACCCCAGAGCCTTCAGAAGCTGTATCTGTCCCCCACTGTGGGGACAGTGGCCCCTGCCTTTGGGCCAAAGCCCCAGATCTCTCCAACCCCAGAGCTGGAGACACCAAGTGCCTATTTGAGGGTGTTTATCTGGAGACTTATTTAGAGTTTATCACATGTGTGTGTTTGGTTAATGTGGGTTTTTCGACTTGCTTTCATTTTTTTTCTAGTGTACCTTCAGGGGAAGTGAGCATCTCCCATGTGGAGACAATGTGTGTTTATAGGTTTTTCTAAGGCTGTCCCCTTCGATAAGTTAGTAATTTCTGGTGATTCTGGATCCCCCACAACTCAGACACCCTTTCCCGTCTTGCTTGCCCACCTGCGGGCCTACCTGCAGTGTGGACGTTCCCCACCCCATGGACTTGTTGCTCTTCCCCTCCCACCTCTTTCTATAAATGTAGGCCTAGTATACACTTCTGTGTTGCAAAACTCAGCTAAGCTCCTGGTTCAATCTTTATTTTGAAATACGTTATGTAAGAGAGTGGGGATGTTATGAAGATGGCAAGAAGAAGGGTACAATTTCAACTTTCTGGACAAGAGGCCATGACTGAGATCAACATATGTTTGGGGAAGAGCCTGATTAAACTATAATAAAATAAATGGTCAGAGGGGAAGTCATATGGCTGTTGGTGTGATATTCATTGCTGCTTCACGGACACGGCCTGGAGTGAAGCAGGCCTCACAAGGGCCCTCTCCTGGTCCTGCAGCCCCTTCTCCTCTGGGCACAGGGTTAGGGTTCTCAGCAAAGATGTCTCAAGGCTTTGGAATCCCACATGCTCAATGGATGTGTATTACATGACCAGCGCCAATGCCAAGACCAATGAAGTCTGACTATGTTTTCCTGGTGGGGCTCCCCAGAAACAGACCCTGAGATGAGCATTGGGAACAAGTGATTTATTAAGGAAGTGGCTCCAGAAAAAACCAGGAAGGGAGTGGAAGGAGCACGACAAGGAAAGAGAAGAAGCCAAACAAGAATGTGATTTCAGGAGTAGCGTCGACCTGATTACTGGAGAGCCCTGGAGCATAGGTTGGCGGCTCAGAGTTGTTCCATCTGGAGGCAGAGTTTTGTGCACCTGCACCAGTCATTGGCTATGGGACTTTGGCACTCTGAATGAGCACCGGGACACTAGAAGTCCATGGGCAAACACCTGAAAAGAATCACAGTTAGAGTTATTAGCAGCAAAGTCACAGGAGCTGGGGAATGGGCTCACAGAACCAGAAGAAGATCTGAGCAGGGCACAAGAGTGTCCACTGCTCTGGGTAATATCAGGTTCTTGTGATGTGGAATTGTTAAATGTAGGTATTTGTGATTTGGACCATGGTATAAAAATCCATACAAGGTAGCCTAGGTCTAACAGGGTCTTTGTGAACAAACTCCTGAGGCCCTACAATAGATTACCTAGTTGGTTGCCAAGCCTAGAAGCCACTTCCAAGCTCTTTGGGATACACCTGAGGGCTTCTGACCCTTCAGCCCCATCTTGGGCTTCTGGGAAGATGTTTGGTGGTGTCAGCTTAAGGGGCCACTGCAAAATGAAAATCACTAGTTCTCTTACTATTCAACCCATGGGTCGAGCCCTCTGAAGTCACCTCTCCCTTGTATACCCAACTACTGGGGCCCAAGCCACAGCAAGATCAATCTTCATTGGGGTCTCCTGACCCACCTGTATCTAAGATTTCCCCAAGGGACGCTGGTGTGTTAAATCAATCCTGGTGGTGTTTCCACCACCATTTCTTAAACACTGACTACATGC
This sequence comes from Phataginus tricuspis, assembly GCA_029783875.1. Classification (NCBI taxonomy): domain Eukaryota; kingdom Metazoa; phylum Chordata; class Mammalia; order Pholidota; family Manidae; genus Phataginus; species Phataginus tricuspis. The sequence continues at coordinate 12,255,318 of JAQQAC010002837.1, read as the reverse complement.
CAGGCACCCGACAGGCTGAACTACATGAAATGTCATTCTGAAGCTCAAAATGGTCAAAGAGAGATGATTTCACAAGGTTCAGCCGAATATTTTACATTCATTATCTTATCTAATTCTCACAGCAAAGCTGTGAGGTTTTTATCCCCACTTTATAGATGAGGAATCCGAGACTCAAACAGGAAGTGAGTTACTCAAGGTTACGCAGCAGGAAGTAGCAGAATTCAGATCCACTGCCCACCAGCCAGTGGTGTGACTCCCGAGTCCACTGCTGAACCCCTGCTTCCTAACCCAAGTTCAAAGAATCGTCATTCTTTTATTCATAAATGTTGCCTTTATACCAGTCATGTTTTAGCACACTAGACATCCTATTAGAATCTTACAAGAAAACTCCACTGCCTGCAAGCAAGATGTGTGGAGATTATTGGACTCCTACAAACCCCTCAAAGGCAATAGAGCCCAGAATGAAACACCCTCTGTGGAACACAGTATGTGCTCTCTAGTCTTCAGCTCAGAATAAGACGGCATCTCAAAATCATGAGAAACAAATTACATACATTCACCCACCCATTCTTTTTTCCCTTTAACAGCTACTTTAAGCATCTTTTGTGTGTAACACTAGAGTGATCATATAATTTTTCATCTAAACCAGAGTGAAAACAGGCATTTGCAAGCCTTAAAGGTGCAATAATCATAAATTTTTAAATAATAAAAAGGTGAAAACTGGAACTATGCTGGGCAAACCAGGGTGTCTGTTCTCCCTGGAAAACCCTATGCAGGAGACAGGATCTCATCCCTCCCGGAACTAACAGCCACATCAGGGAGACAGACAGGAGAGCAGTGGCAGACTGATGAGGGAATGAATAAGGTACCAACAGCTGTGGAATCAGACATCCCTACGCACACAATTATTTCCAGCTGGGAGAGTGACCCAGGGTAGGCTTGCTGTTCGTCTGGGCTAGGGAGGGTGTTGAATGAATGCAGGAATGGATGACTGGGGAGAAAAGGGAGGGCAGCTGCAAAGCTGAGCAGAGACACAAAGAGGTGAAAGTGCGTGGCATGTTTGAGAAACGGTGATCATGAAGAGTGGCTGTAATATAGATTAACATGATGCTAGAAATACGGTTTGGACAATGGGAAGCCCTTGAAGGTTCGGGGCAGCTGCAGTCACGTGATCAATCCTATATTTTAGAAACAGGTCAGCAACATATTATTTTTTTTCTTTTTGACTTATCCCCTATTTATTTTGTAATGGCATAAGTACTATATATTGATGTAGGAATTTTAGAAATACAGAGAAGCAAAACAAATCAAAATTATCCATAATCCCACCCCCAGAGATACTGCTTTTTTTTTCCACCTTTTTTCTTGGTGATATGTATTTTTTTTAAGGTACCATCAATATAAAATCTTATGAAGGTTTCACATGAGCAACATTGTGGTTTCAACATTCACCCATATTATCAAGTCCCCCCCACACCCCATTGCAGTCACTGTCCATCAGCATAGTAAAATGCTATAGAGTCACTACTTGTCTTCTCTGTGCCGTACTGCCTTCCCCAGGACCTACCTATATTATGCATGCTACTTATAGATGCCCCTTAATCCCCTTCTCCCTCCCTCCCCACCCATCCTCCCCACTTCCCTTTGGTAACCGCTAGTCCCTTCTTGGAGTCTGAGTCTGCTGCTGTTTTGTTCCTTCAGTTTTGCTTCATTTTTATACTCCACAAATGAGGGAAATCATTTGGTACTTGTCTTTCTCTGCCTGGCTTATTTCACTGAGCATAATACCCTCTAGCTCCATCCATGTTGAGCAACATATATTCTTTATTGCTATTAAGCTAACAGGAGAAACATTTTTAAGAAACTACCTGAGGAATGACCAAACCATGGTACACTCCTACATTTAAATATTTGACAGGGCATAAGATGAAATGAATCCATGTGTAGAGACATGGAAAGACAAAAAATAAAGGACATCAAGCTAAATGGATTTCTATAGAAACATACATACATACATACTATAGAAACATACATATGTACATACATGCAAAGAAAAGGTATGAAAGCAATCTCAGGAAACTGACAATAGTAATCACCTCCAGGAAAAGAAGTGTGACTGAAGGGATTTAAACTTGATCTATTCTGCTTGAAAATTTTACGTAGCAAAAACTTAATTACATATGTTCTCTTAAATAATTCTTTAAGCTGCCTGAAACCCTTGGTACTTTATTTATGTTGAAGTCCTTCCATCCTGATTAGCATAATCTCTTTATCCTTATAATTCACAATTCTCTTTACCTCTTTTCTTCCCCCAGCTGGGCTTCCCACCACCAGGTTAAGATTGATAAGTACTTCATGTGAAACCTTCATAAGAGTGTATATCAATAATACCTAATTTAAAAAAAAGATTGATTACTTACAGATCCTAATTCATTTACTCATCCTTCCTGTAAGGTGACCATGCTTCTCTTTCCCCATTTTCATACTACAGGGAACTAATGCAGAGAGGTTAAGTGACTTACTCAAGGTCACACAGTAAATGGCTTATATAACAGGATTTGAACCCCCAAAGGCCTTGTGGGGAAGTTGGGGTTCCTATGGCCATGATCTTCACTGAACTTGAACCACTTGATGATGTAACTGGCCTGTTGCTAGGCTACCGCTTCCACACCTGTAGGCAATAAGCTATAATTGTTCTATATAGAGAGCTCGTCCAGTGCTCTGGGCAGAGGCAGAGATGCTAGTGCTCGACCTACCGCCGGGAGTACAAGCCAGGTAATAAACCCTTTCGCCCCAAGAACATTCTACTATCATTTCTTTGGTCACACTGAATCCATAGTGAACTTGCCCCGGGCTGAAACCCATTGGCAAGACAATTGGTGAAAGTCGGCGGGGTTCATTGTTGACCAAAGAAAAAGACAGGCTGCCCTTACGGGAGGGGTACTTCAGCAGGCTGCCCCTATGAATGGGGAGACAGCGGGTTGTCCGCCAATGGGTATGTGGTCTGAGGTGGCTTGCCTCCTAACGGGCTGGGCCCCACCCCAGGACTGGAGGCAAGTGGGAGTGATACCTGAGGTAGTAGGGGTGGCCCTTGGTATAGTAAGTAGGTCTTTTGAGAAGCAGAGTGCCTGTGAGGCAGCGGGGACTGTGGGTTGGCTGCTTCTCACAGTATTAAAAAGGTCTACAGATGAGAGGAACACGCTCCTGAAAAAGACACAAGAAATGGTGGCACAAGAATGCTAGCTGTGAACTGCTGCGGATTCATTGAAGAATGAAATGGCATTGATACAAGAGGAGGCAGCACAAGGACGCTGGTAGTGAGGTGCCGCTGAAGAAGTAAAGGCCATGAAGGAAAAGGACGGACCCCTGCAGAAACCACAAGAAAAGGCAGTGCAAAAACATGTGCTGCAAGGTCCAGTGAAGGAGGTAAAAGATTCCTTACTGAATGAGAATGCAGCACTGCTAGGTGCTCTGAAGGAGGAAAAGGCCATAGAAGAAAAACACGCACTCCTGAGGGAAGCACAGGAGACAGCATAAGAACGCCAGCTGCGAAGCATTGAGGTGAAGGTAAGAGAGCTGCTGAAGACTGAGCTAGCATTGCTGCAAGGCACTGTAGAAAAGGTAAAGGTTATGGCAGAGGAGGCACTTGGGGGAGTGGAGAGAAAGGTGCCATCAGCCCTGGAGGAGCTGGGAAAGGATGAATGGGTGGTGCTGGGGGCAGTGACCCCTCTATTGAAAGCACACCTAGTGGTTGTAAAGAAAATAAAGACACAACAGCTGAGGGTTCCCCAAGAGAGGTGCAGCCCCCTCCCCAGGTTGTGGAGCACTCTATGCTCCGCCCCTATACTCAGGCTGAGCCGGTGGATTTGGGCTCCCTGTTTAGGCAGAAGCCCTTGGAGTCAATATCAGCTTGGCTCCTACATCTATGGAACTTAGGGGTGGATGGAATTGTTCTGTCTGGATCAGAGATGGGAAAGCTGGCTTTCCTGACAGTTCAGCCTGCCTTGAGGCAGCAATTACAAAGGACACATTAGACCCCAGGAAACCACTCCCTCCTCAATTGGCTTATGGCTGCACTTCATGTTGTGTGGCCCAATCAGGGTGATCTACCATCCTTCCCTGCTAGATGGCAGACATACGCTGAGCTCCAACAGGTGTTACAGGAACTAGGCATAAGAAATTCCATCTATAGTCCACAGAATCATGACCCAGATGAGGAGCCTTTCACTACTTGGATGAGAAATATTGTGCTTCAAACAGCTCCCACATCCCTCTTTGGGTCTCTAGTGGTCATTCTAGCCCATCACTTAGGGAAGCCCATAAGTGAGGTTACATATACAGTAGCAGACTTAGGAGAAGCTGAAGCAATGAGAACACAAAGAAATAAAGTCTGCTACTCACAAGAAGAATTTAAAGGGCCCCATGAAGGTCATGAGGACCCAGATGTGGGTTGATTTAATACGGGGAAGAGCAGACAGGAGGAAATTAGATGGGAAATCAAAAAGGATCTTACTGGAGCTATGGAAACAGCTGAAACCAGAGCAGCAGTGTGGGGAACTGCCTTTGCATCCAGCCTCGCCA
>JAQQAC010002837.1:12225901-12250727 GCA_029783875.1 Phataginus tricuspis | reverse complement strand
AGACAGAGCCACAAGTCCGGCCTGTGTATTTGCAAGACTTCCTGCTGGAGAGTGAGCCAACCTCACTTGAGTCCACACAGGAAGATGATTGCGTAACACAGTTTGACTGAGGGGAAGGTCGAGGTACCTGCCCTGAGGGACCACGGGTGGACCGGAGGCCACATGTTGAAATAGCTATCCATTGGTCCCCAGTGAATAAACAGTGTGTCCTGGCTCTGGTAGACACAGGGGCTGAATGTTCACTGATTCATGGTAACCCTGAGCAGTTTCCCAGGACCTCCACTATCATAGATGGATATGGGGATAAGGCTATCAGAGTGAAACAAGCTCAAATCCCTTTGGGAATAGGGCATCTACCCCCAAAAGGGAATACTGTGTATATCTCACCCATCCCTGAGTATATTTTGTGGATTGATATCCTGCAGGGTCTATGGTTGCAGACTACTGCTGGTGAGTTCAGACTGATAGTATGTATGGTGAAGGCAGTTCTGAGGGGACATGCTAGGCACCTGCCCATAGCTTTGCCTGTCCCTTGGCAGGTGACTAATACCAAACAATACAAACTTCCTGGAGGACATAAAGAAATTGGAGAAATCCTCCAGGAACTGGAAAAGGTGGATATTATAAAGCCCACCCTTAGTCCTTTCAATTCCCCAGTGTGGCCAGTAAAGAAGACGGGTGGCTCCTGGCATATGACTGTGGATTACAAAGAATTGAATAAAGTCATACCTCCTATGCATGTTGCTGTCCCCTCTATTGAAGCCCTGATGGATACCTTCAGCCACGAACTAGGAACATACCATTATGTGGTAGATCTTGCTAATGTCTTCTTTTCCATTGACATTGAGCAGGAAAGTCAGGAACAGTTTGCCTTCACACGGGAAGGATGGCAGTCCTTCCACAGGGATACCTCCACAGCCCCACCATCTGTCATGGGCTTGTAGCCCAGGACTTGGCTACATGGGAGAAATTGCCAACAGTGCAGCTGTACCATTGTATTGATGATTTCATGCTCACATCTGATTCTCTTTCAGATCTAGAAGGTGCAGCACCTAGACTGCTGCAACATCTATAGGAGAAAGGATGGATGGGCTGTGAACAGTACCAAGGTTCAGGCACCTGGTTTGTCAGTCAAATTTTTGGAGGTTGTCTGGTCAGGTAAGACTAAAGTCATACCAGAAACAATCATAGATAAAGTCCAGTCCTTTCCTACCCCTACAACTGTAGCATTGCTACAGGAGTTTTTGGGTCTTCTAGGCTACTGGAGAGTGTTTATCCAGCACTTGGCACAAATTGTGAAGCCCTTATACCGGTTGGTATGAAAGGGTGTCAGGTGGGACTGGGATGAGACATGTGCATCTGCCTTTACTACAGCAAAACAGGCAGTCAAGGCCATGCAGGCCTTGAGTGTGATAGACCCATCAAGGCCCTGTGAGCTGGATGTTCATGTGACTGAAGATAGTTATGGCTGGGGTCTCTGTTAGCGGCTTGAACAAACTCACCAACCTATTGGATTCTGGTCCCAACTCTGGGAAGGGGCAGAGGTACAATACACTTTGATAGAAAAACAACTGGCTGCCATGTATCACACCTTGCTGGCTACAGAACCCATCACTGGAATGGCCCCAATAAAGGTAATAACCACTTATCCCATCTTGGGTTGGGTATGAGACTGGACACAAAAGCCAAAAGCAAGGAGTGGTGTGGCACAAATGCCCACACTAGCCAAGTGGGGTGCTTACCTACAGCAGTGTAGTGCCCTCTCTAGTAGCCCCTTGAGTGAAGAACTCCAAGGCTTATTGGGGCCAGTGTCATATACTAGTGAAAAGCAAGAAGAATTTACTTTAGAACCATTAGTAGCAGAGAGTCCTTATCAGGAGGGAAAAGCCCCTATACCTGAAGATACATGGTACACAGATGGCTCCAGCCATGGGCAGCCCCCAGAATGGAGGGCTGTAGCTTTTTATCCTAAGACTGAGATAATATGGATGGAAGATGGTGAGGGGAAGAGCAGCCAATGGGCAGAGTTGTGGGCAGTGTGGCTTGTGAGCCAGGAGCCCACCCCCTATAGTTGTCTATACTGACGGCTGGGCTGTCTCAGGGCTTGACCCTGTGGCTACCAACCTGGTACCATGCCAACTGGCTGGTTGGTCACTGACCTCTTTGGGGGTAAGAACTGTGGCAAGACTTATGGGCCTGTGGTCAGACTAAAACAATTACAGTATATCATGTGACAAGTCATTTGCCACTGACATCCCCAGGAAATGATGAAGCAGATAAATTGGCCCAGATATGTTGGTTAGAAGGAAAGCCTGCCTCTGATATTGCCCAATATCATTTCCATCAGTATTTGTTGCACATGGGACAAAAGACAACATGGGCTATAGCCCGTCGGTGGGGCTTGCCTTTGACCTTTGAAGAAGTTAGTAGAGCCCAGCAGGAGTCAGGAGTGTGTCGTATGCTCTAAAAAGAACTTACACTGAGTTCCACAGCAACATGGGACAATAGCTAAGGGGCCAATAACCCTTGTGGGTGGCAGACAGACTATATTGGGCCTCTACCTGTGTCAGAAGGATATCGGTACGGTATGACTTGTGTGGACACAGCTACTGGACTTCTGGTTGCTTTTCCTACACCTTGTGCAGACCAGCAGACGACCAAAAGAGGCCTGGAGTGTCTCTTTGCCTCCTATGGCTGACCACAGGTAATTGACAGTGATCAGGGCACCCATTTTACTGGACATGCATCAAAAGAATGGATGTGACAGCTGGGAATCAAATGGAAGTTTCATGTGCCATACAATCCTACCTCAGCAGGTGTGATAGAGAGGCACAATGGCTTGTTAAAATCTGGACTAAAGTCAGATACCAATAGTGTGTGGGGATAGTCAGTCCACTTATGGACTGTGCTACAGCGTTTGAATGAGAAACCCCGAAAGGGAACCCTGAGCCCTGTAAACATGTTAACACATATGGTTGCTTCCCCTATACAACTGTAAATACAAACCAAGGAAGAATCATTGAAGCCGAGGTTTGGCCACCAGAATAATATCTTGCTGCCAGCACCAACTGCACTAAACCCTGGAGACTCTATTGAGTGAATGTGGCCTTGGACCTTTCAACACATGGACCAACAATGGCTGGCTCTCCTGGCACCATGGGGACAAGGCCTGGAAGCTGGCCTCCTGTGTAGCCCCGGAATAACAGCAGAGTGGCCCCAAAGATCACAGTATATCCTGAACGGCCAGAAGGTAGGAGTATCTTACCAGGGAGCTTTGTTTTATCATCATGGCCAGTGCATGCACCTCCAGTAGCACTATATATAGACCTCTCAGTAACCCCCACAGGGAGAGGAGTAAAAGTGTGGTATACTAGATCTGGATGGGACCCCCTTCCTGCTACAGTCCTATCACAGGACTACTCTCTTGCATGCATCCTACCTGATGGACAAGATTTGCCCATGTTGGTGTCATTAAAATGTGTCTCATCGACCCTAAGGTCTTGTGTATTGGGAACCTCCTCTGGCTTGAGGATATTATGACTTTTGTTACCTGTATCAAAATCTTGTATCTTAATTTTTGTTATTATCTTTAAGTTGTTGTTATCTTCTGTTGCTGTTGTGGAATCTGGTTAGTCCTCCAGCTTTCTCACACAGGGGCCAATGCAGAAGATGGAAAACATGTAGATTTTAAGGTGAAAATCCTGGAGGGGTGATGTGTGGGGAAGCTGGGGGTTCCTATGGCCAGGATCCTCACTGAACTTAAACCACTTGATGATGTAACTGGCCTGTTGCTAGGCTACTGCTTCCACACCCATAGGCAATAAGGTATTACTGCACTATATAGAGAGCTCAGCCCAGTGCTCTGGGTGGAGGCAGAGACACTAGTGCTCGACCTACTGGTGGGAGAACAAGCTGGGTAATAAACCCTTTGCCCCAAGAATGTTCTACTGTCATTTCTTTGGTCACATTGACTCCATAGTGAACTTGCCCAGGGCTGAAACCCATTGGCAAGACAGGCCTGCACACTTATCCACTCCACCTCCCTGCCTCTCTAGAAGGTTGACTTGCTTTTAACATTCTGCATCCCTGTGATATGTTTTGTTTTTGGTGAGCCGGTATCTAAGCACTACAAATGAATATTTACCACTAGTCTTTTTTGCATTTCACTTACACGTCTCTGTCTCTCATAGAAAGGGGTGCTCAAAATTCAGAGACAGCTGGAAAGGGAGTTTTATCATGTCCTGTGTTTACAAAGCACACACCCACACACAACCAGAGGACCAAATTAACTGCTAATTTGAGAGTATGCTGGTGATGTGGCAGGCAGATGGGAGTGAGACAGAGGTTAGCAGGGTGGGTGACCTCTAATTGTGTGTGTGTGTGTGTGTGTGCTATGCTATAGGGTCCAGCAACGTGACAGCCCCCAGAAGGCCCTGGGCCACTTGCTAAGTCCCAGCAGCTGAGCTGACTTCAGTGGCGTGAAATGCAGCCCCGTCTGGAGTGGGGGCAGCTTGTGATTTCTGCTCCTAGAGTTCCACTGAGGCCGCTCATGAAATTGGAGAAGCCTGTAGCATATGATTGTCCCCATCCCACTCAGAAAGAATATTTTGAGAAGTCTAATTATATGGTGGGGTTTGGAGGAGAGAGGATTTAGATAAGCCCTTTCTAAGAGCAGGTTGCAAGGGCTGTTAGGGAGCCCCGGGCAGTCCCGTGAGGCAGGGGCACCCTCTGCAGGTGGACCAGAGTGGCTGAAACGACTGCGTTCCCAAGAGCCTTGGGTGTATGCCCACAGCCCAGCCATCTCCCTGTGTGACTTAGGATGAGTTGTCAACCCTCTCTGAGGCTCAGTAGCCTCAACTATAAATGAGAACATGTTGCTGAAATGATTAGAGAGAGAAAATGTACCCCAAGTACTCTGCAGAGGACCTGGTACCTAGTTAGTCCTCCAGAGGTGGCAGCTGCAAGCAGCAGCAACCCTCTCATCACTGTCATAGACATCCTGAACAGTAGTAATGATGCACCAGGGACCTAGCTGAGGGAGAAGAGCTTCTCTGAGAGCAAGCACAGGCAGAGCTGGGGCGGGGGCAGAAGGGGACCTGGGCCAGGTGGCCAGATACAATTTTGGCTTGCCAACTATGTTTTTTCCAATTCTGGGAGACTGCTTTTCTCTCCTCTTCTCCCTAGGGCCCCACAGTACTTTATTACAATGCTCTCTGCAAGAAAAATACCCCAGCCAGAGAGTGGGGATATACATGGAAGAGCCCCAGTGTTTGCAAATCTGGCCCTAATAGGGGCCTGCTGGCACTGATGCACAGCAGGAACTCCTTCCTCAGCTGCAGGGAGGGAAGTGGCTTTGAATCTTGCTAGTGCTCAGCTCCCAGCCTCATGAGGGTCTCCAGCTTTCTCCCTCCCTGTAAGCCAGAGGGCTGGACCAGGTGAAGGTCTCATCTTTGATCACCACCATTTTCTTCCTCCTCATTTCATTCCTGCCCACCCCGGCTCACTCCTTCCTCACTCTGCTCCCTGAAAAAGCACCCACCCTCTTGATGTATTCTAGAAGTTCTTTAATGCTAGTGACTCTAGGAAAACAAACAAGGGTTAGCAAGACTAAGATAAGAAGGAGTTACAAAAAACAATCAAGCGTAGTCTCTAGTCTTCTCCAGGAAAAAAAGGAACCAAGGTGATTTCTCCCAGTTCCCTTGAATGACTCCGTCCTCTGGTTTTTCGTGGACAGTACGTCTTGACTTAAAATTGTGATCTCGTATTCATTGTAGATTTTTGCACTTTTACTTTTTTTTAAATATTGCATTAAAATATTTATCTTAACGACTGAGTTTTTTGACCCTCTTAAATTCGGTGCACTCACCTAGTCCTGAGCTGCCTGAGTCTCCACTGGTCTCCCTCCTCCCTTAGCCACCCACCACCCCCCTTTCACCTTCTTCAAAGAACATGGACAGCTCATTCTGTTTTTATTTATTCGTTCATCCAACTAACTAATAATGACTGCATACCTACTCTGTGCTAGGTCCCAAGCCAGGCACTTTAGAAACAAAGACAAATTTGTTCATTCATTAAATATTTTTTGGCCACCTACTGTGGGCTAATCAGTGTGCCAGGCTCTGGGGACATACCAGTGAATAAGATAGAGTTCTTGACCTTTGGTGTGGGACGTTCAGACAATAAATATATTCATCAAGAATTAAAAACAAACTTGCAGAGAGCAATAAGCTCTATGAAGAAGTAAAGTGAATGCACCATGCCCTTGAAATGCCCACATTCTGGGGAGACAGGTATATAAATGGGTAACTGTTAAACCAGGTGTTACGTAAATTCATGGCAGATGCAAAGCCCTGTGGCTGGGGGGGAAATCCATCCAGGTTGCCCTAAATCACAAGACACTAGAAATATAGTTGATTATACAAATGACAATAGATGCAACAAAGTGCTTTTTGGTTTTAATTTTTAATTCTGGTCTTGATTTCCAGGGCAAGAAAGAGCTTCTGAAGCAAAATTCCAACCCAAGATTACTCAGCTTTCTTATTATCCAAAGACCAAGAAAGTCTTCAAAATGGGGATAGTTATGCCAACCCCAAAGGGTTGTTAGGAGGACTAAAGGAGATGGTTTATGTAAACATATTTGTAAGTAATGAGTTCAGTATAAACTTAAAGCACCCAGCAGACTGCTGAAAAGCAATACTTCATTCAATAGACAAATGAAACAAACAGAAAAAACCTTGGATCTTATTACAAGGACACCTTGGGAAGATATGTCAGGAGCAGGCCATGAAAACCTTTAAGTCCTTCTGCAGCTGTGCCTTTCTGGAATCCCAAAGTTCAGGGCGGAGGTGCAGCCGCCCAGGAATTTATACCTCCATAATTTTGAGCTCCCCAAATCCCCATGAAGCCCAGGAATGATGTGATTGAAGGGCATGTGGGCCCATTGGCACCAAGAGCCCCCTCCATAAATCAAGGTCTCACTTCTGCTGGCCCCAGACTGCTTTTTCCAAGGTGACCTAGGCCAAGTAAAAGGGTAGTCACTTATCTAGGAGTGGTATTTGCCTTTAAGATGAAAGAACCCTGAAAATGTCAAGAAGACCAGTTCTCTAGAAACATGTCCCGTGGGAGGAGAGGACACTCTTCCTTCATCTCAGAAGACAATTTAGCCAGGAGGAATTAGAAGGACAGTGACAGTCTTCTCATGATTTCAACCAATTTGGGTGGCCCAAAAGGCCCTTGGGGCAGACTTAGAGGAGCCCTATTCCACTACTGGGTCAGCCCCAGTGAAAAGTCAAGGTGACCTCAATCGTGTCACTAGTTACCCCTGAGGCAGCCTTCCAAGATTCTGAATCACAGAATCTTAAATCTGCTAGCCCAGCACCTTGATGATACAGGCAAGGAAACCATAGGCCAAAGATGGGGAGGAACTTGTCCAAGGTCACACAGCCTTGAGGAGATGATTCAAGGTCAGACTCAGGGGTCCAGGCTGTTTCCTGTGGCCTCACTACACACCTCCTTTAATGAGACCACATGGTGGTGTAGCCAGGTTCCAAACCAAGGCTCCAGAAACTTACCCCATCCAACCCATTCGTTTGGCCCTCTTAATTTCTCCAGTAACATCTAAGTGAGCTATGAGTATGGAAACCAAAGACTGTAAAAAGGTGCCTTTCATTTGTCAAGTGATTAGAGAAAGAAAAACATTCTTGAGAGACACAGATACCTGCAACACTAACTTCATACCTAAACGCCTGAGGTGACACAAAGAGACCCAGTGATGTGGAAGACTGAGGTCACGCCCTGCCCAAGGGAATCAAGCCCCAGAGTGAGGCGGGCCCTAAGATGACCCACGGGTCTGGAAAAAGCAGCTGAGATGATTAACAGGGAGACTTTAAAACATGCACAACTCTCTCACAGGACTGTGGGGATTAAGTAAAATGATAGATCATAATCGTTGGCATATAGTAGGTGTTCAAGAAATGGTTTCTGATGCTAAACAGCTGAGCAACCAAGGTTTGGGTTTCCTTCTGTGAATAAAATGAGAGTTCCTATGTTCAGGATTCTCACCTGGCCCTAGTTGATTAGCTCACTGCGCACCTGTGGGCAATACATGGCTGTTGACTCTATATAAAGAGCTCGGCCCAGTGCTCTGGGCGTGACATGGTGGCACGGCTGCAAGGCTGCAGGAGAGCAGAGCACAGGCTGGAGTGGTGGCAGTGCGGAGGACAGAGGCCCAGAGGACGGCTGTGCGGGACGACTGTGCAGGGCAACTGTGCAGACAGAGGAGCCCAGAGACAGAGACCGGCTTGCTGCATACAGACTCGCTCTGAGTGAATGGGATTTTAGTGACTGACCTAACACCTGGAAATAAAGTTGGGTATAACCCTTTCACCCCAAGAGAACAAGTTTTGCTGTCAATTTCTTTGGTCGCATTGAATCCATAGCGAACTTGCCCGGGGCTGAAACCCATTGGCAAGACACCTTCTCACCCCTAATTTACAGGCCAGAGCTTATTGTAATTGCAACGTCCGGCTACTTGCCTGCAGAGAGTAAACTGAGAGTAACTGCGCCGGGCTGGCTGCGGCACTGCAGCATCCCAGCGCCAGGAACCCACAAAGAAAGGGGTTTAAATCGCGACTGATCTCGGAGTGGATGGCTCCGCCCCTCATGCGCTCAGCCCCGCCCCTTTGGCCACTTCACCTCTCAGACTTCGCCCCCTTCTCCTGGGACGGTCACTCTACCAATGCAGTAGGCCAATTGGGCATGCGCCGGTCCACCGCAACTGCGCACGCTCGCGTCGGCTTTCTCCGCTTTCCCTCCTGTCCCCCGAGACACCGGAAGCCGCCTCTCACTCGATGGCTCCTGCGCGGCTAGCTGGCCCTCTGGGGGGGGGTTGGGGGGGGCGCTTGCTCGGCGCCGCAGTGCCCGGCGGGAAGCCGGCGGAGAGCGACCTCGGGGTTACGGGGCGGGGCTCGACGTCAAGAGCCAAGATGGCGGCGGCGGTCGGAGTCTCCTTGAGGCGGTGGTTGCCGGCCACAGCCCTTGGCGGAGCCTGCCTACAGGTGAGCTCCGGAGCCGGAGGGAGAGGGCAGGCGTGGAAGTCACGGAGAAGGCCTGGAGCTGAGGGCGCGGCGGAGGAGGCTGAGGGAGGACTGGGCAGGGCCTCGGGGAGGGTGAGAACCCGCTCCCCACTGCGTAGTGCTCTGATTTGGAGCATCCAAGTCGGTTACCTTTCTGCGCCTCGCCGCAGCCTGTCATTTAGTCAGGACGAAGGTGATTTTCTTAAGATAACAACAAAAAAGTTAAGAGAGAGGACTTAAATTGCCCAAGGTCACATGGCAAGTGAGTGTCTGGTGGAAGCAAAAATTCGAATCCCAATGGGTTCAAGTCCGTTTTCTGTTACCAAACTACCGCCCTTGTGGAAAAGACAGCCCGGAGGAAGCGTGAGGGATGGGAACTGGGAAGCGAGGTGTGTCTCCTGCAGCGTTGAGAGCTCAAAAGAGGGACTGGACTGGGACTGGTACGGAAAGGGCGGGTGAATTGTAGGGGACAGGGCAGCGGAAGGAAAGGGAAAGGAAAATCCACTCAGTCCCCTGAAGAGTCTGAACCCTTCTTCTAGTGGGGCCTGCAGGGAAGACTGGGTTCCTTCCTCTCCCGTCATCCCCTCTGTGTTCCTGGTGGTAAAGGGCATATAGTAATACCGACCTTAGAGCGTTTTGGCGTGCTTCACGTAGATACAGAGCTTGACTTATGTACATTATACATCGTGCGTGATAAGTTTCCCCACCCACTTTGTATTGTCAGGAAACTACACGCCTCTTAACTAAATGGGAACGTTTGGAAGAGGAGAGGGAAGGGGAATTGCTATTGAGCACATAAAGGAATATGAATTTTCAAATCTCTTTCAAGTCTTTTTTTTCCTCCTCTGGGATCCTCAACAACTCCGGTAAGGTGGGCGAGCAAGCATTCTTCCCTCCTTTTTAGAGATTTGAAAATAGGTCCCAGAAAATGTTTTACTTGCCTAAAATATCATGGCCAAGAACTGGTAAGATCCACGACCTAAATCCAGTTTTTTAAACGTAGTGTGTAACAAACTCCCAGCACAGATACGGGCACATGGTATGTGAACAAGAAATATTTAGTTCCTTTCTCCTTGGCACTTAAGAGAATCTCTCTCATTTAAGTACCTGCTCTGACTGCATAACACAGTACATATAGCCTGTCTTCTAATGCCAGCTCTTCCCAATACTGTATGTGAACTTGGACGAGTCATACAGTCTTTCTGAAAAAAGGACTTAGGGGAAGAGCATTACCTACCAGATCAGGCTGGTGTCCTCTGAGCATTATATTGATGACTGATAATGACCTTGTTTGCCAGTTCCTTTTATAGTTGCTGAGCAAGCAATATGTTGTGAGAGCTCCACCAATGAGAGTGAGTTCTAAAGCTCAACCCTCTTCCAAGAATGAATTGTAGAGAAGGCAAGTTTCATAGGTCAGTGTTTAATTCCAGGTGAGGCCATTGGAGGGCCTTCTGAGGGCAGAGAAACAGAAGTGGCCCTCCTCCTCATCTCACTTGCAGGAATGTGCATTCATACCCACAAAAACCACCTCAGAAGATTCCAGGATTGAACTTGGTATATTACGTATGGTTTTTTCAGTTTCCTCAGAGTTTTGGACACAGCAGGATCTCACTTCTGAATTCCTTTTATGCATTAGTCTGCACCACTGAACCACAGTTCGGCTTGTATTTAACTGTAATGTATTAACTGTTGTTTGTGGTGCCTTTATTTCTTCACCTAGACTGTGGACTCCTTTGGGGCAAGTACCACCGACTTTCACTTTTGAATCTCAATGCTTGTACCATTGGCCAGGCCTAGGCTGCCTATCTGCTGATCAGAATAATACGAGAACTGCTAATGTTGCCAGCATTGAAAAGCATAAATTATTTTCTGGGCTGTGCTAGAATCTTGACCCTTCAGTTAATCTCATGAAGTAAATTTTGATACTCCCTACCCCTTTAAAAGAGGAAGTAGGACCAGAGGTTAAGTAACTTGCCAAAAAGCACACAGCTACTAAGAGGTAGTGCTTGAATTTGAAGCAGTGCCACTCATATGTTTCAGACACAAGCCTGCAACCTTCTGTTTTACTCAGGTTTATAAGAACTCCTTGCCTTCCTTCTCTCCATTTCCATACCTTTCCCCCAAATCTGCATCTATTCTATCTTGCTCCAAGCCTGCTGCTTAAGGAAGCTTTCCTAAAGGATAACATGCAGCCTTCCACATGATCCAGAATCCACCCTTCTCATCCTCAGTTGAGTTCAATCCAGTTATTGATTATCTTGCTTCCTGAACTTAAATTATAAAGTTAATCTTATCCAAGATTTCCTAGAAAGGAGCGCCAGCCTTGAATACTTACTAGTTTGTAGATTGAGGAGAAAGCTTTTGAGGGACTCTTCTCCATTGTGGGTTAGTATAAATTGCTGGACAGGCAACAAAGAAAAACTCAGATTTTTGCCCACCTCCCTGCTTCTGCTCGTATATTCTCTTTTTCCTGTTACCATGGGAGATTTGGCAGTACTCCTAATGTTAACCCTTCACACACGCTCTAGATCCCATCACTTACTGAAAGAGCGCTGCAGGAATTCTCTGTGTTACCAGTTTTTCTTCTGCATCAGAGCAGCAACAGCATGCTGTGATTTCTCCCTTAAAGCTGTATCCAGCTACCACCCTGTTTCTCTATTCTTCTATAGAAAAACTTCTCAAGAGATGTCTAAACTCGCTGTCCAGAAATTCATCTCCTCCCATTTTCTCTTGAACCTACTGCAAGTTTTTCTCCCTCACCACTTCACTGAAATTGCTTGTGTCCAGGTCTTTGCTTTTGTGACCTTGACTTTGTTAAATCCAATACTCATTTCTCAGTTCCCATGATACTTTTCTCTCTGAAGCATTTGTCACTATTGTTCACTCCCTTGTCAGAACACTTTCTCATCTGACTTCCAGGACATCCCAGGCTCCAGGTTTCCTCCTCTGCACATTGGCTATTCTTTCTGTCTCCTTTTGCTGATTTCTGATCACCCCAAATGCTAAACATCTGGGCTCAGTCCCCAGGCTGCTTCTTTGTAGACACTCCCTTGAGCTTTAGATACACTTATCTGTATATGCCGATAACTCCCTAAATTTATGTCTATAGCCAAGACCTCACCCCAGATCTGCAGCTTCAGGTGGCCACCCAATTACATTCTCAAAATCTCCACATCATGTCTACTAATACATCATAAACTTTGCCCAAAACAATAATCCTGACACTCCTCCTTGCCCACCACACACCACCCTTCTCCCATTTCAGTTGATGGCAACTCCATCCTTTGTGTGGCTTGGACCGAAAGTTTTGGAGTCATCCTTACACTTTGCCTCACTCTCACATCCCATCTGTGAGGAAATTCTGCTGGTTCTTTCTTAAAATGTACTCATAAACTACTTCCCTCCCTTCGCCATTTCCACAGCTACCAGCCTGATTCAAGCCATCATCATCCCATAGCCGGTTATTGAATTTGCTTCTTAACCTGGTCTTGCATTCATCTTTGCACCTCTGCAGTTGATTCTCAAAACAGAAGCCAAAACGATCCTTTCAGAACTTAAGTTTGACTTTGTTACTCCTCTGCTCAAAACACTCTGATAATCTTGTATCTTAGGGTAAAAGCAGAAATCCTTAGAAGGCACTATGTGCTCTGTGTCTCCCATTGACTTCCTGATTCCCTCCCTCTCACTCCATTTTCAAGTAACACTGGCTTCTTTTTTGCTCCTCAAACTCATTTCCGCCTCAAGATCTTTGTGCTCAAGTGTCCCCTCTGCCTGATTTGCTCTTCCCCTAGATATGTGTATGGCTTGCTTACTCACCTCTTTCAGGTCTTTGCTCAGCTGTCACCTTTTCAGTGAAGTCTTCTGGGGCCACCCCTTTTGGAACTGTCGAATTTTAACTGGGATCCTCATCCCCATGCCCCCCTCTTGCTGCCTTTGCACTTAGCTCCACCTGACATACTATAGATTTTATTTTTTGTGTGGATCTCCTCCAGCCACTGTGTAAGCTCCAGCAGAGTTGGAATATGTGTTTTGCTCTTGATCACCAGGGCCTAGAACACCCCCCTTGGAACATGGTAGCCACTGTATAATTGCTTAGGGAACAAACAAATGAATGATCGTGTCTGGGCCAGTAATATGAGTTGAGCAACAATTTCATCATTCCTTGGATTTGTTTGGGAAAAGAAATTACCTTTTTGTACTGTTCTGTTTTGCATTTGCATTTCACAGGTATAGAGGTTAAAAGGTTGGGCTTTGGAGTCAAGTCACCTGTGTTTGAATCCTGGCTCTTTGTAATATGATCTTATTCTTTTTTTAAACTAAGAATAATAAAACTTTCCTCAAAGAGATGTTGTAAAGGTGAAAGATAATGTAGTACATCTGGCACATGGTAAGGGCTCAGTGAAAGAAAGCCATTAATATTACTTTTACTTTTACCAAGAACACCTATATGACAAATTTTTAGATTTCTCTGTTCTGGAGCTTTTTTTTATAATCACAGCTGCCATTATACTGTGGGTTAACTCTTCCTGCAACCCTCAAGATAAGCCAAGCTCCATCCCTTTTAGAGCCACAGCTTCCTCTGGTCATTTTGATTTCAGTCCCTTTTCTCCACATTCCTGTTAGCATCCCATTACCCACCAAGTGTGGTATAAAAAGTATTTTTAACTCAGAATGAATTTAAATTAGTTGTTTTGAAAAAAAAATTAGTAACACTTTGTGGTACCCCAAGTTTTATGTTGGAGTTTATTGCCTTATGATACTCTGTTGCCATGCATCCTTGCATTGCTTTTATCTCACATCATTCATATATAAAACTTTTTAAATGATTTCTAAGCCTAATCCCTATTTTGGAAGAGCTGCCTGATCAAGTCTGGACTTTATATCTTTGTAGAGTGGATATGAAGCCAACTTAAGTATTAGAAAGAGGTGTTAAAGTGAGGACCCATTGCAAGTAACCGTTGTCATCTTTAATAGGATAGGCCTTTGTAGGAGTGAAACTGAGCTTTAATTGAGCCAGAAGTCTGTTGCCCACTGACGGTACTATTAAATCAGGCTTATAGTACCAAGAACCATGGAGTTATAGCTAACAAACCCAATGCCCAGGTTCTGTTTAAAGACTGAGTTTCATTGATGTTTGGTAAAAAATGTCAAGGAGGTATATTTTTTAAAAGGCATTTTGTCCCTCTCCCCCTACCTCCTGCCTCAGGCACAGCGGCCACCCACCTTAGGCAGTAATTGAGCAGTTTCTTAAAAAACTACACGTGCGGCTACCATACAGCCCAGCAATTGCACTCCTGGGCATTTATCTCAGAGAAATGAAGTCATGTTTACAGAGAAACCTGCACACAGCATTTGTTACAACCTTACTTATAATAGCCAAAACTGGAAACAACCTAGATATCCTTCAGTGGGTGAATAGCTAAACAAACTGTGGTATATCAGTAATAAAAATAAATGACTATTGAGGAACACAACAGCTTGGATGAATCTGCAGAGAATAACTGAGTGAAAAAAGAAGAGAAGCCAATTCCAAAAGGTTATGTACTAGATGACTCCAAATTACAGAAATAGAAATAGGTTAAGGAATAGGGGGAGGGAGTCATAAGGGACCTGGGTTTGTCACTAAAAGAGCAGCGCTAGGAATCTTTGTGGTGATAGAAACTCTGTCTTAATTGTGTCAATGTTAATGTGGTTCAATGTTAATATGGTTGTAAAATTGTGCTGTATTTTTATACAGTGTCACCATTAGAAATTGAGCAAAGGGTCTATGGGATCTTAGTATTAGTTCTTAAACATGCATGTGATTCTACTATTACTCCAAGTTGAAAGTTTAATTTTTTAAAAAACTGGATAAGCATAACATGAATGAACTGGTAAGCATTATGTTGAGTAAAAGAAGCTAGACATAAGATGTACTGTCTGATTGTATTTATATGGAAGTCTATAAAAGGCAAATCTAGTGATAGAGCAGATGTAAGAGGTAAGGAGAGGACACTGTAAAGGAATACTAGAGAACTTTCTGGATGGAAATGTTCTGTCATAATTATAGTACCTACACCACTTATCAAAACTCATCAAATTATACATTTAAAATTGGCAAATTTTACTGTAATGAATTATATATACCTCATTAAAACTAACCAAAATAAAGGTGGGGGCATTAAGCAAAAGGCTGCTGGAGCAAATATCTTGAGGAATCTTTTTCTTTTCACTCCCTCCACTTGCTCTTAAATACCACAAGGTGGCATTAGCCAAATGTCCCTCATTTTACAAAATGAAGTCCCTAGTGGAAAAATGTTCATTTGTAGAAATGACTTTCCTTTTATTGATGATGTTAGCCAGCATGGTGATAAGGTAAAATATGGCTTTCATCTTCACCTTCACTTTCATTTTTTTAAATATATTTTCTTCTTTCATACTGAGAGCTGATATTTATATTTTCGGCTTTACTTAATTTGGGGCACTTTTTGCCAGCAAATAACAAACACCATTGCATTTCTTGTAATCACTCAACTAACCTTTAGAGTTTTTACTTTCTTTAACAGTCTATAAGATAATAACTTTCCTGGAATAGAGTCAGAATTTTTCTGTATATATGTTGGAGGTATTTAAAGTTGCGATTTGGACTACCAGGATCCTCCCATCTATATCACCGTAGACGCTCAGCAGGACTTGGTGTGGTCTCTGTGTTGTTCACTGTGCCTAAGTGGAAAAGGCCTTCAAGGACTATGGGATGGGGACAGCTTGTTGACTTACCATTATAAGTAAATGACATGTGCAGAGGAGTGTTTTTGTTTTGTTTGTTAACGGTTTTATTTCAGTTGCACTATTCATCCTTTTAAGAAACATTTAAAATAAGCCACATTTTTACATTAGCTTAATGCTCAGTTTTTGCTCTTTTCTTCAGTCTTTCTTAACCATGGGTTGAACTGCTCTGTAAAAAGGCATGGACCAGGTATGCCGGGAGATGTAGAATATACCCTCTTCCATGCTGTTAGTGGTTAATTTTATTTGTCAGTTTTCTGTGTCAGCTTGACTGGGCCACAGTTTGGCCAGACAGTTGACAGATTATTCTGGGTATTTCTGTGAGGGTATTTTTGGATGAGTTTAACATTTAAATCAATAGACTGAGTTGTGCGGATTGCCCTCCCTAAAGTGAGTGAGCCTCATCCAATCAGACGAAGGCCTGAGAGAACAAAAGGCTGACTCTCCTCCAAATAAGAGGGAATTCCCTCTCCCAGAGTGCTTTTCAAACTGGGACATTGATTTCTTTGCTGGCCTTTGGATTCAAACTGGAACATCAGCTCTTCCTGGGTTTTGAGCCTGGTGACCTTTGGACTAAAACTATGTCATTGGCTCTCATGGTTCATAAGCCTTTGGGCTTAGACTGGATTTACATCATTGACTCTCCTAGCTCTACAGATGGCCACTTGCAGCTCCTAGGGCTTGTTAGTATCCATTATCACGTAAGCCAATTCCTTATAATAAACCGCTTTTTGTATGTATGTATATGTATATACATATATATTTGTTTATATGTGTGTATTTATGTGTACACGTTATTGGTTGTTTCTCTGGAGGACCCTGACTAATACACACTCCCTCAAGGAATTTAGGACATAAAGAGAAGACAGCACCAAGAGAGACCTGAGAATATTCACAAATAAATGTGATAGTACAGTGTTTGGGAGCATGGGTTCTAGAATCAGACAGACCTGGGTTTCAGTCCTGGCTCCTCTCATTAGCTCTGGAATGGTGGGCCCATCACTTGATCTCTGAGCTTCATTTTTCTCATTTTTAAAATGCAAATTTAGTGGAGTAGTTAATAGAACATTTGATACAGTGCCTGGCAATAATAAATAGTGACATTAAAAATGATTATGAATTTAAATATAAAACTTTTTTTTTAGCAGTAGCACCCTTTTTGCAAATATGTTCTTATGGGGAACTGTTCTTATTGAAGGAGTCCCACCCTTTTAACCAGACCCTGTCACAGCAACCCCTGAAGTGGCAGCCAGGATTCCTTGGCCCACTATGTCAGGCCCACTGACAGAGAATGTAATGCCCAGGAGATGTAATAGAGTCATCATAGAGAGCAGGACTCAGCTGTTTGCCAGTTCTCCTAAATTTATTTTAAGACACAGTATTTTTTATCTTATTTCCTGCCATAGTGCTGTGAACTGAATGTTTGTATTCCCCCAAAATTCATATGTAAAAGCTCTCATCCCCAGTGTGATGGTATTTGAAGACGGGGCCTTTGAGAGGGAACTGGGGTTAGACTAGGTCATGAGAGTAGGACCCCTATGATGGGATTAATGCCCTTATAAAAAGAGGAGACCTGAGATCTCTCTCTTTCTCTGCCATATAAGGATATAGCAAGAAGGCAGCCATCTGCAAACCAAGAAAAGGGCCCTTACCAGACACCAAATCTGTCAACACCTTTATCTTGGACTTCCTAGCCTCCAGACTGTGAGAAATAAATGTTTGTTGTCTAAACCACCCAGTCTTCGGGTTTACATTACAGCAGCCCAAACCAAGACACCTAATCTAAAAACACCAGCATCTTGTTTTGAACAACTTCAGTAGCTTTCTCACTGGTTTCCCCGACGTCTGATAGTTCTCCTCGAAATGTGAAAAGTGATATTCTTCACAGAGATAAAAATGATTATGCCACCTACCTGATAACATAAATTTTTGTTAGTTTCTTATTGCTCTTAGGATAAAATCAAAACTTATAAAAGTCTTTCTTGACTTCCTCACATCTTCCACTCTATACTTCCTTAAGCCACCCTACCTCATACTAAACTCTGAGTTCCACACAGACAAAGCATGCTGTCCCTGATCCAGCTCTACTCATATTGTTCCCTCAACTTATAACACCCCTTCTACTTTCCTCAATTCCTATTCATCAAGCCTCAGCTTAAATATAACTTCTGGGGCCATCCCTGACCTCTTATACTAGTGTAAGTCCCTGCTATATTCTTCCCTTTTATACTTTTGTGTGTGTGTGTGTGTGTGTGAATATTTAAATTTTCCTTGCTCACTACAGTGGAGATTCTTGGAGGGCAGAGGCTTTTACCAGCCCACATCACCATATCTGGTATGTGATAGGTGCATATAGTATTTGTTGGAGACTAGATGTCAGTAATGGGTGGGTTTGTATCCAGTATTGTAGTTTATAGTGCCAGTTAAGTAGAAGGATTTATTTGGTATTTAAAAAAATTTTTTTTTCCTTTCTGTGACCTTTTTAAATTTCAGGCATGCCGAGGGGCCCAGACAGCTGCAGCCACAGCTCCCCGCCTTAAGAAATTTGCCATCTACCGATGGGACCCAGACAAGACTGGAGATAAACCTCATATGCAAACTTATGAAATTGATTTGAATAAGTGAGTATCTCTGTGAAAACTAGGTATTTGATAAACAAAGGTCAGCACACATTTAAGAAAAATCAAACCACCAGTATTACAGTCTTTCAGAAAATAAGGAGTAATCATTTCCCAATTTGTTTTATGAGGCAATCGTAACCTGATACTAAAATCTAACAGTCATTACAAAAAAGAAATTTACAGATTGGTATCTTTCATGACATAGACAGAAAAATCCTCAACAAAATTTTAATTGATCATATCAGCAATCTATTAAAAGGATAATGCCTTAATGACCAAGTTAGGGTTTATCCCAGGAATAGAAAGTTGGTTTAACCCTGGAAAAGCTGTCATTGTAATTCACCATATTAACAGGATAAGGGAGAAAAACTGTAACTGTGCAAACTAGGAAAAGAAGAGAACTTCCTCAACTAGACACAGAGTATCTATGGAAAACCTACAGCTAACAGTATACCTAATTGTGGAATATTGAATACTTTATCATAAGATCAGGAACAAAGCAAGCAAGTCCACCCTTCACTTCTGTTCAACATTGTACTGGACATTTTAGCCAGTGCATTAAAGGCAAGTAATAGAAATGAGGCATGAAGAGTGGAATGAAGGAAATAAAACTGTCTCTGCAAATAATATGATTGTATACAAAGAAAATTCCAAGAAATCTACAAGAATATAATAAGTAAATTTAGCCAGGTTGCAGGATATAAGGTCAGTATACAAAGATGAATTCTTCCCCTTCAGAATTTTACTGGAGGTTCTAATCAAGAAGGTTAGGCAAGAAGAAGAAATAAAATCGAAGAGGAAGAAGGAAACTCTTCCTAGATGACATGACCTTATATGTAGAAAATCCAAACACCAAAAAACTATTTGAACTAATAAATTAGTTCAATAAGGTTGTAGGATACAAGGTCAGTATATAAAAATCAGTTGTGTTTCTGTACACTAGCAATGTACAGTCCTAAATTTTGAAAAAGATTCCATTTGCAATTCAAAAAAGAATAAAATGCTTAGGAACAAACTTAACAAAAGAAATCCAAGACTTGTACACTGAAAGTGATAAAACATTAAAAGAAGTTAAAGAAGATCTAATAAATGGAAGGACATCCCATGTTTGTGGGCTGAAAGATTTAATGTTTTTAAGGTGATTACGGATTCACAAGCACTATAAAAAGCCCACCAACCATTTTTTGAAGAAATTGACATACTGATCCTAAAATTCATATAGAAATTCAAAGGGCACAGAATAGCCAAAACAATCTTCATTTCTGTGTACAGAAATGTTATTTGCAGCATTGTATATACTAGGGAAGGATTTTAAGCAACCTAAGCATCCTTCCATAGGAAAATGGTTTAAGTAATTACAGTCCTTTGGTAGAGTTACTGAGTAAAGAAAGCAAGATGCTATTCTATTTATTGCCTTTTTTCTTTTTTTTAAGCCTGAGAAAATTTATACCAAACTCTTAATAGTGTCTACCTTATGAAATTTAGAATGAAACAATTCAAAGGGAGGCTCTGGCTTTTTAACTTTATATTTGAAAGTTTTCTAAGATGCAGATACTAGCTTTTGTAACTTAAAAAATTAATAAAGAGAATTGTTATAATTTGAAACATGCCAGGATAAGAAGAAACAGATTATTAGAATTAAAAAATAGTTCCAAACAAAATAGACTTCACTTTAATGAGGTTCTGGTACCAGAAACTGGAGGGAAGCATCGGGGGGAATAATTTAAAATTGTAAAAACTAGAAGAAAATCCAAAATACTCATGAAACATCAGGAAGAGGCATGGTGGACAGTATCAGAAGGGAAAAGGTGGTCAATTTTAACAATGTAAACATTTAAGTTGTGTGTGTATGTTTAAAAAATTCTGTTAACAAAATTAGAAGTCAAATAACCATTTGCTAGTTGAGGGTGGGAGGTCGGGGAGGGAGCAGGATTAGCAACAGATGGAATAGATGTGTGATACTGTGATACATATTTTGGTCTCCTCCAAGGTTTCTGGCTCCTAGAACCCTTGTAATCCTGAATGTTAAGAGCTATAGGGTCATTCTTTGTTATAATACTTTCATTTTTGTTCCGGGTTCTTAAAATAACTCCAGATAAATAATAAAAGTAAAATGGGTATTTCTTGTTATTCCTAACAAACCTCTTTCAACCACACCGGAGTTTATGTTACTGAGGTTATTTTCAGTGAGCTCCTAGATAACCACAAATGTGTGGTTTGGTTGCTAGGGGAACCAGCCATGTGATTAGAGGGTGGGCACTGTCAGCCCCAGCCCCTGACCTGGGAGGGGAGAAGGAGAGGGTCTAATGGCCAGTGATTTGATGATGTGTGCCTTCAGGTAATGAAGACTCCACGACTCCCTGAAGTCAGGGGTCAGAGCTTGGGTTGGAGATGTTGGGAGGGTGGCCTGCCCAGAAGGGCACAGAAGCGCACGGAAGCTCTCTGCTGCGCTTCCCACATACCTTGCCCCGTGTATCTCTTCCACTTGGCTGGTTCTGAGTAGTATCCTTTTATAGTAAACCAGTAATAAGTAAACTGTTTTTCTGAGTTCTGTTAGCCACTCTAGCTAATTATTGAACCCAAGGAAGAGGTCATGAGAAGCTCCATTTTATAGCCAGGTGGTCAGCTGGTTTGCATAGGTGCCAGCCTGGTCTTGTAGTTGGCATCTGGGGAGGGGGAAATAGTCTTGCAGGACTGAGCCCTTAACCTGTGAGATCTGGTGCTGTTGCCAGGTGGGTAGTGTCAGAATTGAGTTACATTGTGAGACACCCAGCGGGTGTTGCAGAATTGCTTTGTAGGGGAAAAACACCCATACGTTTGATGGCTAGAAGTGTCAGAAGTGAAGCCTTGGGAATAGTAGTACAGAAAAACAAAATTTTTCCTTTACAAAATCATAGGCTCAGATCTTAAAAAAAAAAATCCCAGTAAACAAAGATGCAAAGAACCTGGACAGAATTAGTCTATAGAATTGGTCGACTAGAATGAATGCTCCATGCAGGCAAGAATTTTCATGTTTTGTTCCCTGGTGTATCTCCTGAACCCAGACGAAACCTGGCATAGAGCAGACTATCAATAAATAAATGGTAAGTGAAGAAAAATCAGTGAATTGATGATAAATATTCAACCATTGTAGTATTCAAAGGTCTCAGATTAGAACACTGACAGTAACACTTCTGCACTCTCAGAATAGCAGGGGTTTTTAACAGTTCCCAGTGTTAACAAAAGCACAGTGAAAAGAGTGTATATTGCTGACAGAGACACAGTTGATGCAGACTGTTAACTAACCTTATTGTGGCAGACGTTTCACAACCTAAAGTTCACATAATGTTATTTGTTAATTATATCTCTATAAACTGGAGGGAAAAGAAATACAGATAATACTAAAGGATATTGGGGGAGAGGACATATTTTTTTAAATCCCATACATAGAAAAATACTGAGAGGAATGGGGGTAGGGTGGCATCTAGGAAATACATTTGATGAGCACTTACCTGTGAGCCAGGTACTGAATATGAAAATTGCATATTTTTATTTAATCCTCATAATAATACTGTGGTTTAAGTATTAGCTCCGTTTTACAGATAAAGAAACTGAGGCTCAGAGAGAATAGGTATTTCCATAGAATCACACGGTCTCTGTGTCATGTTAACTGTAGTTAGACTAAATGCATGTGGGAGACACTGCTGTAAGGGTTTCATTTTCCTGTGTGTTAACTCACCTACAACAGCCATGTGAGATGTAGGTATTGCTGTCTCTGCTTTGTAGTTGGGTCTGCCTATAACCTACTAAGGCAGGATTCAGACCAGGCTTTTGGACACCAGGCCTGTGCTCCAGACTCCAGGTCCAGTGCTGCTGCCCTTAGCACCACACCTCTGCTTCCACGTGCACGGGACACTCTGCTGTGGATTAGGGGATCGTGGGTGATTCACTTTCTTTCTTTCTCTGTACTTTCCTCTGTCTCTGTCTCTGTCTCTTTCACATTTTCTGTTGCGGTTATGTATTATTAACTAACCATTTAAAGCTACCTATTGTCTCTATTTCATATTAAATGAAACTCAATATGAAATATTTGGGAAAACATTGCAAAAGCTGCCAATATATAAAAGTTGTTTCCTAACCTAAATATGTTTCCACTTCTTTAGCTACCCATTTCCTAGAAATGTGTATGGGGTGTGATCATCCAGATAGACCTCTGCAGTACTTAAAGTGTGTAAGAATGTGAAAAAATAAAACTATGGGAAAAATCCTGAGTGTGACCTGAGAAGGGCAGATGGATAAGAGCGGCTAATATATGCAGATGTCTTGGATTATATTATGATAAAGTGTAGGGAGATTGAACTTCACATAAATTCAACTGGGGTTTTTTGTTTTTATTTTTTTATCAGATGTGGGCCTATGGTGTTAGATGCTTTAATCAAGATTAAGAATGAAATTGATTCTACCTTGACCTTCCGAAGATCATGCAGAGAAGGTAAGCATCCTGTTAGGTCTCAGCTGCTTATGTTCTGGTCCCCAAAAGATGCCTGGGCTGGCCAAAACTGGAGATACCTGAAGAACAGCTGCAGTGCTCCGCCAGGTGACCTTGCCGTGCACCATACTTCCTGGACTTGAGTAAATGTGTCAGAAATTTTAACTGTGCTACAAGTTGGGGTGTCTGAGTTTCCTTCCCTTCAGGAGCTTCCTGTCATGTGGTTACTGTATGTGGTAGTACCTGTGAGCTGCTGCATCCATCAAGGATTGTCTCAGACATATATGCTAGCTGGCCCCCTCTGCACTGCTCTGCTCATGAGGGGGGCAGTGGAAAGTTTCTCGTGTCTTTATGGCACCCCTGGCCCTAATGCCCATGAAGCAGTCTTTGTGTGCAAGGCCCTATTCTGTGTACTTTTCATGAAATAGACAGGTGCTATTATTATTTACACTCAGTGTACAGATGAAGAAACTGAGGCCCAGTGAGGTTAAGAAACTTCCAAAAGGACACAAATCATGAGTTGGGGACCCAGGAGTCAGCCAGTTGTTGATTCCAGACTGTGCTCTCAGGAATGCACTCCACCGGATGGGCCGGGAAACCTGGGATAAAACCAAAACAGAGTAGCCTGAGCCAAGACCAAGGGCTGTGATACAACTTTGTTCAAAAATAACCTTCCGTAGAAGGAAAAGTCACTATAGATACTGGCCCATTGCTTCTTACCTTCTGCTATACATTTCAAACATTTAAAGTCTTACTTCTAAGACATCTGTTTTGATTCAGCTAATTTTAAAGGATTAGATTTAATGTAGCAAATGCTGACAGATACTGTGATAGTTTGGCTGAGTCCTGCTGTTCAGGGAACATTCTACTGTAATTAAATACCATCCTGCCCCATGTAAGTCTTGGCAACATGGGAAATATAGATGCTTTTCAGTAGCCTTTCCCTGTAAGACTCTTTCAGATCCAAGAATATAAGGTGTGGGGAAAAAAAAAATGAGGCAAAATGATACTAATTGCCACTCCTTTTTCTTACTGCTTATTAAGAGAAAGTCCAGGGGACCTTTTTAAGAGGTTTCTTTATTAAATGATAAACCATTTCTTACAAAAGCTTACTGTTTGGTTGGAGGCTAGGCATACATAAATGTATCGGTAATATTTAGTCTCTTGGAGAACTTTAGGAATATTTGCTTAAGACAGACCTTTGTGTTCTTTAATACTCTTAAGATGTACAGGAGAGGGAGAGAGTATATAGTTTTATAAAAGTGATAACCCAGTGCAAATCTACAAGTCATTACACTCTTTGGCCAGATGATCTTCAAAAACAGCTTTAGAGAAGTGGAACCAGGGAGTTCAGTTGCAAAATCATTTTTAAACTCTAAAATTTCCATACAGAGGAAATGAGTCCAAGCTAAGAAAATTCTCGTTTTAGGTCCTTGGTCAGCACCTTTTTTTTGCTTGGTTTGGTTGGTTTTGTTTTCACATTAGCTCATTCTTCTTGGAAAGTGAGTGCTCGGGCAGCTTGTGTGGGTCTCTCATCGCCAGGGCGGTACAAGGGAGTCAGTAGAACAAGAGCTACGTCTCTAGATGATCTCTATCCAGGTATCAGCCTTAAAATGACCAAGACAAAAAGCAAATAACCCAATTAAGAAATGGGCACAGGACATGAATAGACACTTCTCTAAAGAAGAAATTCAGATGGCCAACAGGCACATGAAAAAATGCTCCATATCCCTAATCATCAGAGAAATGCAGATTAAAACCACAATGAGATATCACCTCACACCAGTGAGGATGGCCAACATCCAAAACACAAACAACAACAAATTTTGGCAAGGATGTGGAGAGAGGGTCACCCTCCTACATTGCTGGTGGGAATGCAAATTAATTCAACCATTGTG
>JAQQAC010002837.1:12212722-12225501 GCA_029783875.1 Phataginus tricuspis | reverse complement strand
TTAATCATCACAATATTGCTCATGTAATTGTAGGTTAATGATACTAAAATAAAATAAATTGTAAAAAAAAAAAATGACCAAGACAGTGTTGATTTGCCTTGGGGTATTGTATCTGTTAAAAAGTTTGAGTTCAAATTACAGTGGCTTCAAAAAGCAAGCTGGTTTTTCCCTCAAAATACATGAAGCGTTGAGCTAGGACTGGTGTGGGAAGCTGTGATGCTCACAGCGCCTCAGGCTCCTTCTGACCTCCAGTGCCATTCTTAGCACGTAGCTTCCAACCTCAAGGTTGCCTCGTGGTCACAAGTGGTCTTTGGAACAACAGCGATTAGACCTCCATCCTAGGCAGAAAGGAGGAGGAAAAGGAAGAAAGGCAACAGAGTGCCTCTGTCATAGGTGGCTTCCAGCTAGTGCCACTCCTGGAACAGGTGGGAGAGCAATAGCGGTCCAGGAGAAAGACCTGGAAGCCGGGCTGGCGCTGAGCCTGGGTAAGGAAGTGTGGAATGTGCTTTCTCTCAGGTATTTGTGGCTCTTGTGCAATGAACATCAATGGAGGCAACACTCTAGCTTGTACCCGGAGGATTGACACCAACCTCAACAAAGTCTCAAAGATCTACCCTCTTCCGCATATGTATGTGATAAAGGATCTTGTTCCTGTGAGTTTCTGCACCCCTCCCTCCCTTTCCCAACAACCTCTCTCGCCCTCTCTCATTTATTTATTTGTTTTTTTTAGGGGAGGGAGGAAGAGGAATATGTGTGTTATGCTATTAGTTCTTTGGGGCTTTTTTCCTGTCTGAATTTAATTAAGGAATTGGAGCAGCAGAAGATAAACATGCCTAGCAGATTCTCCAGCAGCTCATTTGATGAGGATTGTTTGGGAATTAACAGGGCATAGAATTTTAGAGTTGGAACAGTCCCCAAAATGAAGAATTTGGCCATAACTACAAAGAATTCATGTGGAAAATACCAATTGGGAAAGTAACAGTTCTGTGTTTTACTTTAAATTCCCTCCTTATAGTTGACCACCTTCACTGACTGGGCAAGTGGGGAGAAAGTACTGTGGGACTGAAAAGTTCTCCAAGTGGTGAGAAAGAGATCTGCTAACATACCTAACATTGTGACCATCTCTCCTTTTGGCACATATCCACGCCAAAGGCAGAGAGTCTGACTTCTGTCGCAGGATGGAGAAGTAGTCAGTGTCCAAGAAATGGCATAAATAAGAATGCTAAGGGCTGTTGGTAGAATCTGACCCTTTTTTCTTCTTCCTCTTAATCTTAGGATTTGAGCAACTTCTATGCCCAGTACAAATCCATTGAGCCTTATTTGAAGAAGAAGGATGAATCCCAGGAAGGCAGGCAGCAGTATCTCCAGTCCATAGAAGATCGTGAGAAACTGGTCATTAGTCCCCATCTATTGTCTTGATTTGAGGAATTTGTTACAAAAATGTTTGCCAGGAAGTGTGGTTTGAGGGGACAGTGGGGAGGGTAGCTGCATGAGATAATGCAGACCATTTAGTGGATTCTGGAAAGGAATTTCAAGAGCATCTGTGCAGGGGTTGGTCATCCACCTTCTCAGGGCTGGGAGGGTAGGGTGAATCCCTGGGGTCGCTGGAGCACCTGCCCTGCCTGGGGCGGCAGGTCCTTAGCTGTGCTGCCAGGATGTCCCTTTTTTAAAAGAACCCAATGTGCAGACTGCTGGGTTGTTGATGGCTGACAGCTAACTCAACTCTTTAACATGGGACAAATAAAATACATGCTGGCCATGTGAAGCCTGCTACCACCACCCCATATGACAGATGGGAACAAAGCAGTGGCAGAGCTGGGACTAGACCCTTGATCTTCTTTCCTAACTTCATGTGGGGTCCTGCCAGGCCTTCTTACTCTCTTGGAGTTGCTGTTCCTCTGTACAGGTTGTATAGTCTTTTCACGTGATGGACCAGTGTGTGCTAGTCTCCTTCTCTTGTGCTGCCTTTACCTCCTAAGAAGCTGATTTACATGCTTCCTCCCTGCACACTCACTGTCCTTGTGGAGAGGAGGAGGTGGGAAGGGAACCAGAGATGGGTCCAAACAACTTGCCTGCACAGGGCAAGGACATGCTCACGTGGCCTCCACTTGATGCGTTCTTCCAATACAGCACTTACGCTGAGAGAATCATTTACACAGCAGTCTGTTAGCAGGCTGAGTACGCCTCAAGGGCAGGAGCTGTCCTACTCCTTTCTGGATCCCTAGGCCCTGGCATATGTAATTTATCAATAAATATTGTGTGAATGAATGAATGAATTCTACCTTTTAGAAATCCTGGGGAATGTTTAGCTCCCTCTGCACCTAGTGGGAGTGCCCAGCTCGTCGTCGTGCAGATGAGGAAGGTCCACGCAGTGGTGGTCCAAGTCAGTGAGCAGCGGACTCCTTTCAGGGGTTTCTGCTGCTTTTTGAAGAGACATAGCTCTGCCGCCACATTTCTAACTCCCAGGGAGTCTGACGGATGCCAGGGTCTGGGTTGGAGCTGGCTACTCTGGCCTCACTAGTCGTCTCATTCCTCAGCCTGACGCGCTCATAGCTAGTAACCATGTCCTCTGTGTGCTCTTATGAAGGAATGAAGAAATGAAGGGCTCCCCTGCATTGTTTTCTAGAATCAAAATTTACTCATTTAAATACAAAACATTTGCTAAGCATTTTTTACTTCCTTAAATTAATATGCTGAGCATAACTTTTTTTCATGATTTTAGAACTCATAATGCTCATTGTAAATAATTGGAAAATACAGAGAACTGTTTTTTAAATAATCAGTTAATTCCATCACCCAAAGATAACCTCTGTTGACAACTACCTTTGTTTTTCTTTTTTATATTGCCTTGCATTTTTATGTAGCTGGGATCAAAATGTAAATAAATACGCTTTTGTATCCTGCTGTTTTCACTTATGTTATTGTGAGCATTTCCCCATGTTCTTAAAAACTCTTTGTAAGGATTAGCTTACACTTTGCATTCTACTACTCCAAGTGTATGTACTCTGTATTATTTAACCATTCCACTATTGAGGAACAGTGAGATTGTTTCCAGTTTTTTACTGTTAAAAATAAGGCTAGATAAACATATTTATCTTTCAAGTTTTATCCAAAAAATTAGTTGATTTCTTGTTAAGATTTTTCTCTAAGTGGACTAAATAATGACTATCATTAATTAAGCCTCTTAATCCTATGACCTTATGCATTCTAGACCCATGGGACCAGTTTATACTCCCATCTGCTGCCTGAACAGAACATAGATTTTGTTGAAGGTTATGACCAACTCTGTGTCATCTGTTACCAGCTCTCACATCAACTGTCAGTGTGCCCTTCTCTTCTGATGGCTTTAATCGGTATCTCTTATTCCTAAAATCAGAAAGTCCAGTTTGGTAGAACTGGTTGGCAGATGAAGTCAATATGGCAGGTGTTCAAGAGCAGGGGTTGCTGAGTCACACTCTCTGGGGTCCCATCCCAGCTCTGCTGTTTACAGCTGTGTAACTCTATCTTCATCTCTGTGAGGCTCAGTTCCTTACCCATAAAACGAGAATCTAATTAGTACTCACCGCATAGAATTATTTGATGATCAAATGAGGTAAAGCATACAGTGCTGACATATTATTTAGGATGATGCTGGTGCTCCCATTGAAAACCTGAGGTGTCCTCTGCTGCACTGGGGCAGAAGCTAGTGGCGACACTAGATGCCCCAGCACCTGGGGCCTTTTTAATTTCTCCTAGACTGCAGTCTAGATGGTGAGGTTTCTCTATGTTTCTGTTAATTTTTTTCTTTTGATATGGGGGTTATTGTTTATGAAAGGATAAGTGCATTGTACTTGGATTTAAGAACTCTGGGCACTAATCCAGCAACTGTCTACATTTCAATTCCAAGATCTATCTTTTATGAATCTGATAAATCTCTGCAAACCACCCCTAGGATTTTGCCAAAAACTCACATGCAAGCAAGTGCTTTGTTCATGCACTGACCCACACACCACATTTAATCCACTGAGGACATGACAGCCTTCTGTCACGTGCTCCTGATATGCGGTCTCTCCCCACGCAGGATGGCCTCTACGAGTGCATCCTCTGTGCCTGCTGCAGCACCAGCTGCCCTAGCTACTGGTGGAATGGAGACAAATATTTGGGACCTGCAGTTCTTATGCAGGTAAGGTGCTCCTTAGTTGTTTTAAGAGAAACTCAAGCATCCAGAAATCCAAAAGGACAATGTATTGTTGGAAACCAGAGATTCTGAGGAGCGATGGTTTCCTTCATTGGCATCCATTATAAACAGGGTCTTGGTTGCACCATCTTTATTTGGCTTTCAATAAATTTGCGGCTCCATCTGCAAAATGCCTTCATTGAAGTGTGATGAAGGGCACCCCAAAGGGGATGGCTTGTTTTTGGCAAAACATGCCCTGTAGATATTTGAAAGGTATTCCCTGTGCAGCTAGCTCTTCCCTACCCACTCCTGTGCTCTCCGCAGGCTGAATCTACTGGAGGGCTCCCCATCTACTTCTCACAAGGATTTTTATTGTGCAAGTAGAGGGGAGGGGCAACTACCCAGCTGTAAAGTTGGGAAGTTTTCTCAGCTAATGAAAGCCTTAGGGCTTGCTTAGAAAGAAAGCATTGCTTTTCATTGCCTTTCCCCTTACAGTTCCATGCAAAGAAAGTCACTGTCTTTCTTCCCAGAAAGCTTGTACTTTTTAGATCTATGGTCAGTGCTTTTCACAAACTCGCAGGCAACTAAAAAAAAAAAAATCCAAACTTCTCATTTCTCACTTGCCCACAAAAAGAGAAGTTACATGGTTGTGACCACTTAGTATTGATTCTCATCCACATTAAGGACTAGATAATAAGGTACAATTATAGTTGGCACCTGAACCCATGACCTGAATTGTTGGGAAACGTAGATGTCCTCCCAGTAACACTGCTAGAACAGGCCAGTGACCAGGATGCTGATCAATTTTTAGCTCGCTGATGTCAGGCTTCAGAGATGGACAGACTAATTTAAAAAAATCAGTAGTGAGACAAATGTTACCCCTAGACAGTTCTGTTAAGTCACCATTTAACTCAAAGACAGTGGGTAGGTGCAATGAGGACAGATAAAGAGAGTCATATGATATATTCCCTGCCTTCACTAATTCATAATCTGGGTAGGAAGCTAATGGGCAACTTGAAATCATTAGAAGATGATGCCTGATCATACGTAATTAAGCACCAGGATACCAGGTGCAGTGTGGTTCCAAGGTTTGTGGGGATCATTAATCAAGGAGAACTATGAAAGAGTGGAGAATCTTCGCTTGAAAGATGGCAAGAAGAGTGCAGAGACAAGGCATCTGAGCTGAGAGAGTCCCCTCTGCACTGCTGGAGCTTGCAGAGGCACCAGAGGGCTGCCCTGGCCAGTTAAGTTGACAGCTCAGCTAATCAGTCCCTGTTCTCCCAGGCCTATCGCTGGATGATCGACTCCAGAGATGACTTTACAGAGGAGCGTCTGGCCAAGCTGCAGGACCCATTCTCCCTGTATCGCTGCCACACCATCATGAATTGCACAGGAACCTGTCCCAAGGTACGTGGTGGGGCTGGCAGCCCTCAGTGCCATCTCAGAGCTGGCATGTCAGAAGTGGCATGTGCTCATGAAGAGGCCGTTGGCAGAGAACAAACCTGGTGATTTGAGGTAGAGAGACCAGAGTGCACCTGTCATCTTAACGGGGTGCTCATTTGGTGCTCAATTGCAAGAACAGACTTGCTTAGGCCCCCTCAGGAGAAGGGTTTATTTGTACGGTACACACAGCCATCAAGGGAGTGGAGCATGCTGTAGGAATGCGTGGACAGGAGCCTGCATTCACCCTGACTTTGTAGGAACCACAAGAGGCAGGCATTCAGAACACAGGCAGCTTTGAGGACTAGATACCCTCCCTTGTCGCAGTGTCTCTGTGTCACAATGTCTCTGTCAACACTGCTGCCAGTCTGTTCTACTCTCAAGCAACCAGCCTGTTTTTTGCTCGTGTGTCTTCTGCTTACTGGTTTTCAGTCCCACTTCTTGCTCATACTCCCTGCTTGCTGGGCTTGCCCTGGCTTTTGGCTTCAGCCACCTGCCTGTCTTCTCTCAGCATTTCTTAGCTCAGATTCCTCAGAGAGAATCTCACTGGCCCAGCTCAGCTTTCCACAGCAGCCCACATCAGAGGTGGATGTTCAGCTGTGGGTTGGCTGTCATTTGAACAGAAACTGGGCAAAGCTGTTTCACTTTAAAGGTTGAGTGAGTAAGCAGGCAGCAAGATAGAAAACTCCAGGATAACCAGTTAGCGGGGCAGAGGCAGCACATTAAAAATAGGAAATTAAACTGCGTAATTGCCTTGATTTTTGCCTGAAAACCTGGTGTTTCCAGAGGCCCTGCCCTCTGCCAGGTGTTTCTCATGGTATTGGCATCTGGATCTGCTGTGGGGCCCATGGGGGTCCCCACCACGTGAGGGAGAGCACGGGCTCCGGTGTTCCAGGGCTCAGTCTCTACCCAGCTCTGCCCCAGTGAACTCTGACTTGGGAGGCAAGTTGTACCGCTAATGCTCTCGACAGTGCCTGGCACACGGTAAGCACTCAGTAAGTGGGGCCTTTTGTTGTTTAGAAAACCAGTGCACAAATGGGCGCTGGGCCTGTTGGAGCCTGTCAGGGACAGCATCTGAGTGATGAGGCCTGGTGTGGGTATGCCTTCAGAAGCTCTGCAGGGGGTTCTGAGGTGCATTCCGGGGCATGGACCTGTGTGTCGTGGGGCAGCAGACAGCCAAGAAGGCTGTGGAGCATGGAGGCTCTGGCTTTCTCTGTGCCCCGCCCTCCCCTACAGCGAAGTAGGGATGGAGACTATGAGACTAGACAAAGCCCAGATCATTTGAGCTGAAGCGACCTGGAAAATCACCAACTGCAACCCCTTTTTCAGATGGGGAAGCGGAGCCCGTAGGCAGGATGAGGAGGGCAGCGACTTGCCAAGGTTCCCCTCAGGTCAGGGGCAGGCTAGGGCTGGAGCAGGCCACCTGCCTCCCAGGGCAGAGCTCGTCCTTCCAGCGCCCAGGTCGGTGTACCCTTGGGTACTGGCTGACTAAGTCCAAAACCCTGTAGTCAACGGAAGGGTCTTTATCCTGCCCCAGCCCCAGCCCCCCTCCCTGGAAGCAGCTGGTGGTAGTTTCTCGTGGGCCCTTCCCAGAAGTATTTTAGGCTTCTCACAAATGCACATGTGTCCGTGCCCTTTTCCGCCTCTTTGGTGTCACAGTCATTTATTTTCATTTAATATATTTTGGAGATGATTGCATACCAGTCTTTGAAGAGTATCTTCTAGCTCTCTTTTTTCTCTCTGAAGATCTTTTTCTTTTTTTTTTTTTCTTTCCACACACTTTAATTTCTGGGCTGGCTAAAATGAGGGGACCCTTCACTAATCTCATGAGTCTCTGTCTGATTTTGCCAAATACTTGCTTGTCTCCCTTCCTACTTTTGCGGGGCTGGTATCTCTTGGGTTTAATTATTGTGCCTCCTGCAGAGCAGATGTTTCAGCGAGGGCCAAAGTGCAGCCGATCCCAGTGTGACTGGCCAAACTTAAGATGGTGCCTATGAAGGGTTAACAGAGAGGGTCAATCTTCCACACACCTTTTTTGACAGTAATGTTTAAAAGACAGAGATGTCTGGCCCATTTTGACACTGGCCGTGGTCAAAGAAGACATGCTCTTTCCAGGATCTCCTTGGGCATTTAGAGAACGTGGCTGTCCCCGCTCCGCCCTGGGTTTGTCTGCCTGTGACTGTGAGCCCCCGCAGCAGGAACTCAGCACGGCAGGGCTCTTTCCAGAGAGAGCTGAGTGTTTTTAATTGTGGAGACAGAAGAGGACTCTTAACCTAAACCGCTGGCCTGTGAACAGCTTGATTGGCATTCCTCTCCCTTTGACGTTATACCAGCTGTAGAATTTTGCCCGAGGTCCCAGGATTCTTCCATTGAGTCCCACTTACCATTTGGTGTCGATTCTCCTGTCTTTTCAAGGGGCTGAATCCAGGGAAAGCTATTGCTGAAATCAAGAAAATGATGGCAACCTACAAGGAGAAGAGAGCTTCAGCCTAACGATTCCCAAGTTAAACCTGGCTGTTACCAGCTCAGCTGAACATAATCTATATTTAATTTGAGTTCCTTAAAGTGTCTTGATTTTCCATGAATGCAGCATGTATGATAAAAATTTTAAGAAATAAATTTTATTATACTGTGTTTTTCTCACACATTCACAGCAATAGTACAACTCCTTTTGGGTTCCCAGGCCCAATTCCAATGAGCATATGTGCGTGCGTGTGTGTAATTTATTTTCTACCTTACCCTTTAACAACTGGTTAAGTGGTGTGTAGTGTAGATGTGTTGTTGGGCAGCTGCGTCTGGGGAGGCCTCCCTGCACACTAGGTGAAACCTCAGCCCGAGTGGGGGAGGGTTCTTGACTCCGATCAAGAAAGAATTCTCAAAAAGGTCAGAGTGGTCAGGAAGGAGGGAACTCATTAAAGTGAGAGCAGCAGCAAATGGCACCAGACATGCAGTCAGTAGAGAGCACGGAGGAACAGAGGGAGAAAAGGAGAGTTCCTGCTCGGCATTGGGCATATCC
The DNA here is from genome assembly GCA_029783875.1 of Phataginus tricuspis. Lineage (NCBI taxonomy): Eukaryota > Metazoa > Chordata > Mammalia > Pholidota > Manidae > Phataginus > Phataginus tricuspis. The sequence goes on along the minus strand of JAQQAC010002837.1, from coordinate 12,216,889 downwards.
TTGCCAACTCCTGAACTCAGGGTCACCAGGCATCCAGTGTCCGCTTGAATCTGCACAGCATGGGAACTAAGCCCCTACCACCCCAGGATTTGGTGGGTAGCTGCAGAGCACTGGATGGAGTGAGATTATGTCTTGAGAACTTCCCAGAGGCAAAGAAATGAGATTTTCAGGCAAGGTATTAAAGAGCATGATCGTATAGCTGCAGTCCTATCCGCGTCACCTATGTGAGACGAACTTGGAAGCCCAAATCAGAGATCTCAATAGCCCTTCCCTTGTCTGAAGTTGGTAAGAGAGAGTGAAGACTTGTGCTTAAGTCTAGAAAGCTGAATGAAATAACAAAGACATTTACCACTGGAGGTAGAGGTTGGGCAGTTCTTGTTTTTATCATGGAAAATAGTTCAGACAAAAGTGCAGTCAAGTTATACAACAAGAGAGCTTATTTGATGTAAGACAGTACATGCTCACATGGGAGTGCAGGTGACCTCAGAGAAGAGGTGTGTTTAAGGGTTCAAGATTCTGTCTTTTAAAGATTTCAAGGATGGGGCAAAGGGTCAGAGGGGCACAGGCTTGACATGAAGTCTCACGCTGTCTGTCTCTGGTGAGACTATGTCACCATCCACAATCAGTCCTCTAGATACTCTAGGATGAAGTTAACAAGGAATTTCTTGATCCTGTTCTTCTCCAAGATAGTGGCTACCCTCAAGCAGTGGGGACAGACCATTTAGGACTCTTTCCCTGCCTTAAGATGGGGTGGGTTGTTGGCTGGTTACCATAAAATGTTAGGAATCTTTTCCTGGTTTTTAAAATGGAATTTTAGCCTTGAGATGGGGTCCCCCCTGTTTTTACTATACTACTTATATCTTGGCATTTTTCACCATAGGTGGGAAAAATTAATCATGAATGACGCTTGTCCCATGTCCCTGCCCTACCTCAGATGCACCGTAACTTTACCATTCCCCCTGCTAATGCCCATTTGGATGGACCCTATTTCACTCTTAGGGATACTCTAAGGCTGTTTTTTAACTTGCAGCAATGAGATCATCCAGGAAACAATGGCTTCTCCGATTGTGAGGCACACAGCTAAGAAAAATGTCTGACTCAGAGAATGAACCTTAATGAGCATTTCTGGCTTTAAAAAGGGGATGATTCAAAAGCACTCATCTCCAGCATTGGAAGAGGAGAGTTGCTGGGGAGAAATATGAACAAAACTTGTTCCCTGCCACCTAGGACCAAATGTCACCAAGAAAAAAGGAACAACCACTGAAAATGACCAGAAATTCAGATCAGGGTCTTTGCCCTTAAGTATAGCATCTAGAATTCTTGACCACTTCAGTAAGACTACACATAATGCAGCCCTCGGGTGTTAAAGTTGAAAATTTGTGTAAGAACTGAAAAACCCTGGGACAGAGCCCCCGTACCACAGGCTTGGAGGGCAGTAGAGCGAAAGCTCTGCCGCCTTCCATGTCTGTTCACAACTAATTGATTTCTGTGCCCCGGGGCACAGCCACTTGGATTCATGGATAATTTGACTTTGCTTCTAATCTCTAGATCTGTGGGAAAAGATGTTTTTTTCTCATGAATAATTTAGTGACTTGTAAAGAGGAATTCTACAATCCCAGCTACTGATAAGAAGCAGAAGGTACCTAGGGAAGTGTCACTTCAAATCAGCTTCATCAATATCAAGTTTGCAACTGTAGGTCATTCTCACCCCATTTAAACTGGAGCTAAACTGGAATATTATCAACTGGTCATTTCATTTGCTTTGATTTTTTTATTGAATTGCTGGCAAGTGGCCTATTTTGACAGTCACAAAGACTTGTCTAATAAAACTGCAGACCTGGGCAGAGAAAGACAGCATTTTGTACTTTGTAATAATTCTGTGCCGATTGTATCCAGATGATGTGCCTTCATTTACAAAAATAATACTGGATACTGGCGTTTCTCCAGCCATCTCTTCTTACTCAGTCTTTGGGCAAGTTGCTGAGCCTCTGTGCCTCTGTTTTCCTATCTATAAGATGGGAATTAACAGCATTTACCTCTCAGAATTGTGGTTGAAGTCTAAGAAAAAATGAGTTCACACCAAAAACAAAAAAACAAATAGGTGATGGATGTGTTAATAAATTCAATGGGGCAGAATCCTTTCAGTGTACAGGGATGCTAAATCATGTCATACTTTAAATATAATTTTGTCAATTACATCTCAAGCTGAATTTCTAAAAATAAATACCACATATTAATTTTTTAATAAGATAAATATGAAAGCATCCAGCCTGCAGTAGAGCAGATGTTCCATAAACTCAATTTAACTTCCCAAATACCTATTGTGTTAAAGGCCTGCTAAACACAAAAGACTACAAAGGATTAATTCCCAGCCCTCTGTACTTGACAATTTGCTATATTTCTGGCGTGACTGGCCAGAGTTAGAGGCCCCCTGGTCAGAGGATTCCTTGTCTATGCAAGGCTAATAATACCGATGTCTCATCTCTCATGTCACACTGGCTGACTTCCTCCTCTCAGCTTCTCTTCTGGCCCCTTTGTCTTGGCCAGGACACTATAAGACAAATTGCTGAAACTCAATTTTATGTCTAGACAGCCAGAATCTTGTCACGGGGTTTGTCACTAGGTAAGAAAATCCCCTTTAGTTGAAAAAAATTAGTGAAACTAGAGAAATGAGAAGCGAGACAATGCTCTAGGATGAACCGGTCCAAATTAGTGACTTCTCAAGCCTTTTGCCACTTGGACCAGGCATATTATGTCCCTCTCATCGGCCCCCATGGAAGCAGCACCCTGGAAGAGAAGCTGCTCCATCCATCCTGGCCCACAGGGGACTGGAGCCCAGCCCACAGACCGCCCAAATGACCACACAGTGAGAACCACTTCCCCAGAGGTAACCTCTGGCAAATGGCAGGACCTCCCACATCTTCTGTGGTTTGGATGGAAACTTCCTCTGGCCTCCTGCCGGATACAGCGACAGGCCGAGAAGCAGGTGCAACTTCTTCCCAGATGACTCAGAGGATGGGGCCTCTCCAATGCCAGGTAGTGCTAGCGATATGAAGAATGAGGGGCCCAGTCTTGCAATGCATCCCCAAACCCCAGCTTTATGAAGCTTTTAGCCCAGCGCCAGAATCTAAAAAGGCAACTGGCTTCCACCAAGCACCTGCCACCTCATTTCATCCTCTCAGCACTTTCATTTTATGGATGAGGAGAAAGGTTCAGAGGGGGAAAGTGTCTTTTTTAAGCTCATACAGCACTAAAAAAAAAAAGGCAACTGATGCACATCCAAACCCAGGCCTCACTGGTGCAGAGCACTGGACGCCACTCAAAGCCAGAGTCCAGCCCCTTGCCGCTGTACCACACTGCCTCTTGGAAAGGCCATCTGAGCCAGCCATTTTTCCAAACCCAGCCATTCTGTGTTTCCCTGGTTACATGGTCTGTTAGGCGTCCAGCTAAACCTGGAGGAGGAAATGGGGACTCTGAAAAGTAGCTGCCCCCATAAGAAATGTCATCTGCTGATGAAATAGGTCTTCTCACCTGAACTGACTGAAGCCAGCCTCATGCCCCAAGTGGTCAACCTGCTCCACCTAGCAGCCTCCTGCAGCTCGGTAAATGGCTCCACTGTCCCCCACCTGCTCAGACCTAAGCCGTGAGAGGCATCTTTCATTCCACACATTCCTGCACGTCCACATTCCACCCATCAGCAAGTCCCACCAACATTTACACCTTTATCAAATGTGTGTGTTGAGCTCTGGAAGAGATGGAGGCGAGTTTGAGCCAGCGTGCATAGTCCTTCACCACCACGGTAGGCAGCTGGGGCTGAGTCCATGCGCAGGGTGTGGGGTGGGAGGGTTATTTCTTTGTTTCTCAGTGTCATACAACTGTGCTTGTGTTGTCTCTCCGTGACACCCATGTGAATCTGAGTGTTGTGTCTGTGTCTTGGGCGTCGAGCCGCTGTGTATGTATCTGTGAGTGTGTCTGAGGTTGTGTACCTGTGTTTCCCTGCCTCACCTGTGTGTGTGTGTGTGTGTGTGTGTGTGTGTGTGTATGCGTGTGAAGGTGGTTGTGTCTGTATCTTTAAGTGTCTCATCTCTATATGTCAATCTGTGTGGGGTGGGAGGGGTATTGTATACTTGTGTTTGCCTGTCTGAGGGTTGTTGTCTCTGAGTGTGT
>JAQQAC010002837.1:12164365-12212712 GCA_029783875.1 Phataginus tricuspis | reverse complement strand
GCCGTGTGTGCGTGTCCGGGGGCTTCGGCCCCTGCGGCGGCGACCGGCGAGCTGGACTACAAGTCCCGGCGGCCCGGGCGGCGCTGCGCCGACGTAACCGCAGTGGGCCGGGCGGGGCTTGGCGGCGCGTAGAGCCCGACTGCGGCACCTTCCCAGCCCCGCCAGCTGCCAGCTCGTGCAGGTGCCCGGCCTTCCGCCCTCGCCCCGGCCCTCTGCCCGAGCCCCCGCCGTGGGGCATCTCGACGCCCCGGTCCGGGCCACGGGCCTTCGCGCTGGAGCCGGCGATGAGCGCGAGGAGCCGGCATGAGCGCAGGTGAGTGCGCAGCCTGGGCCGACGGAGAGCCGGGCGGGTCCACGCGCCGCCCGTCCACGCGCCTGCCGCGAGCGACTCCCACACAGCGTGGTCTTGGGCCGGGGGTCCCCGCGCCGTCCCCTTCCGTCACGGGGCGTCGGCCCCGGAGCCGTTCCCAGACAGGCCTGGAGCCCGGGGATGGCGCCACGCGGGGCTGTCCCCTCTGCCTTGTCACAGCCTGGAAAGGAAGCCCCTGGCGCGGCGCGGGAGGAAAACGGGGGCCCGCGATGGCGGGGCCATGCCCCACTCCCCCGGACTTCCCCCGCAGTGACAGATGTCCAGGTGGAGGTGGGGGCGTGGAAGCCGCTGCATCCGGGCCCCTGGGTGGGTATTCCTCTGAGCTGAATGAATGAAGCCAGGGCTTCTGAGTCTCGGCGTCTGAGTGTTCTCCCCTAATCAGGACCAGCAGGAAGCCTGTCAGCACCCAGGTCCAAGGACCACACCCTCCATGTTATGCATCCCAGGCCTGTGTCCAGAGACCATGATTTCAGAGTCTAATTTAAATCCCACCTGCTGTGGTCGGGGGTCAGTGGACCGCTCCTATCCAGAAGGGTCTGGTCCCCATATCGTCACGCAGACCCCAGACCTCAGCACAGGGCCCACCAGCGCTTAAGCACCCTCTGCGGCTGCAGACCCCTCCTTTCAGGTCTCTTCCCTCGGCACCTTCCACCTCAGTCCCCACCAACCCCTCCCCGAAGTTGAGAGTGCACCCAGGGTGAGGGAGGGGGGAAGGCTGAGGTTCCAAATCCAAAGGCTCCCGGCAGATTGTGCCTCAGCCTGGCAGATGAGAGGAGCGTCGGGCCCCAGGGGAGGCATGAGGGAGGAGCCGGCAGGCTGCCCTGGATGGCTGCCAGGCACCCGCAGGAAGGCGAGGCTTCCGCAGGAAACTAGAGGTTCCCAAATGGCTTTGACTCCAACCCCTCTGCCGTGCTCCGGTGTTGCCCCAAGGCCATGGAATCGGGCTAGGTTCCAAGCTCATCTTGAACAGTGGCAGCTGTGTGACTTTGGACATGTCACTCAATCTCTCTGCACCTCGTTTTAAATGAGTCTCCTAATCCATACTTCTGAGGTGGCTGTGAGGATGAACTAAGGAATGTGTTCATTCAGACCCAGCTTCTCCGCTTCCAAGCTGTGTGAGCCAGGGCAGAGGGCTTTGAAAATTTGTTCCTCAGTTTCCCCAACTTTAAAATGGGATAATAACAGCCCCTCCCTCAGAGGGTTGTGTGTGAAGATCAGCTGATGTTGTTCAGAAGTGCAGCACAGTCATCGTGAAAGTAGTCTTGTCCCATGCAGCCTGTGTGTGCCTGCTCTGGGCTGGCCAGAGCTGGTGGCCTTGAGAGATCAGACCCTGCCCTCACCTTCCTTTGCCATCCCTTGGGAGACTGAGACGTGAACAGAGGTAAACAGACACTTCCGAGTGTTTTGACAGATGTCCACAGGAGAGAGTACCCTGGGCTTGACCTTGATAGGAGACTAGAATTTTCCATAGACGTGACTTCCTCCTTTGAGCGCCTCTCCTTTCCCTCTCCCCGTGGTTGACTAGGAGAGTGTCCTCATGAAATGACAGGTGTGTGATAGTCCCAGGGGAATGTGGTTTAGATCTTGGGGGAAGCAGGGAAATGAGTGAGGGTGGCGCAAGTACAGCTCCAGCAAGTCCCTTCAGGGAGAGGCTCATAGCCCTGCACCTCCCAGCTGACGGACCCAGAGGCCGGAGATGGACACAGTGACTCCGCCACTCCCATGCTCCCTTACATCACAGAGATGTGTGGGTCTGCATTCATCCATCCATTCAATAAATGGTTCCTGAGTTCCAGCCCTGTGCCAGGCGCTGTGAGCAGGACGGATGGTGACAGCCGTGCAAGCCTGGTGCTGTGATGCACGTCGGTGGATGTGGGTGAGGTGGGCAAAGACGACTTTGGAGTAAGACAGGCCCTTTCCAGTTGCGAGATAAGTCAGTGGGCGTACTGCCTCTCCGAGGTTCAGTTTTCTCACGTGCAAAACAGGGTAAGTTGCAGGATAGTTGCCGGGTGAAATCAGATGAGTATGAGCAGGTCAGCCCGAATGGTGCGGGCTTCTTTCCCCTCCGTAGCCCAGCGGCTTCAGGCACAAGAAGAAGCTGATGTGTGGGGCCCAGCTGCGGGCTTTCAGACAGGGTAATGGGAAAGCAGGGAAGCCTGAGAAATGGGTCAGCGCAGAACCACACCCGCTTGGCCGGGTAGCTGGCAACCGCCGGCATGTACAGGCCCAGAGCTCAGGAACTTCAGACACCCAGGAGCTGCTTCAGGCTGATGATCCTAGAGATGGGAAACAAAAACCCGGTGACATTAAGGCACTTGCCTTACAAAAAATAGCTTGAGCTTGTAAGAGAGCCGGAAGCACAATTACTGATGAAGACAATGGTGTTGGAGATGGTGGTGCAGTGGTTAAGAGCTTGGACCCAGGGCCAGATTGCCTGGGTCCAAATCCCACCACTCACTGGCGTGTGGCCTTTAGGCAACTTACTTCACCTCTCTGGGCCTCCTACATAGAATTGTGATGAGGAATAAGTGAATTAATACATGTAGAGCCATTGGAATAGTGCCTGGCCTGTGTCAACCCTGAGGTTTCCCCTGACACCACAGAAAATCCTGAGAACAGCCCTCAGCAATGAGAAACTTCCCACCCTGCCCCACTCAGGGAGTGGTCTTCCAGGGCAAAAAATACTCTGGGACTCCAGTAACAACTTTGGAAGTGGGGCCAGACAGGGCTGTGGCCCAGGACCTGAGAACCCAGTGTTGCCAGACTGCCAGTAGTCCCAGATGCCTGCTCCTCTGTCCCACAGGCCAGGAGCCAGAGCAAGCCCCCAACTCCCACTCCTGGGGCTACACCACAGAGCAGAGGGCCCCCTGCTGTGTGTGGTCTGTGGGCTATTGGCAGGAAGGGAAGGTAGTGATGCCCCAGCAAGCCTTGTTCATGAGCTGGACTGGGCTGGACCAGAAAGCAAAAGGGACCGCCCAGGGAAGAAGGCTGAGCTGGCCTCCTATCCCTCCAGCTCTGAGGCTGCCACTGGCCGGATACCCACTAGCTGGAGGGCTACAGGCTGCCCCTGTGCGTGTGTGTGTGTGTGTGTGTGTGTGTGTGTGTGTGTGTGTGCGCGCGCGCGCGTGTTCTTCCTGGAGCTGGTGGCTTTGTTTGTTTTCTGAGTCAGCCAAGTGGAGAGGGAGGGACTGGCCACAGGCGGGGCTTGGGGTAATTTGGTTTTTGAGTCATCAGGTTGCGAGCGGCCTCTGGAGGTGCAGGCTATGTGCCATCTTCTCTGAAAGTGCCCCCATGGGCCACAGAAGTACAGGATCTGGGCTCCAACTTCCTGCTCCACCATCTGCTGGGAGTGCTTTGTGCCTCTGAACCTCAGTTGACTCATTTGTAAAAACAAGAAAAATAAGAGTCCACCTCACTGTGTCACTGGAGGGCTAAATGAAGTAATTCGTATGGAGGCTTAGAGCATCTCTTGTCACCTGGGAAGTGTTAATGGATGTTGGCTGCTCATATTATGGCCTTTACCATAGTAATTATTATCACTGTCATTACACAGGAGATGCAGGTGGGGGGGGGCTGGGACAAGGGAGAACAGACTGTCCAATGGCCCTAGGTGTTCCCAGATGGTGTAGCAGAGGGATTAAAACCCACCTGGAGTCAGCGTGCCTGGACTTGCATCTTGACACTGCCATGTACTTGCTGTGTGATCTTGGGCAAGTCACTTAACCTCTCTGAGCCTCATTTTCATCTACAAAGGAATGATAATCGTGCTTATGTGGCAGGGTTGTTGTGTTAGCCATGTAAAGAGGGCCAGGTGAGGGGAGAGGAGCAGAGCTTGCAGAGCAGGCCCTCAGGAAATGCTGATTGTTATGGTTGCTGTTGGGCTCAAGGAAGCTGCAGAAAGCAGCCCAAGTGTTTGGAGATGGAGCAGCTGAGGGGCTGGGGGTGTTGTGACACTGGCAGCTGTCTGGGACACTGGGCTTGTTGGGTGGAAACTTAGATCAGGGCTCTGCAGGGCTCTGGTTGGGGAGATGGAGGGAGGGAGCCCAGAAAATCAGCAGCCTGTCCCCCACCTGCCCGGCTTTCCCATCGCTCTTTTGGACTTTTCAGAGGCTCTTGAGAGAAACATACAGATGTCTAGCAGGTCCAGGGAGGGGCCCAGGCATCTTCTTGTCTAAGAGGTCCTCAAAATGGTCTGGGGACCACAGTTAGAGAAACCCTAACAGAGGCTGCCCAAGGGTAGGGACGGTGAGCCCACCCCCTCCAGGGCCCCAGAGTACACAGTGCCTGCCTGCCCTGTTAGGACCACAGCTCTACCGTAGGGGAGGCCGGAGAAAAAAATAATTTTGTAATAGAGCCACCTGGCGTTATTCCCTGAGGCTCTGTTTACCCATTTTTACAATGAGGGTGATAGCAGGCCTTGCTCAGAGAGGCTTAAATAAGGAACCGTGGTCACTCTTCAGCTGGGCTCTCGCACGTAGTAGCTTCTCTCCGCAGGCCTGGGGGCTTGCTCAGCTCTCGACTCCTCTCTAGTCCACCCCCAGCGGGTGGGTCCCTCCCTCTTCTATTCCACCTTTGGACTGGGGCTGTCCCCCCTCCAGCATTTTATCAGTACAGACTCAACTTGTCCACATCTCCTCACTGCCAGGCCTGATCACAGAGAGGCAGCCTCCTTCCCTGCCCTCAGTGGGGACCAGGTGGAAAAGTGGGACACAGAGCTCCAGGAAGCGAGTGGTGGGCTGTGTGAGTGGAAGCTCAGGTGCTCGCCAGGCCCTGTCCACCAGCGCTGGGTCCACAGCCAGCCAGAAAGGACCAGGCGCACAAGGAGACCAGACCGGGTGAGAACCAACCGGACAGCCAACCGCAGACACGTAACTTGAGCTACTGGGTCTATCAGACCAGCCTAGAAAATGACAGTGCTTCTTATGCCTAAAGAAATAAGAGGAGGAGGAGAAGCAACCCCAAAATGGCCTTTCTCTGTTCTGTCCACAGACAGCAGCCCTCTAGTGGGCAGCCCGCCGGCCGGTTATGGGACCCTGATGATAGAGACATCTGTAGATCCCCTCAGCTCCTCAGTTTCATCCGTGGTACGTGGGCACGGCCAGGCGGGCCCAGGGTGGGCGCAGTTCTGGCCCTCCGGCCCCGCCCGACCTCGGTCTTCTCCCTCGTCCGCAGAAGCTCAGCGGCTACTGTGGCAGTCCATGGAGGGTCATAGGCTATCACTTCGTGGTCTGGCTGATGGCAGGGCTCCCGTTGCTGCTCTTCCGCTGGAAGCCGGTGTGGGGGGTGCGGCTGCGGCTCCAGCCCTGCAACCTGGCCTGCGCAGAAACACTCGTCATCGAAATAAGAGACAAAGAGGTGCGAGTTGGGCCCCAGGGGCAGCCTAGAGGCGGAAGGGGTGGCGCTGGGCCAGAGTTGGGGGCGGAGGATGTTTGGGTTCTCTGCCCAACCTGGCCACTGACTTCCTGTGAGCCCCCCAGCAGGCAGCTCTCTCTGGGACATCTGAGCAGTGGCGGAAGGGCAGGTTGGCTGGGCCTGAGGGGCTCGCTTTTGTCCTCAGTCCCGGCCTTCTCCAGCAGCAGCCACCAGGCTGTGGGGTGGGGCCCGCAAGGGGTGGGGTCTCTTCCAGGACTGAGTCCACACCTCTGTGCTCCAGGATAGCTCATGGCAGCTCTACACGGTCCAGGTGCAGACGGAGGCCATCAGCGAGGGCAGGTGAGAGAGCCCAGAGGCCCTGCTCCCCTTCCTGCAAAGACCGTGACCCTGGTGCCCCCCATCCTGGGTGGGGTAAGGGGACCCTGTGGGGGTAGGGGTGCAGGAGCAATGCCCAGAGCTCCACAGTGACCCCCATGTCCCTCCCCAGCTTGGAGCTGCCCCCACCAGTTGCAGGGGAGGATGGCCGGAGCCAGGTGGCCCTAGGGGCAGTACCAGAGGGTGCCTGGAAGGATACTGCCCAGCTCCACCGGAACCAAGAGTCAGTGAGTGGACAGCTGGGTTCTGCACAAGCCCTTCCCCCTCTCTGGGCCTCCGTTTCATGCTCTGTACAGCGTGCTGGTTGGCCTCCATGGAACCTCTGGTTCCGTTGTCCCAAGCATCTGGGATGCTGGCTGACCACCTTTGCACTTCCAAGCCTCCCCACCTCTTTCCTTACACTGGTCCCTGCCCCTGATTCCCAAAACACACAGCACTCTTGGGCCACCTCCAGCCTCTCTTCTCTCCCACCCAGCCACGTGTGCTGCGGTACTACCTCTTTGAGGGCCGGCGCTATATCTGGATCGAGACCCAGCAGGCCTTCTGCCAAGTCAGGTAAGGGTCAGGGCTGGCGTGGCCCCCCCACTCCCACCAGCTCCCACAGTGGCACTGGGTTGGACAGAGAGGTGGCACAAAGTGGCCCAGCCTGGGCTCACCTGTCGGCTCTGCCTTGGCCCCCCGCGACCATGGGCAAGTCTCTGAGCCTTTCCAGGCCTCTCAGTCTCTGTATATAGGGCAGGAAGGGAACCCCTGCGTCCTTGGGCTATTTTGAGGATGAAGTACATAAGTTCAGGCAAAGATTTGCACAGTCTCTGGCCACAGTGGTAACACTGCTGTGAATCAGGCTGCAGGCTCTGGACTTGGACCCTCTGTTTGGGGTCCAGACCCTGCTCTGTCACCTGCTAAGTACTTGATAAGTGTGAGCTCATGACACATCTTAGTCTGAGCCCTGAGAAGCAGACCCCAAGATGGGGATTCAAGTGCAGGGTATTTGTTTGGAAGATGATCCTAGGAAACACTGAGGAAAGCAGACGGGAGGGGAGGTAGCCAGTGGAGGGGGCATCATGAGCACCTGGAGCTTGGTCCCCTCAGGGATCTCTCTGAGCCAGCACGGAGCATGCAGCTTGGGGTGCCCTCGCCCAAGGAGTGGGGGAGCTGGGGTACTTGCCTATCACCCCCCTCCCATTATGGGTAGCAGGCTGCCCCCAGGGACATGAACTCTTGGGCACTTTTGGCCTTCAGGGTTCTTGGGCCGAGCATGCTCCCCCAGCCCGGAAGAGCCCTCCAGTAAAGTCAGGTGTTTACAGTAAGCTGCTGCACCAAGCAGAGGTGAGCGCCAAGGGGCACCAAGAGCCTTTGCTACATAAGAACAGCAAAAATCACAGACATGTTTCTTGCATAGTGGGTGCCAAGCACTTGGCATGGCTTGTCTCATTTAATCCACCTGTAGCCCTGTGAGGTGGGTGCTGTCACCAGCCCCATTTTGCAGATGAGAAAACTGAGATGACTGTTATCATCACCTCATTGTTCTCCTTGCTCAGAGCAGTGGGTGGGGGCCCAATCAGAGGAAAGAAGGAGAAAGCTAAGCCCAGAGTTAGGGAGGGCGCTGCATTTTCCCAAGAGCTTAGGGTGCAGCTTGGAAGGGGCCTGGGCCTGAGCCCCTGGCCTTCATGGAGTCGGAGGGCTGCAGAGCCCAGGCCCTGTCGCCCACACATGTGCCCCTCTCCACACCAGCCTGCTGGACCATGGCCGCACCTGTGACGACATCTGCCAGGCCTGCTCTGGCCTTGGCCTCCAGGACCAAGCTGTGAGGTGGGTGCTGTCCTGGACCAAAGGTGTCCAGACATGTCTGGAGAGACCCCTGTCTAGGTCTGGGGACCCCTATCTTGTCCTTCCCCAGGTGTGGCCTTCTTTAAGTCATCTGTCTTCTCTGGGCCTCAGTTTCCCTGGCTATAGAGTGGGAAGCTCTACTACCCCCGGAGCATCCAGTTGCCAGAGCCCCCTCCATCTGATGGCCCAACCCCTTCTGCCCTTACAGGAAGACCATCTATGGCCCCAATGAGATCCGTGTACCAGTCAAGTCCTATCTCCAGCTGCTGGTGGACGAGGTAGGGCTGTCCCTGCCCCTTGCCCCAGCTGTGGCTAAAACTGGCTGAGTGACCTTGGCCAGAGGTTTGCCCTTTCTGGGCTACTTTACAGTGGCAGACCAGACCAGCTGACCCCTTCTGCATAGATGACAGTCATCTCAGACCCAACCCCAGGCAGCTCAGGGTGAGAAATTGGAGGTTCTGGGCTGGGGATTAGACGCAAGAGGCAAACCCATACAGCCTGGGCTTCTACTGTGTGCCAAGAGGCAGGCTCCAAAGTCTAGATCCTTCCGTGCAGCTTCCAGCTTTTCTCCTGACAGCCCCGGGAGTAGAGACTAGGGCTAGGGATAGCGTGTTCACACATGAAGAACCCATTTGATGTGCCTGGTCAAGGTCACACGGGTACAGAGGGAAGCCGGTGACCCGAACACACTGGAAGGACTGTTGACATCCCAGCCCTCTGAGACAGCGGCAGATGCCTGGGAAAGGGAGAGAAGGTCCTGGAGTCTGGCCTAGAGCAAGCCCCAGTCAGCTCCTTGGGAGCTTTGTGGTTTTAGGCAAGTGACCTACCCCTTTTGTGCCCCAGTTTCTCCATCTGTAAAATGGAGCTGTTGATCGCATCTGCCTTGTGGAACTCATCACCGTTATGACACTGAGATGAAGTGCTTAGCTGGGGCCTGGCCTGTAATTGCCTGTGTCCTCTTTAGCACAGAGAAGCTGGGGACTTGATGGATATCTGGATGAGACTGACTAGGAGAAGGGCCTGGCTTTAGGCCTCTGGCTGGGGCCCTCTGCTCCCGTGGGCACAGGAAGCCCAGCCAGCGGCTGGGCTGCCCGGGGGGGCATGGGCCCTGATGCTGCCTCCCCGCCCCGCCCCCAGGCACTGAACCCCTACTATGGGTTCCAGGCCTTCAGCATTGGGCTGTGGCTGGCCGACCACTACTACTGGTACGCCCTGTGCATCTTCCTCATTTCCACCGTCTCCATCTGCCTGGCACTCTACAAAACCAGAAAGGTGGGTGGTGCAATGCAGAGAGGGTGGGGCTGGCAGGTCTCCAAGGGGGCCTCCACCCACTCGCTCCCCACTTGTCCCCCTGCCCACAGCAAAGCCAGACCCTGAGGGACATGGTGAAGCTGTCTCTACGGGTGTGTGTCCTCCGGCCTGGGGGAGGTGAGAGTGGAGGAAGGGAGGGAGGCGGGAGGAGGCAGCTGGGGGTCCCTGACTCTGCTGAGGCCCACATCTGCCCGCAGCGGAGGAATGGGTCGACTCCAGTGAGCTGGTGCCGGGAGACTGCCTGGTGCTGCCCCAGGAAGGTGGGCTGGTGCCCTGTGACGCTGCCCTGGTGGCTGGCGAGTGCCTGGTCAATGAGAGCTCCCTGACAGGTCAGCCCCAGCCCCTGGCCCACGGCTTTGACCCTCCTCCCCTGCCACCACGCCCTTCTGCCTTGCATCACAACTTTGAGTCTGAGTTTTTTTTTTTCCTTTTGCTCTCAAGTGACAACCGTGGCTTCTGCACTTGCTAATTCTACACCCCTTGGGCACTCAGTAAGATTGCTGTTCTTTGCCAGGCAGCATGCTCAGGGCTTTATGGAGGTTAAACACCCCGGGTCAGTATCTATATTGATTTGAAATATGAAAGCAATACAGCTTGCTATAAAATACTTCCAAATTCCAGCAGAAGAAAGCCTTTCCCCAGCTCCTGTCCCCCCCCCCACGACGGCACGCGTGTGTGCGCACACACTGTCTGAGTTCCCCAGTGGATGGTTCCTAGGAACTGGCTGGTGCACAGCCTTCCGGGAGTGTCTTGCTGTGTCTTTGTCTTTTGCCTCTCTGAGCCTCAACGTCCCTCTCTGTAAAATGAGGGCGATGATTTCTTCACACTTGGTTGTAAGAGTTAAATGGGACCGAGGGCTTATGAAAAACAATTCTCTGCATAACTCTTGGTCTTGTTGGTGGGAGGGTGTGGCACAGAGACGCTCACGGGTTTCACAGCATGTCCCTCCCAGGGGAGAGTGTTCCGGTGCTGAAGACAGTTCTGCCCAAGGGGCCGGTGCCCTATAACCCTGAGACCCACCGGCGGCACACGCTCTTCTGCGGGACACTGGTCTTGCAGGCCCGAGGCTGTGTAGGACCCCACGTCCTGGCAGTGGTGACCCAAACAGGTAAGAGTCAGGGCAGCAGGCTGGGGTGCTGGCCCAGCACATAGAGAAGGGGTGACGTGGGCAGGGCAGGACCTGTCTCTGCCACTGCCCTTCTGTGGAAACTTGGGCGAGTCTCACCCCGTTGGCTGAAGTGGCTAGGGTCGTGGCAAGCAGGGAAGAGCCTGCCCCTCGGGAGGGGAGCATTTTGCCATGTCAGAGTGAGATACAGGGTCACCAGATCTGACTTTTTCAGCAAAAACCTTATATCTGGATTTTAAGTAAAACCACACAATTTGTAAGTGATATCCACTAATTTAGTTAATTAAACCCTATGAGGGGTGGCCAAGGCCTGTGGGCCAGCATGTGCCACCCCAGACTGGGTGATTGACAGCCCCAGCAGTGCAGGCATGTGGGGAAGGGGTTAGGGAGGCCCACCCTGATCCTCAGCTTCCCTGCCAGGGTTCTGCACAGCTAAAGGGGGCCTGGTGAGCTCCATCTTGCACCCCCGGCCCATCAACTTCAAGTTCTACAAACACAGCATGAAGTTTGTGGCTGCCCTCTTTGTCCTGGGTGAGTGTCCCCCTCACCCCACTCTGTCAGTGACCCCCGAGGCCCCATGCTGAATCCCGCTGAGCCCCGGCTGTCTCCCCAGCTCTCCTCGGCACCATCTACAGCATCTTCGTCCTCTGCCGCCAGCAGGTAAGCCTTGGGGCCGGGCTGGAAATGGGGGAGCCTGCAGCCACCCAGCCCGGCACTTGTCAGTCATGGTGCGTCCTGCCAGGTGCCTGTGAACGAGATTGTGGTCCGAGCTCTGGACCTGGTGACCGTGGTGGTGCCCCCCGCCCTGCCGGCCGCCATGACTGTGTGCACACTCTATGCCCAGAGCCGGCTGAGGAGCCAGGGCATCTTCTGCATCCACCCGCTGCGCATCAACCTGGCGGGCAAGCTCCAGCTCGTGTGTTTCGACAAGGTGGGGGTCACAGGGCAGGGGAGCGGGCACCACTCCATATCCACATTCTTCACTCGGCATCACCGACTGAGGGCCAGCCAGCTGCCCGGTCCTGCCCTGGGGTGGAGACACTCAGAGGAGCTGCCCCGTCCAGCTCCCACCATGTCAAGCTCATGATCTGGCAGAGAATTGCCCAGAATCACTTACCAGTTGCCTGGTACTGCAAGCAGCACCCACATAGAGCTGGCTGCCACCAGACCAGTGCCCTGGGTGGCACTGGCTGCTGCAGACAGTGATGGGGCTTTGGAAGGAAGCAAACGGGAGCGTGATGGGGGTCCTCCCTTGGAGAGAGGGCACTCAAGGAAGACTCCTCTGAGCAGGCCCCTTGTGGCCTCAGTGAGGGGTGGGCCCTACTGAGACACAGGCAGGGCAGGTTGGGGGTGCAGAGGGGAAGCACCAGCTGCCTCCTTGGAGGAATAGACCACCTGCCTGGGGCACAGGGAGAGCGGGCAAGATGGGCAGGCAGGGCCCTACTTGGGCAGAGGCTGGGGCCCCTTGTGGGGAGTTCGGACATCATTCTGAGAGCAGTGAGGGCCGCAGAGAGTTTTTAGACTGACAGGGTGGGGCATGATCAGATTCAGAGCTCCAGGCTGGTGAGGGAGCCAGGCGTGTAGGCAGCAGGTACAGCGGCAGGAGCAGGCATCCCTGCACTCGCTCAGCGGCCACTCAAGCTCCGTGCGTGACCAGGCCCTCTTCCTGGTGCTGCAACCAGCAAATGGGGGGTAGCAAAGAGCTGCGGGCGGGAGCCCAAGGAAAGGGCCACCTGAGCCGACCAGAGGGCTGAGGAAGGAGGAGATGAGGCAGGCAGACGCTGGGCGTCGGGCAGGCTGTCCCTGGCTGAGGGACCCACATGGACCAAGGTCTGCGAGCAAGGGAGGACCTCTTCTGGCTCTAGCTCTGGCTCTTGGGGCTCCCAGGGGGCCCGACTGGCCTAGGGCTTGGGCACCCAACCCAGCAGGGCACAGCCCATCCCAGGACTCACCACTGGCCCACCCTTGCCCCCTGCAGACGGGCACCCTCACTGAGGACGGCTTGGATGTGATGGGTGTGGTGCCCCTGAAGGGGCAGGCGTTCCTGCCGCTGTTCCCAGAGCCCCGCCGCCTGCCCATGGGGCCCCTGCTCCGAGCGCTGGCCACCTGCCACGCCCTCAGCCGGCTCCAGGACACCCCAGTGGGCGATCCCATGGACCTCAAGATGGTGGAATCTACAGGCTGGGTGAGGAGGCCAAGCTGGTCAGCCCCTGCCTCTGGGCAGCTGGGCCCTCACTAACTCTACCTGTCCATTCTAGGACCTCCAGGGTAGTATCTACTATGCCCACCATCAATAATAACAATGGCCGAGGCCACATGCTGAGCACCTACTATGTGCCGGCACTCTGCTGCACAGGTCCTGTCTCATGTCCTCCTCACTATAGCCCCAGGAAAGAAGCTTAAAACCTGCTTTTCAGGGAGAAAACAGGCTGAGGGAGATTTGGAATTACTTGTCCAAGGTCGCCCAGCAGCTGTAAGTGGTAAAGCCACAGTTTAAACTTGGGTCCATTTGACTCCAAAGCCCGCGTTCTTGACTTCTATTCTGTCCAGTCTTCCATGAAGGAAGTCTTCATGAGTCTAACTTGAATCTCTCCTGCTGCCTCTCTCCACGGGCCAAGGATTGGCTGCCCCAGGCCAAGCTAGTGCCCAACCACTTGTATGCCAACATCTCTGCCTGCCTCCCAGGTCCTGGAGGAGGGGCCGGCTGCACACTCGGCATGTGGCTCCCAGGTCTTGGCAGTGATGAAACCCCCACCTCAGGACGCCCAGCTGCAGGGCACGGTAAGCCACGGGCGGGTGTGCCTGTGGGGTGTGAGGTAGGAGGTGTGAATGCCACAGGCCAGCCCCTTAAGCTCCTCCTCCAACCCTGTAGGAGGAGCCCCTGGTGCCAGTCAGCATTCTCGGCCGCTTCCCCTTCTCATCAGCCCTGCAGCGCATGAACGTGGTGGTGGCGTGGCCGGGGGCTGCTCAGCCAGAGGCCTATGTCAAGGGCTCCCCCGAGCTGGTGGCAGGCCTCTGCAACCCTGAGACAGGTGACAGAGGCAGACTGAGAGTCTGCACAGAATGGGGTGAGCGTCTAGCCTCTGTCACTGCACCCACCTCCTTGTCCTCTCCCTGGCAGTGCCCACCAACTTTGCCCAGGTGCTGCAGAGCCACACAGCTGCTGGCCATCGTGTGGTGGCCCTCGCCAGCAAGCCACTGCCCATTGCGCCTAGCCTGGAAGCAGCTCAGCAACTGACAAGGTAGGCCCATCCCCTGCCCTGCCCCCTTGGGGACTGTGACTCAGGCCCAGGGAGGGACAAAGGGAGGCTCTCCTGCAGGCAGAGCCCAGAGAGGATGCCCTTGCCCATTGGCTGAGGGAGGGTCCTTGGTCACTGCATGACCTCTGACCCATGCCTGCCCACCATCCAGGGATACCTTGGAGCAGGAGCTGAGCCTCCTGGGGCTGCTAGTCATGAGGAACGTGTTAAAGCCGCAGACGACGCCAGTTATCCAGGCTCTGCGGAGGACCCACATCCGCACCGTCATGGTGACAGGTACCCGTAACTATCAGGGCCTGAGTTAGGAGGGCAGAATCTGCCTGATCACAGGCAGAGAAGGGTACCTGTGTTCCTTCTTAGAGCGTCTCTTTGGGCCACTGTTTTCAGGCCAGGTCCTTTCAGACATTTCATAGATCTTCACAGCATCCCTCCCAAGTGGTCACTGTCACCCCATTTTGACAGAGGAAGAAGGCGATGCTTGGAAAGGGTGGTGCTGGACATCCGGGTCCCAGCCTGGCCACATACCTGCTGGGTGACTTCTCCAAGTTACTTGGAGAAATGGGGAAAATTACGTCAGCCTCAAAGCTGTGCCAATTTCATGGAGCAAGAAAAGGAAGATTCCGGCTGGGGTGACCTGGAGTAGCTCGATCAGTCCATGTCCTCCTTGTCCTCGCTGCCCCTGCACACACACACATTCTCTCTCTCCCTCTCTCTTGCTCACTTGCTCACTTTCTCCAGCAAATCTCAGTGCGAAGTAATTCATGTGGACCTGAACCCAGATCTCCAGTTTCTCTGAAGACCTTTGATGCCTAATTTTACAGATGAGGAAACCGAGGTTCAGAGATGTCCATAACCTACCTGATCTCATGCTACCAGTCATGGCACACAGATTCTGCCCCATCTGGAAGTGTCAGGGTGAGGATGGTCCCCTGGATAGCAGCTGGACCCTGACCTTGCCCCATACTCCCCAGGGGACAACCTGCAGACAGCAGTCACTGTGGCCCAGAGCTGTGGCATGGTGGGCCCCCAGGAGCGTCTGGTCATCATCCACGCCACACCCCCTGAGCAAGGCCAGCCTGCCTGCCTGGAGCTCCTGCCCGCAGAGTCCTCTGCAGCCATTAACAGCGCTAAGGTGAGGCTGACCGAGTTCTAACCACACCCCACCCCTGGCCCCACCCTGATCACCTGACCCAGGCCCCAGCTCTCCCGGGTGGGCAGGGGGAGCTGAGCGGAGCTTCCCGGGCCCCCAGGATCCTGACCAGGCTGCAAGCTACACCATGGAGCCAGAGCCCCGATTGAGCCACCTGGCCCTCAGCGGGTCCACCTTTGGTGTCCTTACGAAGCACTTCCCCAAGCTGCTGCCCAAGGTAGGGCTGCCCCCAGCCTCCCTGTGCTCCACTCTCTCCTCCTGGCTCCCCCACCCCCACCCTGCGGCTGCCTCAGCCCCTCCCATCTCCCTGTTACCCCAGGTCCTGGTTCAGGGCACCATCTTTGCCCGCATGGCTCCTGAGCAGAAGACAGAGCTGGTGTGCCAGCTGCAGAAGCTTCAGTAAGTGCGTGCAGGCGAGGGGCCTGTGGGGTCAGCTGCACCGTCTGTACCTACCTCCCAGCTCAGGCCAGAGAGCGCCATCACCCTCAGAGGGAACCCAAGCAGGTCTCCTGGGCCTCGCATGCTCACAGGAGGTGCTGCACCTGTTTACCAAGCACCTACTGCGACCCAGACCGCATGTGGCAGCAGGGGTCCCCCCACCCCAGGGTCCTGCAGAGGCCCAGGAGCGGGAAGGGCCCCTTCCAGAGACGCAGAGGTGCCTCACAGGCTCAGAGCCAGCTCAGGTGCCCGAGCCACCCCTGCCCACCCATCTCCATCAGGTACTGCGTGGGTATGTGTGGGGACGGTGCCAATGACTGTGGTGCCCTGAAGGCAGCTGATGTGGGCATCTCGCTCTCCCAGGCCGAGGCCTCAGTGGTCTCGCCCTTCACCTCAAGCATGGCCAGCATTGAGTGTGTGCCCATGGCCATCAGGTGAGGCAGACAGGGCTGGTGGGTGAGGGCTCGGCAGGCCCCATCCGCCAGCCTGGCCCCCTGACACCCACCACCCACCGCCAGGGAAGGTCGTTGTTCCCTCGATACATCCTTCAGCGTCTTCAAGTACATGGCCCTCTACAGCCTGACCCAGTTCATCTCCGTCCTGATCCTCTACACGGTGGGTGTCTGCAGGGCTCCCTGCCTCGAGCCGTGCCCAAGAGTAGGCCCCGGGCCAGGGCCAGGGTGAGGGTGTCCCTCTCGGGTGGTTAGGTGCCGGTGGGTTCTGGACTAGCTGGCGTGGCTCCAAAGCTGCTCTGCCACTTGCTAGCTGAGAGACTCGGGCAGCCCCTGGGCCTCAGGTGGCAGGCTTGTTTGAGACAAGGGAAGCCCTGAGCACAGCGCCTGGTGTGCAGTAGGCCTGCAGAATCAGGAGTGCTAACATGTCGACCCTGTCCTTGGGAGTCCCCCATCTGCAGGAGAGACTGAGGCAGACCCCAGGCAGGGGCGAAGGAGGTGGAGGCAGGACTGGACAGAGCCCAGGCCCCGCCCCTTCCCATGGGTCGCCAGTCCCTGCTCACCCTGGCCCGCACCTTGCCTGTGCCTCCCGCACCGGCTCAGAGGGTATCTCCAGGCGTGCTGCTTGTGCCCCCACAAAGCAGGTGATGCCATGGGGCAGTGCAGATCTACTGATATCTGTCCCTGTGTCCACCTTAAATTAAATGTAGGGGCTTCCTACGGGTGGGGACAGTGTGTTCTCCAGGAGCCTAGGGGCTCCGAAAGCCAGAGCCTGAGCCTCTCCCTCAGGCCGAGGGGGGCGCCCCTCAAGGCCCGGCAGTGTCTCTGCCATCAGACTGGGAGGTCCGCAGGGCAGGAGTGTGCTGCCTCCCTGTCATCGCAGGGGAAACAATCCTTCCCCAGGCAGATACCTTAGGCGCAGGGCTGCGCCTCCCGTCAGAGTGGGGCTACCTACCCTCTGCCCTCCCGCCCCTGTCGGCAGATCAACACCAACCTGGGCGACGTGCAGTTCCTGGTCATCGACCTGGCCATCACCACCACCGTGGCCGTGCTCATGAGCCGCACGGGGCCGGCGCTGGGGCTGGGGCGCACGCGGCCTCCGGGGGCTCTGCTCAGCGTGCCCGTGCTGAGCAGCCTGCTGCTGCAGGTGGCCCTGGTGGCCGGCGTGCAGCTGGGGGGCTACTTCCTGACCGTGACGCAGCCCTGGTGAGTAGGGATCCCATCCCCAAGGCCCATCCCTGCCTTGTCCTTGTTTCCTGACCCCAGTCCCCATCCCCCCAGGTTTGCGCCTCTGAACAGGACCGTGTCCGCACCAGACAACCTGCCCAACTATGAGAACACGGTGGTCTTCTCTCTGTCCAGCTTCCAGTACCTCATCCTGGCCATGGCCGTGTCCAAGGGGGCGCCCTTCCGCCAGCCGCTCTACACCAACGGTGCTGGGGGAGGGCCTGGGGGAGGGGGAAGGGGCACCACAGGCAGGTGGGAGTGCGAGAAGGCTCCGTGGCTGACAGACTCCCCTTTCCCTCAGCGCCCTTCCTGGTGGCCCTGGTGCTCCTGGGTTCTGTCCTGGTGGGCATCCTCCTGGTCCCCGGTCTCCTGCAGGGGCCGCTGGCGCTGAGGAACATCACTGACACCTTTTTCAAGCTGCTGCTGCTGGGCCTAGTCGCTGTCAACTTCGTGGGGGCCTTCATGCTGGAGGTGGGCCCCACCCTGGGCTGGGGTTTGTGGGGGCTCTGGGGTGGGACTCAGTCACATGGCCTTTTGGCGCCCTCCCTGTCCTCTGCAGAGCATGCTGGACCAGTGTCTCCCAGCCTGCCTGCGGCGGCTTCGGCCCAAACGGGCCTCCAAGAAGCGTTTCAAGCAGCTGGAGCGTGAACTGGCCGAGCAGCCCTGGCCGCCCCCCCCAGGCCTGTGAGGTAGTGCAAGCTGTGCTCCCCACACTGGACACTGAGTCTCCCTGCCTCTGAGCCACCCACTAGGACCCATCTCCAGAGATGCCGCACCACCCCTCCCTCGGCCCTGAGGCTGGCGGCAGTCACGCTCCTGCCTCAGGCTTGCCTGGCCCAGTCTTCCCTGTCCCCTACCTGAGGAAGTGCTAACTATGGTCCCCACTTTAGACACCCCATGTAGAGATAGCGGCCACCAAACCCACTCGGAGCTGCTGTCAATGTAGCAAATAAAGTTATAATATTTTCCTGGCTGAGTCTGTGCCTGTCTTCTACCTGGTGCCGCTGACCCAGGTGCCCGGCTGGCAGCCCCTGGCATGTGTCTGCTTCCAGCACCCCCTGATTTTTTGGATCACATTAGACAGCTCCCTTCTCTGGGCCCCCATTTCCTCTTCTGACAGTAATATTTCCGGGTCAAGCATGTGCCTGGTGCTCCGATAAACATTTTACACGTACCATCGTTTAACCCTTATAGCTGTAGAGTACTATCCCCATTTTACAGATAGGGAAACTGAGGCTTAGAGGTCATACATGTAATCAGAGGTGGGGCCAGATTTCTTTTACTCCAGCATCCATTCTCTTAACTTCCCGACCCTCCTGGGAGGCAGGAAGAGAATGCATTTGCCCAGACACGTACCAGGACCTAGGAGGCATTTCACTGGGGCAGTTCCCTTCCCCCAGCCCCCCACATCCTGGGACATGTTTGTGGTCCAGTCCTCCCCCAGATGAATATCCAGGCTCCCAGCCAGAACCACGTGCACTGTCCCCTGGGGAAGGGTGGGCGCTTCTGACCTCATCCCACTGGTGGGTCACTTGGCCAAGCCTGGCTCTGGAGATGCAACTCAGTCATCTGGCCCATCTGTGCTGGGCAGAGAACAAGAAAGACTGTTTCCTGCCTCCCCAAAGCCCCCACCAGCCGCCTCATTACTGAAAGCCCAGGCACCACCCCCAGGCCTGCCCTAGTGGGAGCTCAATAAATGGTGATCGAACCTAGGAGAGGTTGTGGAGGGGAAGCGGTGACGTGGAATGCCAGGCACAGCCACAGGCCAGCACTGGGCACTGAGGCATCAGCCAGCAACAGTTCAGGGTGGCACATCTGTTCAAGGGGGGCCAGAGGACACAGGGAGAGGCCTGGGTTCAAAGCCCTCCTCTATCCTTAGCTGATTCTTTGCCCATTTACTAGGCAGTCCTATGCCAGGCATAAGGGCTACAGGAGTGAACAAAAACCAGGGCTTCTGCCTGTATGCGGCTTGTAACCTGCTGTGAAAGGCAAGCAGGGAAGGAGCACATCTCCAGGGACATGGGGGGAAAGTACCCACACCAGCTACCCCTCTCCCCCCAGTAGCAGCCCCTCTGCTTGGGCCCTTAGGACCTGGGGAATGGGTAGAAGCAGCAGAGAGGATCTGGGAAACAGGACGCTAGAGTGATCAGTTGGGGGGCCTCAGTTTCCCCCTTTGGTCAAGTGTAGGGGACAGCATCTTTGCCAGGTGATTTCCTTTCCTACCCTAGTGGGATTGTGCGGGGCAGCAGTGAAGGGCTAAAGGAGGACAGAGAGGGCTGGGCTGGCCCCCAGGGCCCATAGAGCTCCAGGTAACCGAAGTCCTTGCTGTGATGGACACTGGAGAGGAGGGTAGCAGATAGCCATTCGTTCAATAAGCCAGCACTGGAGAGCAAATAAGGCCTGGGACATAGGTATTCCCTGCATAGCAGGACTCAAGAGTCTAAGGGAGAGGCAGTTTTGGGGGTCATGGCTGAGGGCAGATGTGAATGTAAGTACGAGAATCAAGGGGCATCCTGCTCTCCTCCCCCCAGCCTCAGGCCTACCCCCCTGTAACCAGGCAGAGCTGAGGACAGCCCCCAAAGCAGGGGACCTGCAAGCCTCCACCCAGCCAGTCTCTCCCAGGAGAGAGGAGTGTACATTTATTCATTCATCCGGCAAATGTTTACTGAACAGCTGCTCTGAGCCCGGCACTGTGCCTAGTAAACAAAAATAGGATGAGGAAAACCAGATCTTGTCCCTCTCTTCAACTGGCTGACAGGCACACTGGAGAGAAGGACAGGGTTCAAATAGTCACAGACGTATGGCAACATGACAGCTGGGAGCGGCAGAGCAGAAGATGCTTAAGAAAGGGCGTAACAGGAAGAAAGGGAAGGCTCCTTCAAGGAAGGGTGGGTTGGATCTACAGCCAGGAGATAGACCTCACCAGTGTTTCAAGAGGAAGAAATAGCTTGAGCAAAGGCCCTGTGGCAGGTGAAGAAAGGGGTTTAGTGAGAGACTGCCAAGAGGCCTATGGCTTTGGGGACTCAGGCTGGGGATGAGGAGGCAGATTGCAATGAAGGGATGAAGGATAAGGTCCTTGGGGACCACAGGGAGTTCAGTCTTGATCCTAGGTACCGTGGGAAATGCTCGAAGGGCTTTAAGCACAAGGGGGCCAGGGTCTGAGGTAGGTGGGAGAGGGCAGGGTGCACTTGGGAAGGCCCAGATTAGAGGGTATTATACAGTCCAGGCAAGAGATCGTGGCTTACGTGATGGTGGGAGCAGTGGACAGACTCAAAAGATATTTGCAGGACAGAATTAGTGGCTGTGTGCTGGACTGGAGGCAAGGGGCTGAGGGCAGGGGAGGAAGCCAGGGTGATGGAAGATTGGGGGGGTCATTTCCTGAACAGGAACACCTTGGAAGGCTAAGTCAGGGGGACACTAGGGAGGTTGTGAATCTGAACTTGGGTCCTTGTTTAACCTGATGTGCCTTGGGGACTTGCATAGCTTGTAACCCCTGGGCTGAAAGAAATGCTGGTTATGGAAGCCAGCACCCACTGGAATCTGGCTAGGGAGACCCAGAGGGCACAACCAGAATGGCAGGAGAAAGACCCCGCTAGGGAGGGTGTCCTGGAAGCTGGGAGAAGCCAGAAGGGAGGGCGAGGCTTATTCGTTGCAGCTGAGTGGTGGAGGGTAAATCACCTTCATGGGCCTTGGTCCCCTCCTCCGTAAAATGCGGGTCATGCACCCACCTCACAACGTTGACTGCGGGCCAGACGAGATAAGGAGAGAGCGTTTTGCACAATGTAAAGCGCTGAACAGATGTGAGGCTGGCTCCGTGGGCGCCTCCTTCCGAGGCCGCCCCCAGAAGAGGGTTGGAGACCCGAGGGTGCGGCGTGGCGGAGGCGCTCGCGTTAGGACCCAGCGGATCCGGGGCTGGAGGGAGGGCGCGGGCCCCGTCGGGGGCCCGGAGGGGGGCTCGGAGCGGGCAAAGGGGCGGCTCCGGGGCGGGCGGACTCGGAGCTGGCGGCAGAGTGACCCGGCCAGGTAGGCGCGGGCCTGGCGGCCGGGCGGGGCGGGGGACGCTCGTGGGGGGTTCTGGGGCGCAGGCAGGGACGTTGGAGGGCCCTCCGAGGGGAGAGGTGTCGGGTTCCCGGTCCCCAATCCTGGAGGCGGCTGCGGGGTTCCCTGAAGTCGGGCCATCTGAGCAGATGCTACGACGGCATTTGGAAAGTTTGGAGTCGCTTTGAGAGGCGCCTGGGTTTGGGGGAGCCAGCGATGCGGGCGTCGGGGATGGGGTGGCTTCTGTTCTCCGGGGGAGGTTGGAATGTGGCGGGTGGGGTGGGGTGTGGGTCTGGAGCGGCTGGACAGAGCCGTGGAGAGACAAAGAGAGATCAGAGACTGGGAGAGCGCGAGGGAGCCGCAGAGCAAGTTTCCGCGGCCGATGGTTCCCAGCTGTGCGGCGAGGCAGCCTCTGGTTTCCTCCGCTGGCCAGACCCCAGCGGCCTCTTGGGCGGGCAGAGCCGCCCTCTGAGGGCGCGTGGGGCTCCGGGGAGGCCCTGCTGGCTTGTCCCCCTCCTCCCCGGGAATGGGGTGGGGCTGGGGGGCTGT
Organism: Phataginus tricuspis; assembly: GCA_029783875.1. Classification (NCBI taxonomy): domain Eukaryota; kingdom Metazoa; phylum Chordata; class Mammalia; order Pholidota; family Manidae; genus Phataginus; species Phataginus tricuspis. Next base: position 12,191,213 of record JAQQAC010002837.1, on the reverse strand, counting down.
CCACCGCTGTGGAAGGGGCCAGAGGTGGGGAGGACCTGGCCTCCCCCACACCCCAAAACTCCATAATCTAAGTGCTTGGAGATGTGATCCTCTGGAGGGATCCACTGCTCCCGGGGTCTCCTCCGCTGCTCTCTATGCCCCCCCTCGTCCTGGAGACCCCCTTCCCTGGGTAAGCCTGAGCCTGGTGCCAAGCCTGCAGGGGAGGAGAAGGCGCCATACAGACGCTGAGAAGCCTTGCCTAGGAGGGGCTTTGGGGTCAGACAGAACCCCCTGTACACACACCTCTTAAGGTCCCTTAGGCCCCAACTCTGGGCCTCTTCCTGAGTGGTGACAGCTCCAACCAGCGTGGCGGCCACCAGCCTGTGGGCACAAGGAAGGGATGGGGAGGCCTTGTGCGGAGTCACCAGGAAGGAGCTCCACGTCTTCCAGCACCGCCACCCCAACCATGAGGAGGTTTTCAGAGTGGGGATGTGAGGAGCCAGATGTGCCCTGCCTTGGGGACCCCCATCCGACCCGCCCCCCCCCCCACCTCTCTATCCTCACTCATCTCATTGGACTGCAGCTTACGGAAGGGAGTATGAGATGGGCAGCGGGTCACAGAAGTCTCAGGACTGGGAGGAAGGCGGGAAAGATGCCTATGTTTCTGTGGCTGTCCTTTCCCTCTCCCTAGATTCCCAGGGGGGAAATACCAGAGTCAGGTCTCCAGTTAGCTGTCTGGAAAACCCTTTGTTGTAGCAGGGAGGGGGCCTTCCTGAATGGATGGGCCTGTGGATTCTCTCCCTGCCCTGACAGTCTGGAGGCTGCCCTCAGCTGAGCTGGGCCTGGACAGGGGGATTCCCCCTAGACTCCACCAAGTCCACCATGTGGCCAAGGACTGGAGGCTGTCGACCAGGAGTTCTTGTAACCAGAGCCTGGTGAAAGCTATGGACCACAGCCCTTACCCTAAAAAAATCACACACACACTTGTCATACACTGTTAGGGGGTTCAGAATCCCTGAGTTGGGGTGACATCATGGCACCCCCAGCGCTGCCCTTCTAGGATGCAGAGAAGCCCTCCTCTGTCTCCACCCTAAGTGCCTCCTGCTGCTGCTGCAAATAGACCTCAGTCTCATGAGTCTGTGAAGACAGCCAGGTCTTAGGAGGCCTGGAGGCCTGGCAGGAGAGGAATCTTCAGGGGCGGGAGCCCTGCCCAGGCCTGGCTGCCCTAGAGGCCCCTGGGGCCAGTGCACAGCATGTGGTTTCTGCTGAGCAAGATGCTCGAGGCCCAGGGGCTAATTGGGAGCAGGTGGTGGGTTTGGCAAATGCTGCTGGGTCTGGGCTGGGATGTTGGCTCGGCAGGGCGGGGGTCCCAGGAATGGGCCTGGGCCAGAGACGCACATGATCAGTGCATCAGACACCTGAGGAGGTGCTGAGCTCGAAGGTAGACACAGGTGTAAGCAAGGAGAGCAGGGCTAGTGGGGGATTTGTCCCTTCAGTGAGTGGGGCAGGGTGGGGTCTGTCCACTTGTTAAGATCAGCTCTGGAGCCAGGTTGGAGTCTTTGTCCCTTGAACCCAGAACACCTGGAGTACCATCAGGGACAGCAGATGTCTCCCCAGAGTGTCCCCCTACTGCCCCGGACTCTCTGACCCTCCATATGCCCAGTTTCTATTCTGAGTGCCTCCTCCTGCAGGCTGAACTTGGGAGAGCAGAGACGGGTTCTGCAGTCCTGGGTCAGTAGACCCGGGATGTAGCTCGCTTCTCCTCTTCCCCCAGCTGTCGTCTGACACCAGCCCAGCCCGCTTCACCGTGTAGCCATGAGAGCCGCCTACCTCTTCCTGCTATTCCTGCCTGGTAAGGGGCTCCTGGGGCTGGGTGGGGAGAGGGGCACACCCTTATGCGGGTGGGCATGGGGCTCATGCAGGGAGGGAGCTGGCAGTGAGCCTCTGTCATACCCTATGGCCAGAACTCAGGTCCCTGTGTCCCAGGGCCTCCTGCCTCCTGGACCACAGACTGGACTAGCCAACCCCTCCCAAAGTCTGAGGCGTCTCCTGGGCCCTCACCCCAGTCTTCCACAGCAGCAGGCAGGAGGGATCTGGGGAGCAGGCACAAGCTCAGGCACAAGGAGTCCATGTTTCCCCTCTTACTCTCCTGGGAGCCGATGGGCAGGAGTAGGGGGCACCCAAGCCAGGCAGTCTGGAGACCTGGGTTCTACACCCATTTTGGACCCAACCACGCTATCAATCTTGACCTTGGAGGCCGTCCCCATCGGTCAAAGGAGGAGTTACCCATGGAGATGACAAAGGACCTGCAGCTCTAACATTCATTCATTCAACAGATACTTGTTGAGCTCCTGTGTGTTCCAGACACTGGGCAGGTCCTGGGGCCACTGTGATGAGCCAGGCGGACCTGCAACTCGTGGCTCTGTCAGTCCGGGGAAGGGAGAGAGATGTAATAAATGTCAAACTGTGTTGAGTGCTGTGATCGAAGTGAACAGGAGGATGAGATGGACAGGGTGGGTGGGCCAGCGAGGGCCTCCTAGCAGAGCTAAAATTTCAGGTGAGATCTATCTGTGAGAGAAGCCAACCAGGATCATAGCCCTCGGGAAAGTTAAGTGCAAAGGCCCCCAGGAGCAGCCAGGAGGCTGTGAGGGGAGAGACAGATGAGCCGGACAAGGTCAGTGAGGGGACACAGGACCAGGGGGGTGTCAGGGCCTTTCTGGCTAAGGAGAGAGTCTGGATCCTGAGGGTCTGAGTCTGGCTGTAGAATCTTAGGGTCTTACAAGCCTGCCCTTGGGACTCCTCCCTCCCCTCCCCAGAAGTGCTTCGGGCCCCCCGCTCTCCTTCCCCATGGGGCATCCCCTCGTGCCTTTCATCCCCGCCACAGGCTTGCTGGCTCAGGGCCAATATGACCTGGACCCACTGCCTCCGTTCCCGGACCACGTCCAGTACACCCACTACAGTGACCAGATCGGTAGGCACCTTGCCTGTCCCCAGGTCTCTCCCAGCCTTGCCACATCAAGTCCTGACCCCCCACCGGGGACCGGGTGGGGTAGGGGGATCAGAATCTGGGGAGGGAGGTTGGTCCCTGGCTCAGCTGGGACATCCTTTGCCCTTGGGGCCGGCAGCCAGCCTGACCCCTACCAACTCCACATTCATCTTTGTTTTCAGACCACCCAGACTACTATGATTACCAAGGTAAATGGCTGGGGACGTTTGGGTGGGGTGCCCGTGGGGACTGGGCTGGGGATGGAGCGGATCCCCCGTAGCATTTCCTGTTGCAGAAGCAACTCCTCGGCCCCTCGAGGGGCAGTTCCAGTCCCAGCAGCAAGTCCAACAGGAGGTCATCGTGGCCCCCACCATAGGTAGGCTATAGGCTATAGCTCCCGCCAGCGCGGGAGTGGCCATCTGTGCGGGGCTGGGAGAGGCGACCCCACCCCGCCCTGAATGGACCCCTCTCGGTGATCTCTGCCTGTGTCTCTCCCAACACAGCACCAGGAAACGCAGAGACAGAGCCCACAGAGCCTGGGCCCCTTGGTAAGAGCTTTCCTGACAGCTGGAGAGGCTAAGGCATGGCCCCAGCAGTTGGGGTGGAGTGGGGGACAGCCAGCCAGACCTTTTGCTTTCGCTGGGCTAGATGGCGGGGTGGGGCGGCTTGCCCACATGCCTGTGCTTTATACCAGCAACCCCAGGGCCCCCTAGGCAGATCTGGGACATCCCTGCCCCTGGGCCTGGCTGGCAATCAGTTGGCCACAGCCTCAGGAGGGGCCCTCTGTTCCCAGACACTGGGGGTGTGGTGGTGGAGCGGGCAGGGAGCGTGCTGGGGGCTTCCTGCCAGCCAGTGGGCCTGGGTGGTGCTCAGGCAGGCGAGGCCAGGCAGGGAGGGGACTGGAAGCCCAGGCCAGCTGAACAGTCCGGTGCTTCCCCAGCCAAGAGCCTGACAGTGAGATTGCGAGGGAGCCTGCCTCCCCCTCGCGCTGGTGCTCCTGAGCGTGCGCAGCCCTGCCTGGGAGGCTGGTGTGGACTTTTGTGACTCCGAGTGTGGTTGTGTTTGAATTTGTGTGTTCGATACATGCTTCTAACTGTGGCTGTGAATTTGTGCATGCATAAATATATCATATACTCTTGGGCAGCCCCAGAAGGCCCAGCAATGCCGTGTATGTGTCTGTTGGGTGTATGTGATGTGTGCACGTCTGGCCTGGGCCAGGGAGTGCAGGGTATACCTAGATCCTGAGATGAAAGCCAGTCTCCAGCGCCCCACCCCAGCTCTGGGCCCCAAGCTGCAGCCCCTGGTCTGATCCCACCTGTCACCCAGACTGCCACGAGGAGCAGTACCCATGTACCCGTCTCTACTCCATACACAAGCCCTGCAAACAGTGTCTCAACGAGGTCTGCTTCTACAGGTGAGCCCAGACAGCCACTGGGAGCCAGGGTGGGGGGCAGTTCCAGCCAGCCAAGGTGGGAGTTTGGGGAAAGATGGCAAACTCCAGAGCTCTGATGCCAGCCTGTCTGGGCTCTCCCGGTGGGGCTGACACCACCTCTGGACCCGTCCTCAGCCTTCGCCGCGTGTACGTCGTCAACAAGGAAATCTGTGTCCGCACGGTTTGTGCCCACGAGGAGCTCCTCCGAGGTAGGCAGGCCTCCACCCCAGACTTCCCCCTGCCCCGCACCCACTCATTATCCATCCCCCCGATTTTCATCAAACACGCATTATGCGCCACAGCTGCTTCCAGGGACCCTGGGTCCCACCCCCGGACCCCCGCTGCTTGTCATCCTCAGGACATCCTCCAACACCAGGGCTGGGGAGGGGGCGGCAGTTCCCATCACCCTGCTCGCCCCTAATGCCAACTACTTCCTGCCCCACAACAGCTGACCTGTGTCGGGACAAGTTCTCCAAATGTGGGGTGATGGCCAGCAGTGGCCTGTGCCAATCTGTGGCGGCCTCCTGTGCTAGAAGCTGCGGGGGCTGCTAGGGTGGAGCTCCCCCCAAAGCCTGGACCGCCCTGGACCCTCCTCGGATCTGGGGCCCTCAGGCCCTACCTTATCTGGTGCTTTTCTACCCAACCTGACATCCCTTTTATTCTGTAAAAAGTTAGTGGACTGTGGCCCTGGGGGATTGTCTCAGGCCCCTCCCCCAGGCTGTGGCCACCCCTGGGGCACAACAGAGGGCCCCCACCGCCTTGTCTTCACCCCCAGTAGGGGGAATCCCAGGGGAACCTGGGTCTCCAGTGTGCCTTCTCAGCCCTCCGAGGACAGTGCCCCCCTAGCCCCTTGAGGTAGGCTATGCCCCTCACCCCAGCTGGTCTGCTTGGATTTCCTACAGCCCCTGGGCATAGACCACCTTTGTTTTATATAAAATTAAAAACATGTTTTTACAAAAGATTGTCACCTTTTCAGTCCAGAGCACAGCAGTGGTGGCCAGGTGCCTCTAACACTGCCTGCACTGAGAGGCTCCCTGGCCCCTTGGGGAGAAGGGACTGACTGTCCAGGTGATCTGGGGCTTGCCTCTGTAGTCCCAGCCCTGCCTCATCTACCGGCTTGAGTTCTGACCTGCCCGGAAAGACGGACCATGACCACTGCCCTACCAGGGGGCAGGACTGTGCGCAGGGAGAAGACGACTCAGGGATACCACCTTTCTTGCTGGCAGGGCTGCCTGGGGAAGGCGTGAGTCCCCCATTGTTGGAGGGGTGCAGGCCAAGAGGAGAGGCCACCTGTGTGGAAGCAAAAGCATGTGCACGGGGGGGTGTAAGGCAGGAGGTCAAGGTAGGTGGACTCTGAGATCAAGGGCTTTTTGGGGGGCTGGTGCAGGTCAGAGGCAGAAACAAGGCAAGCCATTCTACTCCCTCTGACCAGCATGTGGAGGCCAAGCTGTGCATGAGTGACTGGCACAGTCCTATTTAACCCTCCAAACAGGCCTATGTGGTGGTACAGTTAATGTCCCCAGATTACACAGAGGCATTAAGGAGCCCATGCAAGGGTCCACAGCTAGAATGGCAGGCTTGGGGCTGCCCCGTCCCTCTTACCCAGGCCCCACCTGTCTGCCCTCCCACCTCCCTAGTGGAAGCAGCACACCGACAGTGAAGGGACACATCTATACAAACCATTCTTAGAAAATAGGGTCTTGTTACAAAAAAAACCACAGTTCTGAACAGATAACAGTAAAAAGGTATAAAAATACAGGGACTCTGAACTCTGAGGAATTTCCTGACAAACACCCTGAGCAAGGCAGAGACATCTCTGTGAAGCCAGCGAGGGTCTGGTCTCTGACCCCTGACCTAGGCCTGGGCCCCCACCTCTTTCCCCGGGGCCTGCTCCAGCATCAGCCAGAGACAAGGTGGGGTCTCCCCAACCCCTGGCTGCAGCTCAGTCACTCTCCGGAAGGGTCTCCTACTATCTAGAGTGGCTAATCCCAGGGCAGAGGGCTGGACCGAGGGGGGGCCTCAGACAGGGAGGCTGGCTGATGCTGGGCACCGCTGCTGTGCGGGTCTGGCCTGGTGCCCGGCTCCCTGCCCCTGCTGCACTGCTGCCCCAGCTGCCCCAGCTCTAGTGGCTCCAGGCAGATGGTGCTGAAGAGGACGCCCCTCCCCTGCTCTGGCCAGGGGATGCTCTCCAGGATGCCCGCCAGAAAGGGGCTCATTTTTCTGGGGGGACGGAGGGGGCGGAGAAGGATGCTGAGCTCCTTCGAAGCCCCTGCTGCAACTGTCCCTTCAATGTGGACACCTGGACAAGAAAGAGGAGGTAGGGACAGCCCGCCAGCCCAGGTCCCCAGCCCAATTTCAGAGGAAGGGGGCAAGGGGTGACTGGCTGAGACCCTAGAAAGGACCCAGTGCTGCCTATTTCAGAAAAAAAAAAAAGTCTCATGAAGAACAAGAGTTCCCTTTTCATTCTGCCCACGTAGCAGCCAGCATCATGGCCGCTTCTGACTGCTCGGCATGGCTTTCCGGGCCAGCCCGTCCCCACTGTCATTACCAAGATAGGCCTGGCACTAGCCCGACTCCAGGGGTGGCCTACCAGTGCAGCCTTGCCCTGCAGACGTGAGCAGGTCAGGGAGGGCAGAAGAGGCCTGTGATCTAAGCTGGCCAATGAGGATCCTCTTTGGGACTTCTGCTGTTGTGCTCGGGAGAAAGCCCCACCCCCACTCCCTTCCGGGACGGAGGACTGTTGGGAAAACCTGAGGCTGAAGCTGTTGAGGCCACCTGTGTCACCCAGTGGCATGGGGCTAGAGCAGAGCCCTGGCAAGGGGACTGAGCTCCAGTGACATCACCTGAGGCCCTGTGTCCAGCCATGGTTAATGCCAACAGAGCCACCAGACCATTCTAGTTCTGGGTGCCACTGACTGCTAATAGCCCAGAGGTCATGACTGGGCCTCTCCTCCTCACCCTCTGCTCCCCCTCCAGGTCCACATCCACACTTTTATCCTTGTCTAGCTTCCTGAGAGGGGCGTCCTGCTGGTTCTGCAGCCCCCTGGGGAGGGGCTAGAGCCCAGCCAGGCCTCAGTACCTGCTCTTCCAGCCCACGCACCCTCTGCCGGTGCGCCCGCTCCCGTGCCTCCAGGGTGCGCTCCGTCTGTGCCTGGGCACTGCGCAGCCGCTCCACCTCCTGCTGCAACTCCAGCCTCTGCTGCTCGTCTGCCTCCAGCTGGGCTGGGCTCTGGTCCTGCTCCAGCGCCACTACCTGGGCCTGCAGGAAGGGCCACTAGTTGGGAGTCCGGCCCTGTGTGTATGCGTGCACGCAGTGAGGCCAGAGCCTGAAGTTCCCGGGCAAGCCAATGCAGGCAGGGACACAGGGAAGATCTTTGTCACCCCCCTGTGTTCACTGGCCTGTGAATCCTGGGTCAGGGTATCTAGTGAGCCCCACTCAGACAAGCAGACAGGCATATTCAAACACAGAGACAGGCCCTTTTACATACAGGTGCAAAAGCAAGCATGTAAATACATAACCATGTTCACGTGAATACATGCGTATGTGCAAAAGCCTAGTGTTCACATGTGCATTTGCATACACGAAGACACATGTACACACATGTAACACATTCCTAATTCTTAGACTTGCCACATCTGCACACAAGATGCATGCTACATGCACGAGAACACTCCCACATATACTCATACCTCTACATGTCCACAACACACATGAACGCACAGGCTCACGGGCTAACCAGCCTTTAGCCTCTCTTATTCTCTCCACTTTGGGGAAGGCCCCTCCCTCTAGGACCTGGTTCTGGGCTGACCCCTGCAGGAGTTGAGGGCCCTGGGCTGGCTGAGCCATCAGCAACTTCTGAGACTGCCTGGCACTCAGGTGGGGTGGCGCTGGGGTCCAGGTCTTGGGAGAGAGAGGGTGTCCAGGGCTGGGTGGGCAGGGGCTGGACCTCCAGTAGCTGGATCTGTCTCTGGGCCTCAGCCAGCTCCAATTCAGCCCCTGTGAGTGTGCGGTCCAGGCGGCCTTTCTCTGCACTCAGCCGCACTGAGTCCTCGTGGTTGCGAAGCTTCTCCCGCTCCACCTAGGTGGAGAAAACAGGACAGTGGTCAGGATGGCAGGGGAAGGAGAGAGGTCCTGGGAAGGGGGAAGGGGCTCAGAGAGGTCTGTCAGGTTAGAGGCAGTGGGATCAGCGGTCAGGGGGGACCTGGAGTCCCTTAGGCCCTAGGGACACACAGCTGGGACCAGAGCAGGGGAGGGGAGGGCCCTGGGGGTGCAGCCCACCTTGTCCAGCATCCTCTTGAGGGCCACTCGGTCCTTCTCTAGACGCAGGGCTGACCGCTCCATCTCCCGCTTCTCGGCCTCCAGCTGAGCCAGGTGGCGCTGCACACTGCCCAGGTGCTCCTGCAGCCGCCGCCGCTCACCCTGCAGTTTCTGGACCGTGCGCAGAGCTGCAGCCTCACCCTCTTGTCGTTGCCGCAGCACCTGCAGAAGCCAGCAAGTCCCTAATCCCCCTGGGCCTCCGTGTGTATCTGAAGCTTGGGGGCGATAATGGCCACCTGCTGTGCCCACTCACTCAGCCGGGAGATTGTGAGTCCCACATCACAGAACTATCACCTGAGAGCAGAGAGGTCTCCTCTCTGGGCCTCAGTTTCCCCATCTATATAATGGAATATGGACCGAATGAACTATGCTTCCTCGTGGGAGGCTGGGCCTGGATTTGGGATGAGGATGAGATGGGTGAGAAGGTCTCCACCCCATCCCAGGGCCCTCAGAGTCCTGGGAATGAAGGGGCCCATCCTCGCCCTCACCTCCTGAAGCTGCTGCAGCTGTCCCTCCGCCTCTGCCCGCTGCAGCTCCAGGTCCGCCAGCTCGCCCCGCAGGGTCTGCACCTGCTCGCTCAGGGAGCTGCTTTGCTTCCGAGCCTCGGATAATGCCTGCCGAGCAGCCACCAGCCGCTCCTGGGGGACCAGGGATGATAGTGCCATGCCGGCTGGGAGTCCTGAGGCAAAGGGCTCCTCTCTACTCTGTACCTCCGAACCAGGTACACAGCCCATGAAACAGGCAGTCATCTCACCTGGAGGGTGAGCCAGACAGCAGGCCTGGCCCAAAGGCTATCCACTGACCCCTCAGACTCCAACTCCCCCCATTAACCCTGCACCTGGGCCCCCACCCAAGCCTGTACTAGGCGGCTAGTCCTCTCTTATGGGCCCACCCGGGCCAGAGCCTCCTCTCATTGGCTGAAGCTCTCATTGGACCCATCCCTCCCTCAAAACCAGCTCTCACTGACGGCTCTTTAGGGTTGCCAACTGACTTCCCATTGGCTGGCTCGCCCAGCCAAGCCTGCCCTGGTTGGCTAGCTCTCACGGGGCCCACCCCCAGCCAGACCCTGGAACCTCCATACTTGGAGCACTTGGCGGTCATGTTCACAGGCAGTCAGGGCCTTCTGCAGGTGTAGATTCTTGTCCTGGGTGCTGGTGAGTATGGCGCTGTTCTGGGCCAGGGTGTCCGTGAGGCCCTGGACCTTGTCCCGCAGGGCCCCCTCACTCTCCTCCGCCTTGGCCAGGGCCCTGCTCAGCCGCTCCACCGTCAGCTGCAGAGTCCCTGCCTTCACCTCACTGTCTGCCACCTGGCAGGAAGACAGGCAGGACAATAAAGTGGCTCTGCTCTTGCTGTGATCTCCCAGACAGAGGGCCAGCGAAACTCAAGCCAGGCCCTTCTTACCTCATTCTAAGCCTTCATCACTGATACTCTGTTCTCATGCACTCCCACTGGCTCAGCCTACTGCACCCTAGGCCCCATCCCACTGCTGGTTAACCACCCTCCGATGCCAACAACCTGACTGTCTCAGACCCCATCATCACCATGTTCTCATTTCCCACTCCTCCCTGCTATGGAGGGGAAAGGAAAACTATTACGACACTGAAATTTTCTATGTCCTTGACTGCAGGACTAACAGCAACTGAACATTCTAGTTAGAGCTAAGCTTCCTGGGAGCCAAGGCAAAAAGGAAAACGAGTGAAATCTCCATCTCCTTGTCCCATATGCTGCCTATGAATGCAGGCAACTGTGATCAAGGAGTCCTCAATTCTGATTTTGGCTTTGTCTCTTTTTAGTTATGTGATCTTGGGTAATGACATCACCTCCGTGAGCCTCTGTCGACCCTGTGAAATGGGATGGTAATACTCACCTCACGGGGTCACTGGGAAGATGACATAACCCCTGTAAAGCACTTGGCACTGGGCATGCTGTAAGTGGAGACAGGGACCCACCTGTCTCTGCAGGGAGTCCACCCGGTCCTGCAGGACCTGGGCTTGGGCCTCCCGGTCACTCAGGCCCAGGCGGCTACGCTGCAGTTCCCCCTCGAGCGAGCGCCGCTGCAGCTCGAGCTTGATGGTGCGGCTCTCGGAGGCATCCAGCACCTCCTTCAGGCGCCGCTTGTCACTCTCCAGCTTCACCTCGTTGGTCTTCATCTTGCTGATGCTGTCCTGTGGGCAGGGGGGGGGCTCAGGCCCGACCGCCATCCCCCACACCCAACATCCCTCAGGACCCCTAGGAGAAAGTGGGGAGCAGCCTTGAAGCCGCTGGTGGGCCAGCCTGTGACCCTCTTGGGCCTCAGTCTCCCCAAGATGGGTTGACACTTGAAGACCCCAGAGCACTTTCTGGTGTTGGCTGTGTGAGCCAGGATCATCTCTTCCTGCTCTCTGGCCCTATTTTACATCTGTTTAGTGGGGGGACTGCACTGGTCCAGGGGTACCACAGCCTGGGTGTTCACAGGGGACTGTACACATGCAGATTCCAGGGCCCTGCTGTGCTGCATGGTCTCCAGAGGTGGAACCAGAAGCTGCATATGTGACCTGAGCTGAGTCAGGCAGGAGCCCTAGGCCGTACTGGGTTTTAGGGGACAGTGTTCCTCCCTCCCCAAACGAGGTCAGATGAAGGAGGCTCAGGGAAGAGGGAAAGGACAAGAAGACAGACTGGAGTCCTTCCATTCCTAGATACGGGGCAGGTCAAGGATGCGTTATTACAACGCCCCCCAGGCCTGGCCCCTCTCCCACCCTGCTCAGAGCCCCAACCCTGCCATGTCTGGGCCCAGCAGCCCCACCCTGGCCCTGGCATGGCCCCTGGGGCTGGGCCCTGGGCCAGAGCTGGAGCCGCAGACACAACAATCCAGCTCAAGCTCAGCCAGGAGCCAGAGGCAGAGGACGGGCTGTGGGGGCAATAATGAAGGGCCAGGAGAGGAAAGGCGGACAGGGAGGGAGGGGATCTGAGTCTCAGAGATGGGCTCAAGGCTCTGGCAGCCGCGGCCATCATCCCTAGGGCCTGGGCTCCTGCCTTAGACACACACACGCACACATACAGGTATACACAGATGCCCCCACCACACAGGAAAACCCCAGAAGACCACTCCTGTGGCTATGCAGAGATGAAGGAAACAGAGGTCCTGAGAACCACTTATGTGTTAAGAGCACACGTGCACACTGTTTCTGGGAGACCATGATTGGTCTGCTCTGTTACAGGTGAGGAAAACGACAATCGGGCAGGCTAATCAGCAGTGAGGTGAGGACCTGAACCCAGGCTGTGAGACTCAACAGCCCAGGTTCTTCCTTCCACAGCCTACTGACCTCAATGAGGAATGGGAGGCTGGAACCTGAATGTGCTTTTGGAGAGAGTCATAGGCTGGTCACTTCCATGGGTGCTGAGAGACCCAGGCAGACAGACACAGAGAGGTGCACAGCAGGACTTACAGACATCCACCAGGCACACACAGATGCCCCTAGGCCCTGCTCGCTCCCAGCCCCTGCCTACCTGGCCAGCCTGAAGCTTACTCTCGGCGGCCTGCAGGCTCCTCTCCAAGGCGGCCACCTGGTCCAGTGCTGCCCGGCGCTCCCGCTCACTGCGCCGCACGCTCTCCTCCTGCAGTGCCAGCTCTGCCTGGGCTCCACTCAGTCGCCCATCTACGCTGCGCCGGGCTGCAGCCCACACCCAGCCCCATCAGGCTTGGCCAGGCGCAGCCACAAGACCTGAGCCAGACCACAAATGCCTGGCCTGCCCTCCACCCACTGTAAGTCTTCCTCAGTGAGCCTTTGAGGGTGTGCGGGTCTGGACATGGGATGGAGCTGACCAGAGGTCTCCCAGAGGACACAGCCCGACTCAGGTCATGGTGGCCAGAGCAGCGACTTGGGAGCCACTCAGACCAATCCCACAGCCTCCCACCTCAGCTGCTAAGAGCACAAGGGAGCGAACAAAGGGCCCCGGGGGCCAGACTCACCTTCCTCCCTCTCTGCCACGGCCTTCTGCAGCTGCCTTGCCCGCGAGGCTGCACTGTCCCTCTCAGCCTCCACCTCGGCCAGCTGGTGACTCAGGGTACTTGTCTGGGCCCGGAGCTCATCCTACAGCCCCAACACCAGGGGAAAGGGAATATCCCTGCTCTGACAACCGGCAGCACCTCACAGGGCCTCGGCCACCCGGTGCCCAACCCAGCCACTCTCGCCAGCCTCACCCGTTCTCTCTGAGTGCTCTGCAGCTCCTGCAGGAATTCCTGGAGGGCCCCCCGCACTGCTTCCGGGTCCAGGTCTGGGGACACTGGGGAAGTGGCAGGTCCTGGGGATGGTGGTTCAGACCCAGGGCTGCGTTCCAAGGGGCTGGGACTCCTGAGCCCTTCCCTGATTCCTAGAGGAAGAGATGTACTCAGGGATACAGCCACTGGCCTCTCCTGCCTGCATGGATCCTGCAGGTTCTTTATGCACCCCACCCCTCCCTGGTGCACCTAGCAGCCCACACGGGCTTCCCACAGCACAACTTGGGCCTCCTCACCCTTTTGCTTAACCCTCACCAGCCCCCACAGCCCTCAGAACAAGGCCAGTTTCCTTGCCATTGCTTGGAGGCCCTGATGCTCACCCCAGCATCACCCTCTCACCCTGTACAAGCTACACACCCCACATCACCCTCAGTGCCTGTGTTCTAGTACATTCTCTCTTCCAACATAGAGCATTCATACACGCTGTTCCCTTCTCTCCCAGGGCTTTTCTTTGGGCCAATCCTTTAAGATTACTCCCCACAGGTCTCCCTGACCCACACTGGGCTGGGCAAGCTCATCCCACCCTCACAGGGCTCCAAGGTTTGCCTCCTCACCCAGACCATGAACACCATGAGGGCTGCATCTCCAGGGCATGGCCTAGGGGGGACCCTCCATTTCGCAATCATTCCCTGGAGGTAAGGACTGATTTCCCCCCTTAAAGGCTGAGCATGCTCACAGCAGTTAAGTGATTTACTTGGTCTCTAAGCTGGGAAGATTCAGAGCCGGATTTGAAAATGCTTGGGAGATGATGGGCAACCAAGATGTGGGAGGGGCAGGGCAGACGGGACAGCACCTGGTGGTCAACATGGGAACTGCAGGACAGGGTGTCCAAGGGCTCTTAGCGTCCTCCTGCTTGCACCACACCGCCCCCAGCTCCATCAGCACACAAAGGACCCTGGGCAGGACAGCTACCCACTTCCCCCACCAGGCCTCCAGCCCCCCAGAGTAAAGCCAGCATCCTTGTAGTGGCCTGCAAGGTCTACTTCAGCAGGTCTTTTGTCTTCATGTCCTCACCTGCCACCTCTCCACCTGGCTCTCGCTACTCCAGCTCCTCTGCTCCCCTTGCTGTTCACAGGACAGGGATGCTTCCATTCAGGATCTTTCCACTTGTCCTGGAGTCTCCTCCCACCCATTCTACTTAACTCCCACCTCCTCAGTGACGCTTGCTCTGTCTCCCACACAAACACCCCTATCCCCACCCTTGCTTTTATCTTTAAAAATTTTTTGTTGTGATAAAATATATATTACACAAAATATGCCTTTCTAACCATCTTTAAGTTTATAATTTAGTGGCATTAATTATATTCACACTGTTGTGAATGGCCATCATCATATCTATTTTCACATGTTTTTCATCACCCCTATTATGGGTTGAATTGTGTCTCCCCAAAATTCATTTGTTGAAAGTCTTAACCCCCCATACCTCAGGGTGTGACCTTATTTGGAAATAGTGTTATTGCAGTTGTAGTTAGTTAAGATGAGCTCATACTGCAGTAAGGTAGGCCCCTAAGCCAATATGACTTATTTTCTCATAAAAAGGGGAAATTTGGACACACACAGAAGGAGAAGGCCATGTGAAGATTAGAGTTCTGCTACCATAAGCCATGGAACTACCTGAAGCCAGGAAGCCTGAAATAAATTCTTCCCTAGCACCTTCCAAGGGAGTGAGGCTGGGCCAACGGCTTGATCTCGGACTTCTAACCTCCAGAATGTGAGACAATAACTTTCTGTTGTTTAAAATATTCACTGTATGGTACTTTGTTACAGCAGCCCAGCAAACTAATAAAACCTCAAACAGAAACCCTGTAAACCATTAAGAAATAACTCCCAATTTTCTCCTCCCCCAAGCCACTGGTTACCTCTAATCTGCTTTCTGTCTCTGTGAATTTGTCTATTCTAGATATTTCATATAAGTGGAATCATACTACAGTTGTCCTTCTGTGACTGGCTTATTTCACTTAGCATAATGTCATCAAGGTTCATCCGTGTTGTAGCACGTTTCAGAATGCCATTCCTTTTTAAGGCTGAGTAATATTCCTGTGTATGGATATGCCACCTTTTGTTTATTCATCTGTCCATTGCTTCTACTTTTTGGTTATTTTGAAAAATGCTGCTGTGAACACTGGTGTACAAATATCTGTTCAGGTCCCAATTTTCAGTTCTTTGGTGTACACCTAGGGACGGAACTGTTGGGTTATATAGTAATTCTAAGTTTAACTTCTTGAGGAACTGCCAAACTATTTTCCACAGCAGCTACATTTTACAATCTCGCCAGCAATGTTCCTTGTTTTTCCTTACCTATTTTCCAGCCCTTACTACCACCCAATACATTCTATATTTCATTTACATACCACATTTATTGTCTGCTACTCCTATGCCTAGAGCTCTGAAAGACCTTGTCAGTTTAGTTTGCTACTCCATCCCCAGTACTTAAATTGTATTCGGCATATAGTAGGTGCCTAATAAATATTGAGTAACTTGATGAATGTAACCGTGGGACTAAATCTGTGGATTTGAAGAGAGAACTCAATATTCCACATGAATTTCCCAGTTCTAAGATTCCACAGGTTCCATTCTAGGCCCTAGAAATCAAGATGAGATTGTGTCAAGCTGTGCCAGGGTGAGTGCTCCCTAAAGGGGTGTGAACACCCCCTGAAGCACAGGGCTGGTTTTCCCCACCCGGCCTTGGGAGCAGGTGGGGCTGGGAGGAGTTCTGTAATTTATCTGCCTGGGGAGATATCGGGGTCACAGGTCTGGCGGGAGGGGTGTGGAACCAGGGATGGGAGGAGACTGAAGAGGGCGAAGAGTTGAAGGCGAGAGGGCGGAGCCAATTATAGATCCACTCGGCAGGAGTTCGGGGTATTAAGCAGCCGAACTGCTCCCGCCATTTAAAAAGCGTCCAGGGAGCGAGGATCAGCGAAGGGGCGGAGCCTCAGCGAGGGGTCGGTGCAGAGACCACTCGGGAGGCGTGGCCCAACGAAGGGCGAGCTCCCCGAAGGAACGGAAAGCGACGTGGGGGCGGGCCCAGGCGGGCGGGTCTGGGGGAGGAGGCAGGGACTCGGCGAGGGGCCGGGGCTTGGGACGTGTCGTGGGAGCTCGGTTGGCCGATTGCGGACTCGTACGCGGAACAGAACGGGGCGTGGGGGCGTGGACTCCGCGAGGCGCACCCACCGGCCTCCCCTTCCCAGCGGCGCAGAGCTCACCTCCCGCCGGAGCACTTCCAGCCGGGGAGCTGGGCGGGGGCCGCGGGGCCGGGCTGGGCGAGCGGCCCAGACCCAAGCCCCGGCGCAGGGCCGAGCGCAGGCCGCCCAGCTGGGCCTCGGCCGAGCGGCGCTGCGCCTCCACGCGCGCCAGCTCCGTCTCCAAGCCCTGCGCCCGGCCCTCGGCCGCGCTCAGCCGCAACCCCAGCTCCGCAGCCTCGGCCCGCGCCCCTTCCAGCTTCAGCTCCAGGCAGCGGGCATGGTCCTGCTGCTGCTTCTCGGCGCCGCGCGCCTCCTCCAGGGAGCCCAACAGGCCTCGCTCGCGAGCTCGGAACTCGCTCTCCTGCTCCTGCAGCTTCCGCTGGGCTCCCTGGAACTGGGGCGGACGACGCCGGGAGGTGGGGGGTCAGCGAGGCCGCCCCCCAACCCGATGCGCTGCCCTCCTGCCCCTCCTGGAGCCCACCCGCCTGTAACTTGCGAGAACACCTGTTTCTTTAGTGGTCTCCACCCAAGCAAGATGTGCAGAAACATCCACGGAGTGTGGGAGGAAACAATTTATCTCTTCCTATCGTGTATATGCCTTCTAACATACACAGGTTATTAATAATAAGCTAACAGCTAACATAGGACTTATCAGTGCCAGGCACTAAGTAATTTCCCCAAAAAATCAACTCTAATTACCACTGTGAATCATCTCCATTTTACGAAAGAGGAAACCGAAATACCAGAGTAAGTTAAGTAACTTGCCCAGGGCCATGCAACTAGTGGGCTGAGACCAAGCATCCAAAGCCAGGCCCTCTGGCTCCAAAGGCTATTCTCTTAACCACTAGGCTACATGCCTCTCTGGGCATATTTAATTTTAGTTTATCAATAAACTCACACAATGGGGCATGTACTAAAAAATTATTTGCCAAGGGAGCGATCTCATGTGCGCGTACACACACACAGCCCTCTAGTTTAAAGAATGAGTCAACCTCTCATGGTCATCAGTTTCGCCAGAAACCGTCATTTACTGAGCTCCACCTAGATGCCAGGGTCTGTGCCAGAGCCCTTTATACATCCCCTGTTGTGCTGGCCCCTATCCACAAGTGTTCTGAAGCACAGAGTGGTTCAGTGACTTAGTAAAGGTCAAACAGTAGATTCACCACAGTGAAACAACCAGAAAAACAGACTGGAAAGAGTTCACGCTTTGGGGTCAGACCTGATGGTTGTGTGACCTTGCACAGATCCCTTGACCCCTCAGCCTCAGTGTCTGGTTCTCTCTGTAAAATGGGACTACGTGTACCTATGTCATGAGGCTCCTGGAATATCAAACAGGGTTGTCTAGAGATCCCCTGACCCTGACCCTGCTACATAGTTCTTAACAGTTGTTACTACTACTGTTACACTTGGGGAAGACTCTCAAGGAGTGTGGGACAGGGACAGGTCTTAGGAAGTGGTCCTGAAGAATGGCTCCAGCATTGTCCCCACCTGCTCCCACTGGAGGGAGGACAGAGGCACAGGGCAGCCCAACTGCCTCCTAGGACCCTCCCAAGTCCATGCAGCCCACCCACCCGCTTAGTTACCTCCTGTCGCAAGGCCTCCATGCTGGCCTCACCCTTCAGCAGCTTCTGTCGTAGGCCCAGGGCCTCCCGCCGGCCCTCCTTTTCTACCCGTTCCCCCACCGCCAGGCGGCCCTGCAGCTCCACCAATTCGCGGCCCAGCCTGGTATTCTCACTGTCGAGCATCTTCATCTGTAAGAAAGAGCAGACACAGGTGGGACCTAGGACTCGTTCTCAGCACTCACAGCCCCATCTAGTCCAGGGTGGCGAGTACCTGTTCAGTTCTGCCCCTATATCTTGCCCAGACAGGGCCTGGCACAGGGGGCACTTAGGACCCACTGCTCTAAGGACATATACATCGAGCACCACCCCAGATCACTGGAAGCTTGCTCCGGATAACTTCCCTGAGTTCCACTTGGTACACCTGGGCACCAATTACCTCACTTTACCCCTAATCAAAACTACCTATCATGGGGAACGAGAGGAGGAGGGCTGAACCCCTATCAGAAGAGGAGTTCTGTGAGGCAGGAACCACAGCTCTCTGCGCACCTTTCACCTCTAGAGTAATGCCTAAGTTTTACGGAATACTTACTTAGTGTCTACCCGTTCTAAGCACTTCAATTGAATGAACTCATTTAATCTTCACACAACTCTGTATGGGATAGGTACTAACATTATCCCTGTTTAATAGATGAGAAAACTGAAGCTCAGAGAGGTAAAGTGACTTGCCCAAAGTCACACAGCCCACAAACAACAGGCTGGGATTTGATCTCAGACAAGTGGAATGCAAAAGTGTGTTCTAGGGCCCTATTTCTCCAGAGAAGCAGGTGGGAGCAGTGGGGTTGGTAAAGCCTTACCTACCCCACAGTGCTATAGCGAGGGGACCATGAGATCATGCTGTAACATGCAAAGCACCCAACCAGAGCCTGGCACACAAGAGTAGCTTCCTTTCAGGGACTCCTGTGGTTCCTCAGGACTTCAGCCCAACCAGAAAGGGTCTGGGTAAAAGGGCATTGATGGGAGGTAGACAGGATTTGTTATTTGGGCTGTGACATCTCTGGATGAGGCAGAGCCTAGGAACAAAATGGAGCTGTTTCCTGGTCTGAAGTGGGAAAACCTGTACCTGCAGTGTCCAGGGCAGTGCCCAGTATGCAGCAGGCACTTGTTAAGTGCCTGCTGTTGATGATGATGTCCGGAGATACCTAGTTCAGGGATCAGTGAACCACAGGTTGAATGCTACCAGTCACCTGTTTCTAGGAGGCCTCCAGAGAAAGATGTTTTTACATTTTTAAATAGTTGAAAGTCATTCAATTTTGTACAGAACAATATTTCTTGACACATAAAAATTATGTAAAATCCAAATTTCAGTGTCCATGAACAAAGTCTTAATGGAACCCACGTCCACTCAGTTACGCGCCCTCTAGGATGGAGGTGGCGGTCCTACCAGGGCAGAGGTGGGTAGTTGCAACAAACTGTATGGCTCATAAAACTAGAAATATTTACTACTGGGCACTTACAAAAAAAGTTTGTTAGCTTCTTTCTAGTTCACGGGATCTGCACCTCTTGTTCGCAGATTCCTCTGATAATTGAATAGGAGCTTCGGACCCTCTCCTTGGAGAAATATCAATATGGGCACAAGTATGCATCCATAGTTTTACACATGGTTTCAGGGATTCAAGGACACCTCAGAGTCCATCCACTAACGCCAAGGTCAGGTAAGAAGTCTTGTTATAGTTCAAACTCTGCTTTTACATACGGAGAACTTCAGCTCCAGGAAGGGGTTGCCATTGGCCCAGGGGCCCCCAGCGAGTGCCCGGGGCGGGTGTAGCGCTGGGTAGGGTACCTGTCGCCGGAGCTCCTGTAGCTCCCTCCGAGCCTCCAGCCGTGAGCGCTCCACCTCCTGCAGCCCAGCCCGCAGCTCGCCAGCCTCCTTGCCCACGGCCGCCCGTGCCTCCTCAAGGAGCGCCAGCTTCTGCTCCTTGTCCTCGTTGGCAAGCTTTAGGCTGGAAGGGGCAGAGGTAAGAGGTCAGCAACCGCCCCAGGTCCTGGGAAGAGTACAGCATGTGTCTCTACACAAAAGTCTGTTCCCCTAATTCCTGAAAGGGTCCAGCTAGCTCTTGGCAGAGTTGAATAGTTGCAGCAGAGACTGTGTGGCCCATAAAGCTGGAAGCATTTACTACCGGGAGCTTAAAAAAAGTTTGCCTGGTCCTGGTGCCCCAAGTGCAATGTGGCCTTTGAGCTGAGCCCTCCAGGGCTGGGGGACAGGCCCGCGCCTGAGACAGGCAGACCAGTGACTCCGGCAGGGGGCTAGTCTCCAGGGTGACACCAGCTGGTGGGGTCAGAGTCTGGACTCAACCTTGCCTGCTGCCACCGTTCCCCTTCAAGTAGGAAAATTACTTAAAATGACCCAAGTGGTAGTATATAGTTTGAGGGCAGACTCTCCCCATCTGTGCAATTTCCCCAGAGCAGTGGAGGAGATGTTGGCTTCCAGGGGCGCGATTCAGTGTGAAGGACAGGGCTTGGTGAAGGACTCCAGGCTGGTCCCCCAAGTCACCCCACCTGATCCGCTCACTCTCAGCCTTCTTCACGGCCACCCGCAGCTCCTCGTTGGACCGCCTCAGGGCCTCGCGCTCCTTGGCACCCTCGCCCAGGCTGCGCCGTAGCTCGCCAGACTCCTGGCGCTGGGCCTCGCGGCCATCCTGGCTCTCCCGCACTTTGCGCTGGGCTTCTAGCAGCTCCCGCCGCAGCGCGTCGCGGGCATCCTCCAGCAGGCGCAGCTGGCTCCGAAGCTCTCCTGCCTGTGAGGATGGTGGGTGGTCACAGGACAGGAGTCAGGCCCCGTTCAAGCAGGGCCTTGGCGGAAACCAGCCCAGCCTCGTGTCCCTGACCGTGGGTGCCTGCCTGACTTCGCTGCAGCATCTCAGACCACAGCTCTGAGTTATGACGTGGGGCAGAGCACGCTGAAGCCAGTGGTGTTTTGGCCTGAAATAGTGTTCCATCAGGATCGTCCTATGGATGGACACAACACTGTGAGAGCGGGGATCCCACCAGCCCCTCCTTGAGTGCCCCGAGTCTCACATGTACACAACAGGTACTTAATAAATGCTTGCTGCCTCCTAAGTTGGCTGTTCATTTGTTCTCAAATGCAGGGACAAATCTTACACTCTTCTGGGCCCCTGCCAGGCCAGGCCCCTAGGGGCATGTAGGGCATGCTGCCCAGAAGAGCTGGGGACAGACAGCTCACCTCGCGCACACAGGATTCCCGCTGCCTGCCCAGGTCTCGGGCCTGTTCCTGGAGCCTCTTCACCTCCTGGGCATGGGCCGCAGCAGACTCCTCAAGCTGGGCCCGTAGGTCCCGCAGCTCGGACGTCAGGGTGTTCACGGTGCTCTAGGACAGATGGGTTCCTCAGACCCGATGCTGCTGCAACGCCGGCCCCTGCTGCTCCGAAGTGGGCCAGCTGAACTGCCACTTTCAGCTCTAAGCACAGTTCTTCGTGCTGGCCTGCCAGACCCCCTGCTGGTCCCTCCATGCCTAGTGAGTGCCGTCCACGCAGCTGGTCACTCCCTCAGACTAAGGGGTCCACCGGGGCAGAGCTGTGCCACCTCCCTCAGATGAGGACTGCCAAGGATAGTCTGGAGCTCCCCCTGTAGGCTGGCGGCCTCCCTAGGGCAGAGCCATGCCTCCCCCTCGGACAGGAGGCTCCTCCAAGCAGAGTTGTGCCTCCTGGCTTGAGTGGAGGCCCACCTGCCGGCCTGCCCTACCCGGTCCTGCTCCTGCCGACTCTGAGCATCTCTCTTCTGTCGCTCCATCTCCAGGGAGATGGTGGCCAGGCTGTGCTGGGTACCCATCAGCTTCTCTGACAGTGCCGCCTTCTCAGACTCCTTCAGGGACAGGGCCTAGGCAGAGACAAGGGAGCAAGGGCTTGCTTGGTCTTGAGGCATGTTCTGGCCTTCCCCCATCCTGCCCTGGGAAATGTGTCCACTGGAGGCTTGAGCCTTAACTGGATCACCACAGGTGGACCCAGGGCAGAAGTGCAGGCTCCACCCCTGCAGCTCCAGAAAAGGGCACAACAGCACTAATGATAATTCTGGACAGGCATGCACTTATAAACCTCAGTAACCTGCCACAGCAATCCTGAAGTGGGGCCCTTCATTATTCCCATTTGACAGATGAGGAAACTGAGGCTCAAAGAGGGGAAGTGACTTGCCCAGGTGACAGAGCTGGTGAGGAGGGGAGACAGACACAGTCTGCCCTGTCTCTACTACTTTAAGGGGAAGTCAGGAGTCAAGTTTTTGAGGAGGGTCAGCTGATATATGCAGGCGTGGTAGGGACTGCTCAGAGGCAGTCATATAGATGCCATGCTTAGCCTGGAGAAGGAGGAGGGATTGGTGAACAGGGGTCAGCTTTCCTGAAACCAATGCTCATGGTGTCACAACAGCGGCTGCCACTCGGCAAGTTCCCACTGTGTGCCAGGCAGGCATGGCTCACTGAACATGGGCTCCGTGATGCTTCACAAACACGACTTGAATTCTCCCAACCTGCAGGTGAGGAAACTGAGGCCCAGAGAGGGACTCTAACTGCTGGGTGGCTGAGCATGGACCAGCCCCAGAACACTCATCGGACAGCAGTGGAGGCCATGCCAGGGCTCACAGACCTGCTGCTTCTCACTCTCAGCCAGGAGGAGCCCCTCGTCACGCTCCTGCTGCAGGGCAGCGATCTCCTCACTCAGCTCTTCCTTCTCGGCCTCCAGCCGGGCCAACAGCTCCTCCCGCTCCCGGCGCAGCTGGCTTTGCAGCTGGGTCCGCTCTGCCTCCAGCTCCCGCCATGCCGCCTCCTGGGGGCCAGGCACAGGCAGGTGTGACCCGTGATGCTGGGCCCAGGCAGCCCCTCACCAACCTCAGGGCAGCAAGGGCTGCTTGGGGCCCACACCCTAAGAGACAGGGCAAGTGACCAGGCAACCACCAGGTAGGGCAGGTGATAACGGCTGTGACAAGGACATGACAGAGCTGTGCAAGCCCTCAAGCAGCACAGCAGCCTCGTAGGTCAGAGAACATGTCCTGGAGAAGACAAGCGGCAGTGAGTCAGGTAAAGAGAGAAATTAAAATGAACCCCGGAATTAAAGATGGTGGTACGAGAGGTGAAACACAGGATTCCTCCTAAAACCGCATATAATACGAGAATATAATGATTACAACTAATCCTGAAAGAGCAACAGGAACGAGGACTGCGCCAGACTGCATACACCTGGAGAAAAGAGCAGACCTCACAGAACAGGGTAACATACCAAAGCTGTGGCCCAGCGGGACCCAAGCCCTTCCCCCACCCCAGCTCACCAGCGGGAGGAAGAGAAATGGAGCAGGGAGGGAGTGGAGGCCTGGGACTGCTGAATACCTAACTCCAGAGATCTGCTCTGGGAGCACAAACCTACAATTCATGGCGCTTGCATGATACTCTCGTGATTATGGGGTTGAAAAGCTAAGACAGGCAGAATTCCTGGAGAGACTGAGATTCCAGCCGTTTGTGGAAAGCAGGGATCCATATCCGGCTGCTCTGGGACAAAAGAAAGGCAGGCAGTCTGAGAGACTTCCTAACAAGGAAGCCCTTAGCAAGAGGGCTGCTAAAGGGGCAAGGATTGCCCAGACCTTACTGCTCAGGAGAGAGAAGGACAGGTAGACAAAATTGTCCGGGTGCACTCTGCCCAGCAGGTTGGGAGCTTTGCCATATAGACTCTCATATTTAAGGAGCAAAAAGAAATCTTCCTCCTTAGATGATCTTCAGGTGCTCCAGCTCCCTGGCTGGCTACACAGCTCCGAGGACCACCCTCCATGATATGCAGCCTACTGCACCTTTCTCCTGGCCAGCCCCACCTGGCTCGCAAACTGGCAAACCCTACTCTGGCGTTAGGCCAGCCTGAGGGAAGATCTGTCTACAGCAACTACAAACACAAAGCACAGAGGTTTATACCTGTGTGCTCGGACCACTGGTTCAGGCAGTGGAGACAGGCATAGCAGCGGGGTAGCAGGAAACAGCTCTTTCCTCCCTCCAGGCACCAATACCACTCCCCTGCAGCCCCCGACATTGCTTCAGGGGCTGAGCAGCTCCAGGGAGTAGAGCTTCTGGGCACTAGAGAGCGTCATATACAAATATGAAACACCAAAGGAACCGAGTTCAGAGTAAAATTACTCATACAACTCCTGAGAAAGATTTAAGTGACATAGACCTCATGACTCTTCCTGAAAGGGAGTTCAAAATAAAAATCATTAACATGCTCATGGAGGTATGGAAAGATATTCAAGAACTCAAGAATGAATTCCAGTCGGAGATCCAATCATTGAAGAGCACAATGGAGGGTATTAAAAGCAGATTGGACACCGTGGAGGAGACGATAAATGAAATAGAAACTAGATAAGAGGAATACAAAGAAGCTGAGGCACAGAGAGAAAAAAGGATCTCTAAGAATGAAAGAATATTGAGAGAACTCTGTGACAATCCAAACGGAATAATATTCGCATTATACGGGTACCAGAAGAAGAAGAAAGAGAAAAAGAGATAGAAAGTGTCTTTGAGGAGGTAACTGCTGAAAACTTCCCCAATCTGGGGAAGGAGATAGTCTCCCAGGCCATAGAGATGCACAGATCTCCCAACACAAGGGACCCAAGGAAGACAACACCAAGACATATAGTAATTAAAATGGCAAAGATCAAGGATAAAGACAGACTTTTAAAAGCAGGTAGAGAGAGAAATAAGATCACATACAAAGGAAAGCCCATCAGGCTATCATCAGACTTCTCAACAGAAACCTTACAGGCCAGAAGGGAGTGGCATGATGTATTTAATGCAATGAAGCAGAAGGGCCTTGAACCAAGAATACTTTATCCAACAAGATTATCATTTAAATTTGAAGGGGGATTACACAATTTCCAGATAAGCAAAAGCTGAGAGAATTTACCTCCCACAAACAATCTCTACAGTTGGAGGGACTGCTATAGATGGAAGTGTTCCTAAGGTTTAATAGCTGTCACCAGAGGTAATAAAACCACAGTAAAGAAAGTAGAACAGCTAATTACTAAGGAAATACAAAAATTAAAACAACTATCTCCAAAGTCAATCAAGGGATAGAAAAAGAGTACAGAATATGATACCTAATATATAAAGAATGGAGGAGGAAGAAAAAAAAAAGGGAACCTTTAGATTGTGTTTGTAATAGCATACTGGGTGAGTTAACTTAGACTCTTAGATAGTAAGGAAGTTAACCTTGAACCTTTGGTAACCACAAATCTAAAGCCTGCAATGCCAATAACTACATACCTATTGATAATCACCCTAAATGTAAATGGACTGAATGCACCAATCAAAAGACATAGAGTCACTGAATGGATAAAAAAACAAGACACACCTATATGCTGCCTACAAGAGACTCATTTTAAACCCAAAGACATACACAGACTAAAAGTAAAGGGATGGAAAAAGATATCTCATGCAACTAATAGGGAGAAAAAAGCAGGAGTTGCAGTACTTGTATCAGACAAAATAGACTTCAAAACTAAGAAAGTCGCAAGAGACAAAGACGGTCATTAAATAATGATAAAAGGGTCAATCCAACAAGAAGATATAACCATTATAAATATCTATGCGCCCAACACAGGAGCACCTACATATGTGAAACAAATACTAACAAAATTAAAAGGAGAAATAGAATGCAATGCATTCATTCTAGGAGACTTCAACACTCCACTCACTCTGAAGGACAGATCAACCAGACAGAAAATAAGTAAAGACACAGAGGCACTAAACAACACAATAGAATGGATGGACCTAACAGATATCTACAGAATTCTACACCCAAAAGCAGCAGAATACACATTCTTCTCAAGTGCACATGGAACATTTTCAAGAATAGATCATATCCTAGGCCACAAAAAGAGCCCCAGTAAATTCAGGAAGATTGAAATTGTACCAACCAGTTTCTCAGACCACAAAGGTATAAAACGAGAAATAAATTACGCAAAGAAAATAAAAAGTGTCACAAACACATGGAGGCTTCACAAAATGCTCCTAATAACCAGTGGATCAATGACCAAATAAACACAGAGATCAAGCAATATATGGAGACAAACGACAATAATTCAACATCGCAAAATCTGTGGGACGCAATGAAGGCCGTGTTAAAAGGAAAGTATACTGCAATACAGGCCTACCTCAGGAAAGAAGAACAATCCCATATAAGCAGTCTAAACTCACAATAAACGAAACTACAAAAAGAACAAATGAGGCCCAAAGTCAGAAGAAGGAGGGACATAATAAAGATTAGAGAAGAAATAAATAAAATCGAGAAGAATAAAACAATAGAAAGAATCAATGAAAGCAGGAGCTGGTTCTTTGAGAAAATAAACAAAATAGATAAACCCCTAGCCAGACTTATCAAAAGAAAAAGAGAGTCTACTCACATACACAGAATCAGAAATGAGAAAGGAAAAATCACTATGGACACCACAGAAACACAAAGAATTATTAGAGAATACTAGGAAAAATTATATGGTAACAAACTGGATAACCTAGAAGAAATGGACAGCTTTCTAGAAAAATACAACCTTCCAAGGCTGACCCAGAAAGAAACAGAAAATCTGAACAGACCAATTACCAGCAACAAAATTGAACTGGTAATCAAAAACCTACCTAAGAACAAAATGCCTGGACCAGATGGCTTTAGTGAAGACCTAATATCCATCCTCCTTAAAGTTTTCCAAAGAGTAGAAGAAGAGGGAATACTTCCAAACTCATTCTATGAGGCCAGCATCACTCTAATACCAAAACCAGGCAAAGACACCACAAAAAAAGAAAATTACAGACCAATATCCCTGATGAACATAGATGCAAAAATACTCAACAAAATATTAGCAAACCGAATTCAAAAATACATCAAAAATATCATCCATCATGATCAAGTGAGATTCATCCCAGGGATGCAAGGATGGTACAACATTTGAAAATGCATCAACATCATCCACCACATCAACAAACAGGACAAAAACCACATGATCATCTCCATAGATGCTGAAAAAGCATTTGACAAAATTCAACATCCATTCATGATAAAAACTCTCAACAAAATGGGTATAGAGGGCAAGTACCT
>JAQQAC010002837.1:12132421-12160541 GCA_029783875.1 Phataginus tricuspis | reverse complement strand
CTTCTTTACCAATCTGGATGCCTTGTATGTCTTTGTTTTGTCTGATTATTGCAGCACTTTTTACAGTAGCCAAGATATGGAAGCAACCTAAGTGTCCATCAGTAGATGAATGGACAAAGAAGAAGTGGTACACATACACAATGGAATACTATTCCGCCATAAGAAAGAAACAAATCCTACCATTTGCAACAACATGGATGGAGCTGGAGGATACTATGCTCAGTGAAACAAGCCAGGCAGGGAAAGACAAGTGCCAAATGATTTCC
This sequence comes from Phataginus tricuspis, assembly GCA_029783875.1. Taxonomy (NCBI): domain Eukaryota; kingdom Metazoa; phylum Chordata; class Mammalia; order Pholidota; family Manidae; genus Phataginus; species Phataginus tricuspis. The sequence goes on along the minus strand of JAQQAC010002837.1, from coordinate 12,160,275 downwards.
CTCATTTGTGGAGTATAACACTGAAGCAAAACTGAAGGAACAAAATAGCAGCAGACTCAGAGACTCCAAGAAGGAACTAGTGGTTACCAAAAGGGAGGGGTGTGGAAGAGTGGGTGGGGAGGGAGGGAGAAGGGGATTGAGGGGTATTTTGTTTAGTACACATGGTATGGGGGATCACGGGGAAACAGTGTAGCACAGAGAAGGCAAATAGTGAATCTGTGGTATCTTACTACACTGATGGACAGTGACTACACTGGGGTATGGGTGGGGACTTGATAATATGGGTAAATGTAGTAACCACATTGTTTTTTCATGTGAAACCTTCATAAGAGTGTATATCAATAATACCCCCTCAAAAAAATGAACCCCAGATGCAGAGTGCAGCCCCAGAAGCAGTCTGAAGAACAAGGAAACATGACGTACAGGAAGCCACTCCATTTAAGGTCGCTAGAGCCTGGACTATGTCACATGGTGAGCGATGGGGCAGAGCCTCTGGTGGCAGCAGGCCAGACCAGGCATTGCGGGCTGTTGGAGGGGCAGGCCTCATCAAGCACAGCTGCAGCCCAGAGAGCCTCAGGCAAGGACGGCAAGGGGCAATCTGAATTTCGGATGAGGGGGTTGTTCAGAAGCTGTGCAAGAGGGATCAGGATTGGGGCTTGGGGTAGAAGGGAGGGGGGTCAGCTTGAGGAATGAAGGTGGTTTGTGGTCAGGGGTGGCCCAGGAGTTGAAAGAAGAGTACAGATGTGGTGACATGAGCAGGTCAAGTCGTGAGTGAGGGAGAGCACAGGGGTTTGGCTCCCTGGGGGCTGGCTGGGTAGGTAGATTGCACAGGCCAAGAAGGGCCCCCCTGGGGCCTGAAGGAGGAACCTGGCCCCAGCACTAAGTCCCTAGCAACATCGTGAAATAGACAGAAGTGCCCCCCTTCTTCAAATACTTTGCTGCCACCTGCTGGAGAAGTGATGCTATTTCCCCAAATCCAAGAGGACTGTGGCGTGAATGGCGCCCCCTGGAGTCGTGCAGCGAACAGCGTAAACCTTGGTGGAGGCAGCACTAAGTGGGTGACTCAGGTCCCCCTCCAGAGGCCTGCTCTGGAGAGCATCTCCGTTCCATCATAATAACAACAGCCAGCATTAACCGAGCATTTACGAAGTCCAGGCACTGGATTATTTTATCTCATCCTCACAATACCCTATATAGTCCTTATCCCCACTGTTACAGATGGGGAAATGAAGGCACAGAGACCTTAGGTAACATAACCGTAGGTGGCCAAGAACAGGCGCAAACCCAGATAACTCCAGAGCCAGTGTTCTTAAACAGCTCTGTCCCATCTTCTAGAGACCCGGCCCCTTGTCCCTCTCTGTGCTCATGTCCCAGAGTGATCTTTTACATGCAAACAGTACTTCTTAGCAAATGTAAGTGCCTTCCTATTCTGTGTTAGGTAAGCATTTCCCAAATGTGGTTGTGGACCCCCTGCATCAGGATCACCAGGGCTGTACCAGGTTTGGGGCCTGAAAATCTGCATGCTTGATAAGGAGTCCCTGATGGAACCTCTCAGTTGGCCCCAGAACCTCCAGAACAGAGATGAAGTTTGGAGCTGAGGCAGTGAGAAGGAAGACTCGCTTGAGGTCACAAAGGAAATAGTAGCTAAGAGTCCCGCCCACTCTGACCCAGCTGCACAAACCTTCTCTTGCTGTAGTCGCTGCAAGTCTTCCTCGTGGGCTGCCCGCTGCTCCCGTAGAGAGGCCTGGGCCTCCCGCTCAGCCTGCATCAGTTTCTGGGCCATCAGCTCCTTGTCCAAAGCCACCTTCTCCTCTGTAGTTGTCATCTGCTGCCGCAGCCCTGCCAGTTCCCCTGCACAAGGGAGGAAAGGATGGGCTTGAGTCGCAACCTTCCATGGGCCAGCAGACTCAGGCCAGGTGAGCCACATGGGCAAATCCAAGAGGGAGGCAGTCCAGCAGGTATCCAGGCTGGGTTCCCTTGGAGAAGTGTCTTGCCCTCTCTGGGCCTCAGTTTCCCCATCTGCTGCATGGAGCCACTGCCCCTCTCCCCCTCTCCCCCTCCCTCCCTCCCTGGAATGGCATCAAAAGGATGAGATGACTGATGAGGAGGGCCCCCCAAATGGGGAAGATAGCAAAAATATACCAACCAACCCCTTTTACAGATTAAGCACTTACCATGGGCTGAGCATGTGACTGACCTAATCTCACCACAGCCTCATAACACCCCTAGATAGCTTAGTTTATCCCCAATTCACAGAGGAGGACATGGACGCTCAGAGGAGATAGGTAATTTCCCAAGGCTGCTAAGCTTTCCATAAGGCATCTCCTCTGGTGACAGTGCCATAAACATGCTTACCCGTCAGCACCAAGGAAGGTGACCATGGGGAGGACAGCCCCACTGTGGAGCATCTAAAAACCATCTCCTGGGCTGGAAACACACCAGAGACTGTCAGCATTTCCCTTCCTGGGTCTGTCGGGCTCAGGTGGACGTGGACAGGAAAATTAATTTTCATGGCCAAATGAGTGCTTAGTAACTGACTGTTCATTAAGAAGAACCCCTGAGTTCAGAGACTAGGTGGGAAATGCAGAGGGAAATGGGGCTGGGATTGTGGGGCCCAGAGAGTCGTCAGGGAAGCAGCCAATGGCTCTGCAGAGAACTGGGAACTCTCTAAGCGCCCTGATGACAGTAAACAGCAGCCACTGTTGGCGGAGCCAGGCTCTGTGCCAAGGCCTTCGTGTTTCTCACCTCACCCTGGCAACACCACTACAAGGTGGGCATTATCGCCTCTAATCGTCAAATGAGAAATCTGCGGTCCACAGAGGGACAGGGCTTGCTCAAGGAAGCCAGATCTAAGCAGCAGCAACAGGATTGGCACCCAGGTCAGCCAGACTCCAAAGCCAGTGCTCCCAATGCTGTGAGACCCCAAAACTCAACAGGTTAGAGTCTGGGCGGGAGCCTGGTGTTCCCCACCCCCCATCTCCCACTCCCCAGCCCCCATACCAGTCAGGGTCTCCTTGGCCAGCAGCAGGGCCTGCCCATCAGCTTCCAGTTGCTCCTGGCGGGCCTCAAGCTGGGCGAGCTGCCGCTGCACTTCAAACAAGCTGCTCTCCAGGGCTGCCTTCTCCACGCTGCAGCACACACAGTCGCTGAGGCCTTGGGACTCAGCTTCCCAGGCCCCAGGAGAGTGCAGATCCCAGGGTGTGGCCAGCCATGGGCCGGGTGCCAGCCTACCTGCCCAGCTGGGCCCATGCTCCTGGGGGAAGCCTGAGCCACAGCTAGGAGGTGTGACAAGCCCAGCTCCTGAGTAACTGCCCTTGGGGGCTAATGCCAAGATGTGGCTGGTGGCGGTGTGGTCCCAGGCAGACCCCCCAGGGTGGGCCTGGCAGAGCCCAAGGCCTTACCGCAGGCGTGTGGCCTCCTCTGAAAGGGTCCGGCCTTCTCGCTCAGCTGCCACCAGCTGCACAGCCAGGCCAGCCCGCTCCTTGGCCTGTGCCTCCTTCTCCCGGGCCGCGCGCTCCAGTGCCTCTACCTGCCGTTGGGTCTCCCGCCGTGCCTGCTCCAGCTCCTGCTCCCGCCCGCTCAGCTGCCGGGAGAGCTGGCCCCCCCCCAGGCACTGTGAGCACTGTCCCAGAACCTCCCAGACTGCTCACCACGAGGCACCCCAACCCTGAGTCTGAGCCAGCCCTGGCCTGGCAGGCAGAAGACCCAGGTTCAAGCCCAGGCTCTACTGTGAGATGCTGTGGGCACTTGGAAATATCACAGCCTTGTCTGGACTTGCAATACACACATGTGCAAAACGGAGGGTCTTCACTCAGAACCCTTTCTGCACCTCAAAACTTTCAGAGAATTTGAATATATAATGAGACCGAAGGAGAGCTGCTCCTCAGAGTGGGAGGGGCGCCTGGAGTGCTGCTGCCCGGGTCCTGCGGTTCATTCCCCAGAGATCCCTCCCAGGAACTCAGGCCCTCCAGGACAGACGCCTGGATCCTGAAGCCCTGAGGTTCATTCCAGTTATGTCCCAAAGAGGCTAAGATTCCAATTCTTAAAGTCTCTACTTATTATCTTATCTTTAATCTTGGAGGACTGCTCATTCATCTGGGCTAAGTGCTTAAAGGGATGTACTCTTCAGAAGGACCCTTTGTGATAAGAGCTATTAACCGGTTACTGATAGGAGGACTGAGGCTTGGGGCATTTGGGTAGCTTGCCTGAGGTTCCCAGTTAGCAGAGGTGGGGCTGGATGTAAACTCAGAATCAGGCTCCTGAGTCTGTGAGTTACCCCAGGACAGGATGCAGGACCCCTTTCCCCAGCTGACCCCCATCCCCCCTGCACCTACCTGGGCCAGCTGCTCCTGCAGCCGGCAGCGCTCCTGACGCAGTGTGGGGAGCTGGTGCTCCAGGGCTTCCCGGGCATGTTCTGCCACCCGCAAGGAGCCCTCTAGGCCCTGCCGCTCCACCTCCCGCTCCAGCTGCAGCTGCTCCAGCCGCTCCTGCTCCTCCCGGGCCAAGCTGGCCTCCTGCTCCACCTGCCGCTGCCGGCCCAGCAGGGCTGCCTTCTCCTCTTCTAGCTTCAGGGCCCGGGTGGAGGTAAAGGAGCAGATCAGCCAAGTCCCTCCACCAGGACTCCACAAGTTCCTCCCACCCACCCACCCATCACAGCCAGCCCAGAGGGGGCTCCCTGGGGACAAGAGGTGGCGCATGTGGGCCTGTGGCTACTGGGGAGTGGGGAGAAGAGAGGAGGGCCATGGAACTTCTTTTCTCTCATAGCATGAAAGAGACAGAGTCAGAGACAGAATGAACAACAGAGACATAACGAGTGGCGGGGACCAAGACAGACAGGCACAGGGACAGAGGTATACAAGGGAGATGTGCAGCCAGGCAGGGGGGTGCGGGCCGAGGCTGGGCCTGGGACCCCTCAATGGGGGCTCTGAGTGGGGAGGACTGGTGGGTGAGGCAGATGGGCCTTCCGGCACGGCGTACCTGGGCGACGAGACGGTTCAGACCCAGCTTGTCCTGGGCGAGGCTCTCATTGAGGGCGCTCAGCTTGGACAAGGAGTCCCGCAGAGAGGCCTCCTCTGCCCTCAGCTTGGTCATTGAGAGCTCGAGCTCCACGCGGCCAGCCTCAGCCTACAGGGTCAGGGCCAGGGCAGCCAAGGACAGTAGGCAAGGAGAGATGGAGAGAGAAGGAAAGGGTTGGGGAGAGACCAGAAAGATGTGAAGAGACACAGAGAGATCAGGAGAGACAGGGAGAAAGGCAGAGAGATGGGAGAGATAGGAGGTTGGGGAGAAGTAAGAGGCACAGAGAGACGGGATGGGGTGGGGTGATGGGGAAGACACAACATGGCCCAGAAAACCATCACACAGAAGGCCTACTGCCTACAAAGCTGCTTAAAAGATGCCACACAACAGAGCTATGCAAGAATACTCTGCAGAGCAGGGCAGGCATGAGAGGGCCCCAGGGTGGGGTCTAGGGATGACACTTTTCAGGGACCAGACTATAGGGAGTTGGCCAGGCACCCGCCAAAGACTGTGTCCCCAGATCTCACAGACCCCAGGACCTGTGTCCAGAGACGGGACAGGGTGAACCCTCAGAAGCACCGGGGAAAGTGGGGATATGACCACTAATAAAGGTTGATCCACTTATGGCTGGGTTCAGAGGTCAGTCTGTGGTCTGGGTCAAGGGTCAGCCTGAGTCCAGAAGGAAGGGATCAGTCTGTGACCAGGGTCAGAGGTCAGCCTGAAATAGGGGCCAGCCTGTGGCCAGAGTGAGAAGGCCTAGGGCCAAGGGTAGAGGCTTCTTTGGCTGTGTGCAAACGGGGACCCACCTTGGTCAGTGCCTCAGTCACCTCAGCCTTCTCAGCCAGCAGCATGTCCCGCTGCAGTGTGGCACAGCTCAGGGCCTCCCTCACCTCCACCAGCTCCTTCGCCAACCCTGAGCGCTTGACTTCCAGCTGCTCTAGCTGTCTATGGCTGTGGGACAGAGGGTGGGTGGGTGCCCCATGTCACTTCTCTGCCCTGCAGAGTCCCCTGCAGCCAGACAATGCTGGAGCAGGCAGGGGCCAGGCCTGAGGCAGGAGCCCTGGAGGCAATTAGCCTCACTCACAAGGACAGCCATGCCCACCACCTTCTGGCTCTGTGACTCTGGGCCCCAGTTTTCACATCTGCAAAATGGGGTAACACCTGCCTCAGGAAGCTGATGTAAGGATACATGACCTGTTGTACATGAAGCGTTTACAATGGTGCCTGACATATCTCCCCAAGGACCTTCAGAAACAAGAATAGTGCACAGTACCTCAATGTGCTAAACATCTCTGTTAGGGAATAAACAGCACAGTGGTTAGGAGGTTAACTCTGAAGGCACAAAACTTGGGTTCAAATCTGAGTTTTTCTACTGAATAGCTGTTTGACCCTGGGCAAGTTACAAGACCTCTCTGTGCCTCCGTCTCATCATCCATTAAATGGAGATGATAGTACAAGGGTTGAATAAGAGAATCTCAGTGCTTAAAATGGTATCTGAAACTTAGTAATATTAGTATTAATATTTTACTGTAACTTTAGATTTTAAAAATAATATTAATATTACTGTTAATTATTGTTATCATCATCCACACTCTACTTCCTACCAGTTCATGATCCTAGGTAAGTAACCATACCTTCCTGAGCCTCAGTTTCCCAGAACAGGGCTGGTCAGAAGACCCTATGTTAGAGGGGTGCTGTAAGGATGGTAGGAGGCCCAGGACATGGGAGGTGCCCTGCCATTCCCCTGCCCCCAGGGACACTGTTGGGAGCCACGAGGTCCACGGGAGCGGCTCTGGTGGGGAGGCCAGAAGCTACTTGCCTGCGCTCCAGCTCCCTGCGTGTCTGGGCACCGTCCTGCGCTGTGTCCTCCCGCTCTTCCTCCAGCTGGTCTCGCTGCCGCCGCAGCTCCTCCTGAGTCACCTGCAACTTCTCCCGTTCCTGCCGCAGCTCCTCGGCCTGCTGCTGGGCCGCCTGCAGGCCTCGGGCCAGGCTGTCCTTCTCACTGTAAGACAAGGAGAAGGAGAGTTGACGAGGGTGCTAGGGCTGCTCCTGCTCAGACAGCCATGCTCTGTCCTGACCACAAGCCACATCCTCTGTGGCACCTGCCTCCAAGAAGCCTTCCCTGTCTGCTCATGGCCCATTCATTCCATCCACATCTCCCTGGAGCTGACTCTTCCAAGCTCCCTTCAACCTCAGAGGCCCAGTCGACTGGATGGAAGCACTGGATTATTTCTAACCATCCCACCAGGCTAAAGAGTCCGGGTTAGGCTCCTGGGAAACGGGCTATCTTGCAGCCACCTCTACGAGTCCATATGACCAGGAAACGCCCCCTACAGCATCCTATGCCCCTCTGCTCTGGGAGGCCCAGTAAAGCTGAGTCTGTGCAGGTGCCATAACTTCCTGCTGCACAGGCCAGCAGCACATGGTAGCCAGGGCAGGGGAGGGAGGAGGCAGCAACCGGGAACTCTGAAGATTTGCAGAGCTTGCCACTGTCCTGAACTCCGCAGCCACAAGCAATGGAGGGTGTGCATGTGTATCTGTAACACCTCCTTCCAAGCCAGCAGGGCTTCTGGCTCAGGTTAGGGCTGACTGCTATCATACCCTTCACAGCCTCCCCTCTTCACTCAAAGTGGCAACATGTAAGTATACGAGATACGAAGGCTGGCAGTTGGGGGAGAGAAACATGCAACATGATATTAAGTAAAAATGGCAGAATGCAAAATGAGAAGCTTGCTGTGAGCACAGCTATATAAAAAGCCCTTCCCCCTCTAAGGCATGGGAAGCAGTGCTTGTGCTACCAGATGGGCCCGAATTCCAATTCCGACCCCTGCCACATCACCGTGTGAGCTTGGACAGGCCTCTCAACCTTGAGACAGTAACAGTTCCAAACCGAGTGAGGTTGACGGGAAGACTAATTAAGATAATACATGCAAAGCACTTGGCAATGAGCCCTGCACACAGTAGGTGTACAGGAAACACTTCCCACCTCACTGCCAGGCAACAGCATGGGAAGCGAAACCAGTGCATTAACAGGGTAGGATGGGCAGGTGAGGCTGTCAGAAGGGCCCTCCTTTCTATTTCCGCTCATTTTTTGAAACTTTTTATTATACAGGTACATTTACAGAGAGAAAAGCCAAAAACCACCAATAGAAAGTCAAGAACAAGCAGGCAACTAAAAGTGATGAATTTCTTGTCTCCAAAATCTCCAAGGAACAGAGCCCAGAACACCACTGTCGACAGAACTCTCTGAGATGACAGAGATGTTCTACGGCCACACGTGGCCACCGAGCCCTTGAAATTTGGCTAATGCAACTGGCAGACTGAATTTTTACTTTTTAACAATTTTAATTAACTTAAGTTTTAACAGACACACACAATGGCTAGTCGTGACCATATTACTGCAAGTCCACCAATATAGGCTTGCGCTGGTGTTAGGCCCAGACACAGATTTATTGTCCAGGCCCCCCACCTCTGGCCTCCCAGGCACCTGCTCAGGAGGTCGATGGCACTCCGCAGGCGCTGGGTCTCGCGCCGGGCATCCTCCTGGGCCTGGACGGCCCCATCCGTCTGGTCCCGCAGACGCTGCAGCTGTTGCTCTAGGGCATGGCGCTCACCCTCGCTGTCACTAAGCTGCTTCCGCAGGGTGCCCAGGAGATCCTGGCTGGCCTCATAGCGCCCACGCATGTCCTGTGGCATAGGCATCACTGAGTCTGGGGGAGCCCTGGGGAGCTCCCCGTGCCCCCTACTCTCTGCTGGTTTCAGGATGCGTACCAGCCTTCTCTGTGGCCCAGGCCCGGGCCGGAGAGGGGGACTAGGCCCCCAGACTAACCACTCTCCTTCCCTGTGCCCTCACCACCCTTCTAAGGCCTCTTCCAGGGCTCTGAGCCTCCACCACCCTGGGGTCCCCAAGAGCTGCGACCTAAAGTCCATGATGCCACACAAACCAGGCACACTCCTTCCTCTCCCAGAGCTCCCACTCCTTCCCTCTGCACCTGACTACTTCCAGGATTCTCTCTGCCCCTAGTTCCCAGCGCCTCTGACCCTAGGCAGACTCCTCCTCCCAGGCCTTTGCCAGGATCCTGGCTCTGCCAGTCAGGGAACCTCCTCTCCAGTCTACCAGGACCCTAGCTCCGCCCCAGGCTCCTCCCTCCCCAGCCACTCAAGCGTCTCCCACTCGGGGCACTTTCTGCCTTAGAGCTCTCAGCCACCTCCAAGGGTCCAGGCCTGGTTCTCTCATTTGCCCCGGGGAAGCTCAGGCTCCTCCCCCAGAACCCAGGCTCCGCCCAACGATGCTCAAGCCCCGGCCCACCTGGATCTGCAGCTGGCGTTTATGCAGGGCTGAGTGGATCAGGGCGAGAGTGGAGGAGTCGGAGCAGGCCGGGGATGGGCCTCGGCGCGGGGAACGCCCGCGGCCGGGCGAGGAGCGCCGCGGAGGCGACGGGGTCCGGGGTCCGGAGAGCCCCCGCAGGCTGCTGTCGGACGTGTCTGCAGTGCGCTCGGAGACGCTGAGCTGTACACCGCTCTCCACGTCCGACAGGACGGCCTGAGGGTGAGGTAGGGAGGCAGGAGGGGGAGGCAAGCCTCAGAGTTAGCTGGGAAAAGCCCTAGCGAGGCAATGGGGCTGTGAGGTCCCCGGGGCCAGCTTCCTCCCAAACTGCAGCACATTCAAGATCCTTCCCTGTGAGGCTTCCTGACTCCCCGGCCACCAGCTTACAGCCCTCAGCCAGCCATGGAAAGTCTCCCTTTAACTGCTAAGACATCATTCAACGGTTCTCATTTCCACAGATGGGCCTGGAAGGTGCCTCACCTCTTACACTAGACGCTCCGGGGCAGAGGCCCGCCCAGCTAGCAGCGGTGCTGAATGGCAGCCTTGGGTCCCCAGGGCCCCCAGTCATTTGCAGTTCAGCTCCAGGCCCCAGAGGACGTGGTGGCCTAGGACTGCCTCCTTGTTCTGCCCAGGACTCCCACCCCTTCTGGCATCTCCCTGCTCCCTCCCACCTCACACCTGAGCCAGGTCCCTCAGGGTCTGCTGCAGCCCCTCTCCATCCTCTGTCTCCAGGGCCACCTGCTCCTGGGGCCTCAGGGATTCCTGAAGTGGTGTTGTGGAGACAAAGAAAGGGTGGTCAGGGTTTCTGCCCTAGTCTGAAACTCCACCTTCATCTCCCTCCCTGCCCCCCCAATCAGGTGGCCTCTAAGGGCATGGCCATAGGCCAGCTTCTTGGTCGACCCCACAGAGCCCCAGTGCCCTCAGGGAACAGAATAGGCCCAGAGAAGTGCAGTGTCTTGCCCTGGATCACACAGCCTTTTGGAGAAGAGCTGGACATAGAACACAGGCCAGATCCCATACACAAGCTCCAGCAGTGCCCTTGAGGGGTGTTCATCTAATGGAAAGGCAGCTGATTTCCAAGAAAAAGAGCCCTAGGCTAGCAGGGAACAAGCATGAGTTCAAGTCCTGACTCCCCAGCTTACGTAATGGCTGAGACTCTGGACAAGTGTTTCCCATTGGGCCTCAGTGTCCTCATCTGTATAATGGGGATCATGCTACAGGGCTGCTGAGAGGATGAAATGGGATAAAGAGGTGAATACTTATCACTAAGCCCGGCACACACTAGGTGCTCAGTTAATGAGGGGTGAACCGAGACTGAGCGGGGTGCTCAGGGTGGCCCAAGCAACCTAGCCCTCAGCCTATATCCATGGATCTGGTTGGTACCCCATCCTGCCCTGCCACATCTCAGGGTGGCTACATCTCACCTCAAGCTTCTCAGTGAGGGCTGTGTTGACCCGATCCTTCTCCAAGTTCTGGTTCTGAAGGTGCTCCACTGTCAGGGACAGCTCTGTCACTCTAGAGGTGGGGAGCAACAGAGGTGAATGGAGACCCACCCCAGTTTCTCCTCAAACCTACCACCTCTGTGTCATTCATGCTTCCTCAAACCTGAGGGATCCACCTCCCTAGCTGTGTGACCTTGAGCAAGTCATTTCTCCTCTTAGGACCTCAGACACCTCATCTGTAAAATGAGAATGAGGCTGCCACACACTCAGTCTCAGGGGAAAGCACTCTGGGACTTGTTCGGGTTGCAGGAGCTAAGAGTGGAAGTTCTAGCACCAGAGGTTGAACTGCTTGTGAAGTGCCCAAGGCTAGAGCCCTCTGAACCTCAGCTTTCTCCTCTGCCAAATAGGGTACCTGAGAAGACTGGCTGAGCTCACACAGGGGAAGGGCCCATCCCTGCATGAAAAGACACCCCCAACTCTCCACACCCTCAAGGGCACACTTTGCAGGGAAGCCTGCCATGCATAGGGCCCACCGGAACACACCTGGCACTGAGGTTGGCCTTGTCCAGACTGCTCTGCACCTGCAGCTGGGCCAAGTCCTTCTCCTGGAGCGCCTTGTCCCGCAGCTGCTCCTCCAGTTGGGCCTGCAGCAGGGCCTGCTTCTCCAGAGCCGCCTCAGCCCGACTCTCAGCCAGCTGTAGGCCTGCGCTCAGCCCCAGGCCTGCCTCCTGGACAGCTCTTGAGGTCCGAGCCAGCTCCCGTCCCAGCTGCAGCAGGTCTCTGGTGCAGAGAACACAGGATGGGGGTGGCATAGGAGGGGGGCTCCCAAGTGTAAATTAAAACCACACCAGGATGCCATGGTGGGATGCCACTATCAGATTGGCAAAAACAAAGTCACATAACACAGTGTAGGTGAGGCTATGGAGAAACAGGCTCTCCCCTATGCTGCTGGTGGTGGGGTCAGTGGGTGTTATGCCAACAGAGGACAATTAGGAAAAACTCTGAAAATTATAAATGGGCAGGCCCTTTGACTAACCAACTCCACCTCTGAGCCTTTATCCTAGAGATATGCCCCAACACAAGGAAAATGACTTGTGTATAAGGCAATCCACTGCAGCACTGCTCATGTAAGAAATACTGGTGACAACCTAAACATGGAGTAAAAGGGGACTGCTGTGAAATAAAATATGGTACATTGGATGGAATATGGTACACTAGATGGAATACTCTGTAGCCAAAAACATGTGGAAGCTTTCCAGAGCCTGACAGGGAGCCACGTTCTGGTTATAACTATTAGGTGAAGAATCTTCCAGAACTGCAAGGAGGAAATTCCAGCAAGAGTATATAGAAAAGGGGGTGGGGCAGGAAGTGTGTGTGTGTGTGTGTGTGTGTGTAATCTGCTGTACTTGGGTGCATAAAATAAGCCTAGAAGGTCACTGAGGAAACTGGTCATGCTGTTGGCCTCTAGGGGGCAAGGGAAGTGTCTGAGCCAGAGTGGGCAGAAGACTTTTCACTCTGTGAGTTATTCAAAAGTAAAATGTAAAATCTTAAAATGCTAATTAAAAAAAATACTTTCCCGAAGGAGCCACACCACTGGGTATCAATAATAAAGAGAGAAAATGCCTCATTAGAAAAGAATTCCAGTTGGTACATGAAGAAGTGACAGGATGGGACGATCACCACTATGCAACCTCTCATGAATGCCTGATTTTGCCACAGAGCACCAGGGAATGCCAATGCACAAAAAAGAGATACCCAGGCATTAATGGAAGAGTGCACAGCACTTGTGAAGTCTTGTACAAAACAAAAACCCTGAATCTGATCAAGCTTAGAGCCAACCTCCAACTTAGCGAAAATACAGGGGACAAAGGTGTTTCACAACACCGCAGACTCCAGACTGTGGGAATCTCCTAGGACAACTGTCCCAGTTTCTTGAACAAATACATTAAAAGAGATTGACTCATCAATCAACCAGATTTTGTGAGTGTCTATGGATCCTGATTCAAACAAATGGGCAAAGATAAAAAGTGAAGCAGAACCGCCTGCGACATTGAGGAGTCCACTGGAAATCTGGACACTGATTGAATTTTTGGCGATTTAAACAACAGATCATTAATTAAACACATTTGTAATGTAAAAAAGGAAACAAATTGTTCTGCCTGACTCTGAGTTCTCCCTGCAGACTCAGCTGCTTAAAGATCAAGCAGGACCAGCTCCCCTCCTGAGACAGCCCTTGGAGGCTATCCTTTCCAGTCCAACCTCCCTTCACCTGCCTTTTGCTCCAACTCCAGAGGCTGTCATTTCCCCACCTTCAAGCCATCTGTGGTATTCTCTCTGCCTGGAGCATGCTGGCTCTGCCAGTTAAAATCCTGCCCATCCCTTGGGATCAAAGCAAATTCCACCTCCTCTCTAAAGTGGTTTTCTGATCTCCCATGCCTCCCATCCTTCTGAGCTTCTGAGACATTCTATTTCACTTTCATGTCACTGACCACTCACTTCCTCCCTAGAATTTTGGGGGGGCCTATATCTTTTCATCACTATAGGTTGTGAGGTCCCTGGCAGCAGAAGCTGAATGTTCTAGTGGACTGAAAGCAGGAGCTGAAAACCCTGACTCAGCCACTTACTTACTGCTGTGTGACTTTGGGAAGGTCACCACCTCCGAGTCTCAGTGTCCTCATCTGCAAAATGGGGATTATGATAGTTCCTACCTCACAGGGACAGCATGGGTATTAGATGAAATGGAATGGATAGTGCCCAGCTCAGAATAAACACCTCATAAATGCTAACTTCCATGATCGTGGTAAGAGTTCATTATCACGAGTTGCCTCTGCATCTCCACAGTGCCTGGAACACAGCAGGTGTGTTGGACTGGACTGAAGTTCAACTGAGCTGAGTTGAATTCAACTTAAAAAGCGGAGTTGTCTCCCCATCGTTGCAAGCCGGCCCCTCCGCCAGCTGGGCCTTACCTCTCAGTGGACATCTTCACCTCGCTGACCAGCTGTCGGACCCCCACGACCTGCCTCCAGAGGAGGAGCAGGCGGCTGTGCTCATTGCTGAAGTAGGCATTGAAGGACTGGAAGGAAGGTGGTTTGAGTGAGGGCTGGCTGCTTCCTCCCCCAGCTCCCCGACCATCCAGCAGGCACCGTGCCCAGGGAGTGGAAGCTGTCCCACTCATACTCCCAGCCTCCCACAGGGACCTGGGTTTCAATGCCCCACGGGCTTCAAGAGGCAGCGCACAGGCCAAGAAGTGCAGGTGACCTGGGTTTGCATCCCAGCCGCCAGGTGCACAACTGTGGGCAGATTACTTAACCTCTCTTTCAGTGAGCACGAGAGCACCTACCATATATAGTTATGAGGATTCTGCCTGGCCCACGGTTGGTGCTCAATAAGACCACCTCTTATTATGACAACAATTTACTTCTTCTAAAGGACTCACTGGCCAGCAGGACCCTCTCCTCCCCTCTCCCCATATCTGAGCCCTCATCACTCTGCAAAGGCCTTTCCCCTCAGGCCAGCGGTCCCACTGGCCTCCCAGCCCCCTGTGCCCACCTCCTCCTCGCGCCTCCACGCCGCCTCCCGCTGCTCTAGCTCCTTGCGACTGCGACTCCAGTCGCTGGTCACCTTGCGTATGTCCTCACTCAGAACCTGGTTGGCTGAGCTTGCCTGGTCCAGCTGCTCGCGGAGCATAGCATTCACCTGGGCCAGGCTGGCACTCCTGGGTAGGACAAAAGGGACCAGTGGGCACATGGCCAGAGAGAACTGCCCTGCCAGCCATGCACCCTCCCTGCCACACCCCACCTCTGCTGCTCTTCCTCTAGGCGGATGAGGGTGCGCTCCAGATCTTGGCTGTGTTCTGTGTCCTGGCAGAAGAAGTGGGGGGCATCAGGTCTGCAAGTATGGGGAAGGGCCTGCCCTGCCCCTCCCTGGCACCCACCCTCAGCTGCTGCTGCTCCAGCTCTGTGCATCTTTCCAGCAGCTGCTGCTCCATCTCAGAGCACTTCTTCTTATACTGGAGAACCTGGGGAGGGGTGGGGAGCAGATGATTAGCCCCAGGAGGAGGGGGGGCAGAGCACAGTGGACACATGGGTGGGCAGGAGCAGGAGTGGGCAGCCCTGACCTTGACCTGCAGCCGCTGCACAAGCTGGGCCTGCCGCTGCTGGCCCTCCTGGTAGGCCTGCAGCTTGCGCCGGTAGGAGGCCTGCTCCTCCTGCAGCTGCCTCCGCAGCTCCACGCTCTGCCGTACCAGCCCCCTGGGCTCCTGTGTTTCCAGCTCCCCAGACTCCAGCTGCACAGCCTGCTCCAGCTGCAGGGAAGAGCTCTGGGTGAGAGTGTTGGGCCTCCCAGGAAGAAGGTAGGCACAGGCCTCTGCAGCGGGAGGCAGGCTGGGCCCAAACCCATGATGCCTTGCAGACACAGGTGGACAAGCTCAGGATGCAATGCACTTGTGCAAGAGCTAATGCAGCCAGGCATGGACACACAGACTTAGTATGCATGGACACAAATACAGGGCCTGCACAGACACACAGATGGGGTGTGCATGGACACATGTAAGTGGGCTCACACACATGTGCATGCAAAACTCAAAGTTGTTCCTGGGGGTAAACCTCAGAGGTTCTCGGTGTACCATGAGCCTCTCCTCCAAAATACCTAACCCTGCTGTGGTTGATGATTACTAGATTCATGCCCATGTCTCCCCACCCCCACCCAAGGTGAGCTCAGGAAAGTCTGGATTTTTGTTCCCCATTGTATCTTAGACCTAGAAGACTGACAGTGGCATGTTTGTTGAGATCATGTATTAATGGCACAAGCACATGTGAATACATTCAATCAGACAGGCATCAATACATGTATGCACACCTGAGCTTAAAGACATGCACACACGTAACACACACAGGTAGTCAGAACAACCCCAAGGTGACAGAGATGACCTCCCAGCCCCACCCCCAACTTCAGAGTGCTCAGAGTTGTAACGGGCGCACAGATACTCTAATGGATAGCATGGTTTATTAACGCCCTCTTAGTCTCAGCCCAGCCTCGGGTCCCCACTCCCCCTTACCACATAGGAAGCCTCTGCTCAGTGCTTCCCTCCACCTCCAGGCAGCTCGCAGGCCCTTCGTTCTCAGACCCTGTGGGCACAGGCAGAATGCCTGCCCGGCTCTTGCTGCCCCCCACCAGCCATTCAATCCCCAAATCCCTTAGGCACCTTAGCTTGAAGGGGGCCTCCTCAAGCTGCTGGGGAAGGGACGGGGGGAGCGGACAGCTGAGGACGAGCAAGGCTAACAGGAGTGACAGCACCCAGGGAGGACAGTCCAGCACAGCTGGCTTTGACCTCTGCCCACATTCTCCATCTGTCTCTCCAGTGCCTGGCCAGCTGCAGCCCGGGCAGAGCCTTCACATGCCCACCCACACCAGATCCCATGGACAACCACTCTAGCTCATGCTAATAACGGGTCCTGGTCACGTGGGCCCTTCAGGCCTACCTCAACCCAGTATGCTTGGCAGATGCTCCATGAGCCACTGACCATGCTGAAAACAAGCTCATGCCTGTCCACCCACCCCATTCCTAAGGGACAGTGCTGGGCAGGGTGATGGTGGCCAGTGGGGTGCCACCCGTAAAGAGGGGCTGGTGGGGCTGCTTGGGGGCCACACCTCCTGTTAAGGGGAACATGGTCTGAGGGTGGGGGACAGCAGTAGGCAGGAGGTCTCTGCCTGGAGAGCGGGCTGCAGCCCATGACCAGTGTCTGCACGGAGTCCAGCTAAGTTAAGTGATGGGCAGAGCGTCCCCATCTAAGTGTGATGGCAGTGGCACCAAGATGCCACAATTTGTGCACTGGTGTGGTGTACCTCTCTGGGTGTGGGTGTGTTTTGTTATCTGAATCCACATGCGACCCTGTGTGTCTCTGTGTCTGGGCATTCACAGGGACAGGGTAAGGTGACGTCTGTGGTCACAGGTCTACGTTGTGCAGGCACTGGGTACGCCTGTGTTCATGTGCTTTAAGTCTGTGCCCATGACCTGAAGTGGGTGGGCTGGGAGCATGTCTGGATTCTGCATGTGCCTCTGGTGTGCACGGTAGCATCTCCATGCTTTGTATGCCTGCGTGTACCATTAGCTGCGCATGTCCCTCAGATGTGGGACAATGTTCATGCTGTCTGCAGAAAGGGTATTTCTCGATGGTGTGACTATGCACCTGGGTGACAAGTTCTGCATCTGGGTGGGATTATGTGGTATCTGGCTGTGGGTGTGGCTTATGCAGCGACCAGCCCATGAACCAGAGTGCACCCCTTGGGTGGGCTTGTGTTCCTGTGTGACATGTTTTGTGCATCCACGTGGGTCTGTGTGGGGTCTGACTGTGGCCTGTGCTATGTTTCCACATCTGTGTGAACCAGGTGCCATTTGCCTCTGAGATTTAGAGGGGTTCCCGTATCAACAAGAGGTCCACCCTGGCCCCCTAGTGCTCACAGCGGGGACCCAGGCCACTCCAGCCATACCTCACTCCTTTCTACAAACCTCGCCCCTCACAAAAGAGCCTTTCAATTTTACTTGTAATTTAAAAGGGAAGGAGGCTGACACCAAACTGGGGATGAAAGAAGTTTACTGTCTCCCCAAGCAACCACTGCCCTTATACCCACCATTTGATTCACTCTGTCCAGGTTGCCATGGACACTGCAGGGGCCCAGGGGGCCTGTGGCCACTCCCTCCTTCCATTCCCAGCTGCCTTGCTCAACACCTGCTCCTCAGGGACAGGGAGAAGGAGGAGGCCTCCACAGGACCCTGAGGTCCTCCCTCTCGACCTGGGAGGTGGCCACTGAGAGCCCCTGCCTCAGTTTCCCTGCATGCAGTCAACAGGACACCAATGCTGATCTCACCTCCACTCCCTTTCCCTATGGATGCTGTGGGGTTTAAAGGTTCAGAACAACTTTGCTGACTGCCTTTCAGCCCAGCCCACATGCCACAGTTCTGGCAACAGGGCCAGGCCCTCCCACCTGCAGCATGGGGACAAGTGGGCAGCAAGGAGAGATGGTGCTGCAGGACCACAGAGCGCTGGACCAGGGGTCTTGTCCCAGCTCCATCACTGATCGGGGCCCTTGCATGCCCCCTGTCTGGGCCTGTTTTCCCATCTGTGATCTCCAGGCTCTGATGTTCTCTGTGGACCCACCCCCAGCAAGGCCTCGAGGTTATTCTCAACCAATCACTCACACCATTGCAGACAAAGGACAAACACCAGGCTCCCCTACATGCTATTCAGGGACTTCCTCAGCCACAGGAGGGAATTTTCTTGACTAACACAGTCCCCCACCCCCATACTACAGCCTCAGCCCCAGCAGCTGTGTCCTAGCAGAAAAAGGACCTGCCACCTCCCACCTCTTCACCCCTTCCTTCCCTTCCCCTGCCAGCAGCGGGACAGTGCTAGCCTCATTGTCCATCAGAAGCTGGCATTTCAGAGGCAGCCCCCAGGGGCCTGACATTGTGCCAGGAGTCAAAAGATGAGAGGTCTAAACTAGGAGGGGGCTGGCTCAGGGGCCTGTCACCAATAATGTGGGACTCGGACCAGCCTGCCCTCCACACCCCCTACAAACCTTGGGAAAGCTAGCTTTGCACTGTCCCCAGCGCTAGGGGCCGTTGTGGGCCCCCCATGCTGCTCCTCTGCAAGTCCCAACAAGTCAGGGGCTTGTCCAGGCGGGCAGATACCAGGACCACAACGACATGCATAAATGCATATCCCTCTTCCCAACACGGGTGTGCAAGCCCGTGCATGGACAAGCCTGGCTCAGGGGTCCTTGGCTAAACCTGCCTCTGCCAGTACCACACTGGGGACTATGGGTCAACTTCAGTCTCTGGGCTTCAATCTCCCATTTGTAATATCAGAAGATCATGTCTGAGGTCCTTCCAGCTTTCCAGGGGCCAGCTGCCCCCCGGAACTCCTAGCTCAGTTTTCTCTTACCATGTCCAGAAAACAAAACTGCAATTCAGAGCCCTGGGCTGGGAGTCAAGAGACCTAGCTTAACCGGTTGTGTGACCTCAAGCATAATGTTTTCCCTCTCTGAACCCTGTTGCTTCATTAAATGTAAAGCACCCAGCATGTGCCTGGCACACATCAGGTACTCAATAAATGGCAGCAGCAATTATGACTGTAACTGCCACTCACACATCCCCATCTGCACACAGACTCCCTCCCTCATGCAACTCTCCCAACAACCTTCAGCCACCATCAGCAAGCCAGGGTCACCTCCCAGGAGCCTGGAGGCCCAAAGGAGACAGTGCACCAAAAACAACCTGTACCCCAGCCCCGGCCCACACCAACCTCCCACTCCAGGCCCTGGGACCTCCGCAAGCCTGCAGTACAGGTCCCTGGGGGGTGTGAATCCTGCCTGGACTTGGAAGCAGGGCTGGTTTCTCCTTCCTTCCTTGGCTGGGCCTCACTACCATGGTCGGGGTGGCAGATCTTGTGGCTGTCCCAGACGACCTGTGCCTAACCCAGTTTGCCCCAGTGTCCAGGCACTGTTGGGTAGACCCCAAGGCCCATGTAAATGGGAGCACAGGGAGATGCCTAGAGACTCAAGGGGTGGCAGGGGTGTCTAGGGGTCTTATTCAGTGTCCCCTAGCATCCCTGGACAGATGGGAATGAGAAACCCCTGGCAACAGGCACTTTATTCCATTATCTCATTGATTCCTCACAACTCCGTATCATATTACTCTCCCACCACAGAAAACAAGAGTTGGAGAGTGGAGTGATTTGCTCAAGGCTATTCAAGTTGGCAGAGCCATAATTTTGAACCCAGGCCAGCCTGACTCCAGGCCCACCTACAGTGTGTGGGCCTGGCCTGGCTGTCTCCCTGTCCTGGAAGTAAGGGAGCCCGGCTCTCAGCCCTGGGGCAGCACCCACCCTCTCATTGACCGCATTATACTTGATGGCCAGCTCATCACGCTCAGCGCGGCTCTGGGCCAGCAGGTCCTCCACGCGGGACAGCTCCTGCTGCAGCAGCTGGTTCTCCTCCTGCAGCGACAGCATTGATGCCATCTCTGTGGCTGGCAGTGGGTCTAGAGTGACAGTGGGCACATGATTAGCTCACACCTGGGTCCAGGGGGATGTCCTCTCCCAACAGGTGCCCTACAAACATCACTGGAGGCAGGAAGGTGGACCAGCCCCCCGGGAGGAGCCTGGGTGGGAGTGGATGCAGCACCAGACCTCACAGGAAACAGGAAGGTGGACAGTGAGCCAGGCCTGGGGCTAGGCTTGGAGGAGACACAACTAGAGCTGGAGGCCGGCCCTGGCAGGCCCAGGAGGTACAAGGAGGGTAGGCTCAGTCCAGGAGTCAGGACACTAAACCCAAGGTTCTAGCTCCTTCCTTCTCCAACTGCTACTATTCTCTGGGTCTCAGTTTTGCTGATCTGCAATATGAGTAGAACAGTAACCAGCCCCTGGCCAGGAGAGCAGGAAAACCTCACTTAAGGCAAGAGCGCCATGTAACTTCTGAGGCCAAGGCTTAAGATCATGTAGGTCAGGAGGAGGAAGAGGAGGAAGAGAAGAAGGGAAAGAAAGGCCAAGGGAGAAGCAGAAGCGTCCCCCCATCCTGTAGGCTCCCCTCCACTCCAGTAGAGCTACATACACCCCATGGGCTTCTAGGCTTTTCCAGCCTGGGGTGAGGGCTCCCAGGGTTCTCAAAATCCCTGGTCCTCTCAAGGCTGGACGAGGACTGTAGCAGGAGTGCCAGAAACACCACCAAGGAGAACTGCCAACATACCAGCTGCAACTGAGTGCCCTTCCCAGACTCTCAAACCACACGTGAGGTCGTGGGTGCCGCCCACCAGGAGGAGCAGGGGCCCGCCAGCCTCCCTGCCTAGGCAGGGACTGGACAGTACCACCCCTCAGACTTCTGCAAAGCCCTGACCTGTAATCTCAGGGTCAGCCACCTCATACCTTCCCTGGGAGAGAATGTGGCAGCGGGCTGCAGGCAGGCAAGGGGAGATTCTCATCCCTGCCTTCTAGCAGCATCACATGGGGAACAAGTCCAGGCAAATTACACCTCTGAGCCTCCCTTTCTTCATCTGTAAAATGGGTCCTTGCACCGTGGGGGTGGGGCTGTGCCTGCCTGACAGGGAGCATTCAGGAAATGGAAGCTGCAGTCCTTGTCATTATGACTGTTGGAGAGGCAGGTATATGAGAGCTGAGCTGGGCAGTGCTTGTGGAGGGGACAGGCGGGGCGTACCTGAGTTCTCAGGCTGGGAGAGGTTGCAGGTGATGATCTCCCTGACGCGGGCCGGCAGGCGGGTGGGCTGAGAGTCCTGGGCCAGGTCCTGCACACTCAGGCCCGTCTCCTGGCCAGGCCCCAAGAGTCTGCCCTCCAGTATCTGTGCGGAGGAAAGAGAGAGGGTCTGCAGGGTACCTGGGACCCAGGGCTCCCTGGTCGGGGTGGGAGGCGGCAAAGTCCTGCCGCCCCAGATGTGGATGCCCAGGAGACCCTCAGGAAATCCACCAAATGGAAGGAAGCCTGGGAATTAGAACAGCAAACAGCTCCATGGGAGGACACTCTTGTACGCCCCCTGCCCCGGGCAGGAGGTCCTCTCAAGGGCCGGAGAAGCGAACCAGATCGGCTCGCAAAGCCCACCGGGGCGGCACAGCGTTGGGGGCACCATTACAGCTCTGGCCCTAGATGAGTGAGGACCCCACTGTGCCAGTAGAGGTGCCCCCAACGATAAATTCAGGGGCCCTTTCCCTCCCCTCGCAGGGCACTGGGATGAGAGAGCCACAGCACCAGAGCCCTGTGGCCCTGTCCATCCCCAGTCGGGTCGGTAGCTGTAAGCTGGGGCCCCTGGGCACCACCACCACACCTCTCCCACTCCTCTGTCCCCAACAGGTGCCCACCGCTCACCCACTCCTGCTAGGCCCACACTCCCCACCCCCTAGGACAGGGTGGGCACAGCCCGCAGGACCCACCTGGACCACTGTCTCCAGTGCCAGCTGGGCCTCCAAGGACCCCTCCAGCTCCAAGCTCATGGGGGAAGGCTGTAGGCCCCTCTCTCCAGGCCCTTCTCCAGGGCCCCAGACGCTAGCTCAGCCTGCCCACTCCACAGCAGGACGGTGGTGCTGAGCACCAGGCAGATTAGGCTTAAATCCGGCGGTGCCCTCATGTGACCACGGAGGTGGGTGGGGCTGAGGGAGGGGGAGGGGAGGGACCGGAGAGGAGCAAGGGAAGCAAGGCCGAGGGGAACAGGGACGACAAGGGATGAGGAGGGGGAGGGGAGGAGGTGGGGAAGAAAGGGAAAGCGTGGAGGGGGGAGGGGGAGGGGCGGGAGGAAGGACCTGGAGGTAAGGACCCCTAAACACGCGCGCGCACGCGCGCACACACACACACACACACACACACACACACACACACACACACACCCTCCCCTCCCCCTCCCTCTTCCCCTCCCCCCCTTCTCTCTCCATCCTCCCCAGCTGCTGGGTCCTAGAGCCCTCCAAGCCCAGGAGTGGGCTCAGCATTCAGGAGGCGGGAAAGGCCAGAATCTTCAAGACCATCTTTGCTGACCCAGAACAGGGGTCAGAGTCATTCGTTAAGAATGAATTTACACGGTGCTGGGATGATGTTTTCCCGCATCAGGTGCACAGCCAAGAACTCAGGCTGTGGAATTGCCAAGACCAGACAAGGAACTGAATCTGCCTCACCCCTACTCCCACGTGCCCCAGGGAAAGCAGCTTTGCCTCTCTGAGCCTCATGTCCTCTGTAAGATGAAGATCATATTGGAGCTGTCCGGGGACCAAACAAAATATTGTATGTGCGTAAAGAGTGTGTGACTCAGTACCAGGCTCTTAGTGACCATTTGATATATATTGATTTCATTCATTTGAAAATCGGAAATGAATCCCAGGGCCCTGGGGCTCAGAGGCCCACCCCCCCCACCTCCCATTTTTCCTTTCCTGCAGCAAGGAAGCTGGGTGGCATAATGGTTAGGCCAGAAACTCTGGAGTCAATATCAGATCTGAGGTTCCATGGGAATTCCAGCCCTGCACAAGTTACCTGTCTGAGCCTGTTCCCTCATCTTTAGAATGGGACTAATAATAACACCTACTAGGTAGAGCTGTGCTGAGGATTAAGTGGGTGGGAAGGTGTAAGGGCTTTAGAACTGCAGCTGGTATGGAGTGAGTAATGCAGCTGCTACTCTTGTCATCATTAGCATCATGTGTCTAGGTACCTGCTACCTCTTGGCCCTCAGCCTCAGGGTGACTTCTGCTCAAGTATCTTGTCCCATAAGAGACATTTTCATGTTATTTCATTAAATCCCCACCTCAACCCATTTCCAGATGAGAAAACCGAGGCTCAGAGAGATGGAGCCCTTACCAATTCAAAGCCACAAGGAAGTGGTAAGTCCAAAGCTCAGCCCACTTAGGCAGGCAGCCTCCCAACAAGTGCCTCAAGGGCAAGGCCAGGCCATTGCACTTCAAGACTCTACCACTGTGTCTAGGTCAGACCCAGGAATGTAGCAGGGGCTGCATAAATGAACATCAGTCCAGCCTGGACCTCTCACTCCAAACTAAGGAATCTGCTCTGCAAATGGGAAACCAGGAAACAGGCCTAAAGATAAGTGCCACCAAGCTGCCACGGCAACCAAGGCCAGATCTAAGCAAAACTAAACCTGGCCAGGGCAGAGCTGCCACTACAAAGCCCTGCAACCCCTATGTGCCCATCTCCAGACAGCCTCCAGAAAGCCTCTCTGCAGGCTGCCCACCCATAGTCAGAGCAGCAGGGAGGCTACAAACATCCCTAGGCCGGGCCTCCAGCCGGCTTGCCCAGCTTGGCAGACAGGGCAGATGCGACTGTAAATGGAACTGAGTTACTGTGTGCTTCCCCAGCCAGTGCTCTGAAGGACAGCAGGGAGGAAGCAGGACTCTAGACCCCTGGGCACCGGGTGATCCTGACCCTTGGTTCTGTCCACAATGTTCTCCCTCTACAGTTCTACTGGGTTCTACAGACCCCACAAAATCACAGGTAAACCCTGTGTGTATGTACCATTCTCCAGCATCAGCAGCATCCATCCAAGTCTCAAAGCAATGACTGAACTCCTCATGGGGAAGGTGGGTGTTACAGCTTCAGCCTCTGACCCCATCCTTGGCTGTGCCTCCCTACCAGCTGTGTGACCCTGGGCTAGGAAGCCTGTGTCCTTATCTGTAAAATGGAGTAATAATGGTGTCTGGATTAAATAAGATGATCCATGCTCAACTGTGTGCCTGGATATGGTGGAAACTCCTACGTGTTCACCAAAAAAACATTTCCAATTCTTCTTCAGAAAATAACTAGAAGCCACTTCCCAGATTCCCTTGCAGTCAGGTATGGCCAATGTGATCAATTTCTGGCCCGTAGAGTTTAGACAGAAAGAGTGTGTGCCACTTCAGACCTGGCCCATAAAAACCTCCTCTGAGGAACTGTTTATCTTCTTCTCTGTCTGTCAGCTGGAAGGAAATAATGCTGAGGTCCCAGCAGATGCCAGAGCCACATGCTGGAAGGGGTCTGGGTCTGTGGGGTCACCATGCAGAAAGCCACCTGCCAAACACCCAAGAGGACTCTGCATGAATGACACACTTCTGTTGTGTTAGGCCTCTGAGATTTCGAAGTTTCACTATCATGTCAGCTAGTATTACCTTAATTACTACATGCTGTTAAATAGTGGACGAGTGCTGGCCAGTATCAGCGTTACAATTACTGTCACTAGTATTATTGGCTCTTCCAAGTACCCAGTCTAGACCCTCGTGCCTGGTGTGCAGTAGACCCTCAGCCATTGTGGGGCGAATAAGTGCAGAGGAGACACCCTTTGTACACATTCCCTCCCCACCCCTGCTTGGCCCGTGCCCATCCTCCAAGCCCTCTGTTTGCCAAGTCTAGCTGTAGAAACTTGCCAAAAAAGTCTATCCAAGGTTACTCATGAGTTTCAGACACACTGGTACTCTTATCCCTTATCCCTTCTTTCTTCTCCGGTTGCTGACTAGAAATTATAAGAAAAATATTGAGCCAACTATGAGCCAGGCCTGTGCCAAAACTCTGCATCGGTACCTTCTCCGTTGTAACCCTTTTGACAGCCTGGGGTGCCGAACTGATCTACCCACTTCACAGGTGACAACAACAAGGCTCAGTGAAGTTAAATGACTTGCTCAAAGCTACCCAGCCAGAAAGAGCTGAAGCCACAGGTGAGACCCAGGTATGCCTGGTGCTAAGGTCTTAAACAATAACAGCCATGACTACCATGATGGGACGCTTGCTGTGTGCCAGGCACCACCCTAGGTTTCGGGTGTGTATTATGTAAGCCACTGCCATCTCTTGCCTGGACCGCTGAGATGGCTCCTCAGGGCTCTCCCTGCTTCCCCTTTTGTCCCCCAGCCCCAGTCTATTCTCACACAGTAGAGGTCACATCCCTCTTCTGTTCACATCCCGGCCATCACATTCAAAACAGAACTCAGAGTCCTGCCACAGCATACGAGGCCTCCCAGGGCCCTGGCCCACCTCACCTACCTCATCTCCCTTCCCTCACCTCCTTGCTTATTCCACTCCAGCCACGCTGGCCTTCTTGATTCTCAAACACACCAGGATCCTAACTCAGGGCCTTTGCACCTGCCATCTTGTCCACCACCTGGAATGCACTTCCCTCTTCCTCTGCATGGCTGACTCCTGTTTGTCAACCGGATGTTAGCTCAAAAATGTCACCTGAGAAGGTCGGCTAAAGCTATCCCTGCCAGTAATCATTCACTGGTTCCTCCAACATGTATGCTGTCTCTTTCCTCCAAGGGCAAGAAGCAAGTCAGCCTTGCTCCCTGCTGTCTCCACAGTGCCCAAGGCCCAAGGCTCCAGGAATGGTTGTTGAATGAATGAATGGATGAATGCTAATACAGCATTAATATTATGCTAATATGCCAGTAATAACATGGGAAACTAAATGGCAAAAGTGGAAAAGAAAAAGAAACAATTTTCCTGGGCTTTGGGGGAGGTGGGGTCACGTTGGTCAAGTCTTGGCCATGGCTGACATACCCACAGACCGGGATCCAGGAAGGATACACAGTGAACATCTATCAAGCAACTGCCACATCCCAGGAGTTCAGGGTAAAAACTAGGCAGTTGACCCCACAGGGGACTCCTGAATGGGAGGGGTGCCTAGACTCCAAGACCTGATCCCCATCCCCAGGGCTTGAGAGAAAGCCTGGGGAGAGGAGAAGCTAAGTTCTAAAAACCCCAAGAAGAGAGACTTCCGGGAATATGGCGACATGAACGGACCAGCAGAAAAATTCCTCCCAACATTATATTTATTCACGAAAATACAGCAAATACAACTATCCCTAAAAGAGAGACCAGAATACACAGGAAAGTACACAGCGTACAGCTACACCTGTGAGAACTTGGCAGCCGGTGAGGCGGAAGGGATACGGAGCAGTGACCCGGTGGGACCGAGCACTTCCCCCCCCCCCAGAGCTCCAGCGGCCAGACACTCCGGACAGAGGACTGGCGAGGCGGGACGGAAACGCGATCCAGCGAGACCAGAGCGCCCCTGCACCCCAGCACTCCGGCGGGAGTCCCGGCAAGGCGGGTAAGGTATGGAGCCGTAAGCGGACCGAGCGCTCCTCTCCCCCAGCGCTTCAGCGGGAGGAGAGGATTCAGAGCCGGGAGGGAGTGGAAGTCTGCGCCGGGAGCGCCGACACACAGCCTGCGGTGTAGCGGAGATAGGAGAGACAGAGGACACAGGGTCCCAGCCCTGAACGTGCAAGTTGCCCGCGGCAGGCTCCGGGAAGGAAAAAGAAAGGAGAAAAAAGGGAAGAAAAGCGCGCGCTCTACCTCAGCAGTCTTAAAGAGACAGGGGCTCAGTAGAGGGGCTGGATAGCCCCACAAACTGAACCTAGCACGCTGGGAGTCCTGGGGAGCTTTGGACCCCTTGGCTGGCGACTGGGAAAGGGTGCCTGCCATTGAGACCCCCACGGAGATCAACAGTTTCCCATTGTTCCCAACCCAGCCAGAACTATAGAGTGGCGCTGGAATAGTGGAGCAACAGCGCCACCTACAGCACTCGCGTGGAACCCACTCTCAGTGGCTTTTTTTGTTTGTTTGTTTGTTATTGTTTTTTCTCCCCTTTCTTTTCCTTTTTCTCTTTCCCTCTCTTTCAACAGCCTCCCATTCATTCTCACCCTGGCCACAGCTTTAAAGGGCCGTGTGGAGCGATGTGGCCACGGCTCTGGAATAGTGGAGCAATAGCGCCACCTACAGCATTCACACAGAAACCACCCCCGGTGGGCGTTTTGGTGTTTTTTTTTTGTTTTTTTTTTTTTGTTGCTGTTTTGTTTTACGTGTTGCTGCTTTTTCCTTTTCTTTCTTTTCTTTTCCTTTCTCTCTCTCTCCTTTTACTTCTTATTAGTAGAAATTTCTTTTTTTTTCCTTTCTCTCCTTTCTTATCTCTCCTTGCTACGGACAACAAATTCTATAGTAATGAGAAGACAGAAGAATATGATACAGACAAAGCTTCAGACAAACACCACCCCAGAGAAAGAAGCTGAAGAAATGGACATGCACAGTCTTCCAGAAAAAGAATTCAGAATAAAAGTCATAGCCATGCTGATGGATCTACAGAAAAATGTGCAAGAGCTGAGGGAGGAAGTGAGGGAAGTGAGGAAAGACAATGCAGAAATGAGACAAGCCATCAACGGGCTCAACAGCAGATTGAATCAGGTTCAAGACACGATCAAGGAATTACAAGACAGGGACCAGGAATACAAAGAAGCTGAGGCAGAGAGAGATAAAAGGATCTCTAAGAATGAAAGAATATTAAGAGAACTGTGTGACCAATCGAAACGGAGCAACATTCGCATTATAGGAGTACCAGAGGAAGAAGAGAGAGAAAAAGGGATAGAAAGTGTCTTTGAAGAAATAATTGCTGAAAACTTCCCCACGCTGGGGAAGGAAATAGTCTCACAGTCCACGGAAGCCCACAGATCTCCCAACACAAGGGACCCAAAGAAGACAACACCAAGACACATAATAATCAAGATGGCAAAGATCAAAGACAAGGACAGAGTATTAAAGGCAGCTAGAGAGAG